>BTPG01000004.1:137655659-137665659 GCA_036245525.1 Semisulcospira habei | reverse complement strand
AAAGCAGATTTAGAATCTGTACAAATAAGAAACTGATACATCTGCAGGGGCAGGGTCAGCACGTGATCAAGGGCCATAAGTATGGCCACAAGTTCTACCGTACAAATAGCCCAGCCCCTACCCAAACTACAGCTAATAGTTTTATTTAGAGATGGGATAAACACCCCGCTCCCCGCATCTCCGGCATCATTAATCGATCCATCGGTATATGCAGTGAGCGAGTGTGAATACCGAGTCTCCAAATAATCCAAAGTTGCTATTCTTTGTAAGTTTAAATCACTTTTTTTAGTAATATTTGGTATATCCGTACTTATTGAGGCCGCCAGGAGGGTCCAAGGCGGATAAGGAGAAAGCGGAATCGGATTTATAGTCTGGGGAACCACCTCAGCCCTGACTTGGACTTCGTGAACCAGAGCGGTTAATGATGGTTGAACCCTACGTTTTTGGATCGCATGGATGGCTAATTCCATACGATCCATGTTAACTTCACTATGAAATATATCCTGGGCGTTATTAGAAGTTTTAAACATACGATTTAAATAATTTGCACAAAATTTTAGGCGGAACTGTTCCAGGGGAAGTATCTTAGTGAGGGCATATACTGCTTTGTTTGAGGTGAACTCTGGCACCCCCAAAATGCACTTCAGCGATCTCATCTCTGCGGCTTCTAGCATTTTAAGGACTCGCTTAGACGCTGAGAGAAAACATTCCGCTCCATAGTTGAGATTAGAACGCACAAGCGCATGATGGAGGTGCAACAATAGCTTAGTATTTCTGCCCCACACTTCATATTTTAAAAGTCTGATTATATTAACCGCTTTATTCGCCCTACAAATAAGGCTGTTTATATGAGGTGTCCAGTTTAATGTGGACGTAAAAATCACGCCCAGGAATTTGATTTGAGTTAGCAAAGTCAGCGAATATTTCATATCAAAATTACTGACAGTTAATGGAATACTAAATTTAGCTTTCATAGTACTGAAAATAATTAACTGCGTTTTTTCAGGTGCCAACTCAAATCCATTATTTTCCAAGTACTTTTGTACGAGGTCAATAACCTTTTGAAATTTCATAGTTTTTTCTCTAGATATCTCCCTTTCACGGGAATTAGTTTTAACTGGTTTCCATATGGCTATGTCATCGGCATACTGTGAAATTTGTACAGTATTATTAGTGTATTTGTCTAGCTTAGTTTTTAGGTAAACCGGGAGATCCGCCATCATAATATTGAATAGAGTAGGAGCAAGACAGGTACCTTGCGGTACTAAGGTGTATTGTATTATGTAAGACTTATATAACCACCCCACGGCAAGGAGCTCCGCCTCTTCAACGCCGCTCCTAGTGATAAACAAGTAAGCAAAGCGGCGTCCTTGGGCCTCCGTCGGCTGTGGTGGGCCCGCGCGCAGCGCGGGCCCACCACAGCCGATGGAGGCCCGAGGACATTTTGCTGATTCGGAACCATCTCCAGCAAGAAGTTTCTTTAGGATTGGCACATTGCCGGCTTGAGTGGTACAGAAACGGGAGCAATGTATATAAGGTCAAAGGTTTTGGGGACTGGGCATTGTAGGAGGAGGGTGTAGCGGGGGTGGGAGGAGGAGGTGGGGGGGGGGGGGAGGAGGCGAAATCAATGCGGTTAACAAAGAATGCAAAAACAAAAATAAATAAATAAATAATATGACGGTACAGTAAAATGCTTGGAAACAGGAAGTGAAACAAAAAGATAAAATTAGTCCAACCAACTAAGTATTAACCCCTTGGCAGTCGGTAGAGGTTTTCGACGCGATCATTCCGGCAGGAATCTTGGAACCATAACAGCAACAGCGCTGCAGCCAAAGGGTTAACTTATTGTAATGTAACCCCCCCCCACCCCCCCTTGACCCTTTGGATGTCGGTAGAACTTTGTCGAAATGATTCCTGCACGATTCACCTCCACCAAAAGCGATACCGACGAGCCACAACTTCTGTTAGAATGCGCGACCGTGACATTTTTAAATTTGTGTCTACCGTATGAAAACTTACGGTAGACTTTGAGATGGGGCTGGTCGGAGCACGTTCCGTAGTGCAAATGACGAACCATAGGCGGGTTACACATCAGATTCTGACAGTGAAGTAACACGATAAAAATTACGTCATGCCTAGCTACGCCGCGGAACCGCTCTGTTGAACGTACATTTAGCGGGAAACGCCGTGATGATGATGATGATGATGATGATGATGATGACGATGACGATGACGATGATGATGATGATGATGATGTGTGTGTGTGTGTGTGTGTGTGTGTGTGTGTGTGTGTGTGTGTGTGTGTGTGTGTGTGTGTGTGTGTGTGTGCGTACATGTCTGAAAATTTAGGAAATGCTTCCTGCAGGATATATCTCGGAGTACTTTGCAGCATTTTTAGATTGGTTTACGCATTAAAAAGAAAAATTGCGTTTATATAAAGTCGGTTGACCCGCATTTGAGTCCGTAATTTGTGTTATATTTGATTTGAAAGTTTGAATACAACTAGCTTCGAGAAAGATATTGGATGAGTCCGTTAACCAGCTTGTATCTATTCAGTGTTTTTGTAAAATATAATTCATTGCAGAACAAAAATGTCCACACGAAGAATTCTCGACTTCTGACAGTGACGGTGACGTTAAAGGTCCTGGTTCAGCAATTAGTCAGTTGAGGACAGCGAAAAAAAATTTCGAAGTCCCTACTGACCTGACTTGAAGTGCAACCCTGACAGGGCCTCATCAGATGGGATCCCCGAACATTCACGTTACTATAGCTGCTGTAGAGTGTCAGACGTCCTTGACGGCTGTCACAGTTCATGCAAACAGGTATACGCCACTCAGCTGCCAAAGGTCACTTCCAGTTGCATCTGTCCGTACACGGTAACACCCACAATTCTCGTGCAACAACAACGAAAGATGACTATCCAACTTTCACTTCTGGGCCGGTACTGGGAAGCACTGAGCGACGTCCACAGCGTCCAAAAATGGCCCAGGGAATGGTGACGGTACGTCGAACATGCTATATCGTGGTCTTCTCATTTCTTATGTCCTCGCATTTATCCAAAACAAGGTTTCCTCGAAAGCGTTTGCAAACAACAAGTCTTTATGGTAGTCGCCATTTTTACGAAGGGAAGCTACTAGATAATGTGTGTGTAAGGGACAGCTGACTCCCGTGCTAAGCAACGCGCAAACGCCCACCTCAAAACGATTTTATTTTTCACAAAAGCCTGGGAGATAATTTACAGGTCATCATGCAACAATGTGATGTGCATGGGTGACAGTGCGAGAATATGAAATGAATGTAAACGGGACATAAATATGCCCCATAAATCCATGGCCAGCAAGCGATATACATTCCCATGAGCTCCTGCGGATGCAGGGGCTCATGAGAATGTATGACTTTTGCATTTGGAACAGGCTGGCTGAAGGCCTGTTCTGTCTGAACCAAACAGCTGAAATTCAGCTTTTCGGGATTTTGAAAAGCTGAATCAGCTTCTAGGAGTGAAGACGGTCACCCATTGATGTGATTGTGCCTGTTCGTGTGTGTTACACGGACATAAAATTTGATTCCATTATAAGAATCTAAGCACTAGGTAATATTTTGCTTTGTCGTTTACTTCTCATCTTGTTTTTTTTTTTTTTTTTTTTTTTTGTATCACAAAAGATAATTACCGTCTGCAAACTTTATGAGTTCAGTGATAATATTTTCTCCCCAGACCAACTGCTGTCTATGCACACGCAATGCACCCTGCCCAATGCATACCTCATGCAGGTGCCTGACAGCAAACACCGATACACCAACTACAAGCTAAAGGGTGCACGAGCAAACGAGAGGCAAGTTTCAAAATAATTAGATACAGGGCCGCAGCAGATGGTTCCGGCATTCGCCATACCAATAATGTATACATTTTTTTGACAAGACCATATAATTATGTCTGTTTATGCCCTCGACCCAAATTAATTTAAATGTTACTAATTTTTCCATTTTTGGGGGGTTGTGCGAATTCTTCCCCCCCCCCCCCCCCCCCCTGCCCGATTGACTTTAGGAAGCAGATGAAAGCAAGCTGGCATCATGCAGGCATGCACCCCTTCGGCTGGAGCATTAGGTTTCTTTCACCTCCTGCTATGGTTATGAGATATGAAATAAATGTTAGGAAACAGATATATATATATTATGTAATTGGTATTCTAACCACAATATATTTCATTCATAGTTTATCTATGTTTGCACTGACAGCAAACCATGTGGGATTTATTTCTGATTACTCCATATAGCAATGTTCTCTATCAGAAAACTGAAATGACTCAACCCGCAAAAATAAATATCAAGGAAATATATCAGTTCACAACAGCAAGAGGTATATCTCACTTGATCTTCATTTTGTGACAAAAACATTGTTTTCAAATACACTTCAACGTATGGTTTATTTGTTTATATCTGTACTGAGTGAAACTGTTAAAAATGCCTTTCATTGTGAGGCTTCTCTTATGAGTTTACCAAAATCGTCAAGTACATCAATAAGTGTCTCTTGGCTTGACTTCACGAACGAAGATTCTATAGGGCTTGCCCACGTCGTCTGCAGGCATTTTCGTGGCTGCGGAGGCCAATCCGGGACAGGCAGGTTTACATCAATAAGTGTATACATAAATAAAACACAATTACCATGATTGTCATAATTCCTAAAAATACAGCTGATTTTTTTTATGAAATGAGTATGTCTATCCTCAACAAGACCAAGTAGTCTATGTACCCTACAGAACCACATAGTCCAGATCAAAATGGTGACTGCGAAGCGTGTGTAATGCAGAGACGAACTCAACGAAAAAAAGAAAGACGCTTAGAAAAGACAGCTACAACACAATTTTATTCATATTATCTAGTAATAAATTGTGTTGTAACTGTCATTTCTAAGCGACGTTCTTTCCTCATAGGGTTCTTCTCTACAGAACAACATACATGTGCACTTTTACTTCCTGCACCATATATAACTGTAATAATACATGAGGCAAAAACACAAACAGAACAGAGACAACCATTTTAATTATAAAGAAACAATTTCAGTGATGTCATTGAATTATATGCATGGTATATTTTGCTTATGATGCTGTCATTCAAACTTGGTCACTGTGTTTTGGTAAGTGAGGGAGAGGGGGGGGGGGGGGGCTGGAGGGGGCGGGTACACATGCAGGCATATATATATATATATATATATATATATATATATATATATATATATATATATATATATATATATATATATATATATATATATATATATATATATATACACCGCAACGATTTCCTAATGTAATGTTACATATGGCAATATAGTTCTATCATCATATGCTAAATTTTGCTATCCACCAAAATGCTAATATTGCCATGATTCCACAGCAGACAGACAGCCTTCATGGACAGGTCCAACCAGTGAAGAGACAACAGACTGGCCAGTGTCAAACATGTCACCAAACTGCAGGGGCGTTAGCAGCAATGTCACACAGAAACTTTGGAACAGCAAACAGCCTGATGCAGTGCAGTGTGCCCCAACTTGCTCTCAGCAGGCAGCTGCAAGACAAGAACAAAGGTCAGTTAGTACATGTGAAGATGTACTGCAAACACTGTTCTAGATGAGTTTACTTGGCTACCGGGTATCAGCCAGTATAATCTACTCAACATGAAACCAACCGTAATGAATCAATCACAGCCAGTGTAATCAATAAACTCCATACAAGACAGATTTGCAAAATAACTTTTACAAACAATTTCTTTGTCTCGGTGATGGTCAAACGATTTATACAGTTTTGTTCTAATAATAAAAGACATTGTAGCTTTGCAATGCTGCTTGGTAACATGATATTATATGAATATGTTTTCAGGCCAACATAACCAACTTTTCCCTGGGGGAGACTAAAGATGCACTCAACCGATGAGCAGCCCCTGGTGACCATATCGAATGTGGGAGTAGAGGCGACACCTTATCAGCGCGTGACCAGTGAAGACAATCCGGCCTACTGTTTGTGTGGGAATCATCTAATAATAATGGACAACAAGAACTACTGAATTTGATCCAGCTGATCGAGTTAACAGAAGAACCAACTTTTCTAGATATTTGTAAGAAGCAGACCGAAGTCAAATTTTGCAGCGTCAAAAATTATAGCATCACATTTGCAAATAAAATTCCCACATTATAATAGCAATCAAACATCACCAACACTCTACATACAGATTTTTTTCAGTTGTGGCATGAGAGCCATATGGGGCTTGGCAACAGCAAACACTGTTGCTCTTGTCAGGTGGCCATAATCAGATGGCAGTTTCTAAGCCCCAATCTAAACTACCTGAGGGCACTATCTGGTTGTGTATGTGTGTGAAACCAACCTCCAAGTCTTTACTTCTGCTGAAAAACCACATCCACTCGTCGCTCAATCTTGTCATCTGTACTGCGTAGGTAATGTAACAAACTGGAGAGCTTCTCATCAGTGAGGCATTGGGGATACAAGGCCACGGAGCACATTCCTTGATGAGAAAAAACAGAATGAAGAGAACATTTTCATTAACTTTTAAAATTTACTTTCTGTCATGGAGATTGTTTACATCTGTTTGTACAAGTAGTTGGGACATGAATAAATGGACACATGCATGTAATATATACTCCATATTGTGCACTTTGTACTCTCTATACAAGAAAGTATTAAAGTTGAATGTAAAAGCAAAATGTTGGACATTTTTTGTTTTCAATACATTTGGACATTCTTCTTCATAAATTGCATACATGTCTGCTTTCATTTTTCATCCTTGTTATAACTACATACTGTAAACAGTGCACATGAACAGGAATTCTGCACCTGACTTGCCATAAGAAAGAATTAGTTTTCATGGTCAGTGTCACAATCCTAAATAGTATATTTCTACAAATACATGTACTGTAATGATACTGAAAATGACATGTACAATACTGCACTTGTACCAGAAATTGCACAAGTGTGTAACATACATGTACTATGCATATTTCTGCTGTGCTACCTGGTATGCCACAGAGTGCCTGTTGCTAATCTTGGTATACTGCTTGCATACTTGGTGGTTGAAGTCAAGGATGGTAAGCCTGTTGCGCATTGTGTAGCCTTTGTAGCCAATGAAAGTTTTTTGGGGGGGCCATTTCATTTTCAGCCACATAGATACATCCCCTTGACTAACACTCAAAACACTCAATGATGAGACTGAAACATATCTAAACTCTAAGTCAAAATAAGTGCATAAATAAGACATGATACCTTGATCATGCCTGGCAAGGACACTCGTAATGTGTGGTGATGGTTGATAACAGGCTTTATCCCTTGTTTCAAGTGGTGTTTAGCCTTTGGCAGCAGCAAAGAAACTGAAAACAGATGGCCAATATAATAGATAAAGCAAAACCTGAAAGTAAAAAAAGCACAAAAGTGAAAATGTACCAGCAGCAGTTTATACTGAGTAGGTTATTTCGATGACAGGACAGTTTCGTGTGTTTTTGTTCTGCATACACTCAAGGATATAATCCTCCATGTAAACACACAGCTCAACTCAAACCTTTTATGCAATTCGCTTGCCTTTGTGCCACACATCAAAGTAATGATCCAGATGTTTCAGTGGCTGCGATCAAGTCAGTAATAATATACAAATCTATTTCATACTGGAAAAAAGATACATGCATTACAGAGTGGCAAACTGACCGGTAGCTAGCACTAGCTGTTATGAAGACTTGGGAGAAAAACCACCATGGCACCATGATAATAATGTTTACTGTCAACTTGTAAATATACTTACAGTGTGGAGGTAGCAGTCATATGTAAATCATAACTTAGTGTTGTGACAGCAATATTTCCAGGACACTATAAGCTACTTTATGTGTGATGTGATAACACTTTTACAAACAAAAATGATTTTGTGCAAGCGCACGGGTGTACCATACTTCAAAATCAAATGCCACCAAACTGATAATTACCTGAAAGTAGCAGGAGACTACAGTAGAACTCTGTCGGTGACAACTTATCGGACAGGTCTTGCTGTCTTCAGAAACTCGATGCCAGTCTGTGCATTCACCAGTTTCAAGTCACCTGACCTTGTGGCAGCCCTGCTGTCTAGAAACAAACCATAAACACAGTCATGGATGGACAAAACCTGTTGAAAAAGAAATAAATACAGAAAATAGGCATGTGTGCACATACGCATGTACGTGTGGCTTTCTAAAAATGGCTTAGTCACAAAATAGCAGCACATTTTAGTGTTATGATATGGAGCAATATATACATACATGTATTTACATGATTCACAGAAAAACTAGCAATAAAATATTTTGGTATACAAGAATGATAGTATAAGTTTTTGTCACTCATATTTCTCCTGTTCATAAGCTTGTGGTTTCAGGAAAATATGAGAAATACATTGTATCAGTGGCAAGCCAACTTACAATAGACCACTTATATACCTGATTGTGAGTTTCATAATGAATTATGCACATACATGTATTGCTCTATTTCATCACACTGAAATGTGCTGTTATTTTGTGAACAAATATATTTTAGGTTGATTATAGTGGTATAATTATTTTATCCTTACCTAGACCTGTTGATTATATTCTCATCCAGACAATTGCTGATGTTGTTTTCATACAGCGAGCAGCTGTACATTTGTTTTCATTCAGACAGCTGAACATTTTGCCTGTGTTCAGACAACTGCAGGTATATTTTGTTTTTTATTCAGACAGCTGTATATTTAATTCTATTCAGACAGCTGTATATTTTGTTCTAAATATAAGCCAGCTGTACATTTTGTCCCAAGCATACACACACACTCACACACACACACACACACACACACACACACACACACACACACACCACACACACACACACACACACACACACCACACACACACACACACACATTTTAGGTTCACAACTTACCTTGCCACTGCGATTATCTGTTATGTATTGTGATGAGATTGGGCGTTGTTCCATTACTGATGCACCTTCACTTTGTACTAGCTTCACAAATGTATCCACAGAAATAACACATTAGCTGCTTGCTTCTCTGTGAGCTCATTTGGTGTGGCACTGAAAAAGAATCAAATGACTGGTATTTGTATAGTTATGTAATGCACACACGGGTCTTGTACTAGAAAATGGCGTGGCGTTCTGAAGATATTTACACAAAAACTTGACAACCACCACGAACCCCCAAAACAAATCGCAACTAAAAGTGGAAACTTCTAAATGTACATCAGACCAGAGCTCAGAATATATCGCATATTTCATTATGTATATAACACAAATATGTGTAATAGAAAATTGCCCAGAAACTATTACACTTATTTATAAAGGAGAGAAAATTTAAAAACAAAGTTTCAGGCTGTTACTATAGTGACGTATATATAGTAACTACAGAAGAGACGAACAGTGAGGCTAAGATTTCCAATCTATTCTTCGTCTTGTTCATCGATGTATTCTGCCTACTTCTCACCACTGTCGTCTGCTGTTATTTCCTCAGTCATCATTTCCCCCGAAATTAGTGTCCTGTACACCAGAACACACATAACATTACGATCGCTAGGGCTTCTTGTTGTTGACAAGGAAGTGGTCATTAGAGTGGTGTCCCCTGATAATACATATTTACGAGTACCTTCCCTTTGTAAACACGACGTCAGCTACACGCGCATAGGTGTTTGTTGTTGTTGGAAATATACTTACCAACAAAAGTAATATTTGTACCACAAAAAGTGAAAAGACCACACCATATCATGTTGGACTTACCGCCACCATTCGCTGGACCTTTTTTGGACGCTCTGGACGTCGCGGCTCGGTGCAGGCTTCACCAGTGCGGCAAAATGAAAGTTGGATATTTTTCAGTCGTCGTAGTTGCACGGGAATTGGATGTTACCGCGCACGGACAGATGCAACTGGAAGTGACCTTAGGCAGCTGGATGGTGTATACCTGTTTTCGTGAACTGTGACAGCCGTCAAGGACGTCT
>BTPG01000004.1:137523159-137650659 GCA_036245525.1 Semisulcospira habei | reverse complement strand
GCAACCGCTATCTATAATTCAATCATTATATCGCAATAAGCATTTCAAGGGCCACCAGCGTAGATTTAAGTGCGGTCGCAACTACATGTATCTGAGTGTCTCATTATAGATCTCTCACCAACAACAACAACAACATTCTTCCAGCGGCATAGATTCTCATGCGCTAGTGCAGTTGCAGGGATTCATGAGAATCCTAGCATCTTGCTTGCCCGACAGATCGGCATCATTTATGTTTTGTTCTTCGGATGGAGACAATTATGATTTAAAAAAAAAAAAAAAAACTCATTCAGCCCCGACACACCACAGCAAGACATGGATCGAGCATGATAGTTCAAGGGTGTTGCCAGAATAGCTTGGCGCCCATAGGCGCCAAGCTATTTTGGCACCACCCTTGAACTAGTATGCTCGGTCTGTCTCTAGAGTTGTAATATAATCCTTCAGAGGGAAATTTTAAAATTTGGGGATTTCGGTCCTGGGGTAGAATGTGTTAACACAATTATAATGTCGAAGACCCATCTGGTACTGTGCATTTAAAAGTACCCGCCAGGTAGTGTGGCCACTTCAGAATGGTTACCTCCCTTGGCAGTTACTGCCATTGTATCGCCTGAGATAATCAGAGAGTAATTTGGATTCTTTGGTCTAGATAAATCTAACCCTATGTCTGTCGGTGTCGCTTTTTGTCCGCGATGATTCCTCTCGGAATCATCGCGACAAAAAAAGCGCTACCGACAGAAAACTATACAGTAAACAATCATAGCAATCGTTTTGGAACGATTTGGGTGGTGATTTCTGTAATGCCGCTTGACCAGATTTTGGATTTTGAAGTCGCTTCTAGTTTAGAGTTCATCTGAGTGGTGGATCTTTTTGTTTCCAGGCCCGAGTCATTTGGAATTCTCTTCCGAAGCACATTCGTGATGCATCCACAGTCGAATTTCAAAAGTCGGCTTAAAACACATCCGTTTCCAATCTTTCTACTCTGTATTACCAAAGTCCAGTCTCTTTTCTGTTTCAGAATAACATCATGATGACCCTGTGCCAGTTCATGCTGCGATGGTTGTTTGTGCTTTGGGTGTATTTATGTGCTGTTAATTTTTTAATTTGTATTGTCATATTTGTATTGTGTGTTGCCGCTGTCTATTGATATTTGTTTAGTTTGTCATTTTGATCTGCATTGTACAGCGTTTAGAACCTGCACTGCAAGGAGTGTGAGCTTTAATAATAATAATAATATTATTATTATTATTATTATTATTATTATTATTATTATTATTATTATTATTATTATTATTATTATTATTATTATTATTAACTGTGATTTTCAAGGCGGCGAAGTCCAAACTTACAATCCATACGTATGTTCAAGCAGTAATTTCACCAAAATTGCGCCGAGAACTGCTTTTATTGCCAAATTACACGGACATGTACGTTGTCTCCAAGCCCGTCTCTGCCAATGGACGCAAGTTGTATTATGGAAATCAATGTCACAGTAAAGTCAACGTCAAAGATCCCCAGCCGTCAAAGGAACGTGGACTGATATTAAGTGATTTCAGCAAGAGGTAGATCCACATGACAACCCGCAACTGCGGGGGCTCATGAGTTTCTATACTTCATGCAGATGAGTGGTGTTCATTTTTTCTTAAATAATCATACCGTCCAGGGCACAGATATTATACGACTCTACTGAAAACGTTTTTCAATGAAAAAAAAAAAAAAAAGAAAAAGAAAGTTCGTTCTCTGGGTGTTCCAGCCCCCCCCCCCCCCCACCCACCCCACCTCCATCCCAGTGTGAAGAAGCTGGATGATTTTTGTTCCTTCGGATATGAATCGCCTATCCCCCCCCCCCCACTCCCCCCCCCTCCCCCCCCCCCCGCAACCTTTCGCCTCTGAAGGGGTAAGATGTGGGCATTTCATTTCTCCCCACACACACCCATTCCACCACCCCACCCCCTCCTCGTTCCTTTTTCTTCCTCTCTCATCTTTTCTGCTTCCTGTCGACTGGAAATCAAGCTTCGATCCGCCAAAGCAGTCACAGCAGACGCCACCATGAAGTCCTCCGTCCGAGGGAACACGAATGTAAAATGGGTATCACGCTTACACCAGTGAAATTAAATGTCGTGATTACAGCGAGAAATGACGACATCCACGCGCAAGAGTCATAGGTCTGCAGGATTCAGAGGCCCATGTAGACCGCTGCCTCTCGCGGATAAAACCCTTTCGCAGTTCGATCAGCCTCAGACGGCGCTGCAAGGACTTGAGCAAACCCACATGGCTTCACGCGTCTAAAGAGAATACGTGTAAGTAAATGAAAGAGACGATTAAGCCAGCAAGAGGCATAGATTCTCATGAGCCCCTGCATGCAGGGGCTCATGAGACTCTATGCCTCTTGCACACAGAAAGGAGATGACATAGAGGCTGCAGCCTGGCGCTTTCAAGAGGCTGCAACGCTGGCGGACCGGCTCCGAGTTTTCCACGCCGGCGAGGGGTCAAGGAGCCGTGGTCATGGCAACCGAAAATTTCAAGAACCTTGGTCTATTCAGCTGAAATTCTTCAAATAAACTGGCAGACAGTTTCTGGTAGCAAAAACAATGGCCAGCAGAAGCATCGTCCGCCGCCTCGTGTGTTACCGTGGTCTTGTTTTCTTAATTTCTCCGCAATGTTTTTGAGATTGCTTTCCGCAGTCGGTGGCTCGCCGGCAAAGTCTGAATTATGAAAGGGTAAAAAAGCTTGGACGCCATATAAGTGTGTTTGTGTGTGTGTGTGGGGGGGGGGGGGGGGGGATTAGGTGGTATGTAAGAAGTTTGATTTGACGATTGTATTTATTTTTTTAGATTGCGTTTCAGATGTGGCTGGCTAGTCCATTTTTTAAAAACTTATTCTGCCCGCGACACAACACAGCAAGATATGGCTCGACCATGATAGTTCAAGGGTGGTGGCAGAATATAGGCGCCAAGCTATTTTGCCACCACCCTTGAACTATCATGGTCGATCTGTCTCCTGAATTGTAATGCAGTCCTCAGAGGATAACTCCAAAATATGGGTATTTCGTACCGCGGGCACAATGAGTTAATAATAAACAACCACACAAACATAAATAATACTAATAGTAATGATGATGATACTACTACTAATAAATTATCCATGACCTAAATCAACAGCGATCAGTTTGAATAATAATAATAATAATAATAATAATATAATATAATAATAATAATAATAACAAAATATACTGACGTCTCGTCGAGCATTTTATTGGTCGAACTCAGCACAAGTGATTTAGTTTTGCGTAACTGTAGGTCGGACAGAGTTTAATTTAAAATAATATAACATTTGAAAGGCTTTAAACCTCAGAATCAACATTCTTTTCTTTTATAAGAGATGCGGTGCCACGGCTGGATCACTCTTAAGGCCCCGCCACACATGCCGATTGTGCCCCGATTTTGTAGCAGATCAAAGTTCCGATCCGATGACGTCAGAATGCCTCTTTGTATCCGATCCAATCCCAATCGGCTGGGAATCTTGTGTTTAGAGCCTGCTCTATTTTTGCAACACGAATCGGCCCCGATTGTAAGCTTCAACCAATCAGAGCGCGTCTCGCGAAGCACGTCGTTTCAGTGTGAAAATGGCGGAAGATCAGTACCACCTTCGTTGCCGATGTTTCGCCCGCCTCTTCCCGAATATGATGCAAAAGTGCTGCTAATGCAAGCACATCATCATCACTGTCAAAACTAGCAGCCATTTTGCAGAACAGGAACCTGTTTACGACCTTGATATTCGGTTCAAACCGGTCGGCTAAGTCGGGAACGTCACAGTGTGGCAGTGCACATGTTTTTGTAGTCCGGCCCGATCACACTCCGATTGAAACGGTTCTGGAAACTGTTCGAAAATCGGCCTCAAAATCGGCATGTGTGGCGGGGCCTTTACTCTCCCCACTCCGGTGACTGATCATTGTGTGGCATTGCAACGAAATATTCAGACGTGCGGCGCACCGCACGACCTTTATCAGCACACGTGACTGAAATGATCGGGAAAAGCGTGAGAGTTGTATACAAAAATAAATAAGAAAGCGTGGACGCCAGATAAAAAGGGAATCATATGGTATCTAAAAACTTCAAAAGGACCAATGACCAACATATTACTTTATTGGCAATGTTTTGAGATTGCTTTCGGTCGAAGGGTGGCTAGCGTTCGTTGTCTGAATTACAATCGGCTGAAGAAAGCTTGGACGCCATGCACGGAGGAAAAATTAAATGGCATGCAAGAGGTTTTCTCTAACCGTACTTTATAATGGTTCGTCCTCAACAAGTATTTATCGTCAAAACAGGAAGAACGCCGACAGATAACGCTCCGACAGAAGAATAACCAGATCCCCACTTCCACGGTGAAATGGTTCACATAGTAGTACCATCAATTAGTCATGCTAGAAGGATCGACCTTAAAAAGGTCAAAGGTAGCGCCTGATTGGCTTGGCGCCTTCCAGGAATCAGGCAATACCTTTGACCTTTCAAGGTCGATCCATCTCCAGCACTGTGCACTGAAAGTGAAAATGATAAATATTTCACAGGGAAAAATAATATCAGTCGATTCAGTACAGTGTGCTTTTTCTGTGATTTTGTATATTTCGGCCTGGCAACGTAATCCTCAAAACCACAAACCAGCACACACACACACATACAGCCGCACCGACTGAAAGACTGACCACGGGAGGAAAATTGAAGAGGAGCGACATTGTGTGAAGTTGTGCGACAAAATATTGCAAGAAAAAACAGGCCGACTTTGATGCCGCCGTTGTCAAGCGTGTGCGAGTTTCGACAGAGAAATGGGGGATGGTGATGGTGTAGAAAGGAAGTGGGAGTGGGGGGGGGGGGGGGTATCAAAAGGAGCTTGGCGAGGGCCTACTTGATGCAATTGTTATTATTCATTTTTTGTTTTTTTTAAATTATTTTTTTAGGGTTGGGGGCGAGTGGGGCGGAGTTGGAGTGTGGTTTGTGCTTCGAGTGTGTGTGCGTGTTGCAATTGGTTCTGAAGCTGGTTTAGAGAAGGTATGGAACTTCTGGCGTTCGTTCTGCATGATCGCACCCGTGGGTCCAAAGTCACGTGCACTCAATGACAGCGTGCGTATCTTCTCCCCTCTCTCTCTCTCTCTTCTCTCTCTCTCACACGCACACACATACACATACACACACCAGTCCACACATCTGGGATATTTAAACCTTTTTACTATTTTTTTTTCCCTTCCATCTTCTCCTTTCTTTTTCTCATTTCCATCCAGACCAAACTTGAATGTATTTTTCCCCACTTAAAACCTGAGCGATAAAATCGTACAATGACATATCCTCAGAACAGAACACTTTCGATTACAACAACAAAAAGTCGTGGTTACAAAAATCCTTGAGCGCATGAAACGAGCTTCGATCTAAAAGTTTGGTGGTCTGTGATTTTGGGCCGTAAGGTCCAAAATCAGACCACCACACCGACGTTCACGACACAGAGATTTCATGGCGCGACTTACAGCTCAAAATCGTTCGGAGTGTGGTGATCAGTACATATGCAATGTACAATACATACATACATTTCTTAAAACTAATGAAAGCTGAAAAAAAACAAACATACATGTACATTCAAAACAAGCGGCAACACTTGAAAATAAAACACTGCCGTGAGATGACTTTACTCGCCTGCTCGGTGTTAAATCCCAATAGCTAACTAAATTGAAAATAAACACTCTACCTGTGAATGAGATGACTGAACATGCTGTGCGAACTGAACACTGATCAATTCAGGCGCGCCGAAAATAAGTCACTTTGATTTACCAGGTCTTTTCACCGAACAATGGCTGTCCTGCCCTTACCTACACCCCCACCCCCCTCCCAATCCCCCCCCCCCCAAAAAAAAAAAAAAAAAAAAAACACACGCCCCCAAGGGAGGTCTGCGATATTATTCCCCTTGCCGTGGACGTTATACCCCAATTAACCAATCAACCGAGATGATTGCTCGCGCTTAGATCCAAGATGCGGTTATAAAGTATAGCTAAGAATAGGCGACGATAAAAACCTATTCCTACAAACACTTCACCTTACCGACGCGTTAATGAACCACTATCAAAAATGAACATGGGAAGAAAACAACAAATGACGCGATCCACAGTATCCCTCTGTACAGCACTACAGTATTTGTTACAATCACAAATCTACTTTACTTTCTTTTTACCGGCGACTTTCAGAAAGTGGTACACAGTCGTGAATCTGCTGCAACTGAAATTGCCCGGAGCACAGCAGACGAGACAAAAATGCAAGAGACATAGATCCTCATGAGCCCCCGCAGTCGCGGGGGGTCATGAGGATCTATGTCTCTTGCTGGCTTCCTTCTTATTCTGGCTTCATGCAGACGCGGTAATCCGGCAGAGAATCTACGAAAGTTTCAGACTAAGTTCTCGCAGTTGGCAGGCAAGCATGAGATTGATTGATTGATTGTACATTGCTTAACGTCCTGACAGCAACAAGGCTTTCTCAGGACGTGCCTGCACTGCTTGTGAAAAAAAAAGAAACAGAACATTGAATGTATGCGCCAGCGGTCAAATACATTAAATAAACCTAACACTGGGGCCTAATAAGCTAAGACATTGCAACACACATCCAATATCAGAGTACAGCAGTGCAGACAGTAGGGAGGTTTTAAAAGGCAAATACAGGTGAATGGACAAGGTAGACAGAAACACATGCCCAGAATAGAGAGAAAAACCACCTGTGGGCTGACAGGGTGACCTGGAACTAAAAATACCTAACCCCCCAAGTCCCCAGGGCAGACCGGGTGGGGTGCAAGCATGAAGAAACAAGAAAAGATGAAATGTTAACCTTTTTGCTGCTGTAGCGCATTTTGGCGACAAAAAAAGCGCTACAGGCAGCCAAAGAGGTTACCTACAGCGTATGCCTTATCCATAATAAAAATGTACAAGGTGTACAAAATACATCTTTAGGTCATGAACATGCAGAAGATGAAGTCCATTATATGCGATGTTTTTTTTTTTTTTTGTTGTTGTTTGTTTTTTGGGTTTTTTTTGTGCTCATACACAAACTCTTTTACAAAACAAAAACAAAATCAATGTGATGTAAAATATATATAATTATATCCCCCCCCCCCTCCCCCTTCAACAACAAAAAAAAATCTTGTGTTAGTCAAAAAAAAAAAAACCGTTTAGTGAAGCGTGGACAGCAGTTGATGAAAATGATGATGATAATGGTGACATCATAACACCAAACAGATCACGCAGCAAACGGACGCCAATCATGCGTGCTGGCCTCTGATTCTGAACCTTACACAACATTACCATTTCTGTACACAATGAAATGATAAGAAAACAAAAGGCGAATGGCAAGTATTGTTACATTCAAATCGTACGTGAAGATAACAAACTGTCACAGCTGCCTCTCGTTGAGTTCTATTGGGTTTTTTTTCTGCGAGGAAATACACTCACGACATAGAAGAAAGTTAATTACATCAATAAAAATTGTAAATGCGTTGCCGAGACAACGCCTAAGTACGCTACAAAAACCAACGTTAACACAAACAATAAAGCTAACCCTTGACTGCCGGTGGACGCGCATTTCGCGCCTGAAACCACTGCACACTGACCGACATTCGCGTGAAAAACACAAATGAAATGGGACCAAACGTGGGCACAAAGAACACAGGACTAGCAAGAGACATAAATCCTCATGAGCCCACGCGACTGCGGGGGCTCATGAGGATTTATGTCTCTTGCAGATGGGTAGTGTTCGCCTTGTCCCCGGCAGTTAAGGGGGTCAAACAATATGATGAGACAGAGACGACGCAGCTTTTTCAGCACCCGGTAAATCACTGAGGCTAAATCTAAACTGAGAGTCCAGGTACTGCCGACTGTCAGCAACCTTGAAAGGCAGCAGGCGCCAGTTGCAGTCCTGCATCAGCCACTAAGTAAGGTGTGCCGCTATAGCGGCGCGCCTTGCTTAGTGGCTGGTGCAGGACCAAGCTCGCTCATGCAACTGGCCCCTAAACCTTAAACGTTGCAACGCGAGGGACCGGGTTCTTAACCCCTTCGCTGCCGAGAAAAAAAGACAACGCGGTCCAACTGCAAGAGGCGTAGATCGTCATGAGCCCCCGGAGTTGCGGGGGCTCATGAGGAACTATGCCTCTTGCTGACACCACTTTGTGTCTATGTTCCTTTGATGCTGAATGAACAGATTTCAAAAACTCAACCCGCGAGGTTGATAATGGAAGGATGAGAACTTCAGGTTTGGAGAATGCGGGTTGTTTTATTTTTTAAAGGACACATTTTAAACTTCTTCTAGACAAGCAGACTCCAACGGAAAAAATTCGGTGAACAGGCAGCGCGAAGGATGAGTGTACATGGCGAGACAGACAAGCGAAGACGCGACTGACGTCGTTTCAGATTGTGACGTAAAAATATTCTGTTGATCCCTATAATGTTACATCTTAACGGCAAAACTTGCACCAATAAGAGTTCCCACAGTCTCATTTACCCGCATTCACTAAAGTGTCATACGCAGTTGCACCCTTCCCCATCCACACACTCTGTTCCCACCTCGACTCGCACTCACATGTTGGGAATAATAGAACACAATTTTAACACAATTGTACACTGGAGCACAACGTAAAAAAGCGGGCGCAAGACCTTACTAGACAAGCTGACGTCATTCTCGTCTGGACAGTACTGTCGTGGCAGTAACCTAGTGCTGGGCCACAAATCAGTTCCGCCGACGTTTACCCAGGATCTTTTGTTCACTGGGAATTCCTAGCGCTTCTGAGATGAAATGTCTTCTGATGATGAAAATCCAGCTCAAAGCATTTTACTCCATCTGAGCAGATTTGGGAAAACAAATCGGATTGGCGACGGAAATTCATCCATTTGGCCCCGACGCACTGCATCGGGAGACGGATCGATCATGATAATTCAAGGGTAGTGCCAGATTAGCATGGCGCATTCAGGCGCCATGCTAATCTGGCACTACCCTTGAATTATCATGGTCGATCCATCTCCTGCAACTGGTACTTAAACTTCAGATGACACCTCCAAAATGTGTGGCCGTGGCTTCAATGGGTTGACGAAATTGTGTCAAATGAGAAACTGCCACGAGGCGCAGATCCTCATGAACACCAGCAGGTAGCGGGGACTCATGAGGATCCGTGCCTGGTGCAGACGACCCGATCCCAAGTATTTTTGATGAATGTAGCAGATCTGGCAAAACAAGTAACGGGAACGAAGACTAAAGTATTGCGTTACGATAAGGATGAATCTGCAACAGGTACAGATCCTCATGAGCCCCCGCAAGATGTTGGTGGCTCATGAGGATCTGTGCCTCTTGCAGAAGAGCTGTGGCGGCTCGTAATGATCGGCGCCTCCTGCACGGGGGTTAACACAAAAGACGGGAAGAAAGTTCGCAGTAAGGTGGCCATCGGACTGCGGATTTAGTAAGGCCGGTAGCGTTCCTGATGCTGTCCCCCTTCTCGTCTGTTTTGCTGCTGCTGTCTGTCGTCAAACTGGAACACACAACGCACAAACATTTAACATAAATTACTCCCCTTAAAAACCAGAGAAATAGCTTCGTGTGAACCAGACAATGATTACTCCAGTGTAAAATAATGAAAATCCGGTTATCAAGCCAATGCGATGAAGTGAATTAAAAACTAGAGGAACAGCTTTGTGTGAAAGTAGGCAATGATAAACCCTTTAAGCCCGTTAAACCCTTTAAGCCCGTTAAACCCTTTAAGCCCCAAATCCCTACAGCAGGAGATGGCCTGACCATGATAATTTAAGGTAGTGCCAGATTAGCTTGGCGCCTGAAGGCGCCAAGCTAATCTGGCACTACCCTTGAATTATCATGGTCAATCCATCTCCCACAACTGGTACACAGTCGTTAGGCAAAATTTGAGAAATGTTACCTTGGGGCTAAAAGGTTAAAGTAATAAAAATTGTTGTCAGGCCAATGCGATGAGGTGATATGAAGAATACAGCGAACGATAAAACAAATGTGACCAAACGACACAGACTCTGACGATGTAATCATTTATGATCTTCTGGACATCATACACATGCAAAACTACACACACACACACACACACACACACACACACAAACACATATGCAACGACCAGAAAAGAATGAACAAACGAACGGACTTTAGTTCGTTCGTTCATTCATTCTTTTCTGATCGTTGCATGTGTGTGTTCGTTTCTTCCTTCCTTCACTGTCAAATCAATACATAGTCGACTAACCCGCTGGTATCCACCATACGACCCTTGTCCGAGACGGCCACCTCCGTGCCCTCCTCGTCCGCCGCCATCGCTATGCCCCCTTCTGTCATCTCGTCCGCCGTAGCGGCGGTTGTTGCCGTAGTTGTCGCCGCCAGGGTAGGCGCGGTAGCTTTCGTAGCTGGCAGGAGGGGGGTAGTTGCGGGAGGTGGAATGATCACCCTGTCGTGACTGGTTGCTCTGATACGCCTGCTGCTGACCAGACATGTTACGATCCCAGGCTGCATTTCTGAAACCGAAAGAAATTTAATTACATTTTAAAAAAAAATGAAAATGAACAAATATAAATGGTAGGTAAACCAAAATCATAAAAATGATCGAAATGAATTAAGAATAATGATTTTTTTTTCTAATCTCGTATAAACACATTTAATCATACTGAATTTGTTTTTTGTTTTTTAAATGGGTCGAGATAAAATAAACAAAATCACAAAAAAATAGAACAAATGTAAAAAAACAAAAATAGTATACTCAAAAATAAGTTAAACGACAAAAACCAAATTACGTCATAAAGAATAAAATACCATAGCACACAGTAACATACCATAACGTAACATTCACACGATCCGTGAATGGATGATGATAATAATAATAATAATAATAATAATACTTTAAATACTACTACTAATAATAAAGAACAGTTCTATCACGCTAAATCCCCAGGAACTGTGGGCTCTAGCGCGGATCTGGTCTTTCTATTTTTTCCCCCCTCCATTTACCATTTTATTTCGTCTTATTGTATTTTATTCTCGGCGCTGCAGGTGGCAGAAGACAAATATTTGGATGCTGCTTTTCCGTTTTCCGTCAGTGTCAGTTAAAAAAAAAAAAAAATCATTCCACGAAACCGTCTCCCTCCCCTGCCTGGCCCCACCCATCAGCTCTGACGTACCAGCAATACACAAGTCCACAGACACCCCCCCCCCCACACACACACACACACACACTTTGTATCCCACTCCTCATCCGCCCCAAGAATGACTTTCCTCAGGTAATCCCACTCCCACTACCCCCCACCTACCCCCCTCCACCCACCCACTCCGGTTTAAGCCCCACCCCACCACCCTAGCCACCCAGGATAGCTTGTTCTCCGGTGTGGACAGGTTTGACTGATGGAACAAGTCTGTAAACAATCTCACTTTCCCTGGCCCCTTCACCAGACACTTCAGCGTCCAGATTCTTCACGTGCAAGTCTAACAGACAAAAGTTCTCGTCTGCAGGAGGCACAGACCCTGGCGAACACCACAACCTGACTAGCGTCTCATTCACCCATTTAACCCCACCGCCCCGTTTCCCACATTTTGGAGGTGTCACCTAAACTCTGTGTACCTGTTGCAGGAGATGGATCGACCATGATAATTTAAGGGTAGTTTAAGTTTGTTAAGGGTAGTGCCAGATTAGCTTGGCGCCTAACGGCGCCAAGCTAATCAGGCACTACCCTTGAATTATCATGGTCGAGCCATCTTTTGCTGCAGTGGGTCGGAGCTAAATGGGTGAGACCTGCAAGGGCACTCTCCTAGTACAGGCTTGTGTAGAGAAAAGCGGGGTTTTTTTTTTTTTTTTGTTTGCTTGTTGTTGAGATGTTTAACAATGCATAAAAACGTGAACACGATGTATATCAATCAACTCAGAGTATTTATATCTTCTGTTCACTAAAGTAAACAGAAATTGTTATAAATATTGTACACCGATACGTGTAGCGAAAAGGAGATATAAATGCTGTACTTTTACGGTGATACATGTAGCGAAAACACGAACAGATCAAGTCGAAAACTCAAATTGAAAATCTAAAATACTGTTCTCTGATGCATATAGAGAAAACGCGTTCCTCTAAATAGTGAGCAGGAAAAAAGTAAAACTTATATATAAAAACACGACATGAAAAGGACTCCGCTCTATATGACCCCCGTCTTCTTAAGCATATTAATATCTACACTGCTCAAACCGAGGTCGACGGGTACTCACTCAACGATGGTGTGCACAATGTCTCTCTTTTGGTACAAGACACAAAACCATCGAACACCCACATTGTTCCTAATTTATCATCGACTGGAAAAAATACGTCTAGAAGAAAATGAGCTTTTTTTCCCTCTCTTTTTCTTCTTGGAGAGGAACAGATACGTCATGATGTTTATAGTTTGCCTCAGCTCGCGCGAACTGGATCCGTGTCTCCGGCAGACATGAGGGTCTGTAATGGGGACTCAAGACGAACGAACACTCGTGGAGGTGAACAGACTCCGAGCGAGTCTCTAAGCTTGTAGAACGAAGGTGAGGGCTGTCAAGCTAATCCACTTTTTCTCACCTCAGTCCTGATCCACCTTATACATATCTCCAAGAGGCGCAGATTCTCATAAGCCCCTGCATTTGCAGGGTCTCATGAGAATCTATGCCTCCTGCGGTAAGGGACTAGTTCTTGTTTACTTCCATCTCGGAGCTTCACTTGGTAGTCGTCTTTATGTTTAACCCTTTTAGCCCCAAGGTCCCATTTCTCAAATTTTGGAGGTGTTGCCTAACGACTATGTACCAGTCGCAGTGGATGGACTGACCATGATAATTCAAGGGTAGTGCCAAATTAACTTGGCGCCTTTAATCTGGCACTACCCTTCAATTATCATGGTCAATCAATCTCCTGCTGTAGGGACAAGGCTAAATGGGTTAAGCCTGTGAGTACTCCTCGAAACAGCCATTGTGGGTAACTTTCACTTCCCTGAAAAGCACTTACGTTCCTGGCAGGTAAAGCAACGAGGGGAATTGAAGAGGGCAGGAAACTGAAGGCCCCAATAAAATCAGTTTACACGGCTAGTGATGGTGGTCGTGTTTTCGCCCGATTCCAAGCACCTTGACATTGATTAGCTGTGGATGATTTGCGAGTGGGGGTGGCTGGGGTGGATAATGAATGCGTAAGTTTGTTTGGTTTTTAAGTTTTTTTGTTGTTGTTTTGTTGTTGTTAGTTTTTGTTGTTGCTATTGGTTTTCTTCTTTTTTTAAAATTTTATTGGGTGGGTGGACGGTATTTCAATAAATTAATTTTGTTAAATTTATTTTATTTATTCTTTATTATTATATTATTATTTTCTTTCTTTCTTGCCTTCTTTATTTATCTAATTTTTTTAACTTTATTTTATTTTTTACTTTATTTTTATTATTTATAATTATTTTTTTAAATTTATTTTATTAATTATTTTTATTTATTTTTTATTTATTTATTTATTTATTTATTTATTTATTTTGTTGGGGGGGGGGGGGGGATAGCGGAGGGGAGAGGGTGTGGGGGGAACAGCTTTACAGCTTTAAGGTGTCTTCTGCGAGGAAACCGCGTCGTCAGTGACCAGTGCCACAAGACATAGCTAGCATTCAAAAAAATATTACTGTTAATATTTTGAGAATATTATTTTAACGTTTCTGCATAAATGAATTTCATGAAGTATCCGCTGTGGCACGTTTAGAATTGCTGTTCCTATGTAGGCCGACTAGTTATTCTTTCATTAAAATATTACAAATGCACTTCCAGAACATCTCTTGCCTATGAATCATATCGCTTCACAACGTTATTTTGTCAAAAGCCAGTGGTGGTAATTTCTCGACGAAAAAAAAAAAGATAAATACAAAAATAAGGGCAGATGCTATGGTCAATTCCAACATCAAAGCGATGTTTTGGAGTTTCATCCCAGAGGCGGCACGTCTCGAATGAGTTAACAATTCACAAAAGGCTTATCAGAGAGGGACAAAACAACTCCTGTCGTGACCCATTTCTGCTTCTCCCAAACAACAGTTATTGTGAAAGTGTACACTCACAGGTCCGGAAAGAAAAATACCAGGTGGGGGTAGGGCCCATTCACGGACACTGAATAGGTCAGTGGTGCTTGTGTTTACTGTGTTCCCAGCCCATCCCCCGGTAAGCAAAAGGCCCTCGGCCACTGTGGTACCTTCTGCTCCGTAGACGGAGGGAGTCACTGTGTGTATTCCGTCGGTTTATGAAAATGAAAGTTGACATGAACAGTTCCGCTCTATTTACCTTTCATACAGGGAGTGTTAGTGTGGACCAATTAACCCTTTCACCGCCGAGAAAAAGTGAACGCGATCCAACTGCAAGAGGCATAGATCCTCATGAGCCCCCGCTGTCGCGGGGGCTCATGAGGATCTATGCCTCTTCCTGACACCACCTTGCATCCATGTACCTTATACGGATGTGGATCTTTGACGCTGGACTTAAACCCTGCTGTAGGTCAGATGGCTCGAACTAAAACGTAGAAAGTATACAATTTCCGGTGATCTTTGTTACAAAAGACGATGTAAACAGACGTAAAATTATTTTTTTTTGTTTTGTTTTGTGGCCATCTCCAACGGACACATGAAAAGTATTAACTTCCAGGGGACCCACATTTCTTTGAAAAATATATATCGGAAGTTTGTTATAACCGAAATAATTTGCTTGGATACAGTGCAGCCGGTATCTCTGAAAAAGCTCTGGTATATCCGGAGTCCGATATAGCCGACCTCTGGAAAGCGCTGTTATATCCAGCTTTTGCCATATTCGACCCTGTTAACAGCGAAGTATAACGTAGTTTGTTGCAAGAGAATATGTAAATAGATATAAACGTTTATTTATTTATTTTTTTTTTTACTTTACAAAGGTGGTCACGGAAAAGGACCGGGTCCAGCTTGACCCCTCCTGGCCCGCTGGACAAAGAGCCTGGCAGTGCCCTCCCTAGTGGGTGGATCATTAGGGAACCTAGACCACGGCGACCGAGCTTACTTAGTGCAAGCTTCCTGTTTATTCTCAAACGTTTTTTTTCTCTCATTTGCACACTTTTGTTGTCAGTGGAAAAATGGACAAATAACGACTGTTTTTTGAACTACCAAATTAGCAGGCCAATTAAACTGTTTGGCCCCGACGCACTACAGCAGGAGACGGATCGACCATGATAATTCACGATCCATCTCCTGCAACTGGTACGTAGTCGTTAGATGACACCTCAAATATTTGGGAATCCGGAAACGCAGCCGTAGGGTTAAATGGGTTAAAGCGCTTGTGCATGGAGACGACGATGGTATTGTCTACACATGGACATGTTAAATGAAGCGACTCCAGTGGGAATCATCAAAGCATTTCGTCAAAAAAAAAAAAAAAAACGGTACTGAAATAGAACAGACACGATGTCACCAAAGCGAGAGGTTGCAGGTTCGATTCTACACTCTGGATGCAGGTTCTGGGCACAGAATTTCTTTCTGCATTCAAGCTGCATGGACACCGAAGCCGGGAAGGGGGGGAGGGGGGAGGGGGGGGGGATCATCAGGCATTTAATCCTCGTTGGTCAAACTAGACTACAGCCAAGAGAGAAGAGGGTAAAAAAAAAATTAAAAAAAAAAAAAAAAAAATAATAACACTAGGAAATGACTGAATGGAATTTGGCATTTTCACAAGGGGGGATGACTGAATGGACTTTGGGAATTTAACTCTGGGGAATGAGCGAATGAATGTTAACGCCAGCAGCGGAATGAAAGCTTTCTTGGAGTCTGACACCGCGCGCAAGAATGAATGTTGGGGATTTTCTACACAACAAGAGTGACAGAATTTGGGAAGTTTAACAGCGAGCAATTAAGAAGGGTCAGGTGTGAACGCAGTGAGGTTTTCACACCAGTGTCTGTCCACCTGCGAGAACCCAAAACCGACGCCTGAACACCTCAGGCTAGGGCACCCCGGGTAGAGTGGGAGGTACCCACTAAACCCAAGCAACAGCTACAACGAACTCCCAACACCTGCATCTCAAAGCGTAGTTCCTCCTGATCCCCACTGGGCCAAGCTTAACACACTGAGCCGTCTTGTCACAATTCCCATACTTTGTAAGGCGCCAAGCTAATCTCGGACTACTCTTGAACTGTCACGGTCACGGTCCACCCATCTCATGGGCTGAATGAGATGGGGAGTGGCTTTTAACAACACCGACTGTTTGGTTCATATCTGAAACAGCGCCCACCCTAACCGGAGCCCATCGAGGTTTGGCACAAAAGGCCGGTTATTCCTAATAGTTACCTGGAGTTGCCACCCCACTGTCCGCCTCCACGGCTGCCTCCCCCTTGTCCGCCATATTGCTGCCCGCCGCCTGAGGACAGAAAGAATCAGAAAATGTGGTCAGACAGAATGATTAAATCATCGAAACAACCAGGCAGAAGAATTTTGTCAATGGGTTATTTTGACACAAAGTTAACCCTCTGGCTGTCGACAGCGCCATTCCGACAGGAATCGCCTCGACAAAAGGTGCTATCGACAGCAAAAGGGTTAACGGTTGTTAGCGTCGTCCAGCGAAAAATTGAAACATCAACAGCTGGGATAAACAGATTGTCCTGACGCAATACGTGGACTTTTAGTGAGGTTCCGTTTGCAACGAACGACTGACAAAACGAACGAGAGCGAAATCACTGTTGATAACCAGCTTGTTCCATAAGCATAGACAACATTCCAAGCATCTCCAAAAACGAAACCTCACTACTGTCACTGTTTGAAAACGTCTACTGACCAAAAGCGTACATCAGCTCGCCCTCCTTTACTCCCACCCACCGACTCAGCACCAAATCCCAACCCCATTTATTAACCCCCTCTCACTGCCAGTGGACGCAGATTGTGTTTTTCAAATCACTGTAAATTTAACCACCAAAGAAACATGGGTACAAAGTTGTTTCAGCAACAGGCACAGATCCTCGTGAGCGCCCGCAACTGTGGGCACTCACGGAGATTTATACCTCTTGTAGCTGGGTGGTTTCCAGTCTTTCCCGGCAGCAAAAGGACTAAACTAAATTAACCCATATCATACTGAGACTAAGGCTTCAAATGTGTACACTGCCATATGCAAGCTACATTATAGTACTTACAGATAAGGATATAGACCAATGGCTTCAGTTCAAGGGTGGTGCCAGAATAGCTTGGCGCCTACAGGCGCCAAGCTATTCTGGCACTACCCTTGAACTATTTTAGTCAAACGTATTTCAAACACTGGTGTATTCCGAATGAAAAGGGTTAAAAAAAAACGTACATCAAGGCTTACACAGCATAGTTTACTCCATCCTTTCTTATAACGATGCACGAAAATGGACTTAAAAATGCTAGCCTGGTGTTAGTAAACACGCGTAAACATCAACAACGAAAATAGAAATCAACAATTAGCAATATACAAGAAAACAGGCAGGAAAACAAACACAACCATGCAAAACACACAAAAACCGTGCCAAAAATCAGTTCATCTTTCACATAAAGTAGCCAACGTATCAACAGAGCTATCAAGAACAGCTTAATTGCATCATGCCCCAGCCGCGTTGGAAGAAATTAATGGGGCTGCCAGACGGAAATCAAAGAAACGGAATACACAACGCCCCAAAATGTACACCGCGCGTCCAGTGAAGCATGATGGCGATAAATTCCTACCTACTTGACACCTCAGGTCCTTTGCATGAGTGAGCTTAGTCCTGCGCCAACCACTAAGCAAGGTGATCCGCGATAGCGGAGCACCTTGCTTAGTGGCTGGCGCAGGACCAAGGTCACTCACGCAACTGGCCCCTGCCTCATTGTGATCAGAGCACGCAGGCGCGCAACCAATTTGCTTACTCCGTGTCTCCCGTGTTAATCCGAGCTACCTCGTAATAGCCCCACTGCCAACCGCCCCCATCCTGATCGCTAGTCATCTCTAGTCAAAACGCAACACTCTGCATACAGTTATATGGAAACAAGCAGCATAAGGCCAAGAAACAGGGACAAGGAAGATAAAAAACTGCTCAACTCAAACGAAATAAATTGAGATATGTGTGTGTGTGTGTGTGTGTGTGTGTGTGTGTGTGTGTGTGTGTGTGTGTGTGTGTGTGTGTGTGTGTGTGTGTGTGTGTTTGATGGACGGTGAAGGGTTGAGGTATGGCTGAGGCCCGGGGATCGGGAGTAGCACGGTTCCAGCCTTGCAGGACTGTGCGACTGACTATTGGTACAGGTGGGAGGGATTATCCTTAAGACAAGCCGGCCTGACAGTTGACACACAGTTATTCTTTCCCAACACCTGCGGGACACGTTTCTGTTTTCGGAGCAAAATCACCACCACTTCTACTGCCAGTGGCGAGAGGTCGAGCCACCGTACAAGCTCAAAGGTGACTAGTCAAGCGTCCCTTGATCACCACTTAAATTCAAAGACGCAAAACCAAACACCAAATAAGGGTGGTGTCTGATTAGCTTGGCGCCTTTCAAGGCGCCAAGCTAATCAGGCACCATCCTTGAGCTGATATAAACCATTTGTCTACCTTGCCTAAGACTTAGTGTCTAGCGGACGCTTCTAAAAAGTAAACTGTTGGCTATGAAAATGGAGAGAGCGGGATTCGCTCTCTAGTTGCAAATCTGCCACGGTCTAATACGCCCATTAACATAACAAAGAATGTTTCCCGCAGACTTGCTGAATTACTTCGTGCTGTTTGCATAGAGAATGAAAAAGTGCAACGTCACGCTAAGTAAGACATAAACCATCATCGTCGCCGCTAATGACGGGGAGAAGATTAACACAATTATGCAGTATTAACAAAGTGAAGATTATCAATTTGATATGAACACAACTAAACTGTGATAATATACATCTGAATAGCATCTGGACGATGTTATAATTCGATGAAATTCATCTTAATAGTACCTGCGTATTTGTGTTTAACCCTCTTAACCCCACGGCCGCATTTTGGAGGCGTTGTCTAACGACTGTGCACCAGTTGTAGGAGATGGACTGATCATGATAATTCAAGGGTAGTGCCAGATGAGCTTGGCGCCTTCAGGCGTCAAGCTCATCTGGCACTACCCTTGAATAATCATGATCAATCCATCTCCTGCTGCTGGGTCCCAGATTTAAATGGGTGAAGTTTACGTCGCATTTTTATGTTTGTTCATTTTCAATCTGCTGCTAGCAAATGTCCCATGAAAGTTTACGGTATTCGTAATGTTTATGCGGTAGGTGTCCAACGATATTCACTTTGTAGACTTGTTTTGTATATATGTCTCGTAGACATTAAGTGCAAATATGAGCATTCTGCTTCCACCTTATTGTAATAATAATAAAATAAATAAATTCATCTAGCCTTTAACACTGATACACTACAACAGGAGACAGACCATGCCAGTTCAGAAGTGGTGCCGAAACAGCTTAGCGTCACCCCTTAACTTTCATAATCGATTCATCTCCTTCTTGTCTTCAGATGACAACTCCTGAAATTCGACCATAGAGTTCGATGTGTTATATCACGCGGCGTAATTGCAAAACTTTTTTGGCTCCAGACACTAAGCTATTTTCTCAATGAAATGCCGTCTAACCCCTAAAAAATTTACTGTGATGAACACGTGAACCCATTCAAATTCCAATGACCAAATTGACTTCCGCTGCCAACAATCGACTGTTGATTCACCTAAAACAAGGGACAGCTCTGACACCCTCCTAACACGTCGGACAAACCACTCATGCAACCGGCAGAGGCCCTCACGAGCCCCAGTCAGCTATTGCCGGCGGCTCCTTGCTGCCCTGTGTTCCTCCAGCATCAAGCACCCTTTGACAAGGTACCCAGCGAGCACAGTACAATGCCATCGGGCCGAATACACCCGCAGTCAGCGGGCCCACTGCTGCCGACGTGGGCCAAAAGACCTTTTTGCTTACTGGGTCAGAGAGGCTAAGCTACAAGCCACTTGATGGAGGTCGGACAGAACTTGAAGGTGCGAGTCAAGGAACCATCGATCCGTTGAACGGTACGCCCCAATTCGTGCTCCATACTCCGCAAATGGTCTAAGCCCAGTCCTGCGCCAGCCACTAAGCAAGGTGCTCCGCGACAGCGGAGCACTTTGCTTAGTGGCTGGCGCAGGACTAAGCTCACTCATACAACTAATCCCTGGTCCGTGATTCAGGACCTTAAGGCTCTCTAAAATCACAGCCAAGCGCACTTCGGGCCGGCCGCTACGTTCCAAACTCTCAAAGCAAGACCACAGATCTATGGTATTACGGTTTTGTCGCTCTATCGCCTTCCTGAGGACTCTCCATTACAGGCTAGAGCTGGGGAAAGAGAGTGCCTGAGCCAGTTATAAGCTTTGGGAGTTTACGCACCCTCGCGCACGAGACACAATTTCTCATGGGCACCCGCAGGCTGCACGGGGGTTCTCATGAGGATCAATGCCTCTCCCTGAGCTCAGTCTATGTCTGTCTGTGCCTCTCGCTGTTCGTTTACACCCGTGTTTCTGAAGCTGAGGGAGTGGGCTGTGACAGTAGATAGAGAAGACCTAATCCAGTGAATGAGGGAATAGAGAGCTATATAGCTCATGGAATCAGGGTCTGTAAGAGGTGCAGAGAAGCTCTGGACAGTAAAATTGGGTGTTCTAGGCTGGAAGAGGCAGCTCTGTATAATAATGTGATCCAATGCTTTGTGAAAGCTCTCCGACCTCTTCCTAAGATTTCCCTGTGAAGGCAAAAGACGGCAAGTACGTGTTTGTGAAAAGCTAGATTTCATTGTATTTCAGAATGAAAATCTAGCCTTTCAGAATAATGGATTTACTGTCTTTTGCCTTCAGTTGACAGAGAAAGAACCGATTGAATGATAGCAATACATGTACTTGACAACCAGTGTTATTCTTGCATAACAAGCTAGCTTGGCTTGACTTCGCGAACGAAGATTTTATAGGAGTTGCCCACGACGTCTGCAGGCTTGTTCGTGGCTGCGGAGGCCAATCCGAGACAGGCAGGTTCGACCGCAGTGGCTGCAGGGGAAGGTATGGTCAGGGTTCTGAGCTGCGGCATCTCTGTTTTTTCTCCTGAGCCGCTTGTCCTTAAGGCTAGCTCTGTGAGAGTCCTCAAAGGAGACAGCTGCCTTGTAAATGGTGGAGCGCCAGGTGTCACGGTCCGCAGCAAGCGAAGACCACTGGTGGTGGTCGATTTGGCAGGCACTAAGTGACTTCTTGAGACAGTCTTTGTATCTCTTTTTTGGTGCCCCTCTGTCACGGTGTCCAGTAGCAAGCTCGCCGAACAGGGTGATCTTTGGTAGGCGATGATCCTCCATCCTGGAGACATGCCCCGCCCAGCTGAGCTGTGTCCGCAGCAGCAAAGCCTCGATGCTCACAGTTTCAGCCTGTTCAAGGACCTCGACGTTGGTGACATAGTCACTCCAGTGAATGCCCAGGATGGTACGCAGGCAGCGCTGGTGGAAGCGTTCGAGGAGTCGTAGTTGGCTTCGGTAGAGTGCCCAGGACTCGGAACCATACAGCAGGGTGGTGAGGACCACAGCTCTGTATACGCTGATCTTGGTGCCTGTTTTCAGCTGTTGATTGTGCCACACCCGCTTGAAAAGTCGCCCGAAAGCGCTGTTCGCTTTTGCCAGCCTGCTGTCAAGCTCCTTGTCCAGCTTGGCGTCCGACGTGATAACGCAGCCAAGGTAAGTAAACTGGTGCACTGACTTTAGTTCAGACTCGCCAATGGTGATGTGAGGAGGGCGATACACTGTCTTGGGTACCGGCTGATGGAGGACCTCTGTCTTTTTCAGACTGACCTCGAGTCCAAAGAGCTGGGCAGCATCTGCGAAGCAAGTCGTGATGCGCTGCAGGGCTCTCTCTGTGTGTGCAACGAGGGCAGCATCATCAGCAAAAAGCAGCTCACGAATCAGTTGGTCTAGGGTTTTCGTGTGGGCCTGCAGTCGTCTGAGGTTGAACAGGCTGCCATCGAGACGATACCTGATGTACACTGCATCGTCATCATCGAGGTCCACTGTGGCCTGCTTCAACATCATGCTAAAAAAGATGGTGAAGAGGGTCGGTGCCAGCACGCAGCCCTGCTTTTGCATAACAAACCGCAAATAAAATCAATGGCCCAAAGTACAATGACGATCAAAGGAAATGCGACGCCATTCAATTCATCGGAAACACTTCATGACGAGCAAAAGAAATGCGACATCATTCGAATCATCGGAAACACTTCATGACGAGCAAAAGAAATGCGACATCATTCGAATCATCGGAAACACTTCATGACGAGCAAAAGAAATGCGACGCCATTCAATTCATCGGAAACGCTTCATGACGAGCAAAAGAAATGCGACATCATTCGAATCATCGGAAACGCTTCATGACGAGCAAAAGAAATGCGACGCCATTCAATTCATCGGAAACGCTTCAAGACGAGCAAAAGAAATGCGACGCCATTCAATTCATCGGAAACGCTTCATGACGAGCAAAAGAAATGCGACATCATTCGAATCATCGGAAACGCTTCATGACGAGCAAAAGAAATGCGACGCCATTCAATTCATCGGAAAAGCTTCAAGACGAGCAAAAGAAATGCGACATCATTCAGTGTTTCCGCTGATCCGAATGAGTCGCATTTCTTTTGCTCGTCAGTAAACTTAGAACAGGAAGTGTGTCTTCTTTCTCTTTTGTGCTCTGGTAGATGCCGCTCGGTGCAGTTTATTTGCGCGTGCGTGTTTTTACAATTATTTTATTGTTCTTCTTTTATGCTTCTAGTTCATTCCCACCCCACTGTGCATATTGTCACGGATATTGAAACAAATTCACTGACGGCAGCATGCACACGCGGGTTAACTTTGCAAAGAGCATTGGTAGAGTATCCTGATTAGAAACAATTGCTAAGAATAACGACCCAACGCGCAAAAGACCATCGGACCGATGACCTTTTGCGCATTGGGAAGCAAGCACCAATGCTCGTTTTCAACATAACTGAAGAACACAACCCCCAACCCAACCACTAGTACAACCCCCACCCCATCACTCCCTTCCCTCGTCAGACCCCAGCCCACCACTCTCGTCCGGGCCTGTCACTTTCACACTTGCAACTGTTTTAGATACCTGGCCACAATGGGACAAATCCCCCCTCCACAGATCCTCGGGCGCGAATATTTTCTTCTCCGAGTGCTCTTTTGAAAGGATCGACGCTGGTCGAGCAAAGTGGACGGCTAAATCAGGCAAGGTGGCGGTGTTGGTGATGGATGGGGGTTGCCTGGGCAGGAAGGTGGGAATTAGTCTTAAAGGGGCATATTCCACGTTCACAAGTTTCCCGGGTAGTACGAGTGTAGATAAACCAACAGACTGCAAGAAACAATTTTTTTTTTTTTTTTTAAGTGCAATTTCCTTCTTTTTGTGTTGTTTCTTGTCGTTCATTCATTATTCACTCACTCAATCACTTTTAACCCCTTCGCTGACAGCGGAAGCGAAATGCACTTCTGAAATCACTGCACACTGACTGACATTCATGTGAGGAACACAATGTAACGGGGACTTGAAATAGGCTTAAAGGACATAGGACTAACAAGAGACATGCATCACAGTCGCGGGGCCTCATGAGGGCTTATGTCTCTTGTACAACTACATGGATATCCTTTCACTTTCGCCGGCTGTTAAAGGGTTAATACAATAAAATTAATTTCACCTGAAACAGACAACAAATAAAAAAAAAAAAAAAAAAAACCGACTCTATGTGAACTTAACCTGAATAAATTAACATTCTACAGTTCAAGGCAGTATTCCGTTAGCTTCCTCCCGTGTGTGAACTCCAGCAAGACCTTTCCACAAAAATCCAAACATACAGCCATGCTCCTTTAACCTCTCCCACTCGTGGCTTAATCAAGCGAAGTGTAGGAGCTTTGGTGACGGTGGTGAAGGTGACCATGGTGGCGGTGGCGGTGGTGGTGGTGGTGGAGGTGTCAGCCCCAGGGATCAAGCAAAATCACAGGTGGACACGACGCCCGCGCGGGGATAATCCGAACCCGGAAAATTTCCCGCGTGTTGGAGGGAAGGATTAGGGCGACTGGGCACCAAAGGTGTCAGATTCTTGCCCCATTAGCGTCCAGCCAAAACAATCTACAATACACACATACAGCTGTACGGAAAACCCCCAAACCCCCCGAACGCATTTATACAATTCTGCCGGCTGACCGTTCAAGTATTTCTGACCCGATTTGTGCGGGCTTAACACTGCTACAATCACGTGTGCGGCTAAGAAATACACTCATTGCAAACCCCAGACTAAAATGCCTTCGGGCCCACGAGGGCCGCAGTGGGGCTGCGTACGGCCGTACGAGGGCCCACTGCGGCCGTCCTTGGCCCGAGGACCTTTGCTTTCTGGGAACGATCTATCGGTGTATAGCGTTAACAATACGTAGGTGCCGGGCCGGCCAGCGCTGGACATTATAACATGAATTTTCTATGGACGCTGTGGTCTGAAAAATCTACACCACCCCTTCTGCGCCAATTAAGACGGGAGGACGGCGCAAAAAGGTTCGCCATACACAGAGATACATACAGATACATTCCACAAGTAAGCGGTGTCAATTTTGCCCTTAGAGGGTGTGATGTGTGCTGATCTGTGGTTCTGGGGTCAGTTGCTTGAGTGAGCTGTAGCGGAGCACCTTGCTTAGTGGCCGGCGCAGGACTAAGCCATAGAGCGTATACAATATGTATACGCTCTATGGACTAAGCTCACTCATGCAAATGGTCTCTGGACCTTACAGCACCCATCCGTAAGGTTCGAGATCAGACCACAGACAAGAGCTTTTTTTTCAAAACTTCAAAACGCCTGTGCACAAACATGCCAACCTGTTTCAGTGAAGCAAAACATGATGAAATACTGACAGAAGGGATATGAGCAGTAACCGGGGAAGATTTACCGCTAAACACCGAAAAACGCAACCCTCAAAATTCAAGCGATTAACCTCTTCACTGCCGAGAGAAGGTGAACAAAATCCAACTGCAAGGCACAGATCCTCATGAGCCCCCGCAGTCGCGGGGGCTCATGAGGATCTATGCTTCTTGCTGACACCACATTATAACCGTATTCACGGGACGGCCGGGGTTCTTGGGCGTTGAATTAATCAGATATTTCTAAAACATAATCTAGGTCCACTGACAACAAAGGGGTTAGGTATTACTTATTCCTTTCTGATCATTTCAAACAGGACTTTAACTGATCTCCTGCCCAGTGAATTTACACTAGTTGTAAGATATATTTCGAGCTAGTCCCACGTGTCTCTTTAGATGCAACACGTAAAAATACCTTCTCTGAGGCTAACATCAAAGCTCCCACCACATAAATAAGGCACAGCTGTGGACTAACGGTTACACAAACACAACCGGGTGTGGATTAACCCATTCTGCCCCAGGACTGAAGTCCCCAGATATTGAAATTGCCCTCTGAAGGACTGTATTACAATTCTAGAGACAGATCGAGCATGATAGTTCAAGGGTGGTAAGCTATTCTGGCACTATCCTTGAACTATCATGTTCGATCCATGTCTTGCTGTGGTGTGTCGGGCTGAATGAGTTGCGCAGTAGCATGTGTGTGTGTGTGTGTGTGTGTGTGTGTGTGTGTGTGTGTGTGTGTGTGTGTGTGTGTGTGTGTGTGTGTGAGACACAGAGACAGACAGACAGAGACAGACAGACAGACAGACAGACAGAGAGATTCAGCTAAAACGAATTGGCCAGAAACTATTTTACTGCGTTAAATTAAATAAAATAAATAAAGATAAATAAAAAATAAATAATAAATGAAAACAACAATACTTTCTTTTTAAGCAACCCCCCTTTAAACATCCATCGATCTAGTTTCACTGTCTGATCCCGATACAATGCAAAATGATGGCGACCGGCCTAAAATGAGAAATAATAGAAATTCTATGTAGAAGTCCACACATCTCACGTATCACAACTGCTTGACTATGACTTGCTCGGGTTTGTCACCGAAACACTTGTGTGTTAGTTTGATGGCTATTTGTTCAACTTTTAGTGTTCATCTTCGCCCACTTCTTCCTTGTACCTTTTTGCACTACTTTTGTGCGCCTGTTCAATACGCCATTCGTGTCGTCTCGCGAGTGAAGCTTCGTAATTGACAACCAAACAGAAACCATCAACCCGCAAACCTCAACCATTCTGCACAACAACCCAGCAAGAAAAACACAACGCAATGCCGCAAAAGGACACGCACAAAAAAAAGGAAAAAAAGTGGTCAAACTAGTTGTTCAAGTGTTACTAAACGACTGAGCTTTCTGCCTGGAGGGAAGAAAACAGAATGTATTGTGTTCGCATTTTCCAGGCAATTTTCCAAGCAAGCAAATCCTGAAACAATCGTTTTGCACTTGTGGATATTAACCCCTTCACTGGAGAGAAAAAGTGATCACCATCCAATTGCAAGAGGCATAGATCCTCATGAGCCCCCGCATCTGCGGGAGCTCATGAGGATCTATACCTCTTGCCTGGACCTCTTTTGTATGTGTTCCTTGCACAAATAGAGTTCTTTGGACAATGATTCTGGCAACCACAGCTTGCGGCCACTGGCAGTGATGGGGTTAATCGACGATCCGTTTTCATCCACCCACTGCCACTTACATGCACTTTCTTCTATTTCTCTCTATTTGAACACACCAGACCTTAGGTTTCCCATCCGAAAACATCCCAGTCCCCCCCCCCCCCCCACACACACACACACACACACACAACCAGAGAGCTGCCATTACACAGACCCAATCTTTACTGCCCCACTTGAAGCGGACAATGGCGCAATCAGGCCGCGAGAGCGAGTGAAAATCAAAACTCAACTCTTTTATTTCTTCTGCTTGTCTCAAAAAACAATAGGTGGCAGCGGCCGCCCGATCGACTTGTCTGTTCAACCAACACAGCTGTGAGTGGGACTGATGTCTCATCGAGAGAGAAAGATCCCCATGGGCCCTCACAGGTTGCAGGGGCTGATGATGATCTGTATCTCAGTCTTGGTGAGACCTCCTAGCTAGTTAGTTATTGGGGCTGAACTTCTCACGGCAGCCTCGGCGAGGTCTTCAAGCGTGCTCACGAGAATGGGTGTGCTGGTCTGTGATTCTGGACTTCAAGAGTCACCTAGTACGCAAAAGACCACTGGGCTAAAGGCGGCCGCAGTGGGCCCGCGCACGAATCCACTTGCGACCGCCTTTGGCCCGATGGCCTTCATGCAATGTAATCCAGACCAAAAAGATGACTGCCGAGCGTGTAAAATGCAGAAAAGAACCCAAAGGAGAAAGAAACACGCTTAGAAAAGATGTGTTGTGTGGTCACTGTCTTTTCTAAGCGTGTGTCTTTCTCCGTTGGGTTCTTCTATTCTCGTTATGCAATGGGCAGCACGCACTGATCCACAACCGTGTTCCCTCAACTGAGCACGCCGACAGGCGTGTGACATCCCTTCAATGACACCTCACAGTCACAAGTTATGTACAATTTCTTAAATTGTAACCCAGACCAAAAAGATGATTGCCAAGCGTGTACAAATTCTACACTGCAAAGAAAATCCCAAGAAAACAATAAACGTCTTCTCCATGCGTCGTTGGGATATTCGTTGAGATAATTGTACATTCTACTCCAATGAGCGCCATCTCACGGCCGAGGACGATGGTTACACACAAAAAAAAAAGACCAGCAAGAAGGGCAGGTCCTCACATGCCCGCTACAAGTGCTGAGACTCGCGAGCATCTACGTCAACTGTTGTTTGGTGACGTTCACTTTTGTTCAGCAGTGAAGGGGTTAATCAAGGCTTGGGGCGGGGCGGGGTGGGGCGGGAGGGGGGTGGGGTGGGGGGGATGTGTGGGGGTAGTAACAGCAGTAAGGAAGCGTAATCATGCACGCACCTCACAGCCAGTTCCCACCTAAGGCGTGCATCACTGACTTGTTGGTGTAAATACAATATTACGGTTTCTTCGCGTGAACTCTCGCGCGCCCAGTTCACGCGAAGGAACCGTAATACTGTATTCCATCCACTCGCACGTGGTGCGCGCCTTCGGTTCCCACCGCAAAAATCTCCGTGACAACAATGTCTCCGCGCGTCAGGAGAACGAGATGCACTGGTGCAGGGACAAAAACAAACATCAGGCCAGGTATGACGTCTTCCCGCCCTATTGTCTGGTACAAATCAAAGACAGTTGGAACAAGCGGCGAAATTGGCGGCGACAACTGGACAAAAAGCGCAGCTTCGTACCTCCCTAAAGCTTCCCACAGTAAAACGATTATTCAATAACATTGTTAACCCAATCAGCCCTGACGCATACAGGAGATGGGTCGACCATGATAATTCAAAGGTAGTGCCAGATTAGCTTGGCCCCCATCTCCTGCAACTGGTGCATATTCATTACATGGCCCCTCCAAAAATAATTTGGGAAATACGGCCGTCGGGCTGAATGAGTTGAGTTAACAATGTCCACGTGTCTGGACATAAGGAAACAACACAACGCGACAAAAATAAAGTGAAATAATAGACTACCCCTCTTTCACCCCAAACCACAACTCACTCTTGTACCATTTCGCATGATTCTTATCAAGGTTTGTTGCCTCCATTTTGAACACGTGACATGTTTAACTCATTCAATCCGACGCACGTATTTCCCAAATTTTAGAGGCGTCACCTAACGACTATGCACCTGTTGCAGGAGATGGATCGACCATGATTATTCAAGGGTAGTGCCAGATTAGCTTGGCGCCGACAGGCGCCAAGCTAATCTGGCACTACCCTTGAATTATCATGGTCGACCCATCTCCTGCTGTGGTGCGTCAGGGCTGAATGGGTTAACTCCATCGCCGAAAGAAAACAAACTGGGCTCATGTTGCAAAATTGGCCACCGTTGTTAAGAAAAAAACTAACCCTTTGCGTGTCGGTAGAGGTTTTAGTCGCGATGATTCCTGCAGGAATCTTCGCGACTAAACCCGCTACCGACACCCAAAGGGTTAAATGAATGGAAGACGAAACAAGAGACGACGAGATACGTTTCACGTCCTCCAACCGCAATCTGTGTGCCATCAACCTTGCAAGAGGTCATGCTATGAGGTAGGAAAGGAAGGAAAGGACAATATCAGAAAATGTTGACCCCCCCCCCCCCCCCCCCAAAAAAAAAAAAAAAAAAAAAAGTCTAAAGAAACGATTGGAACAAAGAAGGCAGCCTGAACACTGCGATGTTCCTCCAAGTATTTTTTCTGACCGCAACACGTTTGCTTTGTGAACACAGCCAGGAGTGAGGTACAACCCACATAATGGAGCACACACAAGACAGATGGAAGAAAATAAAGAAAGAAAAAGATGCAGTAGCAGCAGACACGAGCGCCCGTTAGTGCACTAAAATTAAAACCCGGACCGGACAGTCATACACCTAACCTTCCACAACCTCCTCCGTCTGAGGATCAGAAACGAGAGCAAATGGAATCCACCCATTCCTGCAAGAGGCACAGATTCTCATGAGCCCCTGAGAATCTAGTCTCTTGCAGATGTGAAAGAGTCAGTTCAGGGACTTCTCAGAATGACTTTCAAAAGAGACAGCTAGAGGACAGAAACAGACAGACAAAAAAAAAGAACATCGTGCGATAGAAGCCCGAATTGCTGACAACTAAGTGACGATAGCGCGAAATTCAGTCACTCCCCCCCCCCCCTCCCCCTCCCCTTCCCCCCTCTGCACAGCCAACCAACGCAATCAGTGTTTACTCACACCATTAGCAGGAACAATGATCGCTTCCAATACGTCAGTCAGTTCTTTGTCCACGGCGCTCGCTTCCTGCCCCGACGATGAAAGCTAACAAGACAACTTTAAACCGCAAAACCGTCAAAGAGCTCAGGTGCTCATTCACGGCAAGAAATGATTATCATTTATCCTCCTCATGCTGAAAAGATCGTTAGAGTTGCACTGTGGCCGTAAGAGATGCGTTGCCGTTACGCCAGCTGTCGAGCGGACCCGTTAAAAGCTGATTAACCCATTTAGCCCCGAGTCCCTACAGCATGAGAATGCCTGACCATGATAATTCAAAGATAGTGTCAGGTAGCCCGAAGGCGCCAAGCTAATCTGGCACTACCCTTGAATTATCATGGTCAAACCACCTCCTGCAACTGCTACATAGTCATTAAGTAACACTTCCAAAATTTGGGAAATGCACCCGTGGGACTAAAAAGGTTAAATAACCCATTCATCCCTGACACTCCACAACAAAGATGGGGGTCGCCCAGGACAGTTCAAGAGTGGTGTCAGAAGAGTTCTGGCACCACCAATGAACAATGATGATCAATCTGTCTCATGAACTGTCATGAACAGCTCCACACATAATAATAATAAATAATAATACCGTTATTAAATAGGCGCTTTTTCTCAATTTTGGGGCGAATCGACTCATAGCGCCGCGAACTGAAACCCAACACGTACACTCACGTAACAGACACGGACTTACTGACGCCAGCAGGCGCCTTAATCACTGCGCCACGGACCGCCCACATGAGCTAAGTCTTGCGCCAGCCACAGAAGCAAGGTGCTCCGCTATAGCGAATCACCTTGCTTAGTATGTGGCGCAGGACTACGCTCATTCGCGCACCTAGTTCCTGGTCGGTGATGCGGGACTCTGGGCTGGTCTGCGAAGCCGTAATGTCCAAAATCACAAACCATGCACACCGACCCGCTTCAGGCTCGTCAGCGTCCTTCGGTCAAGACGACAAAAAGGTAGCGTGTCGACCGGAAACTGATTGATTCATGGCAGCGATCTGAAGGAATAACATCTCAAAAAAGAGAAGAAAATGATGGGGGGGAAAAAGGGATTGGGGGGGGGGGGGAGGGGTTGGGGGAGTAATTTTGCCAGCGGAGAGTTGGTATGAATGACAGGGCATCAAATTAAAAATAAATTAACGTGCAAATGTTGAAATACTTAGAACAATTCGCGTGCAAATTGTGCAATACTGATAGCAATTCGCGAGCAAATTTTGAACTTACTGAATTGGAGAAAAATTTGAACTACCAAGTCTACTCACGGCAATAGATCGATCCAGTCCCAAAATACAGTCACACACACACACACACACACACACACACACACACTACTCCGCTATTTGCTGGTATTGACACAGCCGAACCTGCTGCATAAGTCGTGTTTTAACTCATTCGAGACATGCCGCCTACGGATACGCGGCTTTATGCCTCGAATGAGTCAACATGGCGAGGGAGAAAAAAAAGCAACAGACCCAAAAAAAAAAAAAAAGACAACTGTGACAAAGGTATGACATCAAAGACTGCTGAAGAACCACACAACTGGCCAGCAAAAAATCAACATCCTGTTCATTGGAACCTAGCCGAGCGAAGCACACGGACCAAGTCGTCAAGCAAATCTTTCCATCAGCTGAGGAAGTCCCAAAACCCACCTTTTTGTCTGCAAGAGGCGTAGATTCTCATGAGCCCCTGCCGTTGCAGGGGCTCATGAGAATCTATGCCTCTTGCTGGTTTTGGGTGAAACAGATTCTGTGCTCCTCGGCGGGAGGTCATCAGGGAGATATATATATATATATATATATATATATATATATATATATATATATATATATATATATATATATATATATATATATATATATTATATATATATATATATATGTTCACAGTCAGAGACTCCTGGGTTATAAAACGTCAGCACAAAATGCCAAAAGCAAAAAGTCAACCCCGTCCAAAAGTTAACCCTTCGGCTGTCGGCAACGCGCTTTGTCGAGGTGATTCCTACACGAATCACCTCGACAAAACGGGCTACCGACAGCCAATTAAAGAGTTAACAATCTCAATGTTCAAAAGTGGCAGAGATCCACACGAACACAAGCAGGCTGTAGGTCTATGCATTCAGATTCAAATTCCGATTCAGACAACGTTATTGTACTGTGCCAAATTGCCTAGGGAAATAGATAAGTGCCATTTATATCTCTGAGCTTTCCAGGAGGGAGGTGTGTGGTCTGTCTGTGACTTGAGCAGTGGCTTTCTGGCGCAGTAAACCTTTTATGCAATACAGACTTACTGACGTGTGTTGGTCTGTGGTTTTGGACCTTACGCCAGGAGCCGTAAAATACAAAGTCACAGACCAGAACACAATTATGGAGACACAAATTTTAACCTTTCTACTTCACCACTGTCACTTCACCATGCCCCCTCCCCTCTTCCACTCTCCCCATAGATTTCAAAACGACTGTCTCCTCTGTTTGGTGGAGGTAGATACAAATCTCCGCCAACACAAAGCATACAGGGGCTCATGAGAATCTGTGCCTCCTCGAAATGGGATTGCTTACAGAATTCCACACATGTTTCGACTTTTTCCCCTCTTGCCCATCTTTGACCAGTTCGAGCGAGCAATGTCGTCACAGATTTCAACAAGAATCGTCTCCATTGATGACGTAAACACAAAATCTCCACAGGCAAGAGGCATAGATTCTCATGACCCTCTTGCAGTTGCAGGGGCTCATGAGGATCTATGTCTCTTGCAGACGGAAAGTGGTCGGACCTCGCAGAACGATATTCCTCGCCAATTCGAGCGAGCAAAAAGCCGGAAATGTAGCAGATGAGAAATAGCCGTGTTCCGTGCCGGTTGCTCGTCGGAGAGGCATGTCTCCATTGTGTGGTGCTCATTGTTCCAGATGAAAAACGTTTACCCACGCCGCCACACGGACAATTTGCATTGACTTTCACCCTCATTTTTCAAGCTTTTATATTTTCTTCAAATAGCTCTTTCACTCCGATATTTTTTTTTAAAATAACTTTTACATCATCTTCAAATAACTATTTTGCTTCATGCCCGGAAGCAAAATGGTTCACATCCTGAAATAATCCGTGAAATGATGCCAGCGGAAACACGATCTTCCACGGACATAATCTGAATGGACTTGCACTTGAATTGTTAACACATTCTGCCCCAGGACCGAGATCCCCATATTCTGTAGTTGCCCTCCTCTGAAGATTACAATTCTAGAGACAGATCGAGCATGAAAGCTCAAGGGTGGCGCCAGAATAGCTTGGCGCCCATGGGCGCCAAGCTATTCTGGCACCACCCTTGATTGAACTATCATGCTCGATCCGTGACTTGCTGTGGCGTGTCGGGGCTGAATGAGTTAATACCGTTACATTTTCTTCAAATAACTCTTTCACTCCTTGTTCTACAGCACAATGGTTCACATTCTACTTGCGAAATGGTGCCAGTAAAAATGGGATTCACACATAAACAAATAAAACTGAGATGAATATATGCCCTAATAAGGCAAAAAGACAGGACATTCATTTTTTGTTTTTGTGAAAAGTGAAATTTTCATTGTTATGCAAAGAAAATCTCACTTTTCACAAAATGGATTTGTTGTCTTTGCCGAATTAGGGCAGAAATATCTGGTTAGCACTACGTACACGTCAACATGAACTGTACCGATCGAACAACGATGCTAAAAAGCAAAGTCCGCAAAGGCAAACAGTCTTAAAACCCATCTTGATTATGAGTGTTCATGTATTTAGTCATTTTGTGTTCTTTTGTGTAATTGCACACGTGGTTTTGATTTTGTCACTTTTGTGTAATATTTTCTTGTTGATATGTACAGCGCCTACAGCATCTTACCGTGTATAGGCGCCTTATAAATCATCTTTATTATTACTATTATTATTAAATACAGATCTATCAGGGACGACGGTAAACGTGTTATCTGTCACGGCTGATTCGCTTTTTCTTCCAACGCCAAAACATAACCCACAAAGACAGAAATACGCCTCGAAAGCGTGTATCTTTCTCTGACGCTAATTTCTTCACGTTTTACACACTTGGCAGCCATCTTCTCTTTTATTTGGTCATGATCTCATCTCCCAGCAAATCAACTATTAACTCCTTCCCTGTCAGTGATCGCAGACTGCGTTTCTGAAACCTTAGTAATTTCAACGCCAAAGAGCGATAACCGTCCAGGATACAAAATGTGCTTGCCAAGAGGCATAGATCCTCATGAGCCCCCTCGAGAGGGGGGGGGGGGCTCATGACGATCAATGCCTCTTGCAGACGGGTGTTGTTCACCTTTCCCCGGCAGTGAATGGGTTAACCCCGAGCTGTAATGGCCGAACCATTCCCCAACAGTTGCCGCTGAAAGACGTTAGATTTTTTTTAATAATTGCTCTATTTTCCCAGCACTTTACCTGTATCGAGTCTGCGATCGGGTCTCAAGCCTTTCTCTTGTCACGGCATCATTGTGGGACTATCACCGCAAAATGTCCCTCGATTCGGATAAATATTTGACAAGATTTTGATTCTCCGGCAGCGGCAACAGAGTCAGCGTGACGAGTACGAACCACTCGTGTTCCACAGCGACACAATACAATGGCTGAACAGCCCAACGTGAGCGCTTCAAAAAAAAAAAGTTCTTTTCCCGTAACAAGTTAGTCAATTCTGGCGCATATTCATCGGCAACAAAAGACAAAAAGCGAAAGCTGTGAGAAGAGAAGAAAACAAAACAAAACAAAACAAAAGAGAAGAAAAAATATATAACAAACCCTGATTTTCTTGGAATAAAAACGATTACCTCATTAACCCCCAAAGCCCCACTTCCCGAATTTTAGAGGTTTCACCTAACGACTATGTACCAGTTGCAGGAGATGGATTGACTATGATAAATGAAACATGTACTACTTGTACTTTTTTGCGAAACTGTGATATACAAAGAATAATCAAAAGGAACAGTTACATTTTTGTAGTATCTGGTTCAGTATATCGCGCGGAATATTACCAGCGGCAGTGAGGAGTGCGCTTTTTAGTCAAAATTTAGTAGGTGTCACCTAACGACATGCGGGAAATGGATCGACGTGATAATTCAAGGGTAGTGCCAGATTAGCTTGGCGCCGTCACCAAGCTAATCTGGCACTACCCTTGAATTAACACGGCTGATCCATCTCATGTTGTAGTGCGTCGAGACTAAGTGGGTTTAAGAAGCTTTGGGAATACACAATTAAGAATAACGAAAACCAGAAGAACAAACAGAAAGCAACAAAAACGTACAAGAGCGACATTAAACTCCCACTAGTGTCTTAACTGTTGAAAGAAACACTTCTGTAAAAGATGGTTGCGAAACCTTACATATAGGTCTAGTTATGGTTCATTTAGACACACGATCCAGTTCAGCACATGTCGTCCAAATATCAAATAATTTGACAATGACTGCTCCGCTTGCGAGCAAAGTTCAGCTAAAAATAGATTGACGCGCTAAAGGCTGTGCAAAATAAAACAAGCATGAATACGCATGCGCGTTTGTTGCGTGTCTAAACTGCGTTTGTTGCGTGTCCAAACTGCGTGTCCAAACATTAAGTGTGTCGACAAGACATACATGAAGCTGAAATTTGTCTTCAGATTTGCGGGCAAAGGTACTTTAAAGGAGGACAACTTCAACTGTTTCTGCGAGAGAAAAAAACAGCCAAGTTGTTCAACATGAAACGCTAATATTTTATTCTCGCCAAACACAATCTTTACTTTAGTTCCAAACAACAAAGAACACCAGCAAAATGCTCAGAGAGTACGCGGACAGAAAATTAATCCCTTTGTGCAAGCAGCCACCACATTGTACCAGTGACAACACGCGCAAATGAGTTCACAGAAATGATTAGATCACCCCATAAAGATAACCCATGCCAAAAGAAAGGGTGGGGGTGGGTGTGCGGGTAGAAGGAGGCAGCTCAAACACACAGGTGAACAAATAGCATCTTCATCACAAGATTAGTGTCCTTCAAAATCTGATCAAAGATTCAAACCCCGACGATTCCTTGGCACGAAGGAGGAAGGTAACGTGAGCTAAATGAAAAAAAAAATGTCACTAGCAAGAGGCATAGTCATAAACCCCTGCGAATGCATGGGCTCATGAGAATCTATGCCTCTTGCAGACGGAAAAAAAATGGGTGAGGGACTACAGGAGAGCGTAAGACAGCTGAAACACCATCGTGGATTAGAGCTGAGGATGCTTTAGCCATAAGCGGCTCTCGAAATAAACTCGACAGGACAAGAGATAGCCCTTAAACGTCGATAGTGAACAAACTTTTCTATTTCACACACACACACACACACACACACACACACACACACACACACACACACACACACACACACACACACACACACACGTAGCTTTTAAATATGTAACTACCCCCCCCCCCCCCTTCTCAAGAAAGCTCAAAACGAAAAATGATAGCTCTTCAGTGCCCGTATTCACCCAACTTCTCTGCTTTCTGAAAATGACAATGATTCAAGCCCTCTCAAAGTATTTCCTGCAAGAGTGGTCCTTACAGTTTCACGTGAGTTCTCCATGTATTTACACGCAATCTCTTCGAGAACCCCGTTGACGCGAAACTTTCAAGTAGCAAACGAAACGAACATCAGGATCGGCAGGCGAGATTAAGAAGAAGAAAAAATCCAACAAGGCAGTCGCCTGCGAGATCTGTAATTCTCCAAACATTTTTTCTCAACGACATCCTTTCTATCAGCGAGCAACCCATGTGTGCTGGTCTGTGATTTCCGACCTTACGGCTCTAGGCCATCAGGTTAAAAATAACAGGCACGCACCGCTGACACGAGTTTCAGACTCAGCTGACGACTTTTCAGGAAAAAGTGAGCCACTCTCACCGACTACCTGAGCCCGGTTAAAGGGGCGGCTGAAGCACGTTCCAGTGTCCACGAAGACCCTTCCAGATCTCCGCGAGGGCGCTCACAACGTCAAAAGCTCAGGTCTTCGGCAGCAGCACGCTACAATCTCAGCCCAAAAGAGCATGCAGATGTGAATGTGGCGGATCTGTAGCAGCAAAAAGCATAGATTCGCATGAGTCCGCGCAGGTGCGCGGGCTCATGAGAATCTAAGCCTTATGCAAGTGGACTGGAGGAGGCTTGTGATGGTCCTTCTGCGCGCGAAAGAGTGAAGATCGAGGCAGAAACTCGAAGACCTCTCAGAGGTCGTCAACTCCCATAGAGACCTGAGTGAAGCGCCACGTTTCTTTTCCGTTAGAGGGCCATAGATCTGCTGGTATGAAATTTCTATCCCCCTAGTATGTGCAGAACTTGGACCCTAAACTGTGTACATGTGAACGTTCCATGGGAATACCTAGCATGCAGCAAATCCATTCAGTCTGCCGAGTTTCTGATGTCAGAGAGCCATATATGTTCTATTTGCAGGCAATGAGTATTTGAGGGACAAGGCACTAGAGTTTCAGCCCAAGAGGCTCTATCTCTTGGTATGTACAATATTTGGCTGCTAAACTGTTAAGACATTAGATTTGACCTGTTGAGGTTCTGATTCTTTAGAATGTACAGCACTTGGCTGCTAAACTGTGTACAAGAGAGTGCCTCAACTACCCACGGTGAGAATGAGGGCTCCCGTGTAGAAATGCCCTTCAAGCTACAAGAAGCACTGAAGACGAATATCTACAGAAAGCAGAGTGCCTTTACCCACACGGGCAAGAGGTATTGATTCTCATGAGCCCCTGCATACGCAGGGGCTCATGAGAATCCATACCTCTTGCAGACGGCTGACGGAGTGCACAGTAAGAGCCATCAGGCAACCAGGAGCCTCTCTTCGCACCTCCTTCTTGCGAGAGGAGTGTTGTCACGTGGATAACTCGATGCAAAAACAAATCGAAAGCGCCTTTCGACAGCCCATTGTTTTCCCATCGATCGACAAAGAGGACAGGGACAGTCAGTCTCTCTCTCTCTCTCTCTCTCTCTCTCTCCTCTCTCTCCTCTCTCTCTCTCTCTCTCTCTCTCTCTCTCTCTCTCTCTCTCTCTCTCACACACACACACACACACACACACACACACACACACACACACACACACACACACTTCCTGCTAACACTTTCCCTCTTATGCAAAATGCCGTACATTCGAGTGTCGTCTGTTCAAAATTTCAAGCTATAGCAAACGGTTCGGCCATAATAGCTCATGCCTCATAGCTCATAATAATTCATGCCTCTCCACACGAAATGCTCTTTCATCCTTGATTTCTCATGGTCATGATCTACGTGAAACGTTTAGAGCTTAATGTCTTTGCCTACCATTAAGGTGAATTCAAACACAAGACAAAAACAATAGAGCAAATTCTGACTCCAGCTGGATTCGAAACCTCGACCTTTCGGACCGGGGTCGAACGCTCTACGACCTGAGCTACCCAGCTACCAATTTTCTGTCGACGGTGTATGTAAATACAGTCACACTGTGCATATGTAATCGGCAGGTCCAAAAGTGGTCCTCTGACCAAATATAAAGAGGGTCGTCGATGCATTCTGCCTAGTAAGGAAACGTCATCGGGTCCACGACGGTCGCAGTGGGCCCGCGCACGGTCGTGCGCGGGTCCACTGCGGCCGTCGTGGGCACGAGGACCGTTGCTTACTGGGCATATCGTTGGCAATGGGAAGAAAAGAGCGGATGATCAGGGGGGCATCCGGCGTGGCTGAAGAATCATCATAACGCTGTTCAACGTTGACAAGGACGTGCAAGAACTGCTGGCGTATTTAAACCTCCTTCCACAGTTCTTCACACAACTCGCCCACCTTGCAAAAGGCTTCACTCCTCAGGCGGCAGACGCTCAACGGACTCGCTAGAACTCGCTGGCAGAAGAGGCAGGCCCTATGTACTTCACTCATGCGCCTCAAGACGGGGGAAGCGGGAGGAGGCCGCGCTTGTGAGTGTAGACAGACAACAGAATAAAACCCTCCAGTCCCTCTCTGACGTTCTTGGCAGAGAGCTCGTAAGGGTCTCAGAAAAGACGTTAGAGCCGCAAAGCATGCAAAAGTAGCTGCTCTATAACTCTGCCCCCTAAACCATCCCCTTCCCAACTGCAAGAGGCACAGAATCTCATGAGCCCCTGCTGTCGCAGGGGCTCATGAGAATATGTGCCTCTTTTCGGATAAAAAAAAAACTTCTTCCGCCTATTTCTGGGCGGGGATCGTCACGGTTTTTAGCGTACGGGCTGAACAAGAGCTAAGCACACTAGAAAGGCTGGAGTCGCTATACAGAGAGTATCCTCAATCACGGCAAGATTGGGCGTCGTAAACTGCTCACAAACACTTGTTTTCAAATAAAAACACAAACAAGTCAGTGTGATAGAATTTCAACGGGGGTTTAACCTCTCAAATTGGCAGGCGATAGCCCGGCACGCAAAAAGAAGATTGAATTCTGTTCTGTTCAACAGTGTAATCATTGCCCTAATTGTAATTCACGATTCTGTAAGGAACTGTTGTTGTTCTTTTAATGTTCTTTCATTCCCTTCAAAATAATCAATACAATAGATTTCGAATAAAAGTATGTCTTTTACCCATCTAGCTTGTCACGGTTATGGCAACGACGGTCGTTTCTGTATCTTGGCGCTACACAAAGCAATGGCAAAGCTAGAAGCCTAGAGTGGAGTGAGGCAAACCCTCACTCAAACCCTCAGCATTGCAGGAATCATCGAGGAAAAAAAGCGCTACCGACCGCCGAAGGGTTAACTCTTTTAGGCCCCGATCCATACAGCTTGAGATGGCTTGACCATGATAATTCAAGGGTAGTGCCAGATTAGCTTGGCGCCTGAAGGCGCCAAGCTAATCTGGCACTATACTTGAATTATCATGGTCAAGCCATCTCCTGCAACTGGTGCATAGTCGTTAGGCAACACCTCCAAAATTTGAGAAATGGGACCTTGGGGCTAAAAGGTCGATTTTCATAAGCGCTGACGTCTCTAGCATAGCAGGTCAACCAAGCCTGAAGGAGGACGGTTGCATGAGTGAATTTAAATACTGCACAAGCCACTAAGCAAGGTGTTCCATTACAGCGGAACACCTGGCTAAGTAGTTTACACACAGAACAAAGCTCACCCGTGCAACCGTTCTCTGAAGCCCAGGGCTCCCGCAAATGGAAGAGGCTGCATAACCAACACTGGGTGTCTCCCTTCAACCGCTGTAGCGAATCGAGGTTGTCTACCTCGACGACCAGTATTACCTGACGCACACTGGTGGTCTCCCTCGATTCGCGACAGCGAATCCAGGGAGACAACCAGTGTGCGTCAGGTAATACTGGTCGTCGAGGCAGACATCCAGTGTGTACCCGACCCTGCCATCGTTCATGAGAATCTATGCCTCCAACAGAAGGGAGCGGGCCAGGGTGGGAACTGTTTCAGTCACTGCACGTGCGCCAAACTGATGCTGGCAGCGCGCGGGGCAGTCAGGACATGATTGTTGTCAAATTAGCGGGGGACGGGCGAGCAATAAAGCGGCCCTGACGTCCCTAAGCCAGCGGGTCAACCACGACCGCAATCTAATCACGCACCACCCTTTACCTATCAAGCCGGATCCATCTCCCGTACTTAGCGCTGAGAGTGGGTCACAAAAAATGTTGCCGCATGCCACAGAACTGCCACAACATATTTTCGTTGTTGTATTTTTGTTTGTTTGTTCCAGGTTGTTGTCGTCGTTGTCGTTGTTTTGGTGGTGGTGGTGGAGGGGGTGATGGTGATATTGTGGCTGTTTTCTGGTGCCTTCTTGTACTGGTGGCTGTTGTTCGTATGACAAGTGAAAATAAACGTAAAAAAAAAAAAATTCTCAATCGATCAGCCTCGGCAGGATTCGAACCGGCGACCTACTACTGACACTTGAGCTACACATCCACTTGACGCCACATCCAATTCCATCAGGGAGGCCGATTTGGTCCCGATGATGCTTGCAATCTGTCGCGGGCGGGCCAGATCTAATACGGCGAGCCCAAACATATAATTAACTGACAATCCTCCCTCCCCTTGTAATGGTTTAACTCCCTTACAGGCTGAGGAAAGGAGAAGACTGATCTAACTGCAAGACATAGATCCTCATGAGCCCCCGCAGTTGCGGTAGCTCATGAGGATCTATGTCTTTTGCTGAGACCACTTTGCGTCCATGTTGCTTGGTTGCTCACACTCTTTGACGCTGAACTAACAAGGACAATCGGCGACTGCTTTCAGTGAAAGAGCTAAACCCCAACCAGGTTCCCTTCCAAGAAGCATACACGTAAATGTAGCTCATCTCTTTTAACAACAGGACTCAGATTCTCATGGGCCACTGCAAACTGCATCGACTATTTGAGGGACTGTTCCGTTACAGAGGTCGTTAACTTGACGGGGACCATGTCTTCTTAATCCATTTAACCCCAAGGCCGCATTTCCAACATTTTAGAGGAATCACCTAACCATTTTGTACCAGCTGCAGGAAACGGACCGACCATGATAATTCAAGGGCAGTGCCAGATGTGCGCCTAGGCTACACGGGTTAAAGTATCTGCAAAAGGCATACATTCCCACAAACCCCAGCACATCCAGGGACCCAATAGAATCTATACCACTTTGTCTTTCTGCTAGCCGACAGATATCATTTACTCCCCATAAAATTATGAAGAAAGTCCTGGCAGTAAATATTAATCAGTGCTGACGCACACTGTGTTTCTGCAATCTTCGTTAATTCAAGACGCACCCACAAAAAAAAACCTAGACATCCCAGAAACATGAATTCAAAGTGGTGTCATCAAGAGGCATAGATCCTCATCAGCCCCCGCAACTGCGGGGGCTCATGAGGATCTGTACCTCTTGCAGTAAGGTGGTATTCAAATTTTCGGGTTAATGCCTTTCGCAGTCGACGCTTCATGTGTCCAATTAAATTCCAATCACTGGCGAGTCCCTGCCTGTCTCGGACAATCCCGTGATGACTTAGGACGTTTGTAGCGGTTTGCCACGACATTGGGAATTACTGTCAGGACCCCCATGCTGTGGTCTCTTTTTTTCGACCGGAACTCCGGTTTGTAGAGACCACGAGTTCAAATCTGCGGCAATCGCCAGAGTCACTGCTTGTGACTTGTAGCAACTGTCACAAAGTCGCAGCTATTGATGCGTAGATTCCATCCTCTTTGTAACAACAATAAAAGAACCGCAAAGCATGCTGAGAATCCGAAGTGTTTCCGCGAGCTTTGAGAGAATTTTTACATTGTAAGAAGGCTCGTAACAATAGGCCTTTACATGCCGTAGGTTCTTCATCGTACTTTGTTGTTGTTGTTGTGTGTACGTGTGTGAGTGTGTGTGTGTGTGTGTGTGTGTATCTGTGTCTGTGTGTGTGTGTGTGTGTGTCTGTGTGTGTGTGTGTATCTGTGTCTGTGTGTGTGTGTGTGTGTGTGTGTGTGTGTGTGTATCTGTGTCTGTGTGTGTGTGTCTGTGTGTGTGTGTGTGTGTGTGTGTGTGTGTGTGTGTGTGTGTGTGTGTGTGTGTGTGTGTGTGTGTGTGTGTGTGTGTGTATTTAGCCCAATGGCTGTCCGTAAAGCTTTTTGTTTCAACGCATTGTGACAAAGGGTTCATCCTTTTATTTTTCGTTTCCCTTTTAACAAATGAGTTCAGTTTTAACACTTTTAGCCCCGGGACCCTGCAGCAGGAGATGGACTGAATGCGCCAAGCTCATCTGGCACTACCCTTGAATTATCATCATCAATCCATCTTCTACAACAGGTACATAAATATGAGAAATGGGACCTTGGAGCTAAAATGGCTAAATCTCTTTCTGGCTTATTGTCTTCAACAGAAAGGGTTGCTTCATTTTTTTTTCAGCAAAGCAGGTCACACACACACACGGAGCGCATTATTTTGATTTTCTCTGCATGTCCATGACTGATTATTTTGGAGAACGCAGAAATTGGGGGGAAAAAACTGCAGGCAAATGGTTCATTAGTACTAAAGTCGCCCTCTGCCCCCTCTTGACCCGTGTTTCATGATTGCAATGTGGCGGAGAGACATGAAAAAGACTGAACAATTCGTAAAATTAACCCCAAATATTATTCCTCGATCTGAGAATATAGATGGGGCTAGGCTCTGCCCAGCTAGAGGCACATATTCTCATGGGCTCCTGCGGCTGCAGGGGCCCATGAAAATCTATGCCTCTTAATAAGGTCAGCGATGACCGAGGGACGGTAGCGAGTCCACTTCCAAAACCAAACAGTTAACACTTTCGCGTAGTTTGCTAGGCACAAGCTAAGGAAGACTGGTCGATTGTGACCGCTCAAGGGCTGTGCCCGAATAGCTTGGCGTCCGAAAGGGCGCCAAGCAATTCGGACGCTACCCTTGAGCTATCACGGTCGATCCATCTCCCGATACTGGCGCTAGCACGGACAGAGTTTAGCGTGAATTGAATTGCCCTCCCCAAAACGACGGCGCCAAAATCACGACACAACGAGGCACTTCACCACGAAGTTCCCTCCCCTTCTCGGAGTTGCTCGCCCCTTTTTTTTCCTAGAGTTGTCCCGCTTTTGTGGATGCTGGCGTGCCCTTGGCTACCTTCTTCCGTTTCCAAAAGGAACAGATTTTCATGAGCCGTCCGCGGTTCATACATTCACACAACTCAATTAGTCAAACGCTCTGGTTGTCATCGGCCCGAAGTACTCGGGTACAGCATCTCTGCTCCCACAGACGGTGAATGTCACCGGGGGTTGCGTGGCTCTCTCTATCTCGCGAACGAGAGTTCGCCGAGATTAACGTTTTCCAGTTGATGCAATTTGGCGCAGACACTTTAATCAGGGCACAATTTCATTAGAGAAATTACCAGCAAGCGCGGCGAGAGCCCAGGTCCCGGCACAAGCTAAATTTGCTTGCTGTTCTCGAGTGGCGCCAGCAGCCCTTCGCTTTAAAATCCGACGACTTTTCACGTCCGAGAAAGAGAGACGTAAGCTAATCAGCAAGAGGCATGGATTCTCATGAGCCTTTGCGAACGCAGAGGCTCATGAGAATCTATGCCTCTTGCAGATGGAATAACTTTGCTGTTGAGGAGTGGTGAAGTCGCGTGTTGAATAGCAAACGAACGTTCTGTCGCCTTAGCCTCCAAAACTCGCCCCGTCCCTCCAAGATCACCTCTGATTTCTGGAGAAAAAAACGGACAGGAGGACCTCCTTCGCGCGATCTACAAGCGCTTGTAAACAAGGTATCTAAACAGGAAGGACGCGTGCCCGTGAGTGGACACAAGCACGCGCGTACACACACACACACACACACACACACACACACACACACACACACACACACACACACACACACACACACACACCACATCAGTGCGCGCAGGCTAGCACGCACGAGCACATACGCACGCACTCACTTGCCAGGTATGGGAATTGCCCAAGCAAAAATCATCTGAAACGGGACCTTCAACCTGATACAAAACAAGGCCGGATCACTTGGCTCCAGGAGAGAGGGTGGGGGTCAACGTTTTCTTTGGGACCTTGAACCTGAAAGGCCGAAAAATCAAACAGTGGGGGTGGGGGGGGGGGGGGGGGGTAGGCGACGGACCTTGCTTACTTCTGGGCGCTGGAAAATCAAACAGTGGGAGGTGGGGTATAGGCGACGGACCTTGCTTACTTCTGGGCGCCGGAAGATAAAACAGTGTGTGTGTGTGTGGAGGGGGGGGGGGAGGGGGGAGGGGGGTAGTCGTCGGACCTTGCTTACTTCTGGGCGCCGAAAAATCAAACGGTGGGCGTTGACAGGACACCTTGGGTCTGCCCGCCTAAATTCTGAGTTTACTGTGCAGCGCGCGCACTCAGGCAGACCACGGACACAGCCTGCCACGTCATATTCTGTCGCGGAATAAAACCGGTGCTTTGCTTGTTTTGCTACCCACAATGTTTTTTCGCGGAAACGTCTTTTAATTTCGCGCACGATTTCTTTTTCCCCGCGTAATTTCGCGGTTTTCGGGGACAATTCCCATGCCTGCTTGCGCAAGCATGCACGCGCACTAACGCATGCGCGCACACACACGCATTCATACATGTCCACTGCAGTGCAGTCTGTCGCTTCCAGATCTTCAATGCGCCTGAAGTCTCAGGTACTACCCCTGGCAGCCGCGACATCGGGTGGTTCATTATTATAATTACCTAAACGTCGAACAAGAAGAGTTTAAAACGAGGCGTGTCCGTGGCGCAGTGGTTAAGGCGCCTGCCACCAATGCGAAAGGTGCGACATTCCGAAACCGGGTTCCGGCGTCGGACTTTTCTCTTCTAGTGTCGCCATTAATTCGGGCGGACCGTCGGGGGTTCTTTCTCCGGGTACTCCGGCTCTTCTTCCTCCTACGACTTTGGTATAAATTTCAGCCCACTTATCAAATTTTAAATATGAAACGATTTGAATTTCCGAAAACTTCAGTAGCTCGCTTGAGCTTGCCCTTAGCACCACGTGAATGTTCTGTGTTTATGTACAGTGTGTGAATGAATGCGCGTGATTCACGCGAGCGTGCTTGTTGGGTTCTGTTCGCGGCGGCGCTTTGAGCCGATATTCAATTGGGTAAAGCGCCTATTAAATGCGCTGATTTATTTATTATTATTATTTAATTGGTCTACGAAGGTAAAAAAAAGTTTTAACCCGTTCAGCCCTGACGCACTACAGCAGGAGATGGGTCGACCAAGCTAATCTGGCACTGCCCTTGAATCATCATGGTCGACCCATCTCCTGCAACTAGTGCATAGTCATTAGATGACGCCTCCATCCCGTCTTCCTCCCCACGTCTTTATCCTCCTACACCTCCCACCCCACCTCACCCCCACCATGTCCTCACCCGCCACAGGGTCACACAAACACCTACCCCAGGCACCCGCAACTATGAGACCACCTTCCTCCAGACGAAACATTCACCGACCACTAGCCACGCCAGCAAGAGACATAGATCCTCATGAGCACCCGCCTCTGCGGGGGCTCATGAGGATCTATGCCTCTTTCAGATAGATGGACGTGGGGGGGGGGGGGGGAGTACACAGAGCACACGCTTAATCCACCCACCACCCCCCTCAAACGTTCCACAGCGGATAGGGTCGGGACCCTCGGCACTCAAGAGGGCCCATGAATAGATTAGCGCCTGGACGGACAAAAGGGATATCCTGGTGAATAGTGCCCAGGGCATCCCCGACAAAGGGTGCATGCATTGTCCGTGTGTACACACTACAAACCACGCTGCACTACTGTATGATCTCCATTTATTATTTTTGTGGGGGGGTGGGGGTGGGAGAGAGAGAGAGAGAGAGAGAGAGAGAGAGAGAGAGAGAGAGAGAGAGAGAGAGAGAGAGAGAGAGAGATTGTAATTGATTGATTGTACATTGCTTAACGTCCCGACAGCAACAAGGCTTTCTCAGGACGTGCCTGCACTGCCTGTGAAAAAAAAAAATAAACAGAAAATTGAATGTATGTCGCCAGCCGGTCAAATACGTTAAATAAACCTACAACATGGGGCCTAAATAAAGCTAAGACCATTTAGCAACACACATCCAATATCAAGAGCTACAGGCAGTGCAGACAGTAGGGAGAGTTTTAAAAAGGCAAATACAGGTGAATGGACAAAGGGTAGACAGAAACGCATGCCCCAGAATAGAGAAAAACCCACCCTGTGGGGCTGACCAGGGTGACCCTGGGAACTAAAAAATACCTAACCCCACCCAAGTCCCCCAGGGCAGACCCGGGAGGGGGAAGAGAGAGAGAGAGAGAGACCAACGGCACCATGTTTAACCCTCTTGTGCATGCAGTCACCGGTACTGTGGAGAGGGGTTAAGCCTTTCACTGCCGAGAAAAAAGTGAACACAGTCCAACCGCAAGACATTGATCCACATGAACCCCCGCAGCTGCGGGGGTTCATGAGGATCTATGTCTCTTGCTGACACGACTTTGCATCCGTGTTTTACGGACAGCTAGAGCTCTCAGCCGTCCGAAATAAGCAAGATTTCAGGAACGCAATCTACGGCAAATCGCAGGGCCGGGGTTATCGTTAGCCTTCTAACTGCCGAGAAAAGTGAACCCGATCCAACTGCAAGAGACACAGACCCGCATGAGCCCCCGCATTTGTCAGGGCTCATGAGAATCAATGCCTCTTGCTGACACCACTCTGAATGCATGTTCCTGGAGCGGCAGGTGTACAGTTCAAGGGTGGTGCCAGAATAGCTTGGCGCCTCAGGCGCCAAGCTATTCAGGCACCCACCCTTGAACAAAATATGCCGTTGAATGAACGAAGATTTTGCACACACACAAAAAACAACAACAAAAACCCACCATCTGCGTCTTCTGGCAGTGAAGGCGTGGACAAGAAGATAATTATTAAAGCTATAAGCTAAAACAATAATGCACATTAAATTGTGTATCGTAAAACTGATACTATATAAGAGAGGCCAGTAATGTTCCACAATTACCACACAATAATCTACTAATGTTACGATGAAAAGAAAAGCGTTTTGGCAAAACAGGCACGATCCGACGCATTTCCGATGACAAAAGTGAACTTTGGCATAAAAAATATCTTTGGCAAAGAAGCAAAGCTACAAAATAGTATGCCCATGAAGATTTAAGTGTGTGTGTGTTTGTGTGTTGTGTGTGTGTTGTGTGTGTGTGTGTGTGTGTGTGTGTGTGTGTGTGCGTGCGTGCGTGCGTGCGTGCGTGCGTGCGTGCGTGCGTGCGCGCTAGCTTTTAGTTTTATTTTTCGTTGTATCAGCGCTTAGAGCTACTTTTAGAAATAAGCGCTTATCAAATCTCCATTATTATTTTTATTATGAGAGAGAGAGAGAGAGAGAGAGAGAGAGAGAGAGAGAGAGAGAGAGAGAGAATCCCCTTCCCTTCCAACCACTCCATATTCTTGTTACGCGCTTACAACCCGAAAGTGGCCATCGAGTGAAAAATCAAACTTGTCCACAAAACTCCACATTCAACGACAACCACAAACCACGCCACCACAGCCAGTGCGCCAAACGACATCGAGCCGACGTCGGCCGCTGCTGTGGCGCACGACCGTTTGCGGGCCAACAGCGGCCGACGTCGGCCCGAGGACCTTTTGCTTGCCGGGATTACTGCGAAACAAAGACTACCATTCTTCATCCATCTATCCCACTCAATTTTCTCTCAATTGCTTGCATTTACTGGCCCCGAAGTGGAGAGTGGGTGAAAAATCAAACGCATCCAATGCTTCGTAATTAACTAATTCCAGGCGCCACGCATCAATAGCTGCGAAAGTGTATAGCGTTGCCGCCGGCAACGCTATACACTTTTTGCAGCTACTGATGCGGGCGTCTTGAATGCGTTAAGTCAAAGACAGCCACGAGCGCGCACCACGCGACCATTACCGCAAAGAATCTCAGCAAAACAAAGACTAAACAAAGCTTCATCCACCCATCCATCCATCTACCCCACTCCAATTGCCCGTAAGCTGCTTGCTTTGCTGGCCGCGGAGTGGACAGTGAGTGAAAACTCAAACTGGTACAAGTCCCCGCCACGCCACTCCGGGTGTCTCGTCACATGATGGATCCCTTGTTGATTATACTCCTCTCATTTCGCATTCATTACTTTGGTTCCGTCCAAGAGCTCGCTCCTGGAAAACACCTGTCCACAACTGTGGGTGGACTTATCTCCCGCCCGCCTGCAAGAGACACGGACGCTCATGAGCCAGCCCACCCCCCCCCCCCTCACACACACACACACACCTCGCAAACTGCGAGACCTCAAGAGAATCTATGCCTTTTGCTGGAATCAGAGAATTATTAATTTTTAATTATTTATTTATTAATAATATTATTATTACAATTATTATTAGTACTATTTATTATTATTATTATTATTCTTTGAAATACTGCCTTTAGTTGCAAAACTTATACAAGTGTATTTCGCTTATTACCAGCTCGGCTATAACAAAATTCGGATATATCAACACTTTTTCAGAGGTCCTGACAGCACTCATTCTATGTAAATTACTTCGCTTATAACAAACTTTTGATACAACAAAACCAAAAGTTGGGTCCCCTGGCGACTTGCTTTATCCGAAGCTGCCTGTATCTAGTTTTAGGTCAGGGCAGCCTGTAACATACGTTTTCTCTAATGCTAAAGTACGTCAACACATTCTACCCCAGGACCTAAATCCCCAAATTTTGAAGTTGCCCTCTGAAGGACTGTATTACAATTCTAGAGACAGATCGAGCATGACAGTTCAAGGGTGGCCATACTGAGGCGCCAAGCTATTCAGGCACCACCCTTGAACTATCATGCTCGATCCATGTCTTGCTGTGGTGTGTCAGGGCTGAATGAGTTCGCTGAATAAAACGTCACTCAGCTAGCCAGCAACAGTTTTGCTCGTCTGGAAGCACAGGCCATTTGCGTGAGCTGAAGACAATCCACGCCTCTCGCCGAGACTGAGACACTTTAGATTTGCGGTTCCTCCAGAGGCGGACCTCAGAGGGTGTTCATTCTAATACTGTGCGCTGGTGTGCGTTTGGACCTCGCGCAAGTGTTGGTAGAGTGTCACGTAAAAGGTGGCATGTAAACTACTAAACGCATACAGCTGGGCGGATTAACCCTTGGGCTGTCGGTAGCGCTTTTAGTCGAGGCGATTCCTGTAGGAATCACCTCGACTAAAAGCACTACCGGACAGCCAAAGGGTCAATGATAATCGTGACATTCATAACCCACCCCAAAAAATGTAATCCCCACTCCACCCCAAAGGGCCCAATCCAACAGTCTGGATTCTGGAATTCTATGCAGCTGGACAGCAAAATAATCCGATCAGTAGACGCGTGCTGGACAGGGACCCTGTCTACATACAGGGTCCACGTGCTGGACAAACGCCCTAGCAAAAGACCGCAGGTACGGTTACCACAGTCTGCGGTTTCCACAGTCTGCACTCGTCTTGTTCTCTATGCCATTCTTTGTTGCGGGAAAAAAAAAAAAAATCTTTCATGACCATCCTCCAGTAACCATATACCAATCACCATATACAGATGAAATAGACGTCCTTCTTCGCTATGGTCGTCGTGAAACTGCTCCCTGCTGCTTCCGCTGCGTTAAACCCCAACATTCAAATCAACAGACGTTGACGTTCGGAAATCAGAAGATGGTCAAAACCTCCCGTGTTTCGTCGGAAAAAAAGTGGATTAAAAGCCCGGACAAACACGCGATATCGCGTGTTTGTCCGGGCTTTTAACCCACTGTAATAGACCCACTTCTGGAAATCGTCTATTTTCGCAATCGTACGCCGAACCTACAATTACATTAGTGGGCAATGCAATGGAGGTTCTGAACTGTGAGCAAGCCGTGAGACTCGAAGCTTAACCCCTTCCCTGCCAGTGGACGATGAACTAAGTCTGTGAAAGCAAGGCAAACTTATTACCTTATACGCCAATCAGTCCAAGGAACACGGATGTGGACAGGGTCGGCAAGAGGTAAAGAACCTCATGAGCCCCCGCAGATGCGGGTGCTCATGAGGTTCTTTTGTCTCTTGCAGTCGGGTGGTGTTCGCATTTTTCCCACACAGTAATAGAGAAAATCGAGTGGGAAATGTGTGCAGACTTTAATACGTCGCTAAAGCCCTGCGTTCTCTGAACCTCTCCTCAATCTCACCCCATCCAACACTGACCCACCATCACCACCCCCTCCTCTTCCGACCGCACCCACAAACCCACCCCGAGACCTCCACACATCTCCACCCCAGCGTTTGCTTTCCTACCCGTAACTATCGTCTACTTTTTCCCAGCGCGACCTTTAAGTGGATACTTCCGCGGTTATCCCAGGCCACTCCACAGGATATATTAGTCAGAGTTACTGCTATCAAGCACGCTGAGAGCGCGCACGCACACACACACACACACACACACACACACACACACACACACACACACACACACACACACACACACACACATACACACACACACACACACACACACACACACACACACACACACACACACACACACAACTCATGCAAAAGGTCCTCGGTGTTTGTTGCTTTGGGCACAGTAAAAGTGGTTACGGCACACATGGTTAGCCATTGGGCTTTGGGCCGATGTCGAGTCAGTTGCATAAGTGAGCTTAGTACTGCGCCAGCCACTAAGGCGCTCTGCTATCGCGGCTTAGTGGCTGGCGCAGGACTAAGCTCACACACGCAACAGCCCCCAGGCCCTTTCACTGACCGTGTATGCTTCAACCCCTTTTATTTGTAACCCTGTGGGTGTCGGTAGCGGCTTTTGTCGCGGTAATTCCCGCAGAAATCATCGCGACAAAACCCACTACGGACAGCCAACGGGTTAACGCCAAATCCGCGAGACAGCTCGACCGCGGTACTTGTTGCTCAAGGTAGAGTAGTGTCGCAAACAAGCCTCGTCTAATGCTATTTTTCTTTTCATTAAATAGGTACAACGTAGACGATGAAGGAGATGGATCGACCATATAATACCACACGAGTCGTGCCTGGTTAAAATTTCGTGCCTCTTCAGCAATCACGGTCGATCCACCTCCCACGCTTGCCTGTAGAAGTAAAAGACGTAAAGCCAGACCTGGGAAATTTGTGCAAATTTTGCCCGAAATTATATCCGCAGTGGGCTTAGCGTCAGATAAGCCCCCCCCCTCCCCCACCCACCCCCCACCCCCCCTACCCCACCCGCTGGGCTCCCTCGGAAGCAAGGACGTAAACACAGACCAGCGTGGCCTCCTAACACAGGTCGCGGAGGTACATGTGGATCTATGCCACAATATAGTAAGATGTGTTCACTGCAGCACTGATATAACTGCAAGAACTTCAGTTTCACATCTTCACTGCAGAGAAAAAAAGAAAAAAAAATGACCACCACCCAACTGCAAGAGGTATAGAACCTCATGAACCTCCGCTGTCGCGGGGGCTCATGAGAATCTATACCTCTTGCTGAGACCAATTTCTATCCATGTCCCTTGGACGTTTGTGGCCTTTGGTCGCTGAATAAACGCAGATTTCTGAAACAAACTATGCGTCCAGTGGCAGGGATGGGGTCAAAACAAAGGACCACGTAGTGGTTTGTTCAAGACTGCTCTGGAAGCGTGTTGGTCAGTGAGAGCCCCTTACTTAGTGGCTGACGTAGGACTAAGCTCACTCATGCAACCGGCCCCCGCCATAACTATTCATTATGGCCACTTCCGACGTCTAAAATCAACAACTAAGTCCCTAGCGTCCGGTGGTGTAAGCAAGGACATGAAGTATTTACTGTGAAAGTCTGACTTTGGTGCGTGCGAGATTAATACTTCTAGATCAAAGTCACAATAAGAAGAAGCGACACACACTGGAGACAGCACAAATATTGCTGACAAATGAACTGTTTGGTACAATCCAATGAGACTTGCTATGAATACTACAGTGGGGAAAACAAAAAAAAAACACCAACCTTTACCCCAGAAGTCGTTAAACATGCCCATTGCAAATGAGATCGAGAGGATTTTGTTTGTTTGTTTTTAAACTGATCAGCTCTTTAGCAAGATTGTTGGGATACGCGCTAAAGCTAAAGCTAAAGCGCGTATCCAAACAATCTTGCCAAAGTGCTGATCAGGTCTTTAGCAAGATTGTTGGGATACGCGCTAAAGCTAAAGCTAAAGCTAAAGCGCGTATCCAAACAATCTTGCCAAAGTGCTGATCAGGTCGAAGAAGAGTAAAGCTTGAAGAGGTCGTTGAAAACTCACCTCTTCAAGCTTTACTTTGAATAACTGCCAGTGTTTGATGCCTTAGTTGTAGTTATGCAATTCTCCTTGTTTAGACTGAATGTTAATTAGAATATAAATTATTATGTGTGTATTGTTGTTTAGTTTATTGTAAAAGTGATGTGTTCGGGCATTGTGCTTTGTTTGTTATGTGCATATGTCATTGTATTTTTATTTTTGTGTACAGATTGTAAAGCGCTTAGAGCTTTTGAGTAAGATTAAGCGCTATATAAATACTCATTATTATTATTATTATTATTATTATCAGTAGTAGTAGTATCAGTAGTAGTAGTAGTAGTAGTAGTAGTAGTAGTAGTAGTAGAGTACTAGTACCTCAAGTTATCCGTTGACCAAACATTCTAGACCTGAACAATAAGGTTTCGCGAAAAGAGTTAAAAAGTGTAACGAAAAATAAAATCGGGGTAGCATTCAAGTGTCATAAAAACAATAGCTACTAATAAAACCATGAGAGCCGGGTTCCCGCCGCAATGATTATGACAACTGTAGTAAAATTTTCAATTCTGTGTCAAAGGTGACTGGTACAACCTCGACTCAACCTCACCTTAAACTCATTACGCCGCGTCAGTTTAACACAGACTTAAATGAGAGTAACTCTCTATTGCAAGAGGGTAACGACTTTCAGGACGCCCTGCGGCCTGCAGGGACCCTTCGAGGCGTGTGCCCCTTGCAGATGCGAAGACTTCTCTGGTGCTTTCAACTTATCTGAAGACGCGGCGCTCTTATCAGACAAGTATCCGTCGTTCTCCACACTGCAAACACAGAGGCGCCCCTATAATCTCTTTTGTCTAAGTCACACGGTCTCGTCCACTCTGACTGGTGTCACTATAGCCAAGCCACCGGCAGTAGATTCAAAACTCGCCACTTTTCACCCCTTGACTGCTACTGACGACACCGTCCGGCGGAAAAGACGCGTTATCACGCGTCTTTTCCGCCGAACGGTCTCGTCAGCAGCATTTAAAGGGTTAACCATAATCTTTTCAACAAGAATAATTGTAGTACGTCATGTCTTTTCCTTTTAAACACAATTCAAGCTCAACTCATTCTGGAGAAGATAAAAAAAAAACTGAACAGAAAACGAACAGAGGCTAGGCTAAACCAAGAAATAAAAAAACAAAGCATTCTTTGTGCCTGCAAAAGGAACGACACAACAAAATACAAATTCTGTTGAATGGAGAAGTTAACCCTTTATGCCCCAGGGTCCCATTTCTCAAATTTTGGAGGTGTTGCCTAATGTCTATGTACCAGCTGCAGGAAATTGATTGACCATGATAATTCAACGGTAGTGCCAGACTAGCTTGGCGCCTTCAGTCGCCAAGCTAATCTGGCACTACCCTTGAATTATCATGGTAAATCAATCTGCTGCTGTAGGGACTGTAAACGAAAGAGCTGAGATGACCCTTCGCACCACGTGAATGTCCTGTGTCTGTCTTGGACTGTGTCTTCAGAGTGAATGAGTGTGTGTCACGTGAAAGTGCGTGTTGGGTTCAGTTCGCGGCGCTTTGAGCCCATTCGCTGAACTGGGAAAAAGCGCCTATATAATAACCGGTATTATTATTAAAATCGGAAGTCGCGCCCAACAAACGTTATTATCTTTAAATACAGGATTTCTCTGAGACTGAGAACCTCCGCTACATCCATGAAAGAAACTGAGACATCTCACTCAAGTAGCAAGTAAAAGGCCGTGACAGGTACGCGAATAATGAAACAGAGTGGATCCGACCGACTCTCCAACCAATCGGTCTACAAGAGTTACTTGTGGACCACGTAAGCAACTTGACGGAAGACAATGGATAAATGGACACCAATGGTCACAAACACTTCACTCGCACAAACTTTCCCTGCACTCTTCCGGTGGGACGGCCCATGTTATCATTTTGGGTAGCCGCGGGTGCAACAGGATCAAATGACTCCCGCAAGATCGACCCGGGGTCACTTTGGCACACGCCACTTGGATCTGACGTTGAAATCATGTTGGCGTGTTAATCCTGTAACGCAAACTGACGTTAACGCCGGATCGACTTTTGGACACTTTGGCCGAATAACATTAACGCCAGATATATTTGGCGTATGCCAAAGTGACCTCAGGTCAATCTGGCGTGGAAGTCATTTTGGCGCGTAACCCCTCTCACGCAAACCCTCAAGTCAGATCGACTTTTGGACACTTTGCCTAAATAACATTCACGCCAGGTAAGAGCGAGAGTCTCTTAGTTTGGCGTAACACAAAAGTGACTCCATATCTGTTTGGCGTGAAAGTCGTTTTGGCGTGTTACTCCTCTGAAACATGGCTCTGTCACGCCACATCGACTCCGTGTCTATCTGGCGTAAAAGTCACTCCTCTCACGAAAAGGCCGAGCGGTTAGCTCGATCTGTCTCCGCCATTGCAGGGGTCATATTACAACGTTCTGTCATGATCTTCTGTGTAACTTTATGAAGGGTCCGGTGGCTTACCGTGAGATGGCCTTTGTCGCCTGCTCGGCGTTAAACCCAAATAACTAACTAACTAACCGGTGGCTTACCAAAATGCTCCTTTATCAGTTGTTGCACGACCCCTTGCACTATAAAGTCCACTGTCATCGCCGCGAAGTCGTACATTTCCTCTAATGAGCTCCCTCGAATCTGACGACCCTAATCAATGCCCATCGATCTAACCTTGTTCACCTTCAGTGCATGAAAAAGGCGACAATTTCTGCTCCTAACGTTGTTGACCTGAATTGCCCCAAAAGTCTGCAAGGCTTTTTTTATTTAAAAAAAAATTAAAAAAAAAAATTTGGGTAGGAGTTCATCAGTCCATAATACTTTGACACCACTGATTCTATACCGACGAGCAAGAGAAATGCGACATTTATGGAATCATCGGAAACACTTTAGTTTTGATGATTCCCAAAAAAATGTCGCATTTCTTTTGCTCCTCAGTGTGTGTTCCTCGGGAGGTAAAGCTAGCCGGGCGTACCGTCTGCGACTGTCGTCTGCTGAACCAACAAGGGCAGATGTGACCGCCGCTGGTCGTCCTGGCTAGAGAGTCAGGGCGCGCGCGTTCCCCTCGTGCTCCCCTCGCGCGCCGCACATGCTCTTCCATCATAGCGCGAGAGGAGAAGCGGATAACTGTCACATGAAGCAGGACAGGGCAGGAGGAGTCCTGCATCAAACGCCTGGCACCTGCAAGAGGCATAGATCCTCATGAGCCCCTGCATTCGCAGGGGTTTATGAGGACCTATGCCTCTTGCTTTCAAAGCGTACGACTCTTCAAGTTCAAGGTGCAAGGGGTCTTGAAGATCTATGGCTCTTGGTTTGTAAAAGGTAAGATTCCCCACCAAACTGACACCCGGGTGGAAACCCGGGCCGGCACGTTGTGGACAGACTCACAGAGTGCAGAAATTAAACATCGGCTTAGAAAGACTAAATGTTGTCCTGCAAACAATTTCTGCAAGCAACTTAACTTTTGAGAGGGTAAAAAAGGGGGAGGGGAGAGGGCTAAGCGTGGTACTGAGTGTGGACAATCTGTTCAACCATCAACATGCACATGAGCAAGAAATTATAATATTGCGAGCGTGCGTGTTTGCGTGCGTGTGTGTGTGTGTGTGTGTGTGTATGTATGTGTGCGCGCGCGCGTGTGTGTGTGTGTGTGTGTGTGTGTGTGTGTGTGTGCGCGCGCGCGTGTGTGCGTGCGTGCGTGCGTGCGTGCGTGTCGCGCGCGCACACCCACACACGCAGGCATCATCAGTCTGTGGCTAAATTGGAAACAGCCGTACCACTGAAACGTATTTTACAAAACGTACTCGCAAACAACTGTTTAGGTCACTCAAAGAAAGACAACAAGGTACACCATACCTTTAACATACCAATTATTAATTTCTGAGACAGTTCGCCGAACGCAATCGTCTCCGGACAACGGCACTGGTCACAACATAGCAACAAAAACTTAGAACCTAATCCTTTCAGTGCCATCTGACGCCAAGTTTCTGCACTCTTCGTTAATTCATCAACAACAACAAAAAACTAGCTGTCCCAGGAACACGGATCAAAACTGGTGTCAGCAAGAGGCACAGAACCTCATAAGCCCCCGCGACAGCGGAGGCTCATGAGGATCTATACCTCTTGTAGTTGGGTCTTCTTCATATTTTTTAGAACTAAAGAGGTTGATATTGGAAAGCAAGATGCCATAAAGAACCCTCGTCCCCTGCTCTACCACGAGGTGTACTATCTCTCCGTGTCGCACGTGAAAACGTCCCTTAAAATAAAATGAAAGGTCAAACGAGAGAAGCACGAATAAAGGTTGAAATCTAAAACCCTCCGCAAAAATGGTAATCCTTGGTGACAAGTATCCTCATCCAATAGCCAGAGTCATGTAAAGGTATGAGGTATGTTTTTGAGAGATTAAGAAAATCATTGCGTTTTGCGCAGAAGTCCATCAGCAGACTACAGAGACAACAAACTGGGAACAACCGGTGACGCAACAAAACAAAGTAAAAAAAAAAATAAAAAAGGGGGGGGGGGGGGGCGCCACAAGAATCAGAATGTACGATATTTCGCCCGGCTGAAATCGACCTTCAAGGACCCACTGTCTGATAAAACGTTCGGCCAGCCGGTAAAGCGGCGATCGTTTTCAAAAACGCATTAAAGATACTGCAACTAACAACGCTCCATCCCAACACCCCTTCTTCCACTCTACCCCTTTTCTGTTTTCCAACCACCCAGACCGTACACCCCGATATCATTTTCCGATGTACAGATGTCAATACGTCAGATTCTAATCATCAAGAGGCATAGATTCTCATGAGCCGCTGCGGTCCCAGCGGCTCATGAGAATCTATGCCTATTGCAGATAGACACGGCCTTGCTCAAAGACTGTCTTGTTTCCCAATCAACCAGCCCAGCCCAGCTTTCTAATTTACCCCGGGCAGTGCGGAGCAGTTGTCCTGATTCTCTCAACAAACGCAAGCAGGATCACTTCAAAAACAATAGACGTCACTCACGCCAAGTCCCGTAGTTAAGGTTCCAGCCGCATGGAGAACCAGCTACAGCACGCGGTATAATCTTCTTCCCAAATATTTACATTGAACATTCTTAGTAAAACAGTCGGATATACTAAAAATCGGTTATAACAAGGCTTTTCCGGAGGTCCCGACCACATTTTGTATACAAAATCACTTCATTTATTGAGAAAACAAATATCAAAACAAAACAATCTGGGTCCCCTGACATTTTGTAATCATATGTCTGAAGTTCCCATGTATCTGAGTCCTCTTTATGTGGTATTTGTTGCGATGAATTTCACACAAAAACCACACTCAGCAGTTATTTGTGCCGATTTAAAAAAAAAAAAATACTGCTACAAGATGTAAACTGCTGCAACCGCCACTGAATGGCAAAAGAAATCCTGAACATCACCCAACTGCAAGATGTATCCATGGTTGTTTTTTTACGTCTGGAGATCTTTGCAGATGAATTTACAGTTATTTCAAAACACGTTCTGCCTCAACTGGCTGAGAAGTGATAATGATACCAAAAAAAATTTTTAAATCAAAAAATACCTGTCAATGCTGTACAACCTGCACAGCCTAAGCAACAGACATCATCTCTAAGCAACAGACATCACGAGCAAAAATGCTTATAAGCCGAACAAGAAGCACAGATGCTCATAACCAGCAGAAGATTATGGAACATGAGAAAGTCTCGTGAAAACGCGCTGCCTTTGCTCACTGTTTCACCTAAGACCAAAGTCATGATGTCCTGCCACAAACAAGTATATTTGCAAATACATACATCCAGACATTCTTTTTAGCACATTCGTTGTCTCCCTTCATTTGCTGCGCTGATCGGCACAGCACATGGAGGGAGACAACCAGTGTATGTTGTGATCTAGTATAATTCGTGCTATTAGTACATCATGTCATGCCAACTTATGTCCCTCAGGCTGTTACCCATTTCAACAGTAATATCAGTAGATAGTGTCTGTCAACATTCTTTAGTTCTTTAGTACTAGCCCATTCAGTAGCTCACTGCAACATTGCTGACACCAGAAGCACAGGGGGCATAAACCGTAAGTGTTTCTGATGCCAAGAGTGTTACAAAGGTAACAGTACATCTGTTACAGTTCACCTCTTTAACTGAGAGTTATAGGTTATTTAATTAATTCAATGAGTGAATGATGATGCTATGTGTTGTATGGACAGACAGTGAATTTCCTCATGACGGATTAATAAAGTATTATTGTATTGTATTGTACTGTATTCCCAGGGTAACTGCCACTGCCAGGACACCACATCGCCCCGCTTGCCCACCCCGCGCCTCATCTCTCAGCCTGCACCCCGTCTGGATGAGGAAGAGGGGAGACAGCGGCGTCAGCAGTTCGCGTCCATTGTACTGGACCTGCTGAGACTGAAGAACACGGATGCAAATAGCCAAAGAGGGAAGCATTGGTCGGCACGTATGCCTGGGCCCATGAAAGTCTGTAACTCGTGCAGGCTGATCTGACGACACTCGCCCACTGGGTTCCTCCTAAACTGAGATCAGGATCACCCTCACTATGGGACATAGACGTAACCAGATTCAGCAAGAGGCATAGGTTCTCATGAGCCCCCGCATTCTGCGGGGGCTCATGAGAACCTATACCTCTTGCTTGATGGACAACATCTCCGTTCACTTCTCACATCACAAACACCCTCTCTAACTAAGGCACAGAGACGTAACCAGATTCATCAAAATGCGCAGGTTCTTGCGAACTTTCACGCCCCTTGAGAATCTATGCCTGGGTGAGGCGAATCTGCTCTGGGCTCCTTCCATCCACCACGCAGCCTGGCCCCTGCCTTGTCCCCGGCTCCGGATACCTACACTGGGCGCGCCACTAATGAACTTCTTTTCACTGTCGACGACGTCGACGACCCTCGACTGGGGCCACTCGGGCCCGCGTGAGGAGAGCTAATTTAGATCTGAAGCACGTCTCCTTCCCGGACGCGGCCCCTGCACCTCTCCGCTCCCTTCCCGGCAAGCGAAAGCTCCTCGGGCCTTGACGTCGACTGTTCCAACCGAGACCCGACTATCTCCGAAGACGTTCTGCGTACTGGTTAACCCCCCCCCCCCCTCCCCTTTTTTGTCCCTCTCCCCCCTGTCGCCAATCTCAATCTTTATAGGAGGTTTGATCGTGTGAAGTAAAGGCCTTTTTGTTTCTATCTGTCAGAAGCGTAGATCCTAATGAGACCATGCAGATGAAAACGACTCCGTCTGCCACCATGGGTTAGTCTCTTGCAAGCTTGCTGGAGTTGGTAAAGTCCAAGGGTCAGTCAGAGAAAATAGGAACAAGACCCAACCGCAAGAAACATAGATCCCCATGAGCCCCCGAGTTTGCTCATGGGGAACAATGCCTCTTGCTGACTCCAATCTGAATCCATGTTCCTGGGACAGCTAGGGCTTTTTGGTTATGAATTAACGAAAGCTGCAGAAACACAGTCAGCTTTGTCATGCGTCAGCCACGAAGCAAGGTGTTCCGCGATAGCGGAGCACCTTGCTTCGTGGCTGGCGCAGAACTAAGCTCACTCATGCAACTGGCCCCAGGTTTTTACCTTACAACTCTTCCAGCTACTTACAACTGTTCCAGAAACCCACGCGATGTCCAAGCAGTCCAGGAGCCCCCAAACACAAAGCATGCATGGACTCACGAGGACCTGTGGTTCTTGCCGATCCCGTTTATACCTGTGTTCCTCAACGCAAAGGGAGACGCGGGTGCTACGACAGTGACGACCAACAAGGCTAAGTCACATTTACAGCTGTGTTTCTCAGACCGAAGTCAGCCAGGTCTGAACCCACGCCATTAGGACGCCTCTCTCTCCCTCTCTACGTCTCAACCAAGGCTTCGGGCTTTCAGCTGCAGTCACATGCTTCAGCCCACGTCAACTCCCTACGATTAAGAGCCGGCATAGATGTAATTTGACAGGAGCTATCTCCGGAGCAAGAGGCAGGGATTCTCATGAGCCCCTGCGTCCGCAGGGGCTCATGAGAATCCCTGCCTCTTGTAGATTGAAGGGATGTCAAGCGCCTCTCCGGCCGGCGCTGTTCCCTTGTTCAGGCCGGTAGCACGGACTACAGTTTTCTGCCCTCTTACTCTGACAAGCTGGATTATTCATTACTTCATTGGATTTTTATCTTGATTTATTTTTTTCTTTTTAAAGAAAAGCGATTTCAATTCTGCTGTTTTTATGTCGGGCAAAAAACAGACAGCCTGCCGGCTGCCAGACCCCTCTCTCTCTTTCTCTCAAGTTCTCGTCAAATTTTTTCTTAGCATAGCGATTATTACAATTTTTTCTGGTTTTACGTTCGGTGTTTTTAATACTCGTTTCCTTTCTAACCCTAAAAGGGCGCCGCAGTATATATAAGAATAATAACAAAATATCAAATATTGCAAATAACGAAATTCCTAAATGTCCACACGTCCGTGTGTTAGTGTAGGCTACATTAAATGATATGTTTAATTGTTTGTGTTTGTTTGTTCGTTCGCTTGTTTTGTTTAAATTGCTCGCTGAATGCTCGTTCCCGCATTATCTCTGCTTTCTGCAGTTAAAAGTATCGTGTGGTACTATAGCCCTGCCTGTTTACATGTGTACCGCGAATAGCACGAGTGAAAGTTGGCAGTTGTGAAACAAAAAAAAACGTACTTAACACATTCTACCCCAGGACCGAAATCGTCCAATTTTGAAGTTGCGCTCTGAAGGACTGTATTACAATTCTAGGGACAGATGGCGCATGATAGTTCAAGGATGGTGCCAGAATAGCCTGGCGCCCTATTCTGCACCATCTTTGAACCATCATGCTCGGCCCATGCCTTGGTGTGGGTGTGGTGTGTCGGGGCTGAATGAGCTATTCAACCCCGTATCATCAATACAGTGTCAGCAGCCTGCCCACACTGGTTGTCTGCCTCGAGTCGCTTTCGATGACCAGCGACCAGTGTGTAGTCTACCTTTACAGCGGCGCCCCACATAGATGGTAGTCCACTCACTAAGATATTCTGGCACCACCCGTGAACTATCACAGTCAACCTGCATTCTGATATTACATCCTGATGATGAAATTATCAGTTATTTTAGAAATCTTCTGAGGTCTGCATCACAGATTTGGAGATAGACTGACCTCCAAGACAGTTCTCCTGTAGGCGCCAAGCTATTCCGACACCACCCTTGAACCATCAAGGTCGATCCACACCCTGTCGTAGAACGTTGGGAGTTTATGGGTTAAAAGTTCTGAAAATAAATGAGCCCCGTAACGGCGGCAGTCTTTCACAAATTCGGCCCACATCAGCTGGTGTTTCGCGGGGCCCAGCGAGAACTAACAAGACAGGAGGTAACGTGAAGTACCCTCCAGCCCAGCAGCTCATCAACCTACAATGGAGCCATCCAACCTGGCCCCCCTCCCATTCTCTCACCTCTAGGTCCCCCACAGTCCCTGCCACCTACAAGAGGCGTAGATTCTCATGAGCCCTTGCATTCGCAGGGGCTCATGAGAATCTGCGCCTCTTGCCACAACTTAGCTTTCTTTTGCGATATTTATTCACATTCTCTTAAGACTCTGCAGAAGAGGGGGCTCAGTTCATGAGAATGCATGCCGACTCATGCTGCGCTTGGACTCTGTGATTTCACTGGCAGTAACTGAGAGTCTACGTGCCGAAGGCTGAGGGACAAGTTCAGGTTTAGGCCTGTGAGTGCCTGAGTCTGTGAAGTGTATCACTGTCTCAAACACACACAATCTCTTTTCACCTCACAGTATCAGTCTCTTCACCTCGAAAACTTTCGTGGATCCAGTCACAAGCAGACGTGGGTGTCTCCGTCTCCACTTCAAGGGTCACAGATGCAGATGTAACCCATTCAGCCCTAGCACACTACAAGCGTATGGATCGACCACGATAGCTTAAAGAGAACTACTCCAGGCAGTAACGTGTTAACAGTTCACACTATCGCCTTTATAATACTTTTTTTCACTACTGTGATGTTATGCAGTATTCTACATTTTCATTTAACCCATTAAGCCCCGAGTCCCTACAGCAGGAGATTGATTGACCATGATAATTCAAGGGTAGTGCCAGATTAGCTTGGCGCCTAAAGGAGCCAAGCTAATATGGCACTACCCTTGAATTATCACAATCAATCCATCTCCTGCAACTGGTACTACATAGTCATTAGGCAACACTTCCAAAATTTGAGAAATGGGATCTTGGGGCTAAAAGGGTTAATATGTCTCACAATAATGCTGAACAAAAGGGCTACCTTTATAACTTATGTGGCGAAGTTTGAATGTCGCAAAATGATGGACTTTTCTGCTCTTCTTCTCCTCTGTACGCAGGAGAGTTCCTACCGCTACATTCAACAGGCAGTGGCAAACCTCTGGTATGTGTGTCTACACACGTGGATTCTGACAAGAAAGGTAGACAATTTTTAGCTGGGGCAAGGCAACATTGATAACTCGTAGTTGTGAATTTTACCAGACAAACGTCTGCCACGCCATAAGGGTGATTGCAGACGGACGTAAGGTGACGGAAACAAGACTGATTACGCTCTGTGATTTTACTGGTCTCGGCGCCATCCTTTCACTGGCGAACTGAAAACGTCCAGGCAGCCGCCGTTATTATAGATCTTGCTGCAAATTCGTTACAGGGCGAGACAACTTGATGGCGGATGAGGGGCCAATTAGAGGCTGTCCACGTGGTGTGGAGGGGACAGGCGATTGGTGGAATAATACCCGATCCGCGCCCGAATCGTCACGACAGCGCATTTGTACACTTCAACCCGACAGACGTCTTCGGTCTGAGGTTGTAAATGCGGCAGAAACTAGCCTTCAAGAGGTGCGGGTTCTCATGAGCCCCTGCAGTCTCAGGGGCTCATGAGAATCCTCACCTCTTGCAGATGGGTGGCTTTTTGTTCAAGGACTGGCAAGGGAGGTAATTAGGGTCCACCGTCAGGCGAAGGCAACTCCTGTATAGGCTCTCGAGGTCCTGGTGGAGCACTGCCAAAGAGGGCCCCTTTCTGTGGCAAATCCCAGAGCGGCAAAGAGCTTCCCGACCCTCTGCAGGATGGAGGGGCTCACACAGATCAACACGTCCTAGGTGGCTAAGTTTAGCCTTACATAAATCTATGCCACTAGACGTAAGGTGTCCCCCCCCCCCCTCCCCCCCCCCCCCCAGGTTTCACCTTTCAACCGGTAGACGGGGATCGGCCTGACAGCCAGAACGATCACAGTGACAAGCGCGGGCACCCAGAAAAATACAGCAAATCAACGACCAATTGAGCCCCTAAACAAAAACCTGAGGTCCTCCCAGATGTACAGCGAACGGAACCCAACCTGCCAACGGCACAGGTCCTCCTGAGCCGCCCTGCCGATTGTGAAAGCTCATACAGCACAGGTCTATATGCCTCTCGTTGCAAATCACCGATTTACGTCTCTGTGTCTGAGGATGACAGGGTCAACAAGCGCTTCCATCCAGGACAGGGCCCTTCGCCATAACGCAAGCAAAGCCGACGCCCGGAAACAACCAGGTTCACTCACAAACAACCAGCAACCAGACCGTGGTGTTCGCAAGAGGCGCAGATTCTCATGAGCTCCTGCAGTCGCAGGGACTCATGAGAATCTACACCTCTTGACAGAAAGGCTCAGTCCAATTTAATCTCACTCATCTCTGGGGCAGTCGAAGTATATCATGGGGGTGAGAAGCCTGTGATTGTGCCCCTACTTTGTCACACTCAGTGTGGACGGGGCCACTTCTTCACGCAGAATGTCCAGAGCCCTTTCACTGTGCACGCTCCTTCTTTCTCTCATTTTCACCCAAAAACTGTCAACCCCACTCTCACCCTGACATTCTTCATTTACTTCTGAAGACAGTTGACTGTACAAGGTCCTTTTTTCCCACATATTTTCACAAAAAATCAAGCCCCCCCCCCCCTCCCATACCACAAACACACATTCATTTTATTATTCTACGTCCGCCTTTCCCTTATTCCCCCCACCCCCCCACCCCCTCCCCACACACACACACAAAATCAACTTTTCATTTAAATTAATTGTTCATTCCAGCAAAACCTTTTTTTTCCCATCTCTTTCATGGTTGTGGACCATGTTGAACTGCAAAACGTTACTTAACTCATTCTATCCCAGACACACCACAGCAAGATAAGGATCGACCATTATAGTTCAAGGGTGGTGCCAGAATAGCTTGGCGCCTATGGGCGCCAAGCTATTCTGGCACCACCCTTGAACTATCATGGTCGATCTGTCCTGCACTGCAATGCAGTCTTCAGAGGACAACGACAAACTTTTGGGATTTCGGTGTTGGGTAGAATGAATTAAGTTTTATGGGTATAATACTGTTTTGCCATGCTGAAACTGAAAACCCGTTTATAAACACTAATGCACTGAACACTTTTAGTCAAAAGAAAAACGAAAACATGCATAAAACGTGTAGCCTCTTCAGTGCCGAGAAAACTCAACTCACAGACCCTCGTAAGCCCCCTGCAAATGCGGGGGCTCACGAGGATCTATGCCTCTTGCTGACACTACTCAGTATCTGTCCCTTGGGCTGCAATGGATCTTTCAAGCTGAATTTACAAACACTTCAAGAACAGAACTTCCATCCATTATTCCACCTACCCTTTTAGGCCCGGATCCCTACAGCAGGAGATGGCTTGACCATGATAATTCAAAGGTAGTGCCAGATTAGCTTGGCGACTTCGAAGCACCAAGCTAATCTGGCACTACCCTTGAATTATCATGGTCAATCTATCTCCTGCAACTGGTACATAGTCGTTAGGCAACACTTCAAAAATTTGAGAAATGGGACCTTGCGGCTAAAAGGGTTAAGCAACATTTGAACAGGCAAAATGTAGCGGTAAATGAACTGAGGAAAATGAATATTTCACAGAGAACTGTTAACGTTTTACCATGCGACTTCAGATCCTTGTCTGAAACATTACATTCATAGAAACGTGAATAATTGACTGACGGTGTGTGTGCGTGTGTGTGTGTGTGTGTGTGTGTGTTACAAAAGACCAAAAAGATAACTGACAAGCCTGATGCAGAGAACAACCCAACGAAGAAACATACAGGCTTAGAAAAGACAATTACAACACAACTATGTTGTAACTATCTTTTCTAAGCATGTTTCTTTCCCGCTCTAAAAAAAACACCTATAAATGTGCTGTTCCAAAAGAAATCATATTTCAATTGTTCATGCATGAAGTGCACAGAATGGAGTTAGCAGGTGCGACATATCAACGTGAAATTACAACTGTTAGAATCAAGAACATTCACGATGAATCTGAACTCAAATTATTGAAGAAATATCAACAGACAAAATATTACCGCGCACAGTCACAGGTACAAGCATGTGGAATTTCATAGGCACTGTTTGAAAAGATCCTGAAAAAACATTTGAGCTGTGACTTTAAATGTAGACTTTTTTAAGACTGTGGAGTCCCCGCGTGACAAAAGGCTTAGATTCTCATGAGCGCTTGCAGCAGCATAGGCTCATGAAAATCTATCTTTTGCAGATGTAATTTTACGTTACATTTTTTCAACTGATTTGAAAGAAACAGATTGTGCCTTAAAATGCCTACATTACACACAATGATGTACAAGGCAAGTTTAAAGGATGATCACAATGAAATTACATTTATTAATTCATGAAATTAAAACACAGACATGCAGACAACATGAACATACAAACACACTGAAGTCAGACGACCCATCCCCTTAAATGGTGATGGACATAATATGTAAAAATGTAGAAGCCAAAAATTAAATGTGTACTCACCACCGCTGTGAGAGCGCGGAGCGGAATAGGACGGCATCATACTCTGGGACGACATGACAAAGCCCTGACCCTGCATACCAGTCGTGTTCCTGTCAGTGGAAGTCACATCATGTAAACACAATGCCAACACATGAGTGCTGGTCTGTCATTTTGGACCTTATGGCCTGCTGGTCTGTCATTTTGGACCTTACGGCCTGGAGCCATAAGGTCCAAAATCACAAATCCACACATCAATAGCACTCATACACAGCTCCCGACCATAAGGTCCAAAATCACAGACATACACAATGCTGACACGTGTAACCCAGCTTGGTCTGGGTGATTTTCAAAATAATTAAACTCATTCAGCCGACGGCCGTATTTCCCAAATTTTGGAGGCATCATCTAACGACTATGCACCAATTGCAGGAGATGGAACAACCATGATAATTCAAGGGCAGTGCCAGATTAGTGAGGCGCCGACAGGTGCCAAGCTAATCTGGCACTACCCTTGAATTATCATGGTCGACCCATCTCCTGCTATGGGGCGTCAGGGCTGAATGGGTTAAATTCGTTTAACCACACGGCCGCATTTTCCAAACTTTTTGAGGCGTCATCTGAGGCAGGAGATGGATCAACTGTGATAATTCAAGGGTAGTGCCAGATCAGCTTGGTGCCATGAGGTAGTGCCAGATTAGCTTGGTGTCATGAGGCACCAAGCTAATCTGGCACTACCAGTGAATTATAGATAAATTGAATTATGGATGGAATTACGGATTGACCCTTGATGGATTCACCGTGATAATTCAATGCTAGTGCCAGATTAGCTTGGCGCCATCAGGCGCCAAGCTAATCTGGTACTACCCTTGAATTATCATAGTCCATCTCCTGCTGTAGTGTCGGGGCTAAACGGGTTAAAACTATCGAACTGTCTCAGTATCTGTTACACAATGCACCCTTGCACCGTCATGGTTGATCGGTCTCCTGAAGTGTAGCAATATAATCTTCAGACAACTCCCAGATCTGGTGAATTTGAAGCTCAGGGCTCAGTGTGTCAAGTACAACAAAACCTGTTTTAAGCAACCATGAGAGATCCATCCCTTAACCCTTTTAACCCGAAGGTCCCATTTCTCAAATTTTGGAGGTGTTGCTTAACGACTATGTACCAGTTGCAGGAGATGGCTTGACCATAATTCCAAGGGTAGTGGCTAGATTAGCTTGGCGCTTGAAGGTGCCAAGCTAATCTGGCACTACCCTTGAATTATCATGGTCAAGCCATCTCCTGCTGAAGGGATCCAGGGCTAAAAGGGTTAAAGAGCACAATTTAAGTGTTGTATCCCGCTAAATGATGGCCTTTAATGACAGGTGACACTTTTTGCCCTTCAAAACTTCTCTTGAGAGTGCACCTGTCTGTAAGACCACTTTGCGCTTGCAAAAAAAAAAAAAAAAAAAGATACTTACTCAAAACCAGTTTGACCGTACCGCTAATTGTTTACCTGATCATGCGCAGTGCTGCCGACACATCCTTGTTGCCTCTGTAACCAGATTCCCGCACAAATCCAATCTGAGGACGGTATGGCATGTTGGGGTTGTTCTGGTTGAAATCCCCTGGTTTCAGTGTCGGTGGTGGCATTCTGTCATAGATAAACGCATCATCACAATCTGCTTTCATCTCTACAGCGTCCAGAATGAGTTAGCAAGACCCACCCACCTGCAAGGGACATAGATCCTCATGAGTCTCTATGCCTCTTGCTGACCCCACTTTGTGTCTATGCTCCTTGGATGGATCAGTTTTGACTACTGGCAATGACAGGGTTAAAAATACACTGTTTCACAGTCAAGTCTTTTGGTCTTCACCACATAGTGAGGATTATCTTAAATATTTTCTAATACCACTTTTTTCACTCCTGTGATGTTGTGCAGTATTCTAATTTCTTTTTTATTTAACCCATTTAGCCCCGAGTCCCTACAGAATAAGATTGATTGACCATGGTAATTCAAGGGTAGTGCCAGATTAGCTTGGCGCCTTCAGGCGCCAAGCTAATCTGGCACTACCCTTGAATTATCATGGCCAATCCACCTCCTGCAACTGGTACATAGTCGTTAAGTAACACTTCCAAAATTTGGGAAATGCAAAAAATGGGGCTAAAAAGGTTAACTTTCCTGTACACACAGCTACGAGTTCTGTTTCCCATTGTTAGTATGTATATATATATTTCAAGTTTACTCACTTAGCACTGGGTAGCAATCTGGCTTTGAAGAGGAAGCCATCTTCAAACTGTGGGTCTTGATACGCCACGCTGAAAAAGAACCCTCAGTTCACTGCATTGCATGCCGACGCATCATTTTTTTGGTCTAAGGGGAGCAACTCCTGTACAGAAGGCATGGTTCTAAAGATTGTCACACGAAGCAATTACTCCCCCTCAAGTGTTACGATTGTTACACCCCAAGCAGAGGCACGCCCCAGCCTGTGCATAGAAGGTCTTACGGTCTCGAATTCATCACGTGACCAGTGGAAAAATATATTTAAAACATGGGGTTCAACAAAACTTCACCTCAAATATATCTCTTCAGTATAAACTCAGTAAGTGTCTTGGAATTATAACACAAGTACGTATTGCATGGGTCACAGTACAAAAGATTGGAATGATTGAAAATGGTCCATGAACTGATTATGCCCCATGATCCATGACCAGCAAGAGACATAAATTCTCATGAGCCCCTGTGTCTGCAGGGCTCATGAGAATTTATGCCTCTTGCAGGTGGAACAGTCCGGGCAATGGATTGTTGTCTGAACCAAAAGCTGAAATTCAGCTTTCTGGAAAAGCTGAATCAGTCTCCAGGACTAACGACTGTCACCCCTGATAAAAGCATCTCACCAGATGGTTCTGTTGTTCTGCAGGTCTGGCAGTTCATCTAGTGGTGACAACACAACCCTGAAAAAAAAAAAGAAGGATACAATACAAAACTAACCCTTTGGCTGATGGCGGTGATTTTTGTTGTGATGATTCCTGCAGGAATTATCACCATAAAAAGCACTACCGACAGCTAAAGGGTTACTCATAATGATACATATGTAAAAACAAAAAATAATAAAAAGATGAAAGCTCGAAGACTCAATTTGATAAATGCACCAAATTTCAATGTTTTCTTTCATCAAAAAGGTAGCCGAAATGCGCTTGTTTTCGTGATTTTGCACCTTGTGGCTTTGAGCTGTAAAGTACAAAATCACAGCCAGCCATGAGGTACAAAATGACAGGGCACGTAACCATGTCCAGTATCACTAGGCAGGCATTGTCATGGAACCCCCAGGGAAAGAGGAAAAGAGGTAGGCCGAGAAACTCCTGGCGTCGAGACCTCCAAGCAGACATCAAGAGACTGGGAACCACCTGGAGTAGAATCGAAGGAGAAGCACAGGACAGGAGTTGCTGGAGGTCTCTCGTCGATGGCCTATACCCGGGTAGGGGTGACAGGCGTAAGTAAGTAAGTACTTAACCATGGCAACAAACTGCAGTATCCTGTCTTGCCCCTTTACTTTGTGCTCATCTTATTTATTCTAAACAAGACGGACATTGGGACTTGGCTGCTTTGGGACTTGGCCGCTAAAGTCATCATTCAAGAAACAGATTGACCAAAGTGTTTCGAAGGTGGTGCCAAAATAGCTTGACACCTGCAGGTACATATTCTGGCACCACCCTTGAACTATCATGGTTGATCCATATCCTGGTGACCGTTTGAGGACTGAAAGTGTGTGATACTGTAGAGCAAAAACAGCCCCTATCTATATGGGTCACACCAACCTATTTCTTACCTGTAGTCTTTTTTAACCCATTTAGCCCCAAGTCCCTACAGCAGGAGATGGACTGAAAATGATAATTCAAGGGTAGTGCCAGATTAGCTTGGCGCCTTCATGCACCAAGATAATCCGGCACTACTCTTGAATTATCATGGTCAATTTATCTCCTGCAACTGGTACATAGTCATTAGGCAACACCTCCAAAATTTGAGAAATGAGACCTTGGGGCTAAAAGGGTTAAATTTATCTTCAAAGTAAGATTAACACATTTAACACCAAAGCCAAAATTTTGGAGATGCCAGTTGCAGGAGATGGATGGTCCATGATACCTCAAGGGTTGTGCCAGATTAGCTTGGCACCTGATGGCACCAAACTAATCTGGCACTACCCTTGAAGTATCATGATTGATCCATCTCCTGTGTCGGGGCTAAACGGGTTAATGAAAACATACCCTCCAGTCTCCACTCTGCGTGGGTCACACCACACCAGACCGCCCATTCCCTGAGTGTACTTCGTTTCCACCTGCACAGCCTGTTGCAGACAACACGGATATCCAAGTCAAGTGCGAAGAATCAACATGACCGCCAGTAAACAGACAGTGTGCATTTGTGCCTGACACTTACAGTTGCTTTTCAATGAGCATGAAATTATACCATGAAAACAAAGACATCAAAAAATATTTCCTCGTCTTACCTAAAAACAGGCACCTGAATGAGTCAAACAAGTAAATATACATAAAATATTGTATGTTTCAGTTAAACAATAAATAAACATCACACATGAAATGGTTGGTTATAATAATACCTTTCTACCTGAACCTACAGCGATCTGCTCCAGGGCAACCTTTGATTGATAATTATCAGAAGAACACTTTTCAAAGTTCCCAACTGTACTTTTCACAAGTACAATAGATTACTTTAACGCCTTACGCCCTGAAGACGAAATCATCAATTTTCGTAGATGTCCTCTGAGGTCTCTATCACAGTTCTGGAGACAGCTTGACCATGATAGTTCAAGGTTGGTGTCAGAATAGCCAAATTTGAAATATCATGCTCGATCAACATCTTTCAGGGCTTTATGGGTTAACTATAATAAACCTTGGACTTCACAGCAAACAAGTGTTAGGCTCCCCTGGGGTTTGGTTACATGCGAAGTTTACAGTAGTACAAAACTGCGTCAAATAATCTTTAATTTTCTGTCTTCTTACTATCTTAGACCTGATGCAGTTGCTATCTGCATGAGCAACAAAACAAAACATACCAAAATAAGAAGTAAACTGTTACCTGTGCCTTGGATTGCGGTCCCCCGCCCCCTTCATACAGCCCCTCCAGGAAGGAGTAAGCCTCATGGTCGGCAGACAGGAACAAGTAGTCAGTGCCTCGCGTGTTACGCTTTTCTGTCAACAACAAAATCAATGTTTATTCATCTGGGAAAATCTAACTGGTATAAGACAAAACAAGCAAATTAACCCCTGAGAAACTACTACAAACCGCTTGTCTGCGAATGGATCGATGCTGAAAGCTCAAAAGTGGTGCCTGGTTAGTTTGGCACTTGCAGAAAACTATTATGGTCTATCCATGTCTCTTTGTTGATAATTACAGTTACATCAATTCTTTGTACCCATTGCCTGCTCTGGTACCATTTACAGTACATTTGGCACACTGGTTGTCTCCCTTGATGTCAAGGGAGACAACCAGTCTGTCCTACTGGCAGTTCAACTCCTTACGCCCCGAGGACGAAATTATCAATTTTTTGGTATATGTCCTCTGAGGTCTATATCACAGTTCTGGAGACAGATCGACCATGATATTTCAAGGTTGGTGTCAGAATAGCTTGGCGCCTAGAGGCGCCAAGCTATTCTGACACCAACCTTGAAATATCATGATCGATCCACATCCTGTCATAGTCTTTCAGGGCTTTATGGGTTAAAAGCCTGTTTAAAGTACTGGTGGCTACATGCAAAAGGGGGTTAAGCTTGTTGGTAGCTGCATTCACAAGAGAATTAACCTCTGCACAGGCAGTGAACGCATATTGTCTTTCTGAAATGTCTGTTAATTTCAACATTAAAGAGCCCTATCCTTCCAAGGAACATGCCTACAAACTGGTGTCAGCAAGAGGCATAGATTCTCATGAGGTCCCACAACTGTGGGGGCTCATGAGGATCTGTGCCTCTTGCGACTGTATCATGTTCATTTCTTATCAACAGTGAAGGGATTAATCATCAAAAGATGCCTTACTCTCAGCGTCAGTAAGCAGAGGGTAGACAGGCTTCAGCGTCTCATGCAGACGCTTCTCGTCCACGAAGGGAAGGAGTGCCACCCCCATCCACGCATACCTCTTGCCGTTCACGTCCACCTTGAAGTTGATGGGGTAGAAGTCTATGATGGGCGACTCCTGAAAAACAAGTAAACATTAACCCATTAAATCCTGAGAGTGAAATTTTTCAGATTAGTATATTGTCCTATGAACGCTACTTAAAGGCCCACTACTGCCATAACTGTTCAAAGATACACTTAAGTAATGGATGGTTATGAAACGCTACACACAGGTCTAGTTATGGATCATTTAGATACAGGACAATCCAGTTGTCTTTATATCAAGTAACCTGACAATGACTCCCTCCACTCCATTCTATAAATACAACGCTACCAGTATGAGAAACAGCTAAAAATAGACTGACACGCTAACAGATGTGCAGAATAAATCAGTAAGTGCGATTACGCATGTGATTTTGCAGCGTGTCCCAATACGCTTTTAAAATTAATCAGGTGTTGTCGACAAACATGTATTTTTCTCTAAAATGTATTTTTTTTTTAAAATACTTACCGCTGGCATTACTATGTGGAAGATACACTTAGCTTAAAAATTTCAGCCTAACAAACTGTTGTGTATAGTCCAGACCTGCCTACCTACCCTATAGGCAAAAGCATAATCCAAGGGCATAAAAAGAGGAATTTGTATCTCAAAAGAGGAATATTAATTACGGTACTCGACAACTTAAACAAAACAGAAACCTTAATATTATTATTAATTTCAATAATCAAAATTGACACTTGCGGCACAACGCTTACATACAGAAACACAAATTTTGATCACTGGAGAGAGAGAAAAAATGTTCGATCGTAAATTCAGTCTTTAGACTTCAAACTGTTGGAGTAGGCAGACTTAATGCCCGACAGATCTGCTGCAGAGTAATGCCTTTCGCCAAATGCCCCTGGCCTAGATTTCATGCATGGAGGCACAGCCGGAACAGGGCAGGCAGACTGCATGCTTGTCACTAGGCCACTGTGGGTCAAATGGTTGTTGTGATGCGTCTAGTGTGGTAGTGTAGCGTCTGTGCTTGTCGCTCTCGCTTTCAGCTCCCACCGCTGGCTAGCAGTTTTGCGAAAAGGGGAGCAGAACATGTCAGTCTCTCCCTGCCAGTACACAGCCTCTCCAACAACAAGCCTCATGTAGTGCCTCCTCGTGGTGACTCATGGTAACCGAGCACCTTACGGACTCGGGCTGAACTACAGAGGACTCGGAGGAGATCTGGCCCCCAGACATGCGGCATGCAGGCCCATCAATGTGTGGACAAGCCCTGATGCCCATGAACCAGATCCCCAGCTATGGGTAAATAGCCCCACTGCCTTGTGGGTGCCTTGGGAGAGGCAAAGGCTAGGGGAGTAAACCCTATACAAATCCGGGCAGGGATGCTCGATAGCCTTGGTTGGCAGATCTCCTTCGAGAAGGAAAACTCCGAGGAAAAACCTGAGTAGATGGGACCCATAAGCCTTGGTCGGCAATCCATCTAGGAGAAGGATACTCCAAAACTAAACCATCCTGTGCTCCCAGGAAAGGCCTTTTGACCAGGAGCTAAGGGTGAGGTAACCCCGACAGAAACCCCGAGTGCTGAAGACGGAGGTACTGGGCTGCACAGCGCACTCGAATAAACCACAGTACCATGCATATACAGCCATATGACACTTGGAGATGGATTCAAGAGGAATGGTGCTCGCCCTGTGGAGTCTCACCAGGCAGGTGCAGTACCGGGCTCTGCGCCTCTTCGGAGCCCACCCCCAGCGACTGGAGGACCTTCCCGACTGTCTCGAGGAGCCAGGGGACTGGGAAGTAGAGCGACTGGCCAGCGAAAAAACAAGACCAGAGACAAAGAAAAAGCCAATGTGAACATCATGCACTGGAATGCCGAAGGGGTTACCAACAAGAAAACAGAACTAGAGCACTTTCTGAATGAAAAGAGCATAAACATCTGCTGTATACAAGAGACACACCTGCAAGAAGGGAAACCCTTTAAGGTCAGAGGATATCAGGTCTTCCGAAGTGATCGCCAAGGGAGGAAGAAAGGGGGGGGGGGGGTTATGACCCTAGTTAGAAACAACCTGAATGCCAGCGAAACCAGGAGATTCATGGAAGAGGCAGAATACATCCAGGTCAAGGTAACCACCAGTGACAGCACCCTTGACCTTGTCAACTACTACTCATTCATTCATTCATTCAGTCCTCTCTGCGCCGTCTGGTGCTTGAGGCGACGGCAAGGGAGCGCCACTTTTGTCTGTCAGCTGCTATTTTGGGTGCTGTTTGCAGAGTAAGGCCTCTGTTCTTGAGCTCTCGCTCCGTCATAAGTCCAGTTTCCTGGTCTGCTTCGCTCCCAGCGCCGGTTGTCGCTTTTTCCCTTGTTGTCGTTTCCGTAGCAAGTTTCTTTTTACAGGGTGGAGTCGCTAGCCCCACGCCTAACCCTCCTCCTTTATCCTGACTTGGGACAGGCAGTTAAGCCCCCAAAGGGGCCTCCCTGGTGGAGTTGTCAACTACTACTGCCCTAATGATAAGTTGCTGTCCCTCGACACTATCCAGGTCCCGGACAGTGGATTCCTCATCACTGGTGACTTCAACAGCCAGTCCCAGAGTTGGGGATATGACACACTGGACAAGAGAGGAGAAGACATTGAGGAGTGGCAAGATGAAAACCACCTGATACTTGCCAATGACCCTGAGGACCAACCTACCTTCTACTCTCGCCGCTGGCACACCACCACTACACCGGACCTGGCGCTTTGCACTGAAGATGTTCATAAGTGCCTCAGCAGAACAGTAGGACCACAGCTAGGAGGAAGTGACCACCGCCCTATCCTCCTAACCCTAAAAGGATGCACAGCAGCTAGCTCGCCACACCAGCCAAGATGGAACTACCGAAAGGCAGACTGGCGCTTGTTCAGTATCCGAACAAATGAGCTAATGCAAGACCTCGCTGTGTCTGGAAGGAACATCAACAATGTGGTCAGAGAGTTTAATGACATTATCAGTAAGGCAGCCAAGGAATCCATACCTCGAGGGGTCCGGAAAAACTACACCCCATACTGGACCGCAGATCTTCAGAAAGCACATGACAACCTCACTAGGGCCAGAGAAGACGCTGAAACCAACCCCAGCCAAGAAAACAACATCAAGCTACAACACAGTAAGGCCCAGTATCAGAAGATGAAGTTGGAGTGCACAAGAAGAAGTTGGAGAGAGAAGACTGCAAGACTAAACATGGTCAGAGACACCACGAAGTTGTGGAGACTGACCAAGGCGTTGAACAATGAGGGCACCAGGGAACAGAAGATCACCTTGGAAGAAGAAGGGAAAGCACTGACTGGTAGGAAAGCTGCAAACATGTTTGCACAGATCTATGCGAAAGAAAGTGACATCACTGTCCCACGAATGCTTGCGAAAGAAATCAGACAGGAAGAAAGAGAGAGAACAAGAGATGTGAACATCCATGATGCAATGAAGAAGGACATCACCCTTCCAGAACTGAAGATGGCCATAAACAGCTGAAGAAGAAAAAATCTCCAGGTCCAGACAGCATCTCAAACGAGATGTTACAACACCTTGGCAACACTGCCTTAATGAAGCTACTGGACATCTTTAACCACAGCTGGAGAGGAGGACAGGTACCCCAGTGCTGGAAGGAAGCCAGGATGATCCCAATTTTGAAGAAAGGGAAGAATAAGTCCAAAGCCCTGAGTTATCGCCCCATCAGCCTGACAAGTTGTGTGTGCAAGACCATGGAGCGCATCATCAACAAGCGCCTGCAGTGGTACCTGGACTCTGAGAGCATTATCGTGCCAGAGCAAGCTGGCTTCAGAAGCTACAAGAGTACAGAAGACCAGACAACACACCTTGCACAGGTCATAGAAGATGCCTTTCAAGATCAGAAGGTGACATTAGCTGCCTTCATTGACCTACAGAAGGCTTTCGACAAGGTGTGGAAGGATGGTCTCCTTGTGAAACTCCTTCGCAGTGGCATCCAAGGGAATATGTACCGGTGGACCAAGTCATACCTGCACAATCGCAGAGCCCGTGTGACAGTGGATGGGTACTGTGGCCAAAAAGTGCTGTTGCGTCAGGGGGTGCCACAGGGGGGAGTCCTGTCACCGACACTGTTCATACTTTTCATCAACGACCTTGTTCCAGAGCTACCAAAAGGAGTATGCAGACGACCTGGTACTCTGGTGCACAGAAGAGTATGCAACAACTGCTACATACAGGATGCAGCTAGCCCTGGACAGGCTGACAGACTGGACCAACAACTGGTGTGTGACCATCAACACAGAAAAATCATCAGCCACACTCTTCTCTCTCTCCAAGGCAAAGGCTGGCAACCTAACACTGGGCAACACCCCGCTGCGGTATGAAGACCAACGGACATACCTGGGAGTCACCCTTGACAAGAGGCTGACGTGGAAGCCGCACATTTGGAATGCAGAAGCGAAAGCTAGAAGAAAGCTGAACATCATGAGAAAACTGGCTGGAACACAATGGGGAGCCAATGAAAAGATCCTCAAAAATGTATATCAAGGCACAGTGAGACCACACCTTGAGTACGGATCTAATGCATGGTTGACGGCAGCCCAGTCACACCAGCAGACCATTGACAGAGTTCAGAACCAGGCACTGCGTATCATCACCGGCGCAATGAGATCCACACCAATTGAAAAGATGGAAGAGACAACAGGCATCCCACCCCTGCGCATGAGAAGAGATTGCAAAGCCTTGATACAGTCCACAAAGGTCAAGTCTTCCAAAGACCATCCTATGAATGCTAGGATGAAACAACCAACCTCAGGGAGACTGAAAAGATCAAGCTTTGTGAAGGAGACGAGAGCACTGCAGAGAAAACACAAGGCAAAGCTGCCTGCGCAGGTAGAGGCTCTGAATCCTGCTAGCGACCTTCCACCTTGGGAAAGTAAGCCAGAAAACATCACCATCTCTTCCACGGTACCCTACATCACCACCAGAGATGAGCACAGCACTGTGAGCAAGAAAGCCCTGACACTGGCCATGCTCGAAGAAAAGTATCCCCAGGAAGCATGGATACGGGCATACACCGATGGATCAGCCACAGATGCAGTTCAGGATGGAGGGGCTGGGGTGTACATTCAGTACCCAAACGGAAAATGGCAGGCAGAGGCAGTACCAACAGGCCTTCACTGCACAAATTACAGAGCTGAGGTGGAAGCCCTAGTCCGCGCAGCTAACACCCTTAGTGGCACTGCAGACCCTGATGCCCAGATTGTCTTCCTTACTGATGCCATGTCTGTCCTTGAGGCAGCAACAGCAAGCAAACTGCCACGTCTACAAGAGGCACTGCAAAACATCAAGTGCACCAGACTGGTGCTGCAGTGGATCCCTTCACACTGTGGCATCTACGGCAATAAAGAAGCTGACAGAATGGCAAAAGTGGGCGCAGAGAAAGAACAAGATGAAAATGGAGTCAGCTTCACAGAGATGAAGACCATCATTAAGTCTGTGTACAGACCACCACAACGGCCCCTAGACAGTTACCATCAGCTGTCCAGACAAGAGCAGGTGACCATCTTTCGTCTGAGGACCGGGCACAACCGACTCAATTTCCACCTGCACAGACGCTTCCACCTCGTGCCATCTCCCCTGTGCCCTTGTGGAGAAGCAGAGCAGACCGCAGAGCACATCCTCCAGGACTGTGGGAACCACCAGCCGCTGAGGGAGGAGATATGGCCGAAGCCCGCCACTCTACAAGAGAAACTGTACGGGCCTGTGGAGGCGCTACAGAAGACCACAGATTTCATTTTGAGAGCCAAACTCCAAGTGTGACGGCGTTCGAGAAGAAGAAGAAGAAGACTAGGCCACTGAAAGTCGCCACAGCGCGTGCAGTTGCAATGTGCCGCTCGCAATCATAGGCACCGCCGTGTTTGATTGAAATATGGCGGTCACATATTTTACAATAAACCATGCCATCTCCTTTCGTAGAAGGCTTTAAAAAAGGCCAATTTTGAAAATATTCATCATGGCACTTTTGAAAGACCGGCTTCTTCTTAATCTTGGCTCTCTTTTTATCACCAGTAACACGAACTTCACTACCTTCGTCGGTTTCATCACTTTCATGATCACGATCAGTCACACATGACCTCTTCGATGTTGACGCCATGTTTGAAACGGAAAAAAAGTGAGACTGGAAACCGTGCTGAGAAATGATGTCGTTTCGTCATTGTCGCAAAAGGATTTATGATTTTTTTTTTTTTAAAGATCATCACGAAAAGCGTAATTTGGACGCTTAAGGCGGAATAGCGTAATGAAGCGTGAAATAGCGTAATAAATTACGCGAAAGCTTAAGTGTAGGCAGGTCTGAGTATACGTACACAACCAGGGAGGTGACTCTAGGGGGCCGTTACCGGGGCCCCCAAGTAGCCTCCCTTCCCTCATCTGGGCACATGTGCTGGGGTGTCACGCCAGTCGAACACTATAGCGCTCCGGCGGCAAGCGGGGCAGGCGGGAGGGCCATTCGAGTAATGCCATCGTAAGTATTTTTCGAAAAAATGCATTTTAGAAAAATATACATTTGTTTCCTCAAAATACATTACCGATGGCATTACTATGTGGAAGAATAGTGAAAAGGAGGAGGGTGCCACCCGCTAGGTCCCGTCATCGCTCGTGCTTAACGGTCATGAACAGGAGCAACCTCCCGACGATTTCGGCTAAGCGGGAGGGAGTGTTGTGCCGCAGTGATGTCCCCCACCAAGGCCAGGTTGTCCCACTGGCCCGTAAGGTCACGGAGATAGAAGCAGGCAAAGGTGGAATTGGCCCACCACCCAACAGCCGCCACAATGTCTCGCACAGCGCAGTTCCGATCTAACGCGACACTGGTGGAGACAGCACGGACCTCGTGTGCACGTATATGCAGCGTCTTAGCACCTGCCGGGGAGAGCTCCTCGTAGGCAGAACGGATGACCCAACGCAGCCACGAGGAGATCGTCTGCGCAGGTATGTCGTCCCTGCCGGGGGAAAGCGGCAGGAAGAGGCAGGTCCAGCCACGCCAGATAGGCTTTGTCCTGCGCAGGTAGAGTCGCAGTGCCCGGACCGGGTCTCGACGGCGGGAGTCCTGGGTCTGGTCGGGCTCCCTGACTGGAGCCCTGGCCGAAGGGAGCCGATTCTTCGCCAAGAAGATGGGATTCGTGAGGAGATGCACGGAGCCATCGACCCTGAGCTGAAGACAGGCCGGGTCTATAGAGAGCGCGTGTAACACACTAACTTTGGATGCCGTGACAAGCGCCAGTAGGAAGCAGGTCTTCCGGGTGAGATTCGCCAGGCTGGCCAAGGGCAGTGGCTCAAACTTGCTTTCAGCCAGGTAAGGACCTAGGCGAGGTCCCAGCGAGGAATCAGAGAGTGTGGGACTGGTCGGTGCAGCTCGAAATTCCGCATAAGGTCCGAAAGGTCCGAGCAGGCCCCAGGGTCTGGGAGGCCCAAATGGCGGTAAGTGTCCGCGATCATGGAGAGGTACCTCCAAATGGTCATGGGGGCCAGATTCTTCTCCCGAAACAGCCACAGGAAGAAGTCTGCAAGCTGGGGTGACAGCGCTGTGGGGGAAAGAAAGGCGCTCCGCCTCGCATCATCCCCCGAAGACTCGCCACTCCGCCTTGGAGAGTGGAAGATCTGCGGGCCACAGCGATATCCTCCACAGCCGCACGTGAGAAACCTCTGGAGGAGAGGGCTTGCCGCACAATCGCCAGGCGTGTAAGAGGAGCCACCCCAGACACGGGTGAAAGAGCGGCTGCCGGGGCTGCTTCAGCATTGTGCGGGGGATGGGCAACGGAAGCGGGGAGTCCGTGGCGAGGCTGAGGAGGTCGTGGTCCAACTCCTGTTCCAGCTGAACGGGGTGACCAGGAGAAGGATCGCGTTGCACCCCTGGAGCTTCTGCAAGACTCTGGGCACCGACGAGACCCTCCCAATCCACGGCAAGAGCATCCACCTCCCACGCTAGAAGGTCCAGGAAGTGGGAGACAAAGATGGGAAGCTGCCTGTTCCACCGGGTCGCGAACAGGTCGATCATCGGGGTCTCCCAGCACTCACAAATCATGCAGGAGCTGGCCCTTCTGCGAGAGGGAGTCGGCGAGGACGTTCAGACGGCCCGGAATGTGACGAGCCCGGAGTGAGATGTCGCGGTCCCTGCACCACAAGAGCAGCTGGTAAAGGAGCATGCAGAGGGTCGGGGAGCGGGTGCCCCCCTGCTTCTGGATGTACGCGACGACCGTGGCGTTGTCAGACATGATAAGGACTTCCTGATGGCGAAGCTGAGACTACCAATGGGCGAGGGCCAACCAAACTGCCTTTAACTCCAGCCAATTGATGTGCCTGTCCGAGAACTCCGGGGGACAAGGGCGCGAGGCGGAGGAGTAGTCCGGCAGGAGGTGCGCGCCCCAACCCGCCCGGCTGGCGTCGGTGCAGAGGGTGAGCTGCAGCGGGGGAGAGGAGAGGGGGACCCCCGAACGAAGCCAGGCAGGGTGCGCCCACCACTGGAGGTGGGCTCGGGCAAGTGGGAGGATAGGGACTGGAGCCACGAGATCGCGGGAGGACGGATGCCAATGAGCGGGCGCGAGTAGAGCCGACCCAGGGGCAAGAGGTCCACGGTGGCGATCATCAGGCCCAGCAGTTGTAACCAAACCCGTGCCGGGACAACATCCACGCTGGAAACCTGGCAGTCGGTCCAGAACTCCATACCGAGATGCACAAACCGGCAAGATGGAGTGAGATCGGACTTTCCTCTGTTGACCAGGAAGCCGAGGCGACGGAGGAGGGCGAGAAACGCATCCCGATCCGCGGCAAGGGAGGTGGAGTCCTGGTTCCGGAGAAGTAGATCGTCCAAAGGAGGTGGGACTGGAGGAGGTCTGACTGCATCTACGATCCGGGTGAAAACCCACGGTCTGAGGTTGAGGCCGAAGGGGAGAGCACAAAACTGATAAACCATCCCGCAATAGGCGAAGCGCAGGAACCGCCAGGAGGCCGGGTGCACAGGGACGTAAAGATAGGCATCCGCCAGATCGAGGCTGACGGCAAAGTCCATGGGGCGCACAGCGGCCTTCAGGGCCCGTGCCGTCTCCATCCAAAACGAGGGAGCGGAGATGAAGCTGTTGAGCGCGGACAGGTCGATGATAGGGCGCCACCGGCCGCCCAGCTTCGGGACCAGGAAGAGGCGGCTGTAAAAGGCCGGTGAAACGTGCTGCGTGACGACCTCCGTTGCGGACCCAAGGGTCGTCCGGCAACAGCGACCGCCACTCCTCGCTGTGCTGGGCCTGCCGCCCGCCGACTGGGGGCTCTAGGGAGTTTAGCGTGAGCGGGGGAGGGAGAGAGTCAGCGGGCCGTAGTCCTGAAGGCAGGCCAAGGGTACAGTCTAAAGGACCGCAAAGCGCGACTAACCACCTTACGGGAGGTCAGAAAGCGGCAGAGGCCCGAGGTGCGGATGGCCAGGACTCCTTGAAGGTTTCCTGCACGGCCTGCAAGGTGAGGCCGAAGAGAAGGGGACCCCTGATCGGCGCACGACAGAGCTGGGCGCGGGCAGCCGCAGGAAGAAGCGGGCACAGATCCAGCAAGGCATCCCGGCGCATGAGGTCATAGTTCGCGGCCTCGGCGAGGGCGTTAGTGGACGCGTGGTAGGCCGCACAGTTGGCCGCGACCGCCAAGGATTGGATGTCATTCCGGGGATCCACATATCCAGGTGCTCCAGGGACTCCTCAACGCAGTAGAGCATGGCCTGTGACGGTAGCTCAAAAAAACCCGAGCAGGCGAGGGAGTTGCGGACCAAGGTCGCTGTGTTGTTGAGCCCGGCGAGGATGCTACGCCGAAGGGCTCGCCGGCCTCCAAGCAGTGTCTCAGAGGCCGGGTCCATCGGAGGAAGGGGGCAGACAAATGACAGGGGCCGCTTGCATAGCGATGAAGTAAGTCCTTACTTTCAAAGTTATGGGCTACTCAAGAAGTAAACGCCTCGTTTCCGCTTGCATGGGTCGGAAGTAACGCTTACTTCGGAGGTTACCGAGGAAGTAACTTGGGCGTGATTTACTACAGAGGGAGCCCATGAGTACCGTGCTTACGTCGGAAGTTACCATGTGTAAAGATGTTTTAGAGGTTTTGTATGGGTAATTCAAGGTGCTATTGTTATTGTATCACAAACAACGCTCATGTGATTCAGTTTTCTTAGGTTTAAAACTTGCTTTAGGTTTAAAAAAATATAAAAAATTAAAAAATTATTTTATTAAAAAAAATAAAAATAACGTTTAGGTGTTCTGCAAATTTTACAGAAACAGTCCTCTCAGTCTCGTATTTCAGTGAGCAAAACAGCGATTTCACTTTCATGCGGTAGCGTGGACCACAGCCGGCCTAGCCTGGGGCATCTTGACCCTGTTCTTTCCCTGCCGCAGCGCGCGCGTAGTTTTCATACACAGGGACGCCGGGATGTAAATACACACATGCGCAGAAGTACGATTGACCTCAAATTAAACGTCCTTCACCCATTACTTTACAAGTAACTACTACGGCGCGGATTTCGCTTCATGCAAGGCAAGGAGCCTATACGCATGCGCAGAAGTACGAGTGACCTCAAATTAAACATCCTTCACCCATTACTTTACAAGTAACTATTACGGCGCGGATTTCGCTTCATGCAAGGCAAGGAGCCTGCCGCGAAACTTCTGAAGTAGTAACTCTCAAAGTAGGCGCTTACTTCCAAAGCTATGAATTACATCGCTATGCAAGCGGCCCCTGGGAGTGTCCCACATACCAGTCCTGCCAAAAGCGGATATTGACGCCCACCGGCCAGCGTGCGTCGGAGAAGAAGCCCTTGTCCAAAGGCCAACCCAGCTGAAGCTGGGCGTTGAACGCGTCCGTCAAAACCCGAAAGCTGGGGGGGGTTGAGGGAGGGACTTCTTAGTCAAGCGTGGCGCATCCACCAGGGCGGAAGCCATCCTCTTCACCAGCGGGGACGGGAGGCAGGAAGCAGGCGATCAGCCGAGACGTAATGTCAAGGGCACGCGAAGTCTCCGAGCCCGATGGGGTGGGGGGGGCGCAGGGGAAAGGCCGCGCGAGGCCGACCGCTACCAAAGGACCGGGAATCCGGGGAAGCGGAACGGTCCGAGCGGGCAGGGTCGGGTGAGAGGTGAGCAGATGCCGAGTCCTCCGGGTGGAGGCTAAGGGCGTCGTCAGCGTCCTCGGGGGCCGGCCTCGCGTGCGGGGAGCGCAGGGGAGGGGGGGGGGGTCGGAGGTAGTTACAGGTGTGGGGCCTAAGACAGGCGCGGCAAGCCGCACGTGACGGGAGGCAAGCCCCACAATGTCCTAAGTCGCCTGCTGGGAGGGGGGGGGGGGGGGGTGGGAGGCCACCGGTCGATGGGGTTCCCGGGAGGCAGACAGCCGGTCACGCCGGTAAAACGAGGGCCACTAAAACCCCCTACACCTACGTCAAGTACGTACCTGCACGCTGGAACAGAAAACAAAGCGCATGAGAGAACGGCACGTGGCCCGATGCACGGAGGGCCACGCGAGCGAAACTCACGACCGGTGCCGCAACCGGTCGGCTGCGTACGAACCAGCCGCTATCCGAGAAAAGCGCCGGCCGGCCAGAAACCTGACCGGCCAAGGCAAGCCCCGAGACCTTACCTGGCCATATCCCAAGCGACGGAAGGCTAGCGATGAGAAAACACCGACCCAGGGCCGCAAGGCAGACCGCGACATGAACCACAGGTAGTCTGAGCGGAAGCACAAGGCACCACGTAAATCCAACAAGCACATGAAGGCACAAGAAGCAGACGTATCCGAAAGCAATCCAAGGAAAGTCCAAGGTAAGACCAAGGGTATCCAAGGTTATCCAAGGCTGAGCACGAGTAACACAACGTATCGCTATGAAGCTAAGCATTCGACTGGCGTGACACCCCGGCACCTGTGCCCAGATGAGGGAAGGGAGGGTACTCGGGGGTCCTGGTAACGGCCCCCTAGAGTCGCCTCCCTGGTTGTGTAGGTATACACAACAGTTTCTTAGGCTGAAATTGTTAAGCTAAGTGTATCTTCCACATAGTAATGCCATCGGTAATGTATTTTGAGGAAACAAAAAATAAACACAAATGGTGCTGAAATGTGTCTTCAAATTTACACACAATGGTACTTTAAAGATAAAGCGACAGATCAACCATTTTCGTTCAAGGTCCCAGGAGTAATTGTAGCATTATTATTACAAGTCAGCCTCAAGCATATCTTGGTGCCCAGAAGCCGTAAGGTCAGCCCATATTATTGTACTGATTTACATAGCAATGTGGAGAAAAAATACATGGTAAGCAAAAGATCCTCGGACCGATATCAGCCTTAGCTGACCTGCACATGGCTGTGCACGGGCCAACCAAAGCTGAGGACTTTTACGCTGACTGGGTCTCTTGGAAGCCGCAGACCTGACAGCATTAACCCATTTAACCCTATTACCACATTTCTAAAAGTCTGGAGCTGTCATCAAACAACTATGTACCAGTTGCAGGAGATAGATTGCCATGAAAATTCAAAGATAGTGCCATATTAGCTTGGCGCCTGATGGTGCCTATCTAAGCTGGCACTACCCTTGAATTATCATGGTCGATCCATCTCCTGCAGTAGTGCTTTAGGGCTAAATGGGTTGAGTTGGATTTTGCGATATTCTGATACCTGTGTTATTATTATTATCATCAAAATTATGATGACTTACCGGCTCATACATGAGAGGCTGCCAAGAAGGCGGGAGATGTTTCTTGCTGGCTGCAGGAAATACACTCATCAGTTGCTCCATGGGTTGGAACTGCAAAAGACAAATACTGTACGTTAAAAAACAAGCTAATCTGGCACTACCCTTGAATTATCAATTTCAATCCATCTCCTGCAACTGGTGCGACCTTAGGGTTATATGGGTTAAACAAATGTCTGCTGGTCTGTAATTTTGGTCCTTACAGCTGTCAGCCAAAAGGTCCAAAATCACAGATTAACATGCAAATCATTTACAATCTAAAAGAGGTATATATCCTCATACATTCTATATCATAATACATGTACCGTAACTCTTCCGAGACGTGATGCATCCAGATAGCTGGCATACAGCCACGTACCCTATGCAGCACATCTTGACTATGTTAACTCCTTAACCCAAATCATACTGAGGCTAAAAGCTTCAAATTTGTACACTGCCATATGCAAGCTACATTATAGTACTTACAGATAAGGACATAGGCCAATGGCTTTAGTTCAAGGGTTCAAATGTGGGGGCTCACAAGGATCTGTACCCCTTCTTTTCTCATCAGTGAGGGGTTTAATATTTTTATCTGGATTCTTATTAAAAAATATTACTACTTACTGGTCGCGTGTTTCTCTCAAAGTCGTTGGGCAGATCACCGACGTTGACAAAGTCTGAGGCAAATGGAGCATAGTGGTATGGAAAGTACCATTTCCATGATGCACAACCCTGAAGGCGAATAAAACAGAAAAAAAATGACACAAGTGTCCAGACACTAATTTACCTGAAAAAGACTAAATTAAAACTGTTTACCTCACACCTACAACAACCAGACAATGAAACACTCATGACAACAGAATACAATGTAAATGTTTACAGATTTTTCAACCAAGAATGTCAACTGAGCAATATAATTTACAGCATTCTCATCTTACAAGTTCATCAAAATACAATTTACTTTCTTTCCTCATTTGACAAATGTAGTTTGTAGTGAATAATTTAACCCTTTGGCTGTTGGATTTGGCTTTTTGTTGTTATGATTCCTACAGGAATGATCACAACAAAATGCCAGCAACAGCCAAAGGGTTAACACATTCTGCTCCACGACCAAAATCCTCAAATTTTGAAGTTGCCCTCCGAAGACTGTATTACACTTCTGGAAACAATTCGAGCATGATAGTTCAAGGGTTGTGCCAGAATAGCTTGGTGCCTATAGGCGCCAAGCCATTCTGGCACAACCCTTGAACTATCACGCTCGATCTGTGTCTTGCCGTGTGGCATGTCGGAGTTGAATGAGTTAAACCTCTACTATATTCAGCCACCTATACTGTAAACAATGCCAGTGGCTGCATGCAGAGGGAGGGTTAAACCCAGCAAAGTGGTCTGACCTGATAATAATACCGCAACACCCAGCAGAGTCCTCTCACGTAGTGATTGGCCTGAAACAGAGAAAATGATGTTTACTGCAAACAAACCATCGTTCAGTAGGTGGACAAGTTGAAAAAGCGTTCACAAAATACCATGCAGAAGTGAAAGAACCCTAGCCAAACTTACCACAGTGTGTCTGAAGGTGATATCATCAGGATCAACATCAAACTTCTGAGAGTAGTAACGATCCTTCCATCCATCTTCCCACAGCCTGCGACAAAGCAACAACCATCAAATGCACACTCACATATTTAAGCATGTACATGGACAGTTGAACCCATTTAACCCCACGGCCGCATTTCCCAAATTTTGGAGGTGTCATAGGCGACTATGTACTGCTTGCAGGAAATGGATTGCCATGACAATTCAAGGGTAGTGCCAGATTAGCTTAGCGCCTTCAAGGCGCCACGCTAATCTGGCACTACCCTTGAATTGTCATGGCCAATCCGTCTCCTGCTGTAGGCCGTCGGTGCCAAATGAGTTACCAGTCCAATGTGGCCTACATTATTAACATTATTACATCAGCCTCCCATCCTTAGGGCAAGGGCTTTCTGTTCCCTATTCCACTCTGTCACGCTGGCAGCAGCTGCTCTTTTCAAAGAGTTGACGCAATAAGGGCACGTGTGCTACATTGAAAGCAAGTCTCAAACACTTGGCAAGAGTTTAACCCATTTAGCCCCAAGGACACATTTCCTAAAGAGGAAGCATCACTTAACGATTATGTACCAGTTGCAGAAAATGGATGGACAAAGATAATTCAAGGGTAGTGCCAGAGGAGTTGCAGGGGATGGCTTGACCATGATAATTCAAGGGTAGTGCCAATTAGCTCGGTGCCTTCAGACGCCAAGCTAATCTGGCACTACGCTTGAATAATCAATGTCCATCTATCTCCTGCTGTACGGCATTGGGGCTACATGGTGTGGTCAAAAACTGCTAAAGGTGTGATACAGATACATTTACAAAGAGTGAGCAAAATAAGACCTGAACGGAAAACCTTTAACCCATTTAGCCCTCCCCTGAGTCCCTACAGCAGGAGGTTGATTGACCATGATAATTCAAGGGTAGTGCCAGATTAGCTTGGCGCCTGAAGGCGCCAAGCTAATCTGGCACTACCCTTGAATTATCATGGTCAAGCCATCCCCTTCAACTGGTACACAGTCGTTAAGCAAGCAACACCACCAAAATTTCAGAAATGGGACCTTGGGGCTAAAAGGGTTAACACAGTCATGTCAACTGAGTTTTGATCCAATAGACCATTAAAAAAAATCAGAAGGACGTAACTGCATGTGTTTTGATGAGAGCGGTGCATTAAAAGCACGGACAAACATGTGATCGCATGTTGGCTGTGTTCGTCAAAACGGGTGCAATTTTCACCTACTGTTTCCAAAAACAACAATGACCAATTACCTGACATCATCTGGGGGTTCCTCATCTGATTCTTCACCCTTCTTCTGGTTCTGTCCCATCAGCTGTTTCAATTCCGCAGCTGCGCTCTGGTTAGCATGGGCGGAAGTGGACATCCCTTGCTTGCGCATCTCGTAGGCCTGATGACGCAGGTTTTGTGGTCCACCGCCTCCCCTGCCCCCCCGTCCTAACGGCTGGGTCAAATAGAGAAAAAAATAGATAGTTAACCCTTTTAGCCCCGGACCCCTACAGCAGGAGGTGGCTTGACCATAATTCAAATGTAGTGCCAGATTAGCTTAGCGCCTTCGGGTGCCAAGCTAATCTGGCACTATCCTTGAATTATCATGGTCAATCCATCTCCTGCAACTGGTACATAATCGTTAGGCTACACCTCCAAAATTTGAGAAATGGGACCTTGGGGCTAAAAGGGTTAAGAATTTACAGGAAAAGGAAGTTTTGAAAAATACAATGTATCCAAAAGAGGAGAAATAATTTTTTAAGCACATTTGTTTTTCTTTTCAATCAAACATGAAAAGATGTGCTGTATTTTGTTGTTCTTGTTGTTGCTGGTAATAGATTAAATATCATTGGCAGCAACAGAACACACACACAAAAAGAGAAGTATTGGGGCAAGGGGTCCTGCATAAATGATCAACACACTTCCTGACAGCTCCCTTGATAGAGAGTATTCTTACATAACTGTTAACTTGCTGCTCAGGATAAATGTTCATAAAGTGTGAATGTGGCAAAGCATGTTCCTATTATGTAGGGAAAAAATGTGGAAGTACTTAAATTAACTGATATGTTTGAGTTGTTTACCAGAAAATAAACATGAGTGGATTCAATTTCTGACATAGCAAACAAGCCTATGGCGAGTTTGCTATGGTAAGAATTGAATCCACTCATGTTTTATTTCTGCAGGAAATATACTACAAACTATAAGTAGTGACATTTTTGAATACAGGCAGAATAACGATGAAGAGGTCAACTTTGCTAAATTTATGCGAAAATCTACCCAAATACATGAACCCACTTAGCAAAATTCAACTCAGCACTAATCTGCTCAGGCTGGAATGTATCCAATGTAGACTTGTTCTGCGGCTGTTCCACCCAGATTTTGTAATTACACTGAATTTCAGGCCTGTCTGGATTCATGCTTGGCAGAAGTCACTGTGATGATTCACACTTAATAGGTTTATTCTAGATATGATTGGATTTGCATGGACTGACTGATGCCAAGCAGTGTAGATTTATACTGAAAATTTAGCAAAGATGACCGCTCCAGCAACACTAATAATTATGCGACGTCAAACATTACAAACTGTATGCACAAAGTGACATTATGTAGGTGACATCATTTAGAGCAGGATGTGTTCATATGGGAGACGTATCACATCCAGTGGGTTCTGAGGAGGCATAGCACACTCCTTGGGTTATGTTTTCTTGTTTGTTTCCACTCACAGATATGTCACTGCTATTTTCACTACAGGAGTGTAATAAAACATGTTGTCAATGTCATTGTTTGTTATATAATTTTAAAATGCAATAAAATGTTCACCACTGCTCCAAGCAATCCTCCGCTTCTTGCTAATGCTTGTTGTTGTTGCTGCAAATATGACAGAAAAAAAAAAACAATGAAATTTCAACCATGGCTTAAAACACCATGGCCACATTTCTGTAATTTTGAAGGCGACTCCTAATGACTATGTACCAGTTGCAGGAGATGGATCGACCAAATAATTCAAGGGTAGTGCCAGATAAGCTTGGCACCTTTAGGTGCCAAGCTTATCTGGCACCACCCTTGAATTACACGTATCATGGTTGATCCATCTCCTGCTGCAGCATGTCAGGCTCAGCCCCTCACTTAACCCTTTGGCTGTTGGTAGCACTTTTTGTCACCATGACTCCTTTAGGAATCACTGCAACAAAAATCACTACCGACAGCCAACAGGTTAACTCTTTTCATCCTGATACACCCATTGCTTAAAATAAATGTGACTGATAGTTCAAGGGTGGTGCCAGAATAGCTTGGCACCTCATGTGCCAAGCTATTCTGGCACGACCCTTAAACTACAACAGTTGATCTATCTCCTAAATCTGTGAAGTAGCCTTCACATGACAAAAGATCAATTTTACAAAATCAGTACTCAGGATGAAACGGGTTAATATCTACAATCTAAAGTAAATATGGACAAAGAGAACCCTATGTGTGCTGGTTTTGGATTCTGGACCCTATGGCTTTAGGCTGTAAGGCCCACCACCACAAAACAGCATAAAAAGGTACCATGTCATACCTTTTTCTAAAGATCTAAACATAAACGATTCCACAGACCTGACCTACATTTCCTTTAAGCTCTGACAGAAAATCAAAGTAAAATGCCAAGAAATTTGCTCGTCTGCAACTTTGGATTATACAGTCACTTCCCTTTAAACCATCGGCCGGTCTAAATAAACACACACGCAGTCATGCTGAGTCATTTAAATAATAGCTGTCAGCCCAAAGCATAGCGCCACCCGCTCTGCGACTAAACCGAAGGTACACCTTCGAGACCCAACCCTTTAAATATGTGACAGCTTTTTTCATCAGTTATATATTTTTTTTTTTTTGAAGTTTCTCTGTACTAAGGTTTAATCCCCCACGACTATCGGGACACAGCCAGAACCACCCGACTGCAAGAGGCATAGAACCTCAAGAGGCCCCGCAGTCGCGGGGGCTCATGAGGTTCTATGCCTCTTGCTTGTTTCAGTTTATGTTTGCTGGACGGCTAGGGTACTTGCGCCTTGGATTTGTACTGTTTTTGTTTGACTGTTTTTGTTGCATTTTAAAGTGCCTGTCTGTACTATGTACAGTCATAAAGTTCCACTGTCAACTGTGCACAAATATGACCGCTGATTAGAACAAATAAGATATTTCAATCAGACACTAAACACAAGGAAAAAATGTAAGACATACCCTCCTCTCTCTTTCTTTCTTGGCTTTGTTGCGCCTCCTGAAACCCAACTGTTAAAAAAAAAAAGACAAAAAATAGTTCATAAAATTGTAATGGTATTTCACTCTACTGAATCATAGATCTGTTGTACAATCCCTAATCCAGTCCGATTAATCCGCAAGAAGCATAGATTCTAACGAGCCCCTGCAGCCACAGTATCTAATGAAGGATCTATGCCTCATGCTGGATTAACCTGTTTAGTATCGAGAAAATGTGAACGCGACCCAACTGCTAGAGATATAGATCCTCATGGGCCCCCGCAATTGCGAGGGCTCATGAGGATCTACACCTCTTGCCGACACCACTTTGAATCGATGTGCCTAGGGTTTTATGGTGTTGAATCAACGAAGCTTGCAGAAACGCAATCTGTGTCAGCTGGCACTGAACAGGTCAATTTTCCTCAAATTAAGGGTGTTAATATGGGCTTACAGGTTACAAGAATCTTACACAATATCATGGTAAATTTAAAACCACCTGGTATACATGAATGTTACTTCTAATACAATATGCATACCTCATCATCTCGGCGTTTCTTGAAGATTTCATCTTCAACGTGCCCAAGCTCTGCAACATAACGACAACGCCATATTCAAAGCAAAGCATTGCAAAGCCATACAACATACTTTTTCTGACATTAACCCTTTTAGCCCCAAGGTGCCATTTCTCAAAATTTGGAAGTGTTGCCTAACAACTATGTACCAGTTGTAGGAGATGGACTAGTCATGATAACTCAAGTGTAGTGCCAGATGAGCTCTCCTGTTCCAGGGTCCCGGGGCTACAAGGGTTAAACTTTTGTATTTTGCAACCATACTGTATTTGTGAGTAAAACTGACTCTACCAAATGCAACTGATGCTAGCTGCACTGTACCTGTGCTTACAACTTTGAACATTGTCCCATTTCTCAAAATTTGGAGGTGTTGCCTAACAACTATGTACCAGTTGTAGGAGATGGACTGGATCATGATAATTCAAGGGTAGTGCCAGATGAGCTTGGCACCTTCAGGCGCCAAGATCATCTGGCACTACCCTTGAATTATCATGATCAATCCGTCTCCTGCTCCAGGGTCCTGGGGCTACAAGGGTTAAACTGTTGTATTTTGCAACCATACTGTGTGAGTAAAACTGACTCTACCAAATGCAACTGATGATAGCTGCTCTGAACCTGTGCTTACAACTTTGAACAGGAGAAGTGCAAATGTGAAATTAACACACACAAAAAGAATTTCGGACCAACGGTGATGTTCTTTATGTTTTGTCTCGTTGTTCACAATGGACACTAGACTACCGGTTTCAGGCCTCTTTATAATTTCAAACACAAGCGGTCAACATTTCCGAAACTTCAGCAGCTGAGCTGACCCTACGTACCATGTGAATGTCCTGTTTGTCTTGTACTGTCTTCAGAGTGAATGCGCATGTTTCGCGAGAGCGTGCGTGTTGGGTTCCGTTCGTGTCGCTTTGAGCCGATTTGCAGAATTGGGTAAAGCACATATTTAATGACCAGTGCTATCATTATTATTATATGCCACAACCATTTCCTTATGCTTTTGCTTATGTATGGTAACAAAGTTCCTTATCACAGAGCATTAAGCTCCCTCTTAGCCCTCTCACTCTCAGTTGTGTTTTGGAGTCTCGTTTTTTGTGTCTCTACATTGTTAAGCTCGCCACTGGACACCGAGACAGAGGGGCACCAAAGAAGAGATACAAAGACGGTCTCAAGAAGTCGCTTAGTGCCTGCCAAATCGACCACCGCCAGTGGTCTTCGCTTGCTGCGGACCGTGACACCTGGCGCTCCACCATTCACAAGGCAGCCGTCTCCTTTGAGGACTCTCGCAGAGCTAACCTTAAGGACAAGCGGCTTAGAAGAAAAAACAGAGTTGTCGTAACTCAGAACCCTGACCAGACCTTCCCCTGCAGCCACTGCGGTCGAACCTGCCTGTCCCGGATTGGCCTCCGCAGCCACGAAAATGCCTGCAGACGACGTGGGCAAGCCCTATAGAATCTTCGTTCGCGAAGTCAAGCCAAGAGACATTGTTAAGCACTTAAGCCAGTGAGACAAATACTGGTTTACAGCGCTATATAAATGCTATTATTATTATTATTATTTACTAACCTGTCATGATGAGCTGTACTCTCTCCAAGGCAACAACACCACTGTCTGTCAGATACCCCTACACAATAATACACCGTATACATTTGTATTAGTATTACAATATGCATAATATAAACTGATTCAGCCCTGACACACCACAACAAGACATGAAACGAGCATGATAGTTCAAGGGTGGTGCCATAGGTGCCAAGCTATTCTGGCACCACCCTTGAACTATCATGCTCGATCAGTCTATAGAATATAGTCCGTCAGAGGGCAACCTGAAAATTTGGGGATTTCAGTCCTCCAAGCAGAATGTGTTAATTAAAGCTCTTGGGCTGTTGATGGCACTTCTTTTTAGAGGATTCCTGTAGGGATCATCACAACCAAAAGCACTACCGACAGCCAAAGGGCTATCACACTGTTGTAACTTACAAATAAACCAATCAAACAAAATAATCAAAACTACACACAGATATATGTATAACAAAATGTTGCTATAATAATAAATAATAATAATTACGGTATTTATAATGCGCTTATCTTATAATAATTATAACTCTATGCGTGCACTCACAACTCGCGCACACATGCGCACGCTTTTGACAATGACTCACGTACTACAAATACATTACAACAGTCAGCTTGGGATGGGGAGTGTGGTGATGTTATAATGCTAGAACTGTTGAAAGAGGTGAGTTTTGAGGGTGGACTGGAAGAAGGAGAGTGTTTCTGACGGAGAGAGAGTGGGAGAGTGTTCCAGGTGGATGGACTGTAGACGTAGAAGAAGCGGGGGCCGAAAGTGCTGGGTTTGGTGCAGGGGATGTGGAGGCGGAGAGAGTCGGAGGCGGAGCAGAGGGAGCGGGAAGGCGTGTAGGGGTGAAGTAAGTTGGAGAGATAGGCAGGAGCATAGTTGTTAAGGGATTTGTAGCAGAGAGACAGAATCGTGTATTGGATGCGTTGGGGGATGGGGAGCCAGTGAAGGAGTTTGAGCAGGGGAGTGATGTGGTCGGAGTGATGTGCTACCGCTCAAGCAGCCCAACACATCAAGAACTAATGTCTTTACATCCTTTACCTTTAACATTTGATATTTAATCAATGTCTGTATAGTCTGGCAGCCACCCACGGGTACCACCCTCAAAACACAGAGTGGGTCTCACTTGATTTTGCCTCTCTGATACCTGCAAAGTTCAAATCTGACTGATGCCACTCTGGCATCATTGAGGAATTTTAGATATTCAAGATGGAGGTCAAAATGGCCGACACGAAATGAAAGGAGCTGCGCTTTGTGTTAAAAACAGCACAAAGCTATGGTGTTTGTGCTTCAAACTTGGCAAAAATACACTTTATGGCTAGAACTTTCTAAACATACCAATTGAATGACATTTCTCAAAGGTCGTCACAGTATCAAAAACTAGGTCAAGATTGCTTTATTTCGACATACCAAACTCGGCACAGAGGTACCTGGTGATAAGATCTTTCAATGTATACTAATTTGGGAGACTCCACTAAAAAGTGAAAGGTCACAAGAGGTCAGCAGGTGTGAAAAATGCCAATCATTTACCGAATTTGTTCTCTTAACCCATATCATACTGAGGCTAAAAGCTTCAAATTTGTACACTGTCATATGCAAGCTACTTTACAGTACTTACAGATAAGGATATAGACCAATGGCTTTAGTTCAAGGGTAGTGCCAGAATAGCTTGGTGCCTAGAGGCGCCAAGCTATTCTGACACTACCCTTGAACTATTTTAGTCAAACTTATTTCACACACTGGTGTATTCCGAATGATGAGGGTTAATGAACACTTCTGCAAACTTTTCAATCAAACTGTGCATACAGGTAGTTGATGATAAGAATGTTACGTGCATACTGATATACGTGACCTATTATAAGGTCAAAGGAATCCAACAAATCTGTGGAAGAGGCCAAGGGGCCAGCAAATTATGACAAAATTCTATTAAAAATAAAATTTATTATTTTTATGAACACCTGCAAACTTTTCCATCAAACTGTGCATAAAGGTAGTTGACGATAAGACAGTTCCATGCATACTAATTTGGTTGATTATTCACAAGGTCAAAGGAAGTCAATTTGTAGAAAATCAGGGGAAAAAATAGGATGATTTAACAGGTAAATCACTATGGCCAACTTTGAAATTACGTTGAAACACTCAAAGACCTACTCATGAGAGTGACCTGTCCATAGGTCAAGGTCACAAAAGGGCAGATAAATTATTCAAAATGGCAGTGCATGTGAACTGTGGGATTTGTTCCGCTCTTGAGGCTGACAATATGGCTGGCACAAGTGTACCAATTATGATTTGTGACTGCCATCTCATCAACCGGAACCCCACCCCTCACCCCCACCCATGTTGTAAAGTCAGTGCGAAATCAATTATCACTGGCGTACCCATATCGCTGGCGTGCCCGTTTTTATCTGGCATCAAAGCAATATGTTTCGTCCTTTCAAACATCAGAGAGAAAAACCACTTGCAGCACACCATGCATATCACCTGCATGCTAGGTTAAATCCAGCAGGGAACAGTTTGTGCAGCTTGGTGCTTGTGGCCTGAAGATTCACAGCCTTATCCAAGTCTTTGATGGCCAGAGCAATGTCACCCATCCCAGAACTGATCATGACTAACACAACATTGACAGTGCCATTTGCTGGATGGCCCGTTGAGTTCATTGGATCAATGCACTTTCTTTTCAATTTTTCCCTCTTTTTTAAATCCTTTCGCTAACATCTTTACTTTTTAAATTGTTGCCCTACTCTGATTCAGCATCCACTTCCCGAATGTCGGTGACGTCTTTTTTCAAATGACGGCAGACATGCAAGCTGAGGGCCAGTCATTATTTTTCGGGGCGCTTTGACTAACGGTGATGCCAATGAGACCACCTAGCCCATGGCCATATCTTGCGGAAGTAGTTTGAGACCACAATCTAGGCTTGTTCTCTCTTAAGATGTTGCTGTTTTTTAAGTGGCCAACATTAACCTCTGTCAGTAGGGCAGCATTGTTTTGACTTAGAACAGACACAATGGTTAGTCATCTTCCCGTTCCGCTCTGTCGAACATCATATGATCATAAGTGTTTGATTGGTTTTGTTAACCAAGTCTTGTAGTTTTGCTTCTGGTGACAAAACTGTTCATACTTCATGTGGGTCTTGATATCCTACGGTCTTGAGCTGCAAGGCTGGTGTAACAAATTCACTCTTATGTGATGAGTCTAAGAATTCTGCACTTTTCCTGGATTATTCCCATGAGAGGACATGAGTCGACTTCGAAAGTAGTATTGCATATGAGGAGCTCAACGCATTCGATAAAATTCACCATCACGTGCATTTGTTTCAGAAAGTCAATTGACATTTCAGGACACATCCGGACGACATTTATCATCACCTGGTTCATTTGCTGTGAAGACTGCAAAACTATGGCCAGACTGTCTCTGAAATGTCTGTACCTCGACCCTTGCTGTCATTGTGGTAGAGGGATCTGAAGGAGCCATGTCAAATAAAAGTTTGTACATGGTCTTGTTCGCAAGTTTCACAATCTGCCATTTGCTGAGGTCAATGTATTGTGTTGAAACCCTCAAACTCGAGGGCAGACGTGTTCTCCAATATTTTCTTTATAATCTCAAAATCCAGTCAGTTTTCCCTACGAGCTGAGATATTTTGCGCACAAAACCCTTTAGCGGTACAACACAATGCCTTGAACTCTGTTGCCCCTTTCTTGCATTTCATTTTGTAATAAAACACCGAGTTGCTGATACTAGCATGTATCACTGCGAAATGGAAACAACAGCATTATGACACAGATTGGTGACCATACTTTTCACCAGCTCAGGGGTAACAAAAGTGATGAGGGGGCATGCCCTAAAATTTAGAAGCCCAATTAGAGAGTCTTTTTTTTTCCCCTCCAATTTGCAATTTTTCTTTTTCATTTTCATCATCCGTGAAAGGTTTCCTTGCAATTCGTGAAAAAGTCCTGGTTATTTCTTGAAAGGTGAAAAGTCTGTTTGGCACTATCTTATTTCTACCCAGAAATGTTCAGTTCTTTCGGCCGGTGAAAAGAGACTTCATCATCTATTTCCCTCGTAAAACGTGAATGACATTTTGGGGTATTCGTGAATTGCAAAAGAAATCATGTGAACCCGTGATGTTACCCCTATGCCCCCCTCAGTCATTGTCAATGCTTCTGTTCGGAGTTTTTATTAACGTATGCATGAACAGTGGAGCCTGTGCCACACTCTGAAGCTTGATCAAAACGACATATGGCAGGTTTTCTGGTATTTGTTTTGGCATGTCCCACTTTACTGGCGATTCGTCCACTTCCGTCAGTCTACATTCGCTGAGCGACAATAACTCGCCTTTTGGTCAATTTTCATAATTTTGAAGTGATATTTCGTCTTCAAACCTTGTCGGCAGTTTTATATACGCTCACGAACGACAAAGAGCTCGCGATCGTGAAGTATCACAGTGAGAAACGTTTATAAACCTATCATAATGGGAAGAGGGCGCCTACGGTTTTGGAGAAAAACAGAAGCATTCGCTCGATAGAGACTGACACTAAAAAACTCCAAAATACCTAAAAGATTTGCAAACCTTTCGCAAATCACTCGACAACGCTGTTTACACATGGGACGCGCTCTCTTAAAACATCGGCAATGACGTCATATCCGGAAAACACGACCGAAAAACGTTCGTCAAAACTAGATGTCGCTCGTAGAATTTGTAGTCTGATGACGAGGTGAGTGAGCAATACTAATCAAAAAGGAAACCAAAACGGGGTTTAACCTTTTGACGACGGAACACACATATGTGTGCCCCAAGCAAAGCTCCGTTGCCGACGGGACACACACATATGTGCGCTGGCCTAGTTTCCCTATTGCCAATACCGGCAGTATGGTCTAAGGGAAGCAGTCTACTATAATATTTCAAGCACTCATTTCTTTACTTGTAGAGTGACTTTTCTTGTTTGTATGGGCTGAAACCAACGAATTAGAAGCTCTAATACAAAACGTCCCCATGTGCAAAAAAAAAATGGCAGATTTTGGTGTAAAAACTTTTATGTGTGAAGAAACTTTTCTGTTGTGCCTTTCTTTCTGGATTATTTACTGGTGACACACTAGAATATGTCTCTGGAATGCTAGATGAGTGTAATTTTCACACTCTGGCTAACTAATACACTAACAGCATGTTCAGTTTCAGTGGAACCCAGTGTGAAACTGTTTTTGATTTTTGGCTTCTTACCCCATCTTCTTTATACACCTGTAAAATCTTAACATTACAAAATATTTTCTTCAGCATAGTGTCTACGAGTTCACCTTGAATTGCTTTTTCCACTGATACCAAATATGTTGGGGTATGATAAGATTTTTACAACAGACAAGGCCAATGAAATTTGTCAAAATTACTACGGTAGCAGGGAAAAATCAAGTTGGCAGATTACGGTGTCAAAAGGCTAAGGCAATAATTCTACTTGAATCTTTTAGTTTTACGATTAAATTATACCTGAAAGCAACAACCGGAATGCTAGCAAGCTCTCAGTCCCTTTGTTTACAGGCGATCTCGATCGATCGCTTTAAAGACTGACACACGTTTCGAACACGTGGGTGCTGAAAATAGGTTTAGTAGGTTAACAATCGTGTTATAACAGTGTGCTGAAGCCCGCAAAACCTTTGTCGAGGAGGTTGACGTTGAAATGAATTGAAGTGAAACAGAAACATGAGCGTTCAGGAGTATGCCGTGGTAAAATTAATCACACGCTTAAGCTGCGGGAGAGTCTGTCGGTCTACATTCTTTCCGAGTGGGATTGTAAAAACACGATTTAAAATTATAAAATTAACACAATTCTTTCTTTATTGATTTATTTGTTAGTTCAAGTCACAATACATTACATATTCCCGACAAACACACACAACTGTTCATGTGATGCATGCATTCTTCGTCAGAAAATTGAAGTGTAGTTTTTGCAAAATACCAGAAAACCTGCCATATATGAGATCTTATACGATGGTTAATAGGCCAGAACTAATCAAAAGAGAGAGAAAATGTGCAACCTTCGCATGCATTCTGGTTATTTAGTTTTTAGGGCAGTATCATACAGCATAGCGCTTTTGCCAGAGAACACATCGATGACAGGTCTCACTGCGCCATCATTGTTCCTGTCCGTGCCCGCAACATTGTTTAAATAACCTCTGACGCGACACTGTAGTGTCAAATACTTTCCCTATAGTGCCCCATTTGTGCCATAACTAACTGTAGTTTGGTTATTTATTTTGTTTATTTTTATTTATAAAAATTCCTCAACAGTGCCAGAGTGGCATCAATCGGATTTGTAATCTGTAAATGTCAAATAGTTCAAAACCACTGAGACCTGCTCTGGGGGTTGTCACGAGGGGGTTCAAGCCAAAATCAGGCTTTGGCAACTAGACTAGTATCACACCATTCAGATATAAGATGAAATAATCAGCAGTATTGCCACTCTTGTCAGAAAATAAGGTCATAAAGAAAATAGATTGATTGATTGATTGTACATTGCTTAACGTCCCGACAGCAACAAGGCTTTCTCAGGACGTGCCTGCACTGCTTGTGAAAAAAAAAACTAAACAGAAAATTGAATGTATGTCGCCAGCCGGTCAAATACGTTTAATAAACCTACAACATGACGCCTAAATAAAGCTAAGACCATTTAGCAACACACATCTAATATCAAGAGCTACAGGCAGTGCAGACAGTAGGGAGAGTTTTAAAAAGGCAAAAACAGGTGAATCGACAAAGGGTAGGCAGAAACACATGCCCCAGAATAGAGAGAAAAACCCACCCTGTGGGGCTGACCAGGGTGACCCCTGGGAACTATCATAAAGAAAATAGACATACCCCGGTTTTGTACACAGCATTCTTGTACAGCTTCACAAGTCTGTCGATTGCCGACTCTCTGAAAATATATTGGAACTCATTAAACAAGTTCTAAAAACATGAACACCTTTAAATTTAACAAAGAGGATTTGTTTTCTCACTGATTAACTCATTTCTTACCGCGCATGAGCGCGCTATCGTTCGTACAGGTCTATTCTGGCCACCCGCGAACAAGCGTGCGCTCATTTTCAATAGTACTTTCACTTCTACCAATGCTATGAGCTGTAGTGATCTCCCTTGCCGGAAATAGGCAAGGGAGGTCACTGCCAACATCCTGCCTCGTAGTTTGACAGTTTGTTTGTGAAGCTTTCATGGATTTTAGAGTTATTTCTTAAAATAAACAACAAATCACTTTAGACAATAGCACCACAAGCAATTTACTGCCAAACTAAAGAACAAGCATCATACATCTCCACCAAACAGAATTAAAATCAGTACATAAATTATTTTTTTATGATTTTTTGTGTGACATCACTCGTTTTTAGCAGTAAATCTCCAGATTTATTTGGGCACAGGAATAGGGTCATGCATAACTTACTTGGTAGGAAATGAGTTAAAAATGTATTTTTCTCTAAAATGTATTTTTTCGAAAAAATACTTATCGATGGCATTACTGTATGGAAGTAGCACTTAGCCTATCAAAGGTGTACAGCAACGCCACCGGGGAACCAACCGAGTGAGCTGTACCAACATCCCTGAGTAGCTTCCCTTCACTGAGTAGCCACCCTTACCTCACACGGGCACATGCGCAGCGACACCAGTTTCGCTCTTAGCTTACTGGCGGCGAGCGGGGCAGGTGGGAGGGCCCTCCGAGTAATGCCATCGGTAAGTATTTTCTCGAAAAAAATACATTTTAGAGAAAAATACATTTGTTTCCTCGAAAAACATTACCGATGGCATTACTGTATGGAAGAATAACGAAGAGGAGGAGGGCGCCGCCAATTACCCCACTACTGCGGACGCATTAGTGAAAAAGGCTGGGATCAACACCTCACAATTTCAGCTAAGCGTTACCTAAGGCGCCTGGGGCGCCGGTAGGGAGTGTTGAGCCGCCGAGACGTCGCCCACCAGGGCCAGGTTGTCCTGCTGATCTGAGATCGCACAGATAGAAACATGCAAAGGGGGATTCTGCTCTCCATCCTACTGCGGCGACAATGTCACTTACTGCGCATTTGCGGTCAAAGGCGAGGCTGGTCGAAACAGATCTGACTTTGTGCGCTTGAATTCGCATCCACTTGGCCCCTGCGGGGGAGACGTACTCATAAGCGGAGTGGATGACCCATCGCAACCATGAAGAGATAGTCCGCGCAGTAATATCCGTCCTGCCACAATACAAGGGCAGAAAAAGGCAGGATCGGCCTCTCCGGAAAGGTTTCGTCCTGCGGAGGTATATCTTTAAGACCTGGACAGAGGTCCTGCTGGCTGGACTCCTGGGACTGGGAAGTGTCCGGCAGCGACCAGAGGTTGATCACCTGTGCCCTGGCCGCGGGGAGCCTGTTCTTGGCAAGAAAAGCCGGGTTTGTGAGGAGTTGCATGGAACCATCCGTCTTGAACTGCAGGCAGGCGGATTCTATGGAGAGGGCATGCAGTTCGCTAACTCGTGCTGCTGTGGTGAGTGCAAGGAGGAAGCAAGTCTTCCTGGTAACATCGGGCAGTCGGGCCAGGGACAAGGGCTCAAAGCGCTCAGTTGAGCCACGTGAGCAGCCAGGGAAGATCCCAGCGAGTGAGGAACCGGACGACGGAGGTAAAAAAGGGCTATCAGGTCCGAAAGATCCTTGCACGCGCCTGGGTCATTACGCCACAAGTGTCGGTATGTGTCGGCGATCATAGCCAGATAGCCCGGATGGTGATGGGCGCCAATTGCTGGTCCTCAAAGCCATAAGAGGGAACTGGGCCAGGTGCGGCATAGTCAGCGTCGTGGTGGAAAGGCGTCCAGTCGCGCACCAGGACTGGAGGACACACCAATTCCCTTCGAATCGTACACTCTGCTGGTGGAGGGTCTGTGGGCTGCAGCGATAACTTCAACCGCTGCATGCGAGTAACCTCGCACTGCGAGGGCCGCCCACACAACCGTTAGGCATGTAGGAGCGGCCTCTCCAGAAAGGCTGTGTGGCGCGCCAGCAGGGATCTTCTTCTGCATGCAGGCTGAGTCTACAGACAGGGCATGCAAATCGCTGGCTCTGGCGACTGTGGCGAGGGCCAGGAGGAAGCAGGTCTTCCTAGTCACGTCCGGGAGGTGGGCGAGAGGAAGAGGCTCGAACCAACTGGAGTTGCAGGTCAATACCCACAGGAGATCCCAGCATGGAACGAGAGAACGAGTGACTGGTCGCTGGAGTTCGAAATGGGACATCAAGTCTGAGAGATCTTTGCACGCATAAGGGTCCGATCGGCCCAAATGCCGATACGTGTCCGCCACCATCAAGTGATAACCACGAAAGTTGATCGGGGCCAAATCCTGTGCATAAAAAAGCCACAAGAAGAACTCAGCCAGCTGCGGCGTGGGCTCGCCCCAGGAGTGTAGGACCCTCCATTTTATCTTCATACACCCGCAGGTCGCCTCTACTGCTGCATCCGAAAAACCTCGAGCTGAGAGGGCATGCCGGACAACCTCCAGGCGTGAAGCAGCAGTCTCTCTGGACTTCAGCAATCGTCCAGGATCTGGTAAGTAACATGCAGAGGGTCAGAGGCCGAGTGTTGCCTTGCTTCTGAATAAAAGCCACCACCGTCGCATTGTCGGGCAGGATCAGGACCTCCTGGCCGCAGAGCCACGATTCCTTAATTTCAAAAGGGATAAAATACTCTTCATACTTCCACCTGTAAGAACAGGTTATACAATTAATTTATTTTGAAACAGAATAATTATTTTTTAAAAAAATTTAAACCTTCCACCCAAACAACCAACATTTTCAGAAAGGGCCAGATGTAATTATTCATTGCTGGAGATCATGTTTCTGCATTCACATTAATTAATTTGACATGCCGACATGCCATACACATCAAACTAACCAGTGCCTAAAATAAGACAATTTTAAAGACATCTCTGTTGGTTGTTACTTGGACATTTGTTTTGGTTGTTTTACTTTTGGTACAAATGACCATTTGTCACAGGCTCATGAAAATGTTTAACTTGACTATAGTGCAGAATTGATATTCCCAGTGGAAGAGGGCCAACCACACCGCCTTGAACTCCAGTCAGGTGATATGTTGGTCTCGAAGATCTGACGACCACAGGTCCAAGACGGTGCTGAACTCTGGCACTAAGGCCCCCCCCCCCCCAAGTCATCATGACTTGCGTCCATGCAATGGCGAAAGTAAAAAGAGGGGGGAGAACGGGATTCCTGTCGCCAACCAAAAGTGAAGCAGCAGAAGTAGTTGTAGCGGTCGAGCGTAAAGCTTGGCAAGTGTTAACAGCTCCACCGCCACACTGATTAGACCCAAGAACTGGAGCCAGGTCCTGGCCAGAAGCGCAACCGCTAGGGAGACTTGCCGCGCCAAGGTTGACAGCTTCTGGATCCCAGGCTCCGGTAGACTACCTGTTGAGATTAGTCAGAAGTCCATATTGAGGTGGACAACCCGGTGCGACTTTGCATCGTTGAGGAAGAATCCGAGTCAGCGAAGTAGCGCTAGAAGAGCGTCCCTGTCCACCGCTAGCGCAGCCGAGTCTTGATTCCTGAGAAGCAGGTCGTCGAGATAATTGGACGTAGGGCTCAAGGAATCCTGCCTGGCTCTGGCGAATACGGCGTCCATAATCCTGGTAAAGACCCAAAGGCTGAGGTTGAGACCGAAGGCGGGGGAGCCGAAGAGGTGGGGAGGCTGAAGGTCTGTCGTCAACGTCCAGTTCCAACTGAATGGAGCGTCGAGCAGGAGGACCATGTTGCTTGCCCGAAGCTTGTGCATGGGAAAGTGCAGGTATGCATCGGAAGTCGAGACTGACCGCATAGTCCAAAGGTTGTACCGAGGCTCGTAAGGCTATTGCTGTTTCCGTACTCACATGTTTGGCTACAGTAGTGGTCGGGACGCGTAGCCGACCTGCGTTGGGGGAGGCCGTCTCACCCCTGATTGAACGCCCTGGAGAAGGGGGCCTGACACCAAGCTCCATAGCCCACAAACTATGAGAGCGGGGGGAGCGTCGTGTGTGAGACGACTGGGTGTAAGATGGTGGCTGGGCCGAGTGGGCCGTGGACACCACATCGTCTGATAGCGCACCCCGATGGCCGGTGTAGGGCAGAAGGCGTTGTAGCAGTTAAGATGGTAGTTGGGCCGAGCAGGCCGTGGACACCTCATCGTCTGATAGCGCACGCCGATGGTTGGTGTAAGGCAGAAGGCGTTGTAGCAGTACGGGTGTTCCTGACGGACAGACTACCCTGCTGCGCGCATGGGTCCCGAGGGGCAGCGGGTCGTTGCAGCAGTAAGCCCCATAACTGCAACCACTGGACATCACATCGTCTGATAGCGCACGCCGATGGCCAGTGTAAGGCAGAAGGCGTTGTAGCAGTACAGGTGTTCCTTAAGGACAGACTACCCTGCTGCGAGCGTGGGTCCCAGGGGGCAGCGGGTTGTTGCCGCAGTAAGCCCCATACAGTTCAGCGATGAAGTCCTAGCCAGCGACTTGTCGCAAGTTGGAAGCACAGCTGTTAAATGTCACCCGAGCGAGTCACGCAGATAAAACCTAACAATGCCATATACCCTGACACTGTTGGAGTAGGCAGACTGAGAACAGCCCCCTTCCATTTGGCCAAAGGGCATACAGCAAACGTAGGAAGGGTCATGCACTCGTGGCGTTATCTATGCATGTTAATGTAACAGAGAAGTAGAGTTCGCCATTGATGTGTGATGTGAGTGGTACTGACAGTTCGTAATCACAGTCTATAGAAGAGCGTCCCCCTTCCTGGTTATCGACGTAAATAACAAAAAGTATAAGCAGGATTTAAGGGCTTAAGGAAATATTCAGAGGTAAATGTACTGCCATTTACGTCTGTATTCCTGAAGCTGAAATATGCCGACGGCGGTTTCAAATACACTTGCCTGTTAAATCTCAAGACCCATGTACCGTTAGGTTTCACAACTGCACACAACCTTTTAGTCTGAAACATCGTACTTTACAATGAATTCCAAGATCTCCCTAAGAGTGTATCATAGTTAGCATTTAAATTTTGCTGTCATATGGATTAAATCGAGCGTTGCTATGTTTTGTCATTCGTTAGTTACTGTTGTTTTTCTCAGTGGTGTGCAACAAACTCAAGTTTTCACTTTAAATTGCTGACCATTTCGTGATCCGTGCCGGAGAGTGATCGCGTGGTGATTATTTAACCACTGGGAGCGAAAGCCTGCACAGTCTTCGTCCACTTACCTGCCTCACTGACCTCGTAATTATTTATCACTTCGTACCGGATGTGTCATCAATCGCAACTTCGTTGGGATAACCGTAAGTTTGAATTTTTAGCATTTAAAGATCTCGCTTAAGTAGTGGTCTTGTTGTTTTTGTTGTTTTGATTGCATGCTTATTTCACGCTTTTCTTGCAATTCCCTGCCATAACGTTGCTTACTGTGGTAAATCAGTCATGGGAATCTGTGATGCTCTACAATAATGTTCTTATGTTGTTTTGTTATTGTTGGATTTTTCTTTTTAATTTAGTTGATGCTTCAACGTTTGTTGTTATATGAAGGTTGCTACTGTTTGTAATTGTATGAAGTAAAATTTTACACACAATTTCTAATAATGTATTCACTACGGTTTCAACTATCGTCTTATCTGCAAAAGGGATTGTGTACTTCACTCATTTGCACACTGACTGCACACGTCACGTTCAGTATTTCTTCACAGAGTTCTAATGCAGGTATGTTGCAATTTGTGTGTGAGCAAAAATCACAATTTAGTTTTTAAGTATCTTAATGATTTTTAAAAAGTAAAAAAGTATTTAATGATTTTATAAAATTGTTATATTTGTCATACCAAAAATATCTGTGATCCCAATCCCTCTTCTTCTCTTTTTATTTCAGGGCATCATAACATGCATCGATGTCTTTAAGGAGCTTACCAACTATTTCACACCTTAACGTCTATGAAGATAGAGATGGTGTATGGCTTTCGTTTGAGGAATTTTTACAGTTTCTTAGAGATAACATCAAAAAATCGGACACTGCCACAAATTTAATAAGAAGAGACAATCTTGTTCGAAAATTCAAGAAAGCGTCAGAATTCAGAGATGGCGTGGGTCTGGAATGCAAGAAAATAACTGTGGAGGCAGCTTTGAAATTCATTTTCAATAATTCTGAGGCACTCGCAATTTGCAGCATAGTTGCCAGGGAGGTGAGAAACTGCATTCTGAACCCGGCAGCTGCATCAGTGCCCCCAAAAGTGTTATCTGGTGTGAAAACGATCAAAGATCTATATGACACTATCGCTGCCACTTCTTTGCATGACAAGAAACTCAACGATTTTTTTTTCTGTGCTCTCCGCAACAGATATATCAGAGCTGAAGACAATAAACACAAACTACAAAGAGTGCTTTTCGTCCTTACAATGGGAAAAGATCGCGCTGTTTAAGTATCACTTTCACAAAGAGAACGAGAACTGCGTCACCTTTGAATATGAGGAACTGTGTTGAAAAAAATGGCTATACTGGGAGACTTGTCAAACACTCAAAGGTGACTATTTGGCAGATGTGCACCAGGTCCATCAGGACCGAGAATAAACGCCAGTCTGTTGGACGTGTTGTGCATGGCTTATGTTTTTATGGTAAAAATGACCGGCACTTTCCTGAAGTCATCGCCCAATCTGTATAATAGCAATGTGTTTGCTGCGACTGACGAAAACGCTCGGGTTTCAAGCAGCTACTGCTGTCCTTCCTTTGGGTGTGGCGAAAATAGAGGAATACACGTTTTTGTTGAATCTCAACACTTGAGTTCGTAAACGCCTACCAACGAAAAGTGTGTAAACACAATGGGTTGCTATGAAGCCTTTGCAAAGGATTGTGGGTGATTGTAAATGAGGCTTGCTTCTGTTTTATATCGGCCATCTTGCTAACTTCGAGTGTGTTTGAGCGATTCAAATTTTCTAAGCGAGAGTTTGTTCTGACGGCTTCATTTTGACAAAAGATGACCGATGAGGAGTTAGAAGCATTCATCAAGGAATACTTTTATGGAGTCAGATTCCGATGATGAGGACTTTCTTGGCTTTTTGCCAGAAGACTTGAGAGCGAGGGGGGGTGGGAGATGGTGGTGGTGGGCAGAGGAGTGATTCTGAATCGAGTGCTAGTGAACGCGGAAACGGTGCGTAGTAAGCATTGATTATTATTTTTTGTTAGGATAATAACACAGATAACACAGTTTTAAGAATTAAGACATAATCTTGATTCATTTATTTACATACATGCCAAATTCCACAATCATACATAGAAAAATGAAAACGTTGTAGGCTTTTGAAGCAAGTAGGGTAGCGTTGGGTTTAGCCCACTCAAAAAGAATGCAGTTGCAGGGAAAAGAACTGCCAGCGGAAAGCAGAGTGCTAAAGGTTTTTAATGTGACTTTTTCCACTTTATTAGTTGAAGTCAGCTTACTTGTGAATGATCGCGAAAAACTGATGTTACAACTATTTCCAATGTACACCCATCCCCAGTACAATCAAGCTTTATTTTTAAACGAGTAACCGATGTTCAAAAGTATCCTTGTGGGATGATGGCATAATCAGTACAATCTATTGCTGATACAACAATTACAATTATAATAAATATTAACCCTTTTAGCCCCGGATCCCTACAGCAGATGGCTTGACCATGATAATTCAAGGGTACTGCCAGATTAGCTTGACACCTTCAGACACCAAGCTAATCTGGCACTACCCTTGAATTATCATGCTCAAGCCATCTCCTGCAACTGGTACATAGTCGTTAGGTAACACCTCCCAAAACTGAGAAATGCATTTTTCTTTAAAAGGTATTTTTTCGAAAAATACTTACCGATGACATGACCTTATGGGAGTGTCTACTACTTACTCAGTTCTAGCCTAAGTACTCGTTGTGTTAACACACAACCCGGGAGGCACTCGGGGAACCCCGAGGGGGCCAAGAGTTGTCTCCCGATACTCCCCATCCGGAACAGAGTACCCATAATTCCTCAGTCAGGATACTTAGCTTACCAGCGGCAAGCGGGGCCGGTGGGAGGGTCGTCCGAGTCATGTCATCGGTAAGTATTTTTCGAAAAAATACCTTTTAAAGAAAAATGCATTTATTTCATCAAAAACATTACCGATGACATGACCTTATGGGAGAATCACGAATAGGAGGAGGGTGCCGCGCACTAGCACACCTTGGGGCCCCAAGGGCCGTCCTCCCAAACGCAAATTCCCGACGACCCTGGGGAGGTGTAACCTACGGCGCTGAAGCGCCAGGAGGAAGAGGAGCCCCGGAGCAGTTCCCCCACCAGAGCGAGTAGCCCCACTGGACTGGGAAACTCTGTGAGCGAGAGAACATGCCCGCGAGCCCTACAGTAGCCACGAAGTGGAAGACAGCACAGTTCCTGACGACTGTGACGTTCGTGGCCCTGTACGTAGCTGATAGGACTTAATTAGCCTCTAAGCTCGCTGCGGGAGGGATCCTGGAATCGGATCGCATGACTGAGCGTCGTCAGGAAGATCATCTGACTTGTAGCTTCAGGGCTGTTATTCCTAGTGACGAGGAGAAGCTTGATCCTTGTTACGCTCGCGAGGGAGAGCGAGGGTGGCGGTCCGACTTCGAGCGAAGAGAGGATCCCGAAACGTGTCGTGACGTGGTGTGCGTGTGAGAATGTCTCCGCGAGCCGGACTCTGTGGCGAGGCGGGTTCGCAGCGGCCGAGGAGGATCCAAGGCCTTCCTAGGAGACGAGTGGGGACCGGTTGACCATGGAGGCGCGAAGCACGCCTCTCCGAACCGAGCTCTGTAGCGAGATGGGTTCTCTGCCTGGCATAAGGCTTGGTCCAAGCGCGTTCCCTCCTGGGAACCCGCGCCTCGAACTCCCGACTCCGCACACTACCTTGCTGTGTCCAACGTTGAGGCCTGCCGCCACCGACGAAGGCGAAGGAGTAGGGGCCCCATCAAAGCGAAACAGCGAGCGTCGCGGCTGCAGGAGCACCTTGCAGAAGCGGGAAGCAGTAGCGGGGGTCCGCGGCGAGGAGAGGTGTAAGAGGTACAGGACTGGAACCCAGTAACGGGGTGACGAACAGGAAGAGCGGAGCAACCGTCCCAGGCTAGGCCAGAGCGTCGATGTCTCGTCCAGGCGGGCGAATCCACAAAGGCAGGGCGAATCCTCAAAGCACGGGGCACGCCAGTGAACCCACCTAGTGTCGAACAGGTCCGCGAAGCCATCTCGCCAGTGCGCCGGTCCTCCGAAGGCATCCTGGTGCAAACTGCGTGTAGCAACTGGATCCATCGGGGAAACAGGTTGGCGCAGCCGTCCCACGAGAAGGTGACCTACTAGTCTGCGTCAGCTCCAAGCCGTTCGCGCTCTTGACCGCGAGGTCCGAAGGCCAGGCTGGAGTTGGAGAAGAACCACGGTAGTAGGAGGTGTAGCAGAAGCAGCCGGGCTTAGAGACGACCAAAGGAGAGGAGATCCGACTTCCGAGTAGTGGCTGGGCCGTCCAACCGCCAGCACAGCCGCAGCAGTACCACGTGTTCGAAGCCCGGTGCCCTCCTGGGTGCCCAAGGGGAAGACGAGTTGGTTAGACACCAGGGAGACGGAGCTGTGCCATGGTCCAACAGCGTAAGCGAAGCGAAGGTTCTAGAAGCCTCCTCCGTTCTGCTCCCCGTAGCGAAGTCCAGGAACCCCCCAAGAAACTGCCTTGGTCGAGTCGTCAGCACAGAGGGTCCGTCAGCATCACACCGCCCCGCTCGGCGCCAGGAGTCGTCGACCTGGAGAACGAAGGATAGGGTAAGGAGCTCTACCATCTCACGACACGAAGGGAGGTACGTACGAGAGGGGTCGTCTAGTCCCAAGGAGAGGCAAGAGCGGATCCACCGCTGGAAGGGGAGGCAACTCCTGTGACCTCCCGAGCACCGTTCCGACCGAGGGAAGCCAACAGCCGGCAACTCCATGGGGGTGAAGAAGATCCGTGAACCGAGAGAAGAAGCGCAGGGTAGTCGAAGCGCCTGGCACGAAGTCCGGAAGCCGCTGCCAGCTCCGAGCTGCATCCGAGAGGGCACCAGGGGAGACAGAAGCCGACGCGCTCGCAGACCCGTTTACCACCCGTGCGAAGTCAGAGTACTTCCACTAAGTCAATGGAACTCACGCGTAAGGCCACCAGCTAGTGAGTCGTCAGATCTCCAAGGAGTATTAGTGCACAACTGGGTCGAACCGAGTACTGTAACCTCAGGAGGAGGTAAACAGGTCCGAGCACGGCGAAGTAACGACAGCATCCTCCCCGAGAACCACCGGAGGGGGTCGGATGTCCAGAAGAGGAGCGACTGCAGCCAGGCCGGAGCACGAAGAAGGGGAAGGGCTGAGTGCGGGGGAGAGGAAAGGGACGAACGGCAGCCGGGCGCGAAAGGGATCGACGAGCGAGGCAGGAGAGAATCCCTGGAGCGACGTGAAGAACGGCAACTCCTAAGCACGCCCGCAGTGGAGAGAAGCGGAGTGTAGACCTAGAGTGCCGGAAGGTTGACTCCAACGAGGGAAATTCGTAGATGGACGGGCATCCAAGGTGCAGAGTGGTCCCTCCACGCGCGCAGGAGAGCAAGAGCGGAGATCCGATCCTGAGGGAAGTGGATTCCCAGTCGTGCCGCCTCTTCCTGCCCATACGACAGGGCAAGACTGATAACCCAGCCCAGACGATCTCCTCCTTGGCTGCGCTGGGTAATACGAACTGCATACATGGATCTCTCTCGACGGGTAGCGCAGAGACTGAAGATCCGCGCAGATGAAGTACGCGCCATGGCCACGAGCATCGCATACGACCGGAACTGCGCTGTCAAGGACATCGTGGCCGCGGTGGGCTGGCGAGCAGAATCTACCGTCGCTCGTTTCTACCGTCGGGAACTGGCGGGACAGCGTGACTCTGCGAACCGGGCACTGTATCGAGGTGGGTCTCCGCCTGACCGCAGGCTATGTCCAGGTGCGTACCCTCCTGTAATGCCCGCGTCGAGAACCCCTCTCCGCGCAGTAACTGAAGCGGTCCGCGTAGCCATCCCTCCACAAGATCGTCAAGGACTCGGGCGGTAAGGAACGGAGACAGGCACCTCCGCCCTGCTGGCTGGCCACCAACAGTACCCTGCAACCACTAGCAGCCGGCCCGAGTTCGATCGAAGAGCAGATCCCGAACAAGTCGAGACGTGGTGTGCGTGTGAGATTGTCTCCGCGAGCCGGACTCTATGGCGAGGCGGGTTCGCAGCGGCCGAGGAGGATCCAAGGCCTTCCTAGGAGACGAGTGGGGATCGGTTGACCATGGACGGCACGAAGCCCGTCTCTCCGAACCGAACTCTGTAGCGAGAAGGGTTCTCTGCCTGGCATAAGGCTTGGTCCAAGCGTGTTCCCTCCTGGGAATCAACGCCTCGAGCTCCCGACTCCGCACACTACCAAGCTGTGTCCGACGTGTCAATCCCCCGATGCTAGGGCCGTCGGAACTTGAGAGGCTGGAGAACCGGAACAGCTGGTACTTCCTCAGGTCTGGAACAGTCACCGGTGTCAGGCGTTCGCGCCGGAAACCCCAAGTTGGTACCAGTGTGCTCTGTAGGGAGGCCGGTTGTCTGTCAGAAGGCTTTGTCCAAGCGCACTTCCTCCTGCACACTATACTGACGCGTCCGGCATGGTGATCTCACAGTCCACTCGTCGGAACTCGAGCAGTCGGAGTACCGGGAATATCCGCCGGTATCTCAGCAGGTCTGTAACCAGTCACAGGCATCGGGCGCTCTCGCCGATAGAAGCTCCAAGGTGAGCCCAGCGCCGTCCAGGTCATGTGGCGCAGACGTCACACCAAGGTTCGGAGGCACATGGTAGACAGACCTTGTATGAGTCCGACGGTCACTGTAACGTCCGCGCTGTGTGCAGGTCATCTAAGGCCCCTGCAACATACCAAAAATCCGAAGGCACGCGGGCGTGGGCCTGAGGGACCCTGTCCTGGTAAAGTGAACTTCCGCGAGACAACGGTACAACCAGCGAGGAACCACCTGTCAGCAAGCGCGCGGACCTGCAATACATCTCCGCAAGGTAGAGAGTGCAGCCAGTAGGGTCCCGGTTAACCCCAGGTAAGCACCCCACCTGTGTGACCTACCTTCTGCGAAGAAGAGGAGTCGCGGCTAACCGCACTGTCTGTCCATCCTGCCAAGGCAACTCCCCCAACCACCAAGGTGTGTACCTGTCTTCCCAGCGTATACGTCCTACGCCGGGCACCTCCCGGCCCCTACAGGTGTGGAAGCCACCCTTGGTCTGGGAGGACCCCAGGCTAAGTTGAGCCTACAACACATCCTGCACAACAAACTCAAGCATGTCTTGACAAGTATAAGCCTGAAGCAAGCGGCAGGCCCAGAACCTTTGTCGGAGCGGAGCCCCCGCGACACACCGGAGCTGTACTATAGCGACGGCCTCCAGGTGCAGCTTTGATCATTGTCTTAAGTTGCCAGCAGGCAATTACCTTTCAACAGTAAAACGTTACTGTCGTTCATGTTAACTTGTATTCTTATGCATGTTGTTCATGTTAACTGGTAGTCACATGCCCAAGTAGGAATATAACCAAAGCGCATAAACCAGTGCGTCCAGGAGACATAGGGCTGTCTGAGCACTCTGGGTTTTTTTTTTTTTTTTTTTTCCTTTTTCCAGGGAGGTTCGGGCCGGGAGACGGTCACTGGCGCCTGCCATGAGATGCGTTGGCGACGGGCTCACCCGTACCAATCACCGTCCATCTGCAGCCTGTCATAGCAATATGTGGAATGAGCAAGTGAGGGTATGTGAGTAGCACCTGTGGTGGCAAGAGAAGTTATTGCAGCTTATGATCTTCCCCCATGACAGCAACAATCAGTCATCTAGGTGCCGTCAGTATCCCGTCAACTGACGAATACTCTGCATCTCCCATGTATCTAATACGCCCCCGTATATGGTAAACAGGTCTGCAGTATGCATAACAAAACAGGCATGACGGGACCGACTCAGTACCGAAGTACGCGTCGGTTCTCGCCACATTCACCAACGTAATGCGTCAAGGGATGGCTGGAGCATACCACATTCCCCGAACCCAACCAGGGACAAGAGCATAGGTGAGGAATAAGTGAGTAGGTAAGCGCCAGAAATAAGGTTAGACTTAGCTTCACCGATCTTGCACACCATTCCCCTTCCAGTAAAGGTTTTAACCGCGAGGAACACGGAGCTCTGCATCGTTAGACGCCATCTTGGAAAACGAAGCTGACCACCTGCGGATCTGCGCCGTTTAAGAATGACCGTTCCAGACTACAACTTCTCATTTCTTCCCTCACGCGTAAATGCCTTCCGTTAAAAGCGCGGAACTTTCAACAACCACGCTGCTAACCACAGCGAAAAAAGGGAGACTTGACCCTGTCAAAAACAATACCACACCAACACGGAAGGAGAGGGGGAACGGGCGCGAGACCCGCCAAGTAAAAGTCAAGAATCTTGGCGCAAGCAACAACGCAAATGAAGACCGCGTTCGCGCCTGCTCAACCAGTGCCCAGCCCGGGAACCAGCCGAGGGCCAACCCAGTCACCTTACCTTTTCCCGGAGCGGGACCGGGGAAGGGGGGGGGGGGGGGGGGGGGGGGGGAGAAATCCAAACCAAGGCACACGCGGCGAAGTCCCAGCGAAGTTCACAGCGTAGCCCAGGCACTTCAGGGAGCCAAGCGGGCAGCTGCCAACGAAGAAGGGATACCAGAGCCACCCGGTACAGGGGGGCCCGACGAAGAACAAGTCAAGAGAAGAACTAAGTCCGTCGAAGACCGGTGAACCGGTCGAAATCCCCAAAATCCGTAGGCTAGAGCAACACGTCTGAACAGCGTAAGCCTAAGTAGACTGACTGAGGAATTATGGGTACTCTGTTCCGGATGGGGAGTATCGGGAGACAACTCTTGGCCCCCTCGGGGTTCCCCGAGTGCCTCCCGGGTTGTGTGTTAACACAACGAGTACTTAGGCTAGAACTGAGTAAGTAGTAGACACTCCCATAAGGTCATGTCATCGGTAATGTTTTTGATGAAATAAATGGGACCTTGGGGCTAAAAGGGTTATATAATACATAACTCACCTGATTTCCAGAGAAGGAAGATGAGGCAGGAAATCATTGCCCACAAAGAAACACATGAACACCCAGTCATCCACCGCTCTCTGTAATCCACACACAAATTAAACAGTACACCAAAAATACAGTCTGAAAAATGTTAACCCCTACATCCCTGATATGCTACAAGATCTGTATTGACCATTATAGTTCAAGGGTGGTGACAGAATAGCTTGGCACCTAATGACGCCAAGCTATTCTGGCACCACCCTTTAACTATTTGATTGACAGCGTCACATTAATTGTACGATCATACCTTTCACAGCTTGCAAAATTTTGAGGTTGCAAGCATTACCTTATATCTGGAGGAATGAACACATTTGCTTATATTACATGCTTTGATGATTTATTTACAGCAGAATCTTCCACAGTACCAATGATAATTACACTTTACTCAGATTGAAAAAATAATGTTTGCACTTGCTGTTTCTTGTCAACCTTTATTGGAGAGAAAAACAGCAAGAGTAAACTTAAAACTTGAGAGCAAAATACCAATAACCTTTGCTTGCGACAAGGTCGGATAACAAACTTCTGACAGAACTACACTTTTCACATATCCTGACTGCACTCTTTCACTGAAACTTTCAGTGTCAATTATTTTACTTTGTACAAACGTCAGATGTAATAACAAACAAATGTGGGTCGTCTGGCATTCTGTCAGATCGAAACTTTACTGTAACTGCATTTTCAAGCTTACCTCAAAGTCGTAGGGGAAAGGGAGATTGTCCATCTTCAGTTCCCTCTCCAAGTATTCTCTCAGAATGGTGAGGCGAATGAAGATGAACTCCACCTCTGACCCTACTGGCTTGGTCAGCTCATCATTCTGAAAACAATGATAAATCATACATTAACCCTTTTCATCCTGATACACTACTTCTTGAAATGAATTTGACTGATAGTTCAAGGGTGGTGCCAGAATAGCTTGGGGCCTCAAGGGGCCAAGCTAGTCTGGCACTACCCTGAAACTAAAATGGTTGATCTTTCTTCTAATGTAGCCTTCAAAGACCAATAAGCAAATTTTAAAAATCAGCTTCAGGATGTAATGGGTTAACCCCCTTGAGCATGCACAATCTAGTAGTTTACAGTCAATCTGACACTAATGACCAATTAGGCATTGAATCATCTGTGTTGGGTTACTTCGAGGGTTACATTGTGGTATTGTAGTCTGATGAAGGTGATTATCAGACCGACACGTCAACGGCACGGAGGTCTGATAATCAGCTTCAGAGGACTACAAACCACGATGTAACCCTCGAAGTAACCCAACATAGACGGCCATTGTTGTTCAGTCTAAATTAGGCACTATCTGAAGCCTCGAATGTGTCTGATGTCAGGAGTAAAATGCCAAATATTTCTGACATCAGACTATATTTTCTAGGAAATGCACAGGGGATGCGACTCTTTGGAATAGGCTACCATGCCCGGTCATGCAAATGTGCTTGATTTTTGCCGCTGGAATTTCTAAGAAGCCAGTGACAATATCAGAATCTGTAGCAATCAAGTGTGAACTTTTCTCACTGGGTTCAAATGATAGAACTTCTAAATTGAGCGCAAGACTGCGTGGCAAGCAACTGGATATACGGTAGGTCTGATTTCGTACATGAAGCATGTATTGTTGGCATCTTTCGCCAACCAGTACTGAGCTCATACATGCATTCAACAATGACTCGATCTTATCAACAAAAATTGAAATGTCATAGATCTGTCACATTTTCTTTATTTATTTCTCTTTCTCTCTTAATGTGCGAGTGAAAACAGTCTTTACTTTCTAATTTGCTTTCTAAACAGCATACGTGTTGACATGCACAATGGACAGTTTTGAGCTGTCTCAGTTCTGAGTTTGAATTGCGAAACATTTGTGTAGCACTTGTGTCGTTTGCTCACCGCTTGAGTCATGCCGAAATAAAGTACTTTTTTTTTTTTTCCCTATCGTCTACCATCATTTGATCTTTCTGTTTTCTGGTTATTTATGATGTAAGGTGCCGGACAACCCTAATAAGTATTCAGACGAAGACCTAGGACAGATTTGTGCATGATAACTAGAATTACAGATTTGGCAGGTACAGCAATGGTTCTAGGAGGTAGGCAATAGGGGTTTGAACCCCTTGCGATTTTTAGATGCTGACCAATCACAGCAGTGTCGGAAAATGGAGTGACTGAATAACAATGATAATTATCAACACCCCCCCCCCCCCCTTCATAAGCAGCAACTAGCACTGTTTTCAGTACCAGTAACTGTATACACAATAGACAATCCAGACCAACGTGTTGACATGCACAATGGAAAGTTTTGAGCTGTCTCAGTTCAGAGTTTGAATTGAGAAACATTTGTGTAGCACTTGTGTCGTTTGCTCACCGCTTGAGTCATGCCAAAATAAAGTACATTTTTTTCTAGTACATTTAATTCTAGTACATGTCTCCGTTGGGTACTTCTTTGTATACACAATAGAGTTTTAAAAAGTGAAAATGCAAGTGCCCACCGCATACTGCCTTAGTTATTTGTCTCAAATGCATACGTTTGTTGTTTTTTTTAAATGACAGAGACTTTGTGCCAAAAAAAGCAAAAACACTTGTGATGTACAATTTCATCACTGCAATTTTTTCTCAGGAGTTAGATGTTGCAAATATATCATCAATGTCTGAAAAAAAAATTACATCTCAGACCTAATTAAATGTATCATGTACAGAACAAAGTAAGAAACAGTGATGTTCAACATTTACACTGCAAGCAAGTGACTGTGTGGCGAAAAAAACATACCTCTCCACATTTGTCCTTTGGCAGTCCTTCACAGTTCTTCATTTCATGACCTACACGATTCAAGAGGAATAGATGTTTCAGTGAAAATACAACTGTGAACCTTCTCAAAACACACACACATAGAGTGAAAAAAAAGCATAAAACTGCATTTAAAAAACAACACATTTTAACCCATTTAGCCCTGAGTCCCTATAGCAGGAGTCGGATTGACCATGATAATTCAAGGGTAGTGCCAGATTAGCTTGGCGCCTTCAGGTGCCAAGCTAATCTGGCACTACCCTTGAATTATCATGGTCAATCTGACTCCTGCAACTGTGACATGGTCATTAGGCAACACCTCCAAAATTGGAGAAATGGGACCTTGGGGCTAAAAGGGTTAAATCAATCCCCCTGTGAAATTCAGCCACCATTACTACTTACTGTACCAGTAGCTGCATGCACAAGGAGGTTAAATTAATAAATGACCAATCATTTAAAAACCACAGGTATTTTACTCACCAAACTGTCCACACATGTCACAAGGTCTAGGCTGGTTTGGTTTGAACTCTTCCCTGATGATAGTGAAGTTGACCTCGTGTGTAGCAAGCCCTGACCAATAAAACATTTAATGTGTCAGTGTAAGATTGAAATTCCAGTTTACGCCCCCTCCCCACTATGAGAAACATCGAAATGCAAGAGGCACAGATCCTCAAGCGCCCCCGCAGAAGCGGGGGTTCATGAGGATCTAAGCTTCTTGCTGGTTACATTCATATCCATGTGCCTCAAACAGACGCAGTTTTGTGACATCAGTTCTAGATGCTAACAGTGAAGAAATTAATTTGATCATTTATGGAGATGCCATTGAAAGCAGACACATTAATTCTTTAACTCATTCTGCCTGCGACACACCACAAGATATGGCTTGACCATGATAGCCCAAGGGTGGTGGCAGAATAGCGTCGCACCTATAGGCGCCAAGCTATTCTGCCACCACCCTTAAACTATCATGTTCAATCTGTCTCCTGAATTGTAATGCAGTCGTCAGAGGATAACTCAAAAATGTGGGTATTTCGCACCTCGGGCACAATGAGTTAATATTTCAAGAAAGAAAAATGTCAACAAAACCACTTACCCAGCATGATGAGATCAGCTGAAAATAAAACAACAAGAAATGTTGAAGGTAAATTAAACAAACAATGGTCACAACATTTCTTAAAGACTGGGCTCACCTTTGACACTGAGAGGTGGTTTCCCTGCCCTTTTTCTTACTTTTAAGGCTATTTTCAATAACAGTTCAAAGTTAACCTTGGGTGCTTTGTAAGTGTTACTGAATGACCATGTACCAGTTGCAGGAGGTAGATTGACCATGATAATCCAAGGGTAGTACCAGATTAGCTTGGTGCCTGCAGGTGCCAAGCTAATCTGGCACTACCCTTGAATTATCATGGTCAATCAATCTCCTGTTGTTGGGACTGGGGCTAAATGCATTAAAAAAAAAGGCTGACCATTAGAAGTGGACTCTGTTCTGTATCACACCAAACAGACCAAAAGGTGGTGTTTGTGTGTTTTCAAATAAAAATTGCACATCAGTCACTCAGTAAACAATTCATTAAATTACAGATAACTCGTAACCATTTGATGTGAAGTTTCAGAAAACATAATACAGTACACTTGGGATAGAACAAATCGCCAGGTAAGATGTTACAACCCAAGTTTGTTAAAAGCCAAGTAATTTAACCCTTTTAGACCCGGGTCCCTACAGCAGGAAATGGCTTGACCATGATAATTCAAGGGTAGTGCCAGATGAGCTTGGCGCCTGAAGGAGCCAAGCTCATCTGGCACTACCCTTGAATTATCATGGTCAAGCCACCTCCTGCAACTGGTACATAGTCGTTAGGCAACACCTCAAAAAATTGAGAAATGGGACCTTGGGGCTAAAAGGATTAATAGAAAGAATGCTGTGGGGACCTATGAAAAAGAATGCATATGTCTGACTTTTCTTATATCCTGCCTTGTTATAAATATATATATATATATATATATATATATATATATATATATATATATATATATATATATATATATATATATATATATATATATATATATATATATATATATGCGAAGTAGACTCTAAATAAAATGTTTTATAATTACATTAACGCCCTGCAACAGAAGATGGACTGATCATGATAATTCAAGGATAGTACCAGATGAGCTTGGCGCCTTCAGGCTACAAGCTCATTTGGCACTTCCCTTGAATTATCATGATCGATTCATCGCCCAGAACTGGAAAATAGTCCTTAGATAACACCTCCAAACTTTGGGAAATGCGGCTGTGGGGTTATATGGGCTGAGTAGGTTAGTTAGTAGGTTAGCATCTCACCATCTGCTCCGCACAAACAATGTCGAGTGTTAGCATCATGGTCAGGTTGTGCTGAAACAGAAATGCCATAACATTAAACCTTTCGTTACGAATTGTACAAAAATCGAGGAATCACCACAAAAACACACACAAATGAATCCATTGCCTGTCGGCAGTGTTTTTTGCCACGGTGATTCCAACAGGCATCATCGCGGCTAAAAACAGTGCAACACGCAACGGGTTTATTTGCGTGTTTTTGTTCATGTCGAAATCATCGTAGCATAAACCACTATCAACATGCAAAGGGTTAAACAAGAAAACCGAAGTGGAATGTACACTTGCTGGCACATATACACCAAAAGAGAGATCAAAACACTATCTAATACCTGGCAGACAATGTTCTTAAAACAATCTAAATAATTCCACACCCATCCCTCAACTAGCTTACTGTATAAAAACACCTTCGCACAGATAGGCATCATGTATAGCCAAATTTAGTTAACACCCGAGTCCCTACAACAAGAGATTGACTAACCATAATAATTCAAGGGTAGTGCCAGATTAGCTTGGCGCCTCAATGCGCCAAGCTAATCTGGCCCTACCCTTAAATTATCATGATCAATCCATCCCCTGCAACTGGTACATAGTCATTAGGCAACACCTCCAAAATTTTAGAAATGGAACCTTGGGGCTAAAAGGGTTAACCCTTTGGGTGTCAGTAGCAGTTTTAGTCACCATGATTCCTGCAGGAATCATGATGTACAAAACCGCTACTGACACAAACTTAGATAAAAGTAACACAAAATTCTGGTTAACAAAAAACGTTTGGTTTCCCTGGAACCTTTTACTTCCACTTTCCGATATATGCCTAACCCTTTTAGCGCCAGATCCCTACAGCAGGAGGTGGCTTGACCATGATAATTCAAGGGTAGTGCCAGATTAGCTTTGCACCTTCAGGCACCTAGCTAATCTGGCACTACCCTTGAATTATCATGGTCAAACCATCTCCTGCAACTCATACAGTCATTAGGCAGCACCTCCAAAATTTCAGAATTGGGACCTTGGGGCTAAAAGGGTTAACACAAAATCCTGTTAACAAGGAGTGATTTTTGGCACACACTGGAGTTCCCGTTACCAGGACTTGACTGTATTGTTCACTACACCAAACATCCTGATAAAATCTTTGTACACCGACCTCTTTGTCTTCTGATGTAGTCCATGATTTTGTGCTCTCCCTCTCCTGGCACGTTCGCGTCGGACAGGACAACCTTGATTCCTTTCCAGCCGGGGTCGTTGTTCAGCCGATCATGGATGTAGTAGCGCAGGCAGTCAGCCAGGTGGAACATGAACGGTGTACCCTAGTGCATAATAACACAGCACATGTACATATATACAGTACATGTATAGTAGTAGGGGAATCGCTCAGCCCCGTCTAACATGCACACAATCAATGAGATTTCTGGACCCCTTCCTATGGGAACTGAAGGGGTTAACCCTTTTGGCCCTGTGGGACCCTGCATCAGGAGATGGACTGATTATGATAATTCAATAGTAGTGCCAGATGAGCTTGGCACCTGAGTTTGGTTAACATTAGTGATGGATAATGGGTGAAATTTAGGTCCTGCTTAGTCATGCAAAGAAGGCTTGGAGTACCTAGCGCTATACAAATAATCAGTATTATTATTTTCATTATTATTATTATGCACAAGGGGGTTACTGTACAATGATAAGATGAAAATGCACTTACAGGGGTGATGCAGTTGCTGTCAAACCTTTCGGAGGCAGGTTTGGGTGGGGGCAGGGCCATGCCTTTTGACATCATCTCCTCTCTTATGTCATTCATCAGCTTGTTCTTTTCACTGAGGATATGACCATGACACAAGAAAATGGTACAGAGATCTTAGCTACCCCACTGTGCTTCCTGACACCAGTACTGTCCCCTCTACCAGTGGCTGTGTGCACAAGGAGGTTCATCAATAACATGGGTCACAGTGCAAAAGATTGAAATGAATGAAAATGGTCCATGGACTATGCCCCAGGATCCCTGGCCAGCAAGAGACATAAATTCTCATAAGCCCCTGCGACTGCAGGGGCTCCTGAGAATTTATGTCTCTTGCAGCTGTAACAAGCTGGCTGAAAAACTCTTCTGTCTAAACAAAATAGCTGAAATTCAGCTTTCTGGTATTTGGAAAAAGCCGAATCAGTCTCCAGCACTGAAGACTGTCACCCCTGAATAAATGTCTGTACTGGGACACAGATTTTAATGAGTTCCAACAGTAACAGGACTGACAGGGGACTTGTATAAACCACAGCGGAATATCCTTGCATGCCTCCAGTCTGAATCAAGACCAAATGCCCCCATGGTAATCTGAATCACATTAGACCCTCTCTGCAGCCACCGCGGCTTCACATACAAGAGATTTAAGACATGTACTTGTGTTTATGTGACTGTGAGTAAACACATTACTTACGCTGCTTCTTTAGACGCACGAAAACGACGAGATCTCTGCTGGTTCATCTTGGCCCGAGGTGCCTTGGATTAAAGACAATATAAATATTAACCCATTACATCCTGAATTTTTAAATATGCTTATTGTCCTATGAAGGCTACATTGCAGATTAGGAGACAGATCAACCATTTTAGTTCCCGGATGGTGCCAGAATAGCTTGGCACCTCAGGTGCCAAGCTATTCTGGCACCACCCGGAAAATATCATAGTAAAATTACTCCAAGCAATAGAGTATCACTATCAGAATGAAATGGGTTAAATAAACTGAACTTAACCTATTTTTCTTCTGAAAATCTTGTAACTGTCCTGTATAGCCACATTCCTTCTCCTACTGATCTGACTACAACTTGAAAGGGGAACATAAACAAAACTGTAATACTAATCATATATTTTAACCCATTTAGCCCTTACAATCTACAGCAAGATACTGATTGACCATTGATATTTCAAGGATGATATCAAAATAGCCTGGTGCCTAGTTGCCAAGCTATTCTGGTGGCACCCTTAAACTATCATGAATGACCTATCTCACTGTGGCATAGTCTTCAGAGGACAACTCCATAATTTGAATATATTTCATACGGCTTAATGTATTTTGAGTAAAATAAGATGAGAGTAAAGGTAAGAAGGATGCAAGATGAGAAACAAAAGCCAAATTGGGACATTTTGACCTGTGAGTCAGATTTCAGTGTGTTATTCATATTCACACTAGTACCAGTAACGCATTCCAAATCAATAAAAAACATGGTGCAAATACTCACGACTCCATCAATGGCCATGTACAGAAGCTTGCGAGGACGGACAATGGAAAAGATTCTGTCAATGTACTGGAAAATCAGGACCATCATCTCATCTTCGTTTTTCGGCTCTGGCCTGCAGAAAAAGAAATCCCATGAAAGGACTATTGCAACCGCAAAACCAACACTGGTTGTAAAGCTCCAAGCTCATTTGGCACTATGCGTGAATTATCATAGTAAATCCATCTCCTGCAACTGGTACACAGTCGTTGGGTGGCACCTCCAAACTTTGGGAAACATGGCCATGGGGTTAATGTTCTCAACATCTCACTCCTTTTCACTATAGCCTGATATCCTGTGTTGTCCTCTTGTATGACAATCTTAGACCCACACGCAAACATTTACAAACACAGACACATCCGTCTGGACAAGTGCACACATTTATTATTTTTAAGTCCCTTCTATTTATAGAAGGGACTTTTTAGGATGAATCGATGTGGGGCGAATTTAATAGCATGTCCATGATGTCAAAGGCGGACAGGCCTAAACCTCTGACAACTGAAGTAACAAGATAAAAATTATGTCACGTCTAGTTACGCTAACCTCGCTGCTGAACATACATTTGGCACGAAAGGCTGTATGTGCGTATGTGTGTGCACATGTATGTAGACACGGGAATCTCAGATGTTGGTGTACGCACAAGCTTGAAACTTGGCGAAATACTTTATTTAAGGTGTAAACAATCCAGACCAAAAAGGTGACTGCCAAGCGTGTAAAATGCAAAGAAGTTCCCAACGGAGAAAGAAACATGCTTAGAAATGACAGGTACAACACAATTTATTAATATTTCGGGTAAATACCCTTTGTCAAAATAAACAAACAAACAGAGAGATTAGCCGCTACTTATCTTCATTCACAGAAAGAATGTGTGACATTCTTTCTGCGAATGAAGATAAGTAGCGGCTAATCTCTCTGTTTGTTTGTTTGTCTATTTTGACAAAGGGTATTTACCCGAAATATTAATAAATTGTGTTGTACCTGTCTTTTCTAAGCGAGTTTCTTTCTCCGTTGGGTACTTCTTTTTATTTAAGGTGGCTTAAATGAGCCTCTGAGCATGTTGTACAAGAATGTCTCATTGAAGACATAAAAGACCGTATATAGAAAGTCGGTTGACCCAGATTAGAGTCAGTAATTGTCATACACTTGAAATTTTGGATATAGCTAGTTTGGAGAAAGACATTGGATGATTTCGTTATCCAGCTTTGTACCTCTTCAACTTTTTTAATAATGATTAATTCATTTTTGCAAGATTTGGAGCCATGTTACTCTCATCAAACAGTCAGTCCTGGAAGAGGCTGCGTGCCTTTCAGATGAGTGACATGAAACATCGATTTCGTCACTGTGTACACGGCATCGCAAGACTAGCGATGCCATGACGTCAAGCTTATAGTAACATTATTTTGCTGTTCCTGCTATTTTTCTTCAGAATTTGTGTTGCTACTCCAGTCCACAGAGCACACTAATAGCGGAAAGCACCGTTTGTCCCATCTTTATTTGTGTGTGCCGGCGTATGTGTTGATCAGAGGTTGGCTTAGAGAGGAGGGAAATGGATCAGAAGGATAAGCCTAAAAATATGAACAACTGTAACTGTTCCTTAGAAAAAACGGATTTTGTGAGCTCCACACTATACGGTAGACTTTGCGATGAAATCCTCATCTTGTTCAATAGGACTAGGAGTAGGAGATATTTCAACATCAGAATCAAGTCAAAGACAAAAGGTAGAGACCATTGACAGTAAGGATAACTCTCATATATAGAAGGGGGTTATGGTTCATCCCATCTTGTTTTTGTACATGTGTGTATCACTTGGGTGTATGTCAGCTGGTGTGTAGCAGTTCTAGCACACAAGCCAACATAGATGATAATCTGTCACTGCATGTTAGACAAGTTCTGCTGTTACTATCTTAACCCATTTAATCCCACAGCTGCATTTCCCAATTTTGGAGGTGTCACCAAACAACTATATACCAGTTGCAGGAGATGGGTTGACCATCATAATTCAAGGGTAGTGCCAGATTAGCTTGGCGCCATTAGGTGCTAAGCTAATCTGGCACCTAATGGTGCCAAGCTAATCTGGCACTACCCTTGAATTATCATGGTCGACCCATCTCCTACTGTAGTGCATCAGGGCTAAATGGGGTTAACATTGTATAACATTACTCACTGTCCACCCCAAAGGGTATTACTACTAGTGACGTCTGTCATAGTATGCAGGAAATCACCACCTACTTGTCTTCTGGATGACAACATGGGTGGATGATGCCATTCATATCCAGGTACAAATTGTCAAATTCCACATCATTTGGGTTCGGCTGACTGCTGTCCACTGGCACCTGGATGTCATTCAACTGCTTGGGCTAAAATTAAAGGAAAATGCAACACTACATGTTTTGACTGAATCTTGACACCGTGGCAACGATTTAATCTTTGTCAGTTGCGTAAAACCAGTCATTTCATGCTAGAATGTGCTGACACTGTGACAGTTCCCTTTTTTTTTAAATGCCAAATCATTCAATTTTCACTGTTGCCAAAAAGGCATGCAAAATAAATAAACAAATTAATTCATAACTTTTGATCTAATTGTCCGATTATTTTCAACTTGATATCATTGGAATCAGAAAAATGAGACCTATCTGAAAAACATATTTACAAATGTGATCATGTAACTTTAAAAAATCACTTTGGAGTACCCACTAGTAATACTATAGCAAATTAAAAAGTGAGATTTGACGGAACATACAAATCAGTTAATTACATTGGTAGTGGATCACACTGCTCAAACTTTCACATTATTATGTTAAGTTTTTGTGAAAATCACATTTGTTTCATGTACTTAAAGTTGTGTGTTTGACAACTGCTAGAAAACAGACAATTATAGCATTTCTGTGTGTATTGTGCTAAAAATGTTGGCATTTCATACTGAAACTTATTGATTAAGGATGGTGATTTCATCCGCTGCAAGATTACTTCCTCTAGAATGCTATCATCAGCGGCAACATTAGCCTAGCCAAGGTTCACTTTGTGTGCTCGCTTGGCTTTTAGCACTGAAAGTGTAATTACAACTACAAGATGTAAGATGGCATGCGCACAAGATCCCAAAATGAACCCTTAAGAAAATTACTTAGTGGTAGAGTACATAATACTTAAGAAAGTTACTTCCTAGACAAAGAGTTAAAATACACTGATCATGTAATTGAGTCTGTACTCTGAAAGCATTTTGTTATGTAATTACCATGCTTTCCTCATCTGCACAGACAGATTTCAAAATCCAGACCAAAAAGGTGACTGCCAAGTGTGTAAAATGCAGAGCATAACCCAACGAAGAAAAAAAGCTTAGAAATGACAGTTACAACACAATTTATTAAACGCGTTTTCAAAATAGATTTGTAAACACACGAACAAGACATACAATTCACTACGTATCTTGCCAGAGATGAAAGTAAGTTAATAGACTGATTTCACCGCTTGCATTGACTGTCTCAAAGCCAATATGTTTTAAATTTACGGGTTACATTTAATGCATTATAGATCTACAACTTCAATTGTCGCAGCGAGGTCGGTTGATTCCTAGTTTCATTCTCCGAAAGGAAATGAACGCCAAGACGGCTAGAATGAGAGGCAAAATTTGCACATTGGCACGTCCACATCGATGATGCTCTTACCTTTTCTTCGACACAGTGGATAACAATAGATGGATATTTTCGGCTCAGCCATCGGAAAAAGGCTGGAACACCCATGTTTAGGATATTATTTTACGAGATACGTAAAAGATCCCCTCAGCACGCTGTAAGGGGAACTCTTCTTTGTTGGAAAACTCAATTTGACTAACGGACTACTCGCCCAATGTAGAAGTCGACCAAAGGAACGACGAGTTGACCAGATTAAACAAGACAAGTCGACCAGACGAAATTGACCATTCAATAAAGGCGAGTCGACCAAAGCAAAAGACGAGTCTACCTTCACTGGACTGAAGACCAGCTCTGTAAAAACCAGACATCGATTTGCGCGTATAATATTCTTGATGTATTATTTTGTTTTTCACTGGCACCAAACTATTTCACTGAGTCACAGCTGATGCGTAGGAACAACGAGAAAAACGGCCGTCTACGAAGTAAAATGCGGCCGTAGATTGGCCCGGCCGGAAACATGTTGTCAAAGCGAAGCTTTTTTTTTTTTTCTTTCTCAAACATTACTCTGTTTTTCCTCAAACATTACTCCCGAATAGAGTTATTCAGACTAAACGTGTTTAATATGGCTTAGTCAGTTTTTTTTTTTTAGTAAAATAACTTTTCGATGAAGGAGCAAAATATCATTCTTCGAGTGGCCTTTTTTTTTTTTTTTTTTCCATAGCTCGAGGTGACGTTGAATTTAGTTTAACAGACCCTGTCCATATTATCAGTCGAGTGTCTTCTGGAATATCCGTGTCACTTTTGAGCAGGCTGTGAGACGACACCATCTTGACCTTGTCGACTATATTTCAAAACCATTTGTCTGTTGCTTCTTATATGAAAATGCAACATAGTACATATATATACACGTATGTCTCATATGTCTTCCATCCCAGAGTGTAAAGGGATTAGGAAGTCATTGCAAGTGGGCCGGACGCGCACACCGGCGGCTGTAACGCGCAAGCCTACACTCGGGCCGCCCGACTTTGGCCCCATGGCAAATGGCGCCATATGGCGATCTCATTTATCCCAAAGGCCGGGCATCTGTTCGGAACACAATGATAGGATGGTAGAATGACAATGTTCAGTTTTGAGCCGAAACGCTTTGAGGCGGGAACCGGTAAATAAAATTAAAAAAAAAAAACCAAACACGTAAGGGATATTCAGAACTGACA
>BTPG01000004.1:137403489-137522659 GCA_036245525.1 Semisulcospira habei | reverse complement strand
TCTTTTCCTGGTGTTTATCACATAAATACTTAAAAAGCCTTTTCTTCCCAGATTTTGGAGACTAATGGTGATGAAGCGCTGGTGAAGTTCTTAATGATTCATGAGACATAGTACACATTTCCCCGTGTTGAAGACATTATCATGAGTCTCTGTGGGGGATGTCACGCTTTGGGATCCGCCCACCATCAACATCCGTGGACAACACTTCTTTTCATAAATTTTGTTGGGGTTGTCAGGATGCTTCGGGATTGTGGTGGTGGTGGTGGGGGTAAGAGGTGTATGGAATAAATACATAAACGTCAGAAATAAATAATTTCCACTGTCCCAAGTATTTTGCATTTGTTGAGTTCTTAAATTTTGCCTCCGAGAATGGATGTATGCTCCTTTGTAGTTTGTGTTGCATGTTACAGTTACAGATCAGTGTTGATGTTGTATAACATCAAAGCAAGTTTTTGTCTCTTTTACCTTTAGCATCATCATTGATCACTGAAAGTAAATTTTATGTTACATATTTGTTGACCCTAAAGTTTGAAACAAAAACGTTTTATAATGGGGGTGTAACTGTATTACGGTGTCGCGAACAAAAACTATACCTCTTTCCCAAAAAAATTACATCTAATAACTCAATTATTGTTTTTTACCTTCTCCTTGTTGTGTTCAAGTAAGCCACGATTGATAAGACATTTTGCATGATTTGTACATTGCTCACAGCTGAATTTCTGTCACGGTGTAACGCAGTTCCTTTGTAGTTTATCTCACATGTTACACAGTTACAGATCAGTGTTGATGTTGTATAACATTAGAGCAAGTACAAGTTTTTGTCTCTTTTACCTTTAGCAATGTCATTGACCACTGAAAGTAAATATGTTACATATTTGTTTCATATTTGTTGATTGCCACGATTGATAGACATTTTGCATGATTTGTACATTGCTCACAGCTGAATTTCTGTCATGGTGTAACGCAGTTACACCGCAGCAACATATTTCATATTTACCCTTCTATTGGCAGTTTGGTATGTTGGTCTGCCTTTCTTTTTACAGGTTATAAACTACACATATTAACACAATAATTAACAATGGTGCTAACATTTAAACTTGAGTTTGGTTTTTTAGCAGCGATTCCCCCTTTTAGTCATCATTAGTGTGGAATGACTCAAATACAGGTAGACCAAGGGTAGACAGAAACACATGCCCCAGAGTAGAGGGAAAAACCCACCCTGTGGGGCTGACCAGGGTGACCCTGGGAACTAAAAAATAGTTAACCCCACCCAAGTCCCCCAGGGCAGACCCGGGTGAGGGGGGGGGGGGGGTTTAACACTGAGTCACTTCAACACACTGTACAAATTATAAATGGAAGTATTATTATAAAGCTTTCTTTTGCAAACACAAAGCCTCCAGGTCCGAGTTTCTCACTTTGGCTCCTCACTCGAATGACTACATTACACTTACAGTTTGGGAAAACAAGGCAGCAAGTTAGTTCAAGGTCAGACTAGAGACATCAAGTTAATATAACACCACCCTGGAGCTAACATGGTTGACCTGTCTCCTCTTCTAGTCTGCAACGGGTGAATGGATTAATCCATACAACCCGGCCACCGTATTTCCCAAATTTTGTAGGTGTCATCCAACGACTATGTACCAGTCGTAGGATCAATCATGATAATTCAAGGGCAGTGCCATATGAGCTTGACGCCTGAAGGCGCCAAACTCGTCTGGCCCTAACCTTGAATTATCGTGATCAATTCATCTTCTGCTACAGGGTGTTGGAGTTAAATATTCACACCATTTAATTTTTTTTAGAAGACAGCATATCAAGACTGAAATAGGCACATTTTGAGTAAATCTGATCTTTTCTGTTGCTACCAAAGTGACTTGGGTGGCTTTCTAAAACAAGTGCACAGCATGAGTGCATGCCAACAAAGCTGAGTGGGTCCATCCATTCACTAATTTTACAAGCATCCATTCACTAATTTTACAATCAGAGGACTCATGAAACCTTTTACCATTGTAATGTACATTGTGGAAATTGCCCATGTGCCTTCATGGTCGACGTTTACATCACCTATTGTCTGCAGACAACTTACCGTTACTTTGCCAACCTGACTGATGGATTTCCTGAATTTGCGGATGCAAATAAACCAAACTCTGCCAGCAAAACGCAAAGAATCTCATGAGCCACTGCAAATCACAGTCCCTCATCAAGTCTATGCAATCTACATGAGGCAAAGAATCTCATGAGAATCTTTGCTTCCAGCAGTTAAAATGGACAAGGTGACCGACTGTATGGTAGCGTTTGACAGGGAAAAAAACCTATGGGCACTCACCTCCCTCAATTCGTCCTCAGAGATGGATGGAGGAGCGTTGAAGAAGTGCAGCACCTTAGCTGGGCTTTGAATGCCTACAACCAGTCAAGGTTCACAAGTAGAACACACATATTTCATAAGCAGTTTCCAAACTTCCATCACAGTGACGCAAGTACTTTCAGAGATCTCACATAACCAGACCAACAAAAAAAAAAACGGCCATCACAACTTTGACCTTGGAAGTGACTTGGAGGTAGAGGTTTGTGATGTGCCCTTTCACTAAAGACTATATCAGCAGCTCAAATTTCAGCCAGATTGGTTTGATGCTTGTAGAGAAAATGCTGAGAAGAAGAAACTGAGGGGACAGACACACAGACACGCATGGAGGGTAGGTTTTTTTTTTGTTGTTGTGGGATAATTATTTAATGACATTTACTGGTACTTTGGTAGCATGGCGATAAACAACACTCTTTAAGGGGAGACATGGTAGTCAAAAAATGAATTTTTTTGTTTCAGAAACTGTTGGTTGTTTGTTGTAATTTTATGATGTAAAATAACTGCTGGATTATATATAGACTTTGAAAAATGTCAAAAAAAATATTTTTGTGACTTTAATGCATCAAAAACTGGGAAAAACCTTGCAAAATTAGCTAATTTCAAAATGTTCTTGTGTCTGAACTAATGCTTATATTCTCTCACTTCTTTTTGTTTTTTAAATCTATTTATGTGCTAAATAGACCTGTGCATGGAAATTGCATTCAGTACATCAGTAATTTTATAATGAGCACTAGAAATAATCATTATAAATTGCAGTCATCAAGAGACCGAAAACAGCAATTCACATGGTCACCAAACACAAACTAATACACTAAACTCATATTCCATGCACAGAAATATTGCAACACATGATACAAATATCATATCCAAATATGAAATGGATCGGTCAAGCCATTCAAAAGATACAACCTTTTATTTGGTCGCAAAATCACATTTTGAGAAAACGGTCCCCAAAGATTGGACAAGCAAAACGAAGTACTGTGCCATAACAAACACCTATGGGATAAAAAAACAAAACAAAAAAACAACAAAAAAATTGAATAGCCACATATAGAAACATATTTCTCATGAGAAAATGAAAAGCAAAAGGTTTCTCAGTCTTGGATATATGCACACGTTGAAAATGCGTGAGCTGAATGAGCGATTCTCGTATTTTGATGGAGTTGTACGCCATGCGTAATGGTGCATTGTGGGACGGTCGGAAAGACCCGAAGCCGTTCGGAGCCTGGTCGGAAAAACCCGAAGTCATCCAGAACACTCGGCGCGCTCTGCTCATTGGTCGGTTTCCGAAAATAGCATTATCTCATTAGCATAACGTTCGTATCAGGAAATCTCCGGTCGTTCGTGACGTCAGTTTTGTGCCAATAGCTATTTATAGAGCCTTTGTAACCTTTAGCTGGTTGGTGAATGGGAAAGTAGAGACAGAACCGGTTCGAATGGACCCAAACATGGTGGCATTCGTCGCTCGCAAAGCGGTGTTGTCAGGGTCCAAACATTGGATGTTTTCGAGCAAAAGACGTCACAAATGCATGAAACATTGAGCAGGTGCTTCACTTTATTTATTTTTTTTACGGTAAATAAAAGGTATTTTGTGATATTTTATGGTTGTGGCCGGGTTCTAGGGGGTTCAAACAACCCAAAAATCCAGTCAACCCAAAAACACTTCGGACACCAAAATTGACGTTTTTGCGGTACCGTGTCTCCCCTTAACTCTTTCCTATCGTAACATTCTCAGCGAGTCAGTTCCCTGCAGATGTAGCAGGAAAAGGACGCGTGTTTCCTGGTGACGTACATTTTTTTTGGTAGATTGAATTAATTTTCACAGCATCCCAAGCTAAACATAGATAAATTGGGTATTGTAGGAAAGAGCATTAAAAAGTACTTTTCAAAACTGCGCATGTTTGTGCATCAGTTTAGTGGGAAGTCGAACCAATGATTATTATGCAACAGAACAAACATGGCAGAGCAAAAAATGAGAAACGTGGTTTTGGTAGCAACAATGTAAGCACATGCAATGAAAAACCCAGATTTACTCACCAACATGGCAGAAAATTGTATCCCACAAGCAAAGAAATCACACAAGAGACCTGTCCCTTCTTGAATCACAATTTTACAAGCAAAAAATCACTGTTGAAACCGCGCTCATGAGGATCAAACAAGCTCATCGTCAGACGATCCAAGGCACGTTGTCAGCTACTTTGGCCTTGTTTGGACACCATCTGACAAGGGCATTCACTTTCAGATATTTTAGAAATGGTTGGTGAAACATATTATAGTGGTTGCTTCCCTTAGACCAATAGCTTGCTTAATGCGATTTTTTTAACAACGCAACCCTAGAATACTAGCAACTCGTCTACAGAAGGCACAAGCATAACGCTGTAACGTAAGCGTTTCGATGGCTAAGGGTTTGTTTGGGCCAACGCTAAGCCGGAAGCGTTCCGACTGAAAAGAGTTAATGTCATGCTGTGTAATTTTCAGATTAAATCTGGACTCTGTCCTGTACAATAAATTTCTTGAATCTTGAACTTGCGAAAGGATACGATTCTTGGAGGCAGCTTCAGGGTTGGTGAACCTGTTGTTGCGATTGCCCATGTAATCTTTGAAGGAGCTCGTCCCATCTGGCAGCTCATGAGGGTTCGGAACGTCCTGCAGGAATGCCTGCTTCGAGGGACTGAAAGAGCATCTTAATACTTAGACAGATCTACAGCACTTACAATCTTCATTAACTTATAGTGCACACAGTGTCATAAACTAAGTTAACCCATTTAGCCCTGACACCCTACAGCAGTTCATGGACTGACCATGATAATAGGGAAGTGCCAGATTAGCTTTGCGCCATCAGGCACCAAGCTAATCTAGCACTACCCTTGAATTATCATGGTCAGTCTATCCCCTGGAACTGGTACATAGTTGTTAAGTGACTCCTTTAAAATTGACAAATTGAGGCCTTGGGCTTAAATGGGTTAAACCAAAATGGCATCAATCTGAGGAACAGCTAACTCTAATCTTGAGAAAGCATGAGGTATCGATTCTCAACCTAATGCTTGGAAGCTTCATCAGAAACCCACCCAAACTTAGTTTTCCTACATATTTGATACCAAGTTTTGATTCTACCAGTAGAGTATGTACTTTACATTTATATAAAACTTTCAGCTTTGTCAAAATACACCATTAATTCAATAGGATAAACATCTGTAAATCTGCTTGAAAAAAATCAAGACAACCACAGATATTCACGGCTACATATGAGTGCATGCTGACAAAGCTGAGAGGGGCCATCCATTCACTAAATAATTTTACAATCTGAAGAATCATGAAACCTTTTACCATCACAACGCAAATTGTGGGAATTGCCCATGTGCCCTCATAATAGCGGACTACACCACCTCTCGTCTGCAGGCAACTTACTTTTACTTTGCCTACTTTTGTACCCTTAGTACCTTTGAATACATAACTCATTCAGCCCCGACACACCACAGCAAGACACAGATCAAGCATTATAATTCAAGGGTAGTGCCAGAATAGTTTGGCACCCATAGGTGCCAAGCTATTCTGGCACCACCCTTGAACTATCATGCTCGATCGGTCTCTAGAATTGTAATACAGCCCTTCAGAGGGCAACTTCACAATTTGGTGATTTCAGTCCTGAGGTAGAATGTGTTAACACAACACTTAGAATGGATGGCTCTATTTATTGATCAAAGTACTGTCGCTTAATCGGAAGCGATCCGTAGCTCAGCGCAGCCAACCACCAGTCGCCCCAAGCCCACCACTCCACGCACTCTCTCCTTCCCCTCTCCCACCACACGCCACTCGCAAAACACTTGTTTTTGTACAGGCAAAGAGATCAAGACAGTGAGCATGCGTTTTGTTCTTGTGTTATGTTGCCTAAAGTATAAAATCTCATTATCGTTCAAAATGACTGAGACAATTGTGCTGTCAAATGAAAACTGCCCAAAAGTGCAAACATTTGACTTGTCTTGTTTTTTCATGTGGCAGCACAATGTCACCTAATATTTTCTCAATTAGTATCTTCATGCATGGTTAGCATAAAATAAAATACGGAGATCGAGACAAAAATTCACAACAGAAACTTCAACATATGACTGCATGCAAAAAAATGTACAGAGCCTTTTCCTGCAAAAATGACGGGATGGACTGACACTGAACGACTGCTCTGCTGATGAACACTGAGATTGTATATCTTGTCTTTGAGAAAGAGTGTGTTTATGCGTGCATGAGTGTCGGCTTGCGAGATGCCATGGTGAGGTAAGGTCAGGGATTAACCCCTCTGTGCATGTGGCCACTGGTACTGTTTACAGCAGTGGCGATTGCATGAACAAGCGGGTTAACTCATTTGAAACATGCCGCATACGGATATGCAGCCATCTCAAACTAATGAAGAGAGGGCAGGGGTGTATGGGGGGGGAGGGACAGGCGACTCCGGGAGGCTGGCTAACCTGAGCTGCAGCTTGCTGCCGAAGAAGAAACAGTTGTGCAGGTTCTGAATGGCCCGCTCCACCGAGATGCCGTCACCCAGCTGCACCATCGCTGCTCCCTCTTTGCTCTTCAGGAACTTGATCTACACAGACAATGCAGATACAAAAACATTCGCTTTTCATTTCACATATTTTCACTCCCTTGTGCATGCAGCCACTGGTACTATTCACAGTAAAAGGGGTTAACTCCAGAGTAAAGGAGTTAACCCCTTTTACTGTGAACAGTGAAATTTCTGTTTCTCTAAGGTACTGGTACTATTCATGGTACCGGATACTCAGGTCAGGGTCCATTCCGAAAATTTACACATGGGTCATTGGCCCGCGGAATACAAATCCAATGGGTCACTTCTGAAACGGGATGGGCCAAATGCGTGTATCAGGAATGGGAATTGGCCATGGCAAAAAACTCTGAAAACTTCGGCACCAAGATGCTCCACTAACGTCAACTTTGCGAAAGCGTGTGCCCACGCGTTCTTTCTGAACTTTCTCACCCACTACAGTCTTAGCTCCAACGCCACCAGAGTCCCTGAAATTTCAGGGAAATCTGATACCCCCTGACCGCAGGGTGAAGTCACAAAACTCATCACTGAAACTGGTGCCAACAGCCCAATGTTTATCTTATGCAGTTGACTGTCACCCACACAACACTTCACTTTTCATTTCTGTCCCCTCTAGTGTTCATTTTGCCTGGAAACAGTCAGTGTCCAAGTCAGACCAGTACAACTGCAACTGACACAGATCTTCATGAACCCCCCCCCCCCCCCCCCCCCCCCCCAGAGACTGTGGATGCAAACCTAGCTTTTATTACCCTACCAGCCTCGTTTGTATCCTAAAGTTAGGATGTTATTCAGTACTGGTTAAAGAGTGGACTAAAAGATGTAGAGTTGCACATACTATTACTGAAACTCAGTGTGTGGGCACATACATTTGGAGTTCTGAAGGTATGTAGTGTACATATTAAATTCCACGATCTCTCGAAATATTGTTTAACGTTTCAAAATTTAGCCTGAATTTTTCATTAAAAAAAAATATTAGTTCAGATATCTCAACGCACTACCTGCGGTTTGCCAGCTGAGTAATATAACAAAAGAAAAAGACGGAGCTGGCTCTCAGGGACGGACAGTGCCGCTGGACTGCTGGCTGGTGCTAAAGAGGGAAAAAGGAGGGTCCTGAACAAACACAATGCCGTCATCAGGCACTGGGCAGTCAGAAACTAACGGTTTTTCGGACAGCTTGGCACTCACCCACCCACCACACCACCCCTTGGCGTTGGACCTACGACTGTTTAACTTTACTTCGGCCGATATCCAGTCCCATCTCCACTTCTTAAGACTGCTTGAATCGTCAAATTTGCCGCCACGATTCACAAGATGAGTCACGCCGCAAGCCATGTTGATCAACACAATGAAAGTACGTACTCTACCGGAAGAATGGCTTCTTTCAGAGCGCGTGTCTGCCCGCCTAGGTTACTGCGCAGCGCGTGGCGCACAGAGTGGGTGACCAGTGGGTGCCGTGAACGCAGCCTGCCACGTCATAGCCTGCCCGCGGAGTAAAACCGGTGCTTTGCTCGTTTTGCTACCCACGATGTTTTTTCGCAGAGACGCCTTTTCAATTTCGCGGAAAAATTTTCTTCCCCCGCGGAATCCCGCGTTTTCGTGGACAATTCCCATCCCTGGTGTATGCAGGCACATTATCACCAGTCGCAGAAATATTGAAAAGCGTGGAGGGGGGGGGGGGGGGGGGGGGGGGGGGGGGGAGTGATGTGTGGGTCTTTAGCCTTTAGCACGCTGGTGGCGACATTTGTCGCCAGCCGCCATCTTGCTTCATTATCGGATGGCGACATATGTCGCCACCGCGTGGTCTGTTCAAAATCGGCTATGGTAAACACACTAGGTTGCTATGAAGCCTTTGCAAAGGATTGTGGGTGATTGTAAATGAGGCTTGCTTCCGTTTTATATCGGCCATCTTGCTAACTTCGAGTGCGTTTGAGCGATTCGAATTTTCTAAGCGAGAGTTTGTTCTGACGGCTTCATTTTGACAAAAGATGACCGATGAGGAGTTAGAAGCATTCATCAAGGAATACTTTTATGGAGTCAGATTCCGATGATGAAGGCTTTCTTGGCTTTTTGCCAGAAGACTTGAGATCGAAGGGGGGTGGGTGGGAGATGGTGGTGATGGGCAGAGGAGCGATTCTGAATCGAGTGCTAGTGAACGCGGAAACGGTGCGTAATAAGCATTGATTATTTTATTTTTTTTTTTTAGGATAATAACACAGATAACACAGTTTAAAGAATTGTGACATAATCTTGATTCATTTATTTACGTACATGCCAAATTCCACAACCATACATAGAAAAATGAAAAAGTTGTAGGCTTTTGAAGTAAGTAGGGTAGCGTTGGGTTTAGCCCACTCAAAAAGAATGCAGTTGCAGGGAAAAGAACTGCCAGCGGAAAGCAGAGTGCTAAAGGTTAGGACACGTGAAAAATAGGGCCCATTGCCTACAGAAACCTATGGGTCATTGGCCCCTCAGCTCAAAATGCTATCGGTCATTTTGGGAAATTATGCACCAATGGTGTAGGGTGTGCTCCAAAAATGAACCCCACAGACTTCATGCACAAACCCCTGCACTGCCAAAGACTGTTTCTGCAATCCACAGAGCCTCCAGCCAGCCCACGAACATGGATTCAACGTGGTGTCAACAAGAGGCATAGATCCTCATGAGGCCCTGCAATTGCGAAGGCTCATGAGGATCTGTCTTACAGTTGGATCATTTTGACTTTTCTGGCAGTCACTGGGTTAATGCCAGATGATTGCTTCAATCTGAGGATGCCAATGGCATAAAGACTTGCTGCTTAGAGGCATAACTCCACCAGGGAGGCCCCTTTAGGGGCTTAACTGCCTGTCCCAAGTCAGGATAAAGGAGGAGGGTTAGGTGTGGGGCTAGCGACTCCACCCTGTAAAAAGAAACTTGCTACGGAAACGACAACAAGGGAAAAAGCATTACGGTAACGCCGCAGCTTCTTTGTCAGATTTTTCAAAAGATCTGGGACACTGAGGAAGCGCCGAGCGATTGGAAGACCGGCACCATCGTCAAACTTCCGAAGAAAGGAGACCTGGGGAACTGTAACAACTGGCGAGGCATCACCTTACTATCCCTCACCAGCAAGATCTTCAGCCGCATTCTCCTTGAACGCATTACAACAGCAGTGAATGGCATCCTTCGCCGGGAGCAGGCAGGTTTTAGGAAAGGCAAGTCCTGCATTGACCATATTTTCGTACTGAGACAGATCCTTGAGCAGTCTAACGAATGGAATGGATCCCTCTATGTGGTCTTTGTAGACTTTGAGAAGGCCTTCGACAGTCTGCATCGAGACTCCCTTTGGAAAATCCTGCGATACTATGGAATCCCCCAGAAACTTGTCAACGTCATCAGGTCCCTGTACAAGAATTTTGAGTGCAGAGTCGTCCACAACAACCAGCTCACCGAACCGTTTAAGGTGGAAACCGGAGTGAAACAAGGATGTATTCTTTCGCCAATCCTATTCTCAATGGCAATTGATTGGATCATGCGCCGCACCACAGAGGGAAGGAGGCAGGGAATTCAGTGGACGCTGACCTCAATGCTGGATGACCTCGACTACGCCGATGATATCGGGCTGCTGGCAAGCAGAAACCAGGACATGCAACAGAAGACACAACACTTGACACAGTCAGCAAGCTCCATAGGTCTCGGGGTCAACATTAGGAAGACTCAAGTCATGAGGAAGAACACCATAGTGGGCGACCCAATCACCATCAATGACCAACCTCTGCAAGAGGTGGACGAGTTCACGTACCTGGGCAGCAAGGTTACCACAGATGGAGACTGCACAAGGGAGATCACCACAAGAATCAGCAAAGCCAACCAAGCCTTCGCAATGCTGAAACCCATCTGGAGGACCACAAGCCTGAGCATCCACACCAAGCTCCGTATTTTTAAGAGCAACGTGCTGAGTGTCCTTCTATATGGGTCAGAATGCTGGAAATCCACTACCGCTACGGAACGCAAGCTGGATGTCTTCCAGAACAAGTGCCTGCGACGGATCATGAAGGTCTTCTGGCCAAACATGATTACAAACGAGGAACTACGGAAGAGAGCAGGCGCAGACAGCATCGCTGAAACCATCGCCACACGGAGATGGAGATGGCTAGGCCACGTTTGCAGAATGTCACCTGACTCATTACCAAGGGTGGCACTGAGATGGACACCACAGGGGAAGAGAAACCGTGGGCGACCAAAGGAGACGTGGCGCCGAACCGTGGAGCGAGAGCTCAAGAACAGAGGCCTTACTCTGCAAACAGCACCCAAAATAGCAGCTGACAGACAAAAGTGGCGCTCCCTTGCCGTCGCCTCAAGCACCAGACGGCGCAGAGAGGACTGAATGAAATAATGCTTAGAGGCATAGATTGCCATAAGCTCCAGCAGCTGCAATGATTCATACAGGTCATCCTTTATCTACAGAGCACAACTGGTGCCATTCTGAGGGACTATGGACATGTACTTCATCTTACCAACATTCTTGGGATCATAGATTAACCCATTTAATCCCATGGCCAAATTTTGTGTGTAACTTCAGTCATCACCTGACGACTATGTACCAGTTGCAGGAGATGCATAGCTGCCAACCCTGAGGCAACAAATATCCGGAGTTGCCTCCACGACACTAGCCCCTGCTTCCAGGGGCCGAAAAATCAAAAAGGGGGGGGGGGGGGGGGGGGGGGGGGGTGGGGGGGGGGGGGGTGGGGGTGGGGGTGGGGTGGTGGTGGGGTGGGGGCTAGGTAGGCGCTAGACCTTGGCCCTAAAATTGAACAGGGATGGGGGGTGTACACACCTTGCTCCGGCCGAATAATCAAACACAGTGCACACTTTCTCAATTCGTCGATGCGAGTAAAGGCACGCTTGTAGTCTGGATGTAACTTCACCAACCACTTCTGCTTCTTTGGAGGCATGATTTGGTTGAAAATTGAAAATACCAGTTGTGAAAATCGCTAAGCATGTGCTCCAGACCAGGGCAATTTCGAAGCAACCGGAACAAACACAGAATGGATGGAAATTTGCTGCGCATGAGTAATCAAGACTGTCTGTGGATCCCCGAAAGCTTAGCGGTACATTGTGTAGCTGTAGCTCTCAACTACAGGCACTCGACCACACGCGGTACGCCAAAATGCCTCAAATTTTAAAACAAAGCTTGGAAATATGAAAATCGGGAGAAATGTACCAAAAAATGGATATTCGGGAATGAAAAAAAAAAAAAAAAAAAAAAAAAAAAAAAAATCGGGAAATTATGGAGCTATAGAGATGGGTCAACCATGATAATCCAAGGGTAGTGCCAGATTAGCTTGGCACTACCCTTAAATTATCATGGTTAATGCATCTCCTGCTGCAGGGCGTTGGGCTAAACCATTTGTCTTGCACTGATACAACTCGCTTTATAGATTGTAAAGATACAATTTTCCTAGTCCCTCAACTTTGAGGACCATGGATATAAATTTTACCGCATCAACCTATTAACCCGTATCATTCGGAATACACCAGTGTGTGAAATAAGTCTGACTAAAATAGGCGCCCCCTGAACTAAAGCCATTGATTGATTGATTGTACATTGCTTAACGTCCCGACAGCAACAAGGCTTTCTCAGGACGTGCCTGCACTGCTTGTGAAAAAAAACTAAACAGAAAATTGAATGTATGTCGCCAGCCGGCCAAATACGTTAAATAAACCTACAACATGGGGTCTAAATAAAGCTAAGACCATTTAGCAACACACATCCAATATCAAGAGCTACAGGCAGTGCAGACAGTAGGGAGAGTTTTAAAAAGGCAAATACAGGTGAATGGACAAAGGGTAGACAGAAACGCATGCCCCAGAATAGAGAGAAAAACCCACCCTGTGGGGCTGACCAGGGTGACCCTGGGAGCTAAAAAATACCTAACCCCACCCAAGTCCCCCAGGGCAGACCCGGGTGGGGGCTAAAGCCATTGGTCTATATCCTTATCTGTAAGTACTGTAATGTAGCTTGCATATGGCAGTGTACAAATTTGAAGCTTTTAGCCTCAGTATGATATGGGTTATATGGGTTAAGTCACCCCTTATCGCCATTTTGAGTACCAATCCTAGAGGATGGAACAGGACAAGATGATCTTACCCTCACGACATTGCCATACAGGCAGAAAAGGTTGAACAGCTTCTCACAGTTCATCTTCTCCATGCTGAGGCCATACACCATGATAACACAGCCCTGGCCACTGTTCTGGGGGCCAGCCATCTCCTGACCATAGCGACCAGGGGGGCCATAGCGGTCCTGAAATCACAAGAACGTAGTACTGTTTATTAGAATAAGTTGTAGATATTTATCAGCAAAATGTAGAAAAAGAAATACAAATCCCTTATGTATGAACAATCCATGCGTGTGACCTTTGTGACAATAAATAAATGGCTGGCTGCTGCACCAGGAAGTCATGTTTCTCAAAATCTAAGCATATTTCACTCATCGGTCAACCCCCCTCCCCCCCCCCAACCTTTGCAATGAGTCCACTAAATTAGTATGCATAGGAACGTCTTATCATTAGATACTTTGTGCCAAATTTGATTGAAAAGTTTGCAAAAATGTTGATAATAACTACAATTCTATGAAAAATTAGGCTAAATATTCTCATTTCTGGTTAACTCAACTGTATACAAGGACAAACTCAACTGTGATGACACTAAGACAGTGAAACGTCCCCCCCCCCCCCCCCCCCCCCCGACACCTCACTGTCTTTTGACTCGTTTAGGAGTAACCCCAATTGTCTATATCAGCCAACAAAGAAAGATCAGTAGCAGTGATAGATTAGCTCTGATCAGCAGCAGTGATGGATTAGCTCTGCGTTGAAACTGTCATGAATGACACCTCCAACCTCTAGAATTAGAACAATTTATCTGCGGAAAATTTTCTTTTCTTGAATACACACCTGTTTGGGACCACCAAAGCGGTCAGGGGGACCACCATAAGGTCCTCGTCCTCCATAGGCATCATATTCTTCGTAGTACCCTCCAGGCCCTCCGTAGCCACCTCCACCGTAAGCCCCTCCGGGTCCCCCTCCTCCTCCACCTCCTCTCATGTCTGCTGGCCCATCTGTGCATCAAATGTTCAGTGAAAGAAACTGGAGGAGATGCTGTGCTTAACCCATTTCATCCTGATACACCCAATGATTGAAATACATGTAGGTGGTGTAAGAATAAGCTATTATGGCACCATACTTGAACTAAAACCGGTGATCTATCTCCTGATCTGTAATGTAACCTTCGTAGGACAATAAGCAATTTTGTTTTGGTAGAAATCAGCCGCAGGATGGAATGGGTCAATGCCCTTTTGCGTGCAGCCACCAGTGCTCTCAACAGTACCAGTGTCCGCACACACAAGGGGGTTCATAAAAAGAATACTCTCGGGACGACTAAGCTAATAGCCATTGTACATGCAGCAAATGGTACTGTTTACCAGTCCTGTTAAGATAAGAGGGCTAATAAAAGACAGTGGAGAAAGTCTATACCATCTGGTTTACGCTTACCTCTACTAACGCATGCAGTCACCAACACTGTAAAACAGTTCCGAGTACCTGTGGCTGCATGCACAAGGGGGATAACAAACAACCCTTTTAGCCCCAAGGTCCCATTTCTCAAATTTTGGAGGTGTTGCCCAATGACTAATATGTACCAGTTGCAGGAGATGGATTGACCAATTCAAGGGTAGTGCCAGATTAGCTTGGTGTCTTCAGGCACCAAGATAATCTAGCACTACCCTTGAATTATCATGGTCAATCCATCTCCTGCTATAGGACCCGGGGCTAAATGGGTTAAATAGTATGAGAGGAAACACCCTTTTAAAAACCTCGAACAGCCAACCAGAGTAGCCATTTTGCCTTTCCCCTGCTACACACCATGTGTAGAAATATATCTAATCTGCTCTATTTTTGCATGCATTTTTGTTACTTGTACTATCTTTTCCCCAAACATACTATATTAATGCCTTTAGCGGTAGCAGCTATCAGCTACTAAAAAATAGGATTAAAAAAAATAATGGTATAAATTAAAATCCCTTGTTCGTACATTCTAGGTAAAAATTGCACCACACATTTTAGACTATGCCACATTAATTGTATGGTGTGATTTCCACCCACAACATACAAATAAGGCAATACAATGCTGATATTTACATTAGTATGTCATGGCTAGCAACTGCACCATACAATTTACATATACTGCGCCACATTTTGATTGTATGGTCCAATTTCTACCCAAGATGAAAGACTAAGGTAGTGAAATGGTGACTCCTGTAATAAAGAGAGAAATAAATAGGGTTGGTCCCCTCCGGAAGTATAGCTTTACCATGAGACTACACAGCTGCAGAAGCTTATGCATATGTGCAACTTGCAGTAGCCGTCTAAGTAACCACCACGAATATAACTTACAACTATCCTGATTTTCTTACATATCCGGTATCGGCTGACAGAAAAAAGGTGACGAAAAAAAAATGCAGCTGACAAAGATGAAAAATAAACTCAGAGCACTGAAAACAAAACAGAACACTTATAGCTTAATGATGGACGCTGGTTCGTGTGTTTGTGTGCGCGTGTTCATGTGTGTGTGTGTGTACATGTGTGAAACCTGTGAAAAAGAACTTGTGCTTGGATGCCATTTTCCAATGCGTCAACAATACTGGTTCAATACGATCTTAACAAATTCATCAAGCCTGGCCAATTTCAACTCAAAATCACACAGAACCTGTCAAACCTCCCCAAGACACACATTAAACTTAGCCGTTCCATTCACTCTGAAAATCTTGCGTCTTTGCTCATGTTGAGGGAAAGCCAACACCTGGCTTTCAAATTTTCTGAATCTCATCTTTAAGCAACTGATATTTGGAACAAGCCTGACAGGTACTGTTTTCAACTGCACAGAAATTGGAATGGGAACTGCAAAAACACTTGCTGCATTCAACTTACATCCAATACCAATACTTACATTATAACAAAATATTCTGCAAGTCAACGCTTTGCGTGTTGGTCGTGGTTTCTGTCGGGATGATTCCTACAGGAATCATTGCAACAGAAACGGCCACTGACGTGCAAAGGGTTAACACATTCGAGACGTGCTGCGTACAGAAAGCGGCTTTATGCTACGTATCTGGACGCAGAAGTCTCGAATGTGGCGATTCTTCAATGATTAACCCATTGCACATCAGCCGCAGTTTTAGTCGCGATGATTCATGTAGAAATCATCCTGTAGACTATAACCACTACCAAAATGCAGAGGGTTAAACATAAAGCATATCTGCGTGCTTCTCTGATTCCTGACCACAGCCGTAAGGTCCAAAATCACAAACCTGTTTACATTTTGGAACCTGAACTGGACTGAACGAGTATTAAAACGATTCCAGCTTCTGTCAAAGCGCTGGGACCTGTCCTAATAATCCTCTTTTCTCACGCTAGATGTGCATATGCCTGTGCAGTTCCCATGCCAGACACACAGCAACACGCTACATACTGTATGGAGACGGGGCACTGCCGTAACGGGGCTCCTGTAACAGTGGCTGTCCACGCGGGTGGCCATGCGGGTCTTTGCCTACACCAGCAGAACCTTTAAATCACTCCAGGTTATTACAAACAGCCGAGGCAGGTTCTCAACAATAACTGATTGCAAGTTCTTTTACTCATAGTTGTACAATCCGAGCTCTGTGTGTGTGGTAGTACAATCTGTGCTGTATGCATGTGCGTCTGCGAAGGTGTGTGAAAGGATGTTTTGTGAACTGTGATTTTTACGTGAAAGTGCGTAAAAACAGTTTAAAAAAGCCACAGATTCTTTGGCTTGGTATACTTGCTCACATCACAATGATATTCTTCTAATAATAAATTATATATATTGCCTGAGAATTATTCTCAACTTCATCAGCTGCAAAATATTAAAATCAATCATAGAATAAGAAAAACCTGTCAGAAAAATTCCACATATATTTCTTTAACATACTACAACATGTAACTGATGCACACAACATCTATCCTGTCTGATAATGGCAGTCTGACAACAAGTTCAAGTTATCAAGGAAAGTTTGTCACCAAACACTCAAGGTCAAAATCTTCTACAATTAATCAAAATAATCCATGATACTCCACACACACATACAAAGCACATCTGCTACATACATGAGTGTTGAAAAATTAGGTATGGTCTACCGTACAGTATGTTAAGAGCAATGAGCTCCCTCCTGGCATTCACTATCACCACTCACTCTCCTCTCCTGAACACACCAGCCCCCCGCGGGGGTAGGAAGGAAGTCGGCCAACACAGTGCCTCTTTCCATACTCCCAGGGACGACAGTCACAGATGGTGCTGATGGTCAAGTGGGCATCGAGCACGCAGCTGCTTCAAAAGCATGAAGACAAGCGCTGCCAGGCGCCCCGTTCCCACACACCACCCCACGCCACACTTGCCCCGAGGTCTGCACGAGCATAATCCAGCCCATTAGTGCCACTGGGGAGGTAAGGGGGGACAGAGGAGGAGGGACAGAGAAGCTGAGTGTCTGTCTGCGACAGTTTGCTAGGTCTGTGCATTGGATGTCTGTCTGCCACATCTTCAGGTCCTGTTCAGTTGCGATGTCGGTGGTGGTGGTTGGGGAGTGTCTGTAACTTGCTGTGTCCTTTGTTCTTCTGCTTCAACTTTGTTGGTTGGTGAAAAATGAACTGATAGCACGTCTGCATTTGTGATCCCCTGTGAAACTGGAGGTCTGAATTCAAGGCAGTGCATGTCTGCTATTTAAGCATTGATGTTCATTCCCCGTGTGACCAAATGGTATCCAATGTGCACTGCAGTCTGTAGTGTTCAATTAGTACTTAATATTCACTGTTCTTTTGCTTTGTTCCTTTAGCGCTCCGTGTGGATGGTTTGCACAGTGTGTCCTGTTATGCTTTTAGGCTTCAGGTTTCGGGTTTCTGTCACGATGAATATTTACTATAATGGTGTCTTTATGACTTTAATTCTGGAGTCAACGTCCCAGTTGTCTGCACGTTTACTTTTCTTTGGCTGTGCGTTGTGATAATTTAAGTGACTTATCGGAATAATGCCACATGCACTCTTTTTCAATATAAACAAAATAAGAAATATTGTGCCTGAACATGCATCCTAAGTGCATCACTGACTTAAATTGAAACTCAAGATGAAACACGATTTTCTTGCAAGACTTTATGCCCTGTAAAACACCTTATGAGCATTGGTATGCACATTCCCTGTTTCCCTTGAACATTTGCCACATGTAGCAAAGACCAGTGGGCCTTTGTACTGTTGCACGAGTGTTTCCCAGATAATCTTGCTGTGTGTGAAGCACAAACACTGTGAATGATGGTCATTAGCAACAGGCATAGGTCCTCATTAACCCCTACAGTCTGCTGGGACTCTGAGAATCTATGCCTCTTGCAGAGTGGTACATTGTAGACGTGTTCATGTCAATGAGAAAATGTTACTTTTGTCAGCAATTTAAAGAACTGTTTTTAAGGAAAATAACAGAAGAATCCCTGCACAAAGTTTGTGAAAATTAAAACAAAAAAGAAGCTTTTAAATGGCATGCAGAGGATGTACAATGTCTTAGGCTGCTTCAAATTAAGCAACATAAAAATTTTCTTAACTGTTATTAATGTTTTGGTCCGTTCCAAGTCATGCAATGAACTGTTCTTATAAGCGAAACATTATGCAATATGTGCAGTGAGGGGCCAGCGACTGTCAAAAAGATGGACATCAAATGTTTTTCTACACATGAGTGTGCATTAGCTTTTGAAGTTTTATTTTTAAAAAAATAAAGAAAAGCAGTGGGCAGTGCTGGGGGATAAAATAATAAACAAGAAAGGCAAAGCCCCTTATGGCTCATATGTATCGACCGATCCACACGTGTGAAATAAGTAAAGGGGTGTCTTCTGCACTAACAAAATCCATGTTTTCTCAAAATTTGATCAGTTTTCACACCTCTGTGAAACCCCCGTGACCCTTGGCCTTTGCAATGAGTCAACTAAATTAGGATACATAGGAAGCCTTATCATCAGCTACCTTTGTGCCAAATTTGATTGAAAAGTTCGCAAAAATGTTGATAATAACTGCAATTATTGTCATTTTATACACATTTGTCGACCTCTTGTGACCCTTGACCTTTCTGAGGGGTCATCCAAATTAGTATGCATAGACAGGTCTTACCATCAGGTATCTCTGTAGCAAGTTTGGGTTTGGAGTTGTGAACAGTAATTGAGAAAAAACATTTCTTGTCAAAATATGGCTATCTTTTTTACCTATTTTCTGAGCTCTTGTGACCCTTGACCTTTCCAAGGGGTCATCCAAATTAATATGTATAGATAGGTCTTACCATCAGGTATCTCTGCAGCAAGTTTGGGTTTGAAGTTGTAAATAGTATTTGATAAAAAAAAAAAATTTCTTGTCAAAATATGACAATTTTGGACCTATTTCTTAAGCTCTTGTGACCCTTGAACTTTCCAAGGCAACAACCAAATTAGTATGCATAGAAAGGTCTTAAAATCAGCTATCTTGGTACCAAGTTTGGGTTTGAAGTTTTGAATAGTATTTGAGAAAAAATAAATTATGTCCCCAAATATCTATTTTTGATATATTTCCTGATCTCAGTGACCTTTGTGAGAGGTCATTGAAATTGGTTTAAAAAGGTCTTGTTACAAAGTATCCTTGGGCCAAGTTTGAAGACTGTAGCTTGAATAGACTCCGAGAAAATGCCAATGTTAAAGTTCACCACAGACGCCGGCGGCCGGACCACTAGCCCAGAACATAGACTAACCCTTGCTTCGCAGGTGAGCCAACACCACCCCCCCCCCCCCCCCCTCCTAAAGAAAAAAAATTTGAAAGCTCAGTCAAACATACCATCATAAAGAAGCAAACTACTCCATGAACATGTAGAATGCCAACATAAAAAAGAAAGACAATGGCCTTATGGCTCACATGTATATCACCGATAAGTGTGACCATGACCTTTCCAACAGGTCACTGAAATGAGCAAGTGTTCAAATGTCTTCTAGTAAAGGACTGGCTTTTGTACCAGTGAAATCAATGTTTTCTCACAAATGTATGCATAATACTCAAGCTCAAATTGTATTTAATGAAAAAAACAACCAGCCTTTGTCTAAATGTTTTTTTTTTATAACCTTTTTATGTAGCCCCCCCCCCCCCCCCCCCCCCTGACCTTTGTGGTGGATCAACTAAATCTGCATGCACAGAAAAATCACATCACTCCGCTAACTTCGTGCCAAATTTAATTGAAAGTTTGCAAATACTTGATATCTAAACATTGGCATTTTCCAAACACGTGACACTTGACCTTTTTGAGGGGTCATCCAAATTATTATGCATAGAAAATTCTCTCGATAAGGTATCTCTGTAACAAATTTGGGTTTGAGAAAAGTTACTTTTTGCTACTTCTGACCTATTTCTAGACCCCCTGTCACCTGGACCTTAGAGAAAGGTCGCTAAAATTGGTATGTTTAGAAAGGTTTGTACCACAAAATATCCTTGGGCCAAGTTTGAAGTCTGTGTCTTGAACAATATTCGAGAAAATACTAATGTTAAAAGTTTACCATAGATGACAGAGAATGGGTGGCCCAATAAATAGCTTCATTTTTTGCGATCAAATGAGAGGAAAAAATGATGTTAACAACAGATGAATATCTTCCAACTCCCAAGAATTAGTAATAAGAATTTCTTCAGAATCATAACGGTTTTTCCATTTTTACAAAGTTAAATATGATAAAAACACATGAACTCAAACTGATCTTTTTAACTGACTGGAGACGCTTTTGCACATTACAAAAAAAACTTACCGAGATTAGGGTTTGTGTAATCCCAGCTTTCACTGTCATTTCGCACTACATTGAGGCGAGAGGGCTGGAATCAAAACACACATCATTACAGAGTCTCCACACAACACTGATAACAGTCATTAACGTTATACAAACTCATTCACACAAACACATCAACTACTCCATCGCAAAATCTAACATTTCCCACAAAAAAGTTGAAACAAAAATCTTTGTTCTGTTTCATGTTGGAAGAAAAAAAGTATTTTCCTTTTAATCAGGCTCATTTTTGTGATAGAAAACCATATTTCTCAAAACATTCTGCACGTACTAGTCTTCTGCTACTCACCTTGGCATACTCGATCTTCAGTGTGCAACATCCTGAGTAGACATCAGCTCCATTCAAAGACTGCTTTGCACGTTTGGCCGACTCCACATTGTCAAATCTATTTCAAGTCAAGGAACGTACTGAAAATTGTTGAATGATCAGAAACAAACAAGGAGTTCCTTTTGCTAGATGAAGAGTCAAAAAGCCCATTGTTTAGGTGATGTAGCTACTACAATGATGGTCTTTAGCGACATACTAAAGGCCCCAAGCGCTCCAGGAGCAGTTTCAACATTGCATAAAACTGTAACGAATATCAACACAATATATAAAAAATGTTTTATAAATATAATGCCCTTTAAAGAGTAGCCACTGTTGTCTTGACGAATATCAACATGCTATATATAAAATGTCATAATGCCGCCTGCGTGGTGACATCACTTTATGTCCATTTTTCTGTTGACCGGGCATCGCCGTTCAACTCCACCAAGTGTCAGAGCTGAGGTCAAAGCTATTTATAGCTCTTAACTCCAGGTCCTCGAGCAAAACAGAAAGTAGATGGTGATCCGATATAACGGCCTTCATGGGGTTATATCACAGTCAGGTGTCTTCTTTAACTCCTTATGCCCAAGGACTAAGTTATCAAATGTGTGTAGATATCTTCTGAGGCCTATCAGTTTTGGAAACAGATCGACCATGGTATTTCAAGGTTGGCGTCAGAATAGCTTGGCACCTAGAGGCGCCAAGCTATTCTGACACCAACCTTGACATATATCATGGCCAATCCACATCCTGTCATAGTCTTTATGGGTTAATCTGCAAGTTAAATATGCAGCTATGCCTGGAAATCAATCTAAGAGGTTTGTATGGTCACCGCGGAAGCATAAAGGTGGTTTCTGCTGTATTATTAGCAAGGTTTCACTTACAACGATCAACTACCGATAAATACCGGTAGACATCTGGTGAGCCTGTGGCAAGGCCATTGTTGCATAATGACTCGACACCTGGACTTCTGAGTGCGTAGTAGCGATGTAGGTGGTAAGCATGCAGTTACTGTCCAGTCAGGCAACTGCCTATCCTCTCTAGTCTGGCTGTGACTGCAACTTGAAGGTATGTTTGTGGTTTTGGGTTCAGATACACTAACAGCATTCAGCAGGCCATACAATCAATATACTTTTTATTGGAAACGACGCATGTACAACACAAATGTGGCCATAAACAGCAGGTGACCAAAAAAAGGGGCGACTGCCCAATTAATGATAAATAACTTTACTCCAAAGTGAAGCTGGCCCCTTAACCCTTTCATCCCCGAGTAAATAATTCTATATGCCCTTCAGCCCTGACTTTCTTTGAGAAATTTCTGTTGAAAATGGGTGTGCACTGTAAGATATTTATAAATAAATACTTTACAACAGATATCCCCATAAAGGCATATATGACTGTGCCAAAAGGTGCTTTCACAAAGAGGACAACTGGGTTGAAAATCAAAGTTTGACATAAAGTACCAGAAAATGTATTTGTGTGATGTACACTGTATTGGTAATGTGTTTGTAAAAGAAAAAGATATCTGAAATGGTTTTTGAGAAAATGGCCGTTAAAAATGTTAAGTCTGGATATGTCGGACATCAGGTATTGCGAGATAGTGCCTCTAAATTGGTGGGATAAAAAACACAAATCTGTTTCCACACAGTTAAAATAATAAGTTGTGGTCAAAATTGACCTATCCAAACAATTACTGCTCTTTGGCTTAGAATTTTCTAATCTCTGAACATGATTTGTGATGCAATACCTGACATCCAACCATATTCAATTTTTAAAATATCCTACGACCAAGAAAAACATCTCTCTTGGCTTGACTTCGCGAACGAAGATTCTATAGGGCTTGCCCACGTCGTCTGCAGGCATTTTCGTGGCTGCGGAGGCCAATCCGGAACAGGCAGGTTCGACCGCAGTGGCTGCAGGGGAAGGTCTGGTCAGGGTTCTGAGTTACGACAGCTCTGTTTTTTCTTCTGAGCCGCTTGTCCTTAAGGTTAGCTCTGCGAGAGTCCTCAAAGGAGACGGCTGCCTTGTGAATGGTGGAGCGCCAGGTGTCACGGTCCGCGGCAAGCAAAGACCACTGGTGGTGGTCGATTTGGCAGGCACTAAGTGACTTCTTGAGACCGTCTTTGTATCTCTTCTTTGGTGCCCCTCTGTCTCGGTGTCCAGTGGCGAGCTCGCCGAACAGAGTGATCTTGGGTAGGCGATGATCCTCCATCCTGGAGACGTGCCCCGCCCAGCGAAGCTGTGTCCGCAGCAGCAAAGCCTCGATGCTCACAGTTTCCGCCTGTTCAAGGACCTCGACGTTGGTGACATAGTCACTCCAGTGAATGCCCAGGATGGTACGCAGGCAGCGCTGGTGAAAGCGTTCGAGGAGTCGTAGTTGGCTGCGGTAGAGGGCCCAGGACTCGGAACCGTACAGCAGGGTGGTGAGGACGACAGCTCTGTACACGCTGATCTTGGTGCCTTTTTTCAGCTGTTGATTGTGCCACACCCGCTTGAATAGTCGCCCGAAAGCACTGTTCGCTTTTGCCAGCCTGTTGTCCAGCTCCTTGTCCAGCTTGGCATCTGACGTGATGATGCAGCCAAGGTAGGTAAACTGGTGTACAGACTTCAGTTCGGACTCGCCGATGGTGATGTGGGGAGGGCGATGCTCTTCCTTGGGTGCCGGCTGATGAAGGACCTCTGTCTTTTTCAGACTGACCTCAAGTCCAAAGAGCTGGGCGGCATCTGCGAAGCAGGACGTAATGCGCTGCAAGGCTCTCTCTGTGTGTGCAACGAGGGCAGCGTCATCAGCAAAGAGCAGCTCACGAATCAGTTGGTCTAGGGTTTTCATGTGGGCCTGCAGTCGTCTGAGGTTGAACAGGCTGCCATCGAGACGATACCTGATGTACACTGCGTCGTCATCGTCGAGGTCCACTGTGGCCTGCTTCAACATCATGCTGAAGAAGATGGTGAAGAGGGTCGGTGCCAGCACGCAGCCTTGCTTCACGCCGTTGCGAATGGGGAATGGTTCTGAGAGGTCACTGTTTAGTCTGACCTGGCCTTGCTGGTCCTCGTGGAGCTGGACGATCATGTTGAGGAACTTTGGGGGACAGCCTAGTCGCTCCAGGATCTGCCACATACCTTGCCTGCTCACAGTGTCAAACGCTTTTGTTAGGTCGACAAACGTTACGTACAGCCCTTTGTTCTGCTCGCGGCACTTCTCCTGAAGCTGTCTCAGCACAAAGACCATGTCGGTGGTACTCCTGTTGGCTCTGAAGCCACACTGGCCCTCTGGGAGGTGGTCTTCAGCGATGGCAGGTACCAGCCGATTCAGGAGCAACCTTGCGAGAATTTTCCCGGCAATGGACAGCAGGGTAATTCCACGATAATTAGAGCAGGCAGACTTCTCTCCTTTGTTCTTGTACAGGGTGATGATGACTGCATCACGGAGATCCTTTGGTAGTGTTCCTTTTTCCCAGCAGCAGAGAAAGAGGTCGTGGAGCTTGTTGTGCAGTGCGGGGCCTCCATGTTTCCAGATCTCTGGCGGGATTCCGTCAATGCCTGCTGCTTTGCCACTCTTGAGCTGGTGGATGGCTGTGAGGGTCTCTTCGGCGGTGGGCGGTTCGTCCAATTCAACCTTTAGTGGAAGGTGTGGGATTTGGAGGATGACTGTTTCTTGAACAGTGCGCTCAGCGCCAAAGAGGTCCTGAAAGTATTCCGACCAGCGGTTCAAGATGGAGGTATTATCTGTGAGGAGTGCCTGTCCATCAGCGCTTCGCAGGGGACTTTGTACCAGGTGCCTAGGGCCATACACTGCTTTCAGTGCTTCGTAGAAGCCCCTGTAGTCACCGTTGTCAGCGCAGAGCTGGGTCCTCTGTGCGAGTCTGGACCACCACTCGTTCTGGAGCTCTCTAAGCTTGAGCTGGTATACTTTGTCATGTTATATACCACTCACAGGAATACATGCACACAGAAGAGCACATGAGTCATCTTTGCTGCCCATAATATTTATTGGCAGACAGGGCCAGAATTTGTAACTTATGTCGAACATCAGGATTGCGGCAGATATCCCCAGGATAGTTATCAGAAGCCACAAACACAAAAGTGAAAACCTTTCCAACAGTTTCACGCACAATATTTAACAATATGAAGAACAAACTGCATACAGCTTTCTGATGTAATTAATATACATGATGAAACAAACATGATATGCTAAACAGTCTGCTCCGGTAAAAATAAAACAAATAAATTTCATTTGTGTACTGGCTGATGCATTATTTTAACTCTGACCCTCATATTCAGGTTCTAATGGCTATGCAACTGGTTGTCCAAAATGGCTCATTTTAACAGTGCCTTCTCCCCCAAAAGTTCTACAACCCATGTGTTGAACGTTAGGATAGCAGCAACAAATGTTGGCACAAGGCTGATGTGAGATAAAATATTTTATCATTGCATTATTATGTTATGAAATTCACCTGTTCCTTGATCTCATTATCTTACGGTTGCATCACAACAACTGCACGTGTCCATCAAACGATAAAAATACATTGGTGACCGTGTTCATCCAAATAACTCATTTACCAACTTTTATCGATCGGAGGTCAGATTTGTGTCATGCGTTCACGATTGAACATCAGAGTTGCTACAGCAGCGGTCGTCGCAATAAAATTTATCACAAGAAATCATCTTCATTCTCTAACCTACTGCCTAAAATCGGTGCTGGAGTCTCGGGCGATCAAACTCTTGAAAATGGTCCCTTACTTACAATATCATAAAATAAACATTTGGGTCATTATATTGTCTATAATTACAATCAAACGTCTGAAGTGATCGAACGTCAGATTTATGAAAACGGTTGCGACAAAATGTCACGAGTTGTAGCTCTCCATTGACAGACCGGACATTAAAAATAACCACGCTGGAATGTGGCCCATAATGCATCTATCATAACCGGATGGTCGTAGACAAAAAAAAAAACCCAAACAACTGCGTTTGGCAAATAGTTGAACGTCAGATCTTGCGACAAAAACTGGCCGCTCACAATTTTTTTGCCAGTTTAGAAAACTGTGACGGAAAAGTAAATTTGAAGCATATCAAATATTCAATGAAAGCGAAAAAACGCAATGACACCATTTCCATTTTGGATCAGCGTGCCGTTCGCTAGCACAAGTTTGCGGAAATTAAAATGCTGCTGCGACAAACCCGACGTCCGACAGAGGCTACTTTCAAGAGCAATAAACAAAAGCATGGGTTACCTTCAAATCTTCGAAATACACCGATTATAAGATTAATCTTCCCTGAACATATGAGCATGGTAAGCACCAGGTTTGTTATTGTTGCTTTTACACGCGAGATAAAAAAAGACCGACGGCAAATTGTTGTCCGCTTTCCCAGGCTGATTTTCATTGTTGAATTCTGTCGTTTTACAGTATACTCACCAAACGGCCTTACGTTAGGTGCAGAAATTATTGCCAGTATATCTTCAATCATTCACACAAACATTCCACTTGTTAAAGTCAACACATGTCTTTTTAAACAGATTTTAGTTTCCTGCAAAAGAGGTCACTTACTGATTGCTTACCTTTTGGCACTTAGTCATATGTACAGATTTGCCATTGGATGGACTACCGTTTTATGGATTTGACCACACTGTGTCACATGTGTTGAAATGCCTGGTGACAAAAATAGTGGCAGTTGACAATAAACTTGAAAAAAAGGTCTTTCGTGCATGACAGGTCGCTGGTATTTAACATGCATCACTAAATAGGGCGTCTGTTACTGTGACACATAAGTATCCATGCGTTTCCAGCATGCCGATACAACGTAAGGCCCCTACCTTGTCACCAGATGTCAATGTTTACACCTGCCACTGATAAGGTATATCCACGATCTAGACAACATGCAGACCTGCCTACCCCAGTTTTTTTTACATCAGTAGCAGAAGGCCCAGTTTTCAGTAGCATAGCAAAGTTTTCAGTAGCAAGGTGAAAGAAAAAGAAATCACACATAAAAGAGAAAAATACTGGATATTTTTCACTTAATTCTTCTTTAATTAAAAGTAAATAACATGATGGAATCAACCATAACCCACAAAGTCCATTCCATATAAGATCTGTCCTCGCTGTCAATGGTCTCTACCTTTTGTCTTTGACCTGATTCTGATGTTGAATTATCTCCTATTGAAAAAGTCTCGCAGATCTGCCAATGCCTCAGTGAGTTCTATAAGGGGCGCAGGACACACGCGTCATTGATTTGTCAGACGTCATTTGTCATCACGTAAGTTTTAGTTTTTACGTAATTTATATTTTACGTGATACGAGTTTCACTTTCGCATCATAGGATTGAGAAAATAGTGACAAAACTAGAACTTCATGATTCAATTTCAGTCTTGCTACATGATATACTAAGTACACGGGACACCTGCATGCTCTTCTGGAGATGCGCGCATGTTTGTATGAGAGAGAGAGATAGAGAGAGAGAGAGAGCCATGCGCGCGCGAGAGAATGATGTCATATTTAGAGTATTATGTCAGTGTCTGTGTGGTGACGGAGTTGCCGCTTTTAAGTCACCGCCACTGTCTAACTTTCTCTAGAAGTCAAGCTTTTTAGTGTTTTAATTTCTTTTCTGAAAAGAATTAATTTTTAGTAAAGAAGTTGAAAGGATACAAAGCTGGCTAACGCTTTCTCCAAACTAGCTATACGCAAGATTTCAAGTAAATAAGACAAAAATTACGGACTGTAATCTGGGTCAACCGACTTCCTATAAACGGCTGTTTGTGTCTTCAATAAGACATTCAATTACAATATGCTCGCAGGCTCTCTTAGCCATCCACGTAAGAAAGTATTTCGCCAAGTTTCAAGCTTGTGTGTACAGAAATATCGGAGATTCTCTTGTTTACAAACCTACGCACACGCATACACACGCCGCACTTATGGCGCTTTGCGCCAAATGTACTTTTCAGCAGCGAGGTTAGCGTAACTAGACATAACGTAATTTTTATCTTGTTACTTCAATTGTTAAGAGGTTTAGCCTGCCCGCCTTCGACATCATGGACATGCTATTAAATTTGCCCCACCGCGACCCTTCCTTAAAAAAAACGTGCACCGTACGAAGTACTTGCCATGTTTGCTACTTGTGAAACATGGTCATTCGTCCACGGTGTGGGCTCGATATTCTTGGGCAGCTGATCTTTTGTACATTTTCTCCTCTGATAACAAAGACTGGCGCCTTTTGCTTGTTAATGTTTTCTTGTCTTCGTTATTCTTCCCCAGACAGTGAGCTGTCTGAGGCAGCCATTCTTGCAAAGTAAATAGTGCGCATGCGCAGTTGGTGATACTGGTGGCGGAAGCGTGCTTACCAGCGGGAAAACATCGATAAACAGCTCCATACGAACCCGAGAAGCAACAATCCATGAAAAAAAAAAAAAATTTTGATTTGTTTTTTCGTAGCAGTTTTCTTTTTCTTCCGTAGCAGCATAGTATCGCTATTTTTCCGTAGATGCTACGGAGGATTCGTAGCACTAGGCAGCTCTGCAACATGTAATAAACAGCATCGAATGATGACCAGTGTGTCTGTGTTGTGTCTCGTACACGATCGGATGGAAGTACCAGTGTTGTAAAGACTATACACATACTACACATGACCTATGTGTGACGTTGGTGTCCACAGAGTCACCTACAGGTGCACCTAGGTGTAGCATCAAAAAAACGAAATAGCAATTAGAACCTCCGAATTCAGCATCAAAATCAAGCTGTAAGTCATTGCCGTTGTCAGTGCCTCAAACGGCGATCGCTCCAGCTGACACTGCCAACACGTTGTTATGCTGCCACGCGGTAGGTAGGCACACATGTCCCAATATATCAAAGCTATCTGCTTTTAAAACCATGTATCCAAACACAAAATTGTATCACTCCGAATATCTACACATCCACTCGCCATTCCAACCGTAATTCCCACATTAGCGCCGCAAAACTGACCGCATACCACAGACGAACGTACATGCGCACTGTCAGGACACTGTAAACATGATGTGTCAGGGTGAAGGGCAAGGTCACCACATGCACGGCGAGCAGACCTGCCAACCCCAACACGGCTATGGTAGTAGCATTTTGGACAAGTTGTAGTAGTATTGGCGAGTCAAGAGTAGTTTAAGGTGGCTCTTGGCGTCCGTTTTTTGTAAAAATTGTAAAAAACAAACTGTTCAAGATAGAGTTGTGAAATTTGGCACACTCATAGTACACATCATAGATGTTTTCCTTGCAAAGTTTGAAGCTGCTGGGTTGTTTAGAAAAAAATCTACAGCTGATCATAATTATAATACACGACGGCAATGCATGGTATTTTGCCCCCTCTGCTGTACAAAACTGCTTTGCTTTTTCAATGTAGAAATTACTGTTTCTTGTAAAGCTGTGTTCATTCTGTGCAAGGAAAGCAGTTTTTGATGTGTACCAATAACAGATTCAGCACTCACCAGCCATACAAACGTGGCAAAAAAGTAAAAAATTTTGCCACCACTTGTGGTCCTGTAACTTGACAACTATAAGACATAGGCTGATTCTGATGCTTTTATTGCACTCTACATGCAATTTTACATAAGCATGCAAATTTTCAGATTGATAGCTCTGTTAGAACAGAAGCTACTGAGGGGGAAAGTTCGTCACACATGCAAAATACACAGTTCTTAGAAAATTGGCTTCAAAGTTTAGAAATGTTTCACACTACAGTATAGGTCATAGAATGAACTTAAATTCTGTCAAAAGCAGTTAAGTTCACTTGAAACAGCATTCAGCATCATGGGGAGTCACTGAAAGTTTTGGCAGACAGTTAAAATTGTCCTGCACCATAAATGGCATCCTCTCGATGGCGACGCTGCTCTCTCTCACGTCGACGAATGTCATCAATCTTCTTTCTCCGATCATTCTCTTTGTTCGAGGTCTTCCTGGTTGCAGATTTTGCTCTCTCCAGGTCCTCCAGCTCTACAAACTTCATCTGCTTTTGGTAGTGATACCAAGTCTTTTCATTCATTGGTGGAGGCATGTTTAGCATTGCAGAAAACCTCCAAAAAAGCTGTGTGAAACCTAGGCCGTTGCTGACTGCAGGTAAAACAACAGTCTGTTGATGTCAAAGCCAGAGTGGGTGATGCCAGACCGTAGTGATGTCCACTCTGACAACAGCTCCCCACACCTTGTGCAGTTCACGGACAGCAGACAGGAAGCTCCCTTTCGCCCACCATCACCTCCTTCGCTGATCGACAGGTTCTGAAATGAACACAAGTTGCAAACTTAGTCTATGTCCACATACACAGTACACACTCAACATGTGACATACACACAGTACGGCAGCAAGCATCATGCTCAGCCTGCATGCACTGCCCCAAAAAATTATATGAATACTTCTTTCATTCAGCTTTCTGTCCGACTAAAGCTGTATTTGCTGCACAGCAAAACGGCCAGTTCCTGATCCAGAAAAAGTGGGGGGACTCTGAACTATGTGAACACACAAGATCTGCTTCATCAGTTCATGACAAACCATTTACACAAACACAAAAAGCGAAATATCAGCATATGTGGCCTAGACAATAACAATAAAACAAGATCACTCACCTTTTTCTTGCAAACTGGGCAGTGGAGGATGGTTATTAGTGGTTGTAAACTGCCAAGATTTGCAATGAAATTCAGACCGCCATCGCTCGCTGACCGTGTATCTGGGGTCGTCGTTGGTGTCACTCCCGTTCGTATCCGACGTTTTCCGGGTCTTCGGTGTTGTTTCTTCTGCAACTGTATCCTCTGCCATCTTCTCCCTCTTGAAAAAGTTTCTTTTTTTTTCGTCGATGCCAAAGACTCTGGCGCAGTTTCACTCGATGCACCATCCCCATTCACGAGCGACGATATCGAAGGCACCGCTCGGCCTCTTGCGGAGTGTTTTTCGACAAAACTGGCGTCTTATTTTTCTTCCTGCGGCGCTTCCCAAACTTATGAAGTGTTCGGAACTTAGTACCAACATTTTTCCCCATCTTCAAACGATTTTTTTGCTCACAATTTGACAAATTCCCACGGCACTCAAGAAGAAAGCGTCAAGCAGCGGCCATTTTGGATCGCATGGTTGCCTAGTCGGAAACAGCCGAAGAAGCCCCGAGTGAGCGAAACAGCCAATCAGCGATCGCGTTTTTGAACAGAGGTCCATATATGGAAATCTCCGCTCGGTTTTGCTGCATTCGGTTGCTCTCGTTTTTGGCTTCGTGTGACTTTGTGAATGGAAATTTCCGATGTTTCCGCGCGAATTCTGACGGAGAAAGAGTTGACCTACATAACGGTATGCGGCAAGCCGCAGTTTGTTCATGCAAAATGGCCGTAACCAAGGCCATACGTTCGCGATGCTCGAAGAAAAAATACGGTGTTTGGATGATTTTCATGTCGAGTGACTTTAAAAATAAGATCAATAAACACATTTTGAGGGCATTATAACATAAAACATGTGCAGGAACTGCTTCTAGATACTTCAAAGATGCAAAAGTCGAGTCTATCTCAAAACTGTTTTCTGAAAGATTTTGGTCAAAAATACTATGCCAAGAGCCACCTTAACGTGCAAGTTGCTAAGATGGTAATGCTTTATTCAGTTCAGATAAACAGGGGGATTGCATCATATAGTGTGCAATGCCAAACACATCTTTACACACGAATGAACCGTAAGTTCACCCCTAAAAACAGTTGAACGGATTAAGTTCAACAAATCCACAGAAAACCTGTGATACCTACTCATAGTGTTTAAAAAAAGGACACTGACATCAAATCTCTACCTCCTTTGAAGTGACCAAAGGGATATAAATGACACCCCGAAAAAAGGGGGAGAAGGAGAGTAGAGAAAATAAAAGGTGGAGGGGAAGGAGAAAGGAAACGTGAAAAAGGGAAAAAAATAAAATTAAAATAAAAAATAATTTAAACAATGACGCAATGATGTAAAATTGTCCGACACGAAAGTTGAACCTCACAAACACTAGGATACAAGTACAACTCTAGATGCGAGCATCCTTCCAAAAGTGAGCCAACGACCTAATACACACAAGTCAGTAGGAAAGCCCTCGAGCTATCAATCCTAATCCCCAGCCAATACGGGGGATAGGATTAAACGGAGATCGAGATACGATGTGAGGAGTACGAGCAATTCAAAGCAAAACGTCATCGAAACACACATGAACTAGACATAAAAAATCAGACTGACCTGTGTCTCAAGTGTGTACAGCCGGCTGATAAAAAGGCCATTGCATCATATAGTGTGCGATGTCAAACACATCTTTACACATCGATTCCGGCTCCTTTCTCTTTGGCATGGTTCAGACCGTCGTTTATCCGACGCACTTTCTGAATAAAATGATGCACGCTGGGAAAACCAGAAGTTCGCTCCGCTCATTCTCATTGGCCTCAACTGCATGTTATTACCGACTACAAACCGAAAACACAAAAAATAATTTTGGGTTTATTTTTTTCTTCAGTGTAGAATTTCATTAATGATCGTAGTAGTGTAGTATTGGGAACGTTGGCGTAGGAAAATACGGCGAAAGTGTAGTGGTTGGCAGGTCTGAGCGAGGCTCACGCGTCACCGGGCGCGCGATATAAAACACCTGACACCGCTGTAGCGGTTTGACCGGCTGAACGGTATATGAGGCCACCAACCGTTACAGCGGTTTGCCGAATTCAAAGGGTTAAACAAGAATGTTACTATTGATAATCTTAGTATAAATCCAGCACAGATCTGATGTGGCCGTGTAACAAATAGCCCAAATTGAATCCTCTGGTGATTTAATTTCTGGTAAATAAATCATACGAATTAAGCTTGACACCAAAAAATACCTATGACACAAAGAATCAACCAATGACTACACTAAAAGGTCTGCCAACAAAGGATACTCGACCATGGTCTGCACACCGTTTTTCTTGAAGATGACGATTCTTAGGACCTGGCCGTAGGGACTGCAGATAGTATGCATCACATCCTGTGAAAGACAACAATTCATAAACACCAAACATTTTCTCTGGTGGGGAGGGGGCTTTAGGAACGTGCGAAAAGAAGAGCCTGTTGCCTACAGAAACATATGGGTCTCTGACCCCTCAGCTCAAAATGTTATGGGCCATTTTGGGAAATTATGCGCGCAAAATAAAAATTATCCCAAAATAAACCCTGCGATAGTATGACCTGAAATTTACCAGTCAAACTGAACATTACCCCTAAGCATTAAGCCAAATAACTTTATTCTATCAATCATGAATTTAAACTAAATCAATCAATTAAAATTTCAAAAAAAATAAATGGTTTATCAAAACCACTGACCACTGTGATGGGGTACTGTGGATTCAAAATAGTAAACAGCAAAATGTGGTTGGCAGGACGGTTGTCTTCAGGGTCTCTGAAGAAAAACAAGAATAAATCAAGTTTGATACATTGACAAAGCCCTTATGGCTCTGTACATAACCCAGAGCTGACACTTTTTGGCAACGCACTTGATCAAAAGTTCAAAGACTGAGACTTAACTAGCCTCGGAAAAATGCCAATAAAGTTTTACCACCGACAACAGCTGATGGACTACTGGCCCAGTACACACTCATTCATAATAAAAATAATAAATTAATAACGGTATTTATAATGCGCTTATAATAATTATAACTCTAAGCGCGCACTCACAACTCGCGCACGCATGTGCACGCTTTATACAACAACTCACGTACCACAAATAGTAAAATACATTACGACGGTCAGCTTGGGGTGGGGAGTGTGGTGATATAGTGCTATAACTGTTGAAAGAGGTGAGTTTTAAGGGTGGACTGAAAGGAGGAGAGAGAGAGGGTTTCTGACGGAGAAAGAGTGGGAGCGTGTTCCAGGTGGATGGGCCGTTTACAGAGAAGGAGCGGGAGCCGAAAGTGCTGAGTTTGGTGCGGGGGATGGCGGAGAGGGTCGGAGGCGGAGTGGAGGGAGCGGGGAGGAGTGTATGGGTGAAGTAAGTTGGAGAGATAGACAGGAGCGCAGTTGTTCAGGGATTTGTAGCAGAGACAGAATCTTGTATTGGACGCGTTGGGGGATGGGGAGCCAGTGAAGGAGTTTGAGCAGGGGAGTGATGTGGTCGGATTTTTTCTTTCTGAGGACGAGGCGGGCAGCATTGTTCTGGACACGCTGGAGAGTAAAAGTGGTGGAGTGAGGTAGGCCGGAAAGGAGAGAGTTGCAGTAGTCGATGCGAGATAGGATGAGAGAGACAGCAAGTTTGGTGGCAGCTTCAGTAGTGAGGCATTTTCTGATCTGACTTATGCGACGGAGGTGGAAATAGCATGCCTGGGCCGTGGCGGAGACGAAGCTGGCCATGGAAAGAGAGGAATCGAGGATAACGCCGAGGTTTTTGGGCGAGTCGGAGAGGGAGATGGGGGTGCTGTCGAGTTGAAGGTGGAGAGAGGGAGGGAGCTGGGAAAGTTTCTGGCCAGTGCCCACCAGCATGGCCTCCGTTTTGTCGTCGTTCAGTTTAAGCTTGTTTGCCGTCATCCAGTTTTTTCACGTCTTAGTAGCAGTCAGCCGTTCGATTCAGTAGTGACCGAGTGTTGTCGAGTTTGTCTTTGTCCAGTAGTTGTGAGTCGTCAGCGTAGAGGTGGTGATGTATGTGGTGAGACTGGATGATGTTGGACAAGGGAGAGGTGTAGAGTGTGAAAAGAACCGTGCCCAGGACGGACCCCAATCAAGCAGATGAATGTTTTCACAAGCAACAATCCTTTCCAAGCCACAAGAGGAGCCAGCCACTGAAGCCCACATTTCCCACTGATAATTTGCTGATAACTGCACGCAACTGTTTCTCTCTCCCCCCCCCCCCCCCCCCCCCCCCAACCTGAAATGATACATACCCTGGTCTCTGGATCTTCTGACTGGTTGAGTAATTGAAGTAGGCAGGCTGCCCAGCCACATAAATGGAGCTAGTCTGTAAAAAAAAAAAAGTATGAAAGAAATGGAAATAAACAAATCAATCAAGCACAACAAAACTTGATTTGGTCTACCATAGATAATTATCAACTAAAATTAAACTTGTATTAGTTGTAAGAAAATTTCTGATACATGTTCCTAAGTGAAAATGAGTAGAAGAAAAATGAAAAGCACAGAAACACACTTTACCTGAACATATTCAACACAGTTCCTTGCACCGTTCAAGTCCTGTGAACAAAAGACAACAGTGAGGAAATATATTGTGCCAAACAACTAATAACAAGAAAGGCAAAGCCCTTATGGCTCACATGTATGACCGATGCACTTACGAGCCATTCTCAAAAAGTGAAAGCACTGAACAGTGACCACGTTTGTCACGCAAGCATTAACATTATATTGCACGGCACACTCCATTTTACAGAAATGTTTTGTATTGTGAATGAAGAAATACTATATAGCAATCATGTGTACTTTGTTGATGATTAGTAATAGACAAAAATGTAATTTTGGCAGCTTGAAAACGTGATGGGAGAATACCTACTGAGAAAACAAATTTAAAAAAATCTTTCACCATGATTATTTCCACAAACCAGCCATTTCCATGGATTGATTAGGTGCAGTACTTTATTTGGCAAGTTTTAGTTAGTTCCTGAAAACCGTTTTTATTGGTGTTAAAACACCTGCAAATGTATGTGACTGGACATCACATGTCAGGTCATCAAGAACAAGATCGGGTCAAAAATTCCCGTTGGTAAGCAAGTGAACCTAGCGGAGTTTCAAGCCAGTGTCTGTACTGATATTTTAAAATGATACCATTACTGAGTACAGGTGAAAGTTTTACGACTTGTGGGTGTCAATTTAGATTTATAGGCTCTTGTTTTTTTCTGGAGAAAATGTTCCGTCCTTTTTCACATCCTGGAACACGCTCGAATTAACACCACAAAATGCAACAAAATACCTGGGAAGTTCTGATTCTAATTTTGTACAGTATACCGATGACCCGGATGCAGATAACCTTCACTTTTCACTGCAAATGGTGAAGACAAAGCATGGCAAGCGATTTTTCTATTTGTGTCATCACATTTTACGTTACGTCCAGAATTTTCTTCTTAACTTCTGTGTGCATTGCCATTATCACTGATAGTTTTTCAAAAAATTCTTGCTGACCTAAATAAAGAAATTGACGTAGAATATTTCTAAGGCATTGCACAATGTGACGTCGTCATGTCTGCTTAGCAAGGAACCAGTTCTGAGCGTGGCGTTGTGGAATTGAAAAAGAAAGTTGCGAATGGCAGAGATCGCTCCTTATGAGTATGACAATAATTTCCAGAAATTGGAGGCCTGACATTTGGAATTACAGATGACACAACATTTATTTCAAAATACATGTTAGTAAATGTGTGTACAATTATCTGGTATTATTTAAATCATAGTATTAGTTCTGCTGTGCTGGAGTTAAAAGGTGCACACATATGCTTATTTTGGTTGTTGTACTAGATAATGGGTCATTCTCTGGATTTGGGTACTGGGTCAGTGGGTGTGTGACAAAGTAAAATTTCAACTTTGCAATTTTTTTTACAAATTGTTTATGCACATGGTTAGAATAATCCTTCTAGTTAAAGTACATGCAAAACAAAAAATAAAAAAATGAATCAATCATGTTTAGCATTTTGTATGATTTTATTTTGCAAATTGTACAGTCTCGGTTTGTTGCATGGACACCAATGTGCGTCCCATTCCAATCAAAATCAACTTTCAATACCATCATTTGACACCTAATTTGTTGCATGGACACCAATGTGCGTCCCATTCCAATCAAAATAAACTTTCAATACCATCATTTGACACCTAAATAATCTTTCAGTAATCAACACACACACTGCTATGTTGAAAAAAAAAAACAAGAATTTTACAGTATTTTTCTTAGTGGGGTTACATTTTAGCCACACACATTTCTTCAGTTCGTCCATCTAAAAGTTTTTCTGCTTCTCAGAAAACAACTGAAGGAATAATTCTTTATTACTGATACTCTTGGGGTATCTCAAAGTCAACTTAGTTTAAACAAGATGGGCAAAGCCCATATGGCTCACGTGTATCGACCAATCCACGTCTGACATTACGTTTCTTTTCGAAATACGGCTATTTTTTTTTTTTAACCTATTTCCCGAGCTCATGACCCTTGACCTTCCCAGGGGTCATCCAAATTAGTATGCATAGACAGGTCTTACCATCAGGTATCTCTGTAGCAAGTTTGGGTTTGAAGTTGTGAATTGTATTTGCAAATTTTTTTTTTGGTTGGTCAAAATATATCATTTTGGACCTATTTCTTGAGCTCGTGACCCTTGACCTTTCCGAGGGATGAACCTAATTAGTGTGCATACCATCAGGTATCTTTGTACTAAGTTTGGGTTTGAAGTTGTGAATAGTATTTCAAATTTGAGAAGAAAAAAAAAATGTCCCAAAATAGCTATTTTTCATATATTTCCTGAGCCATTGTGACCTTGACCTTTGTGAGAGGTCACTGAAATTGGTATGTTTAGAAAGGCCTAGAAACAAAGTATCCTTGGGCCAAGTTTGAAGACTAGCTTGAATAATCTCCAAGACAATGCCGTTAAAAGTTTTCCACGGACGACGCCAGACGGCCGACCACTGGCCCAGAACATTGACTCTTTTGCTTCGCACGTGAGCCAAAAAAAAAAAAAATTAAACAACAGAAAAACTGAATTAAATTTTGGTGTTATCTTGGTTGTGACTCGGACGCCAGAAGAAACGTCGCGCACCTTTTTGAATAAAACATGCTCCCATAGGATGTTTTCATAGGGCAAAAACATTACAGTATCAATAAAAGTTGTTTCTTTATTAAGTGTATGCTCTATCAATCTTTCCGAGAAACGTATCACAGCTTGTAAATGTCGAAATAATCTACCACTGTTGTTGCCAGATGCCACACATTGTGGAATCGGTTCAAATCACGACCGAGAATACACTTGATTTCTAGCCAATTTCCCCTCGAACAGATTGCACAGTGTTGTTAAGGCTACTCTTACAGAAGAATATGGAATACAAAAGTTACATAATATCTCAAGAAAGCAGTTCAATTTGCATACAACTAAACGTAGATCGCTGCGAAGCTTGAAGCTGAAGAAACAAACATGGACAGATCTGGGTCGTAAAACAAAGGCGCTGCGCGGACAACACATCCAAAATCGCCGATAGCGTGGGATTGCGCTGTGTTTGAAAGCTAAATATATTTCAGCCAGCAACGCGTGCGTTTTCCGCGGAAAGACACGATGTGTTATCTGGTTTTATTCACAACTTGCAAAGTAAAACAGTTCTTTGCATATTTTGGTTGCTGCACATCTTGTGGATGCCAGATCGATAAGCCAAATACAAAGTATCATTATGATACTTAAATCAATTTCGAAAACTTTAACAGGTATACAAAGCAATGAAGTTAACTCAGGGGTGGGAGTCTTACTTACTTACTTACGCCTGTCACCCCTACCCGGGTATAGGCCGTCGACGAGAGACCTCCAGCAACTCCTGTCCTGTGCTTCTCCTTCGATTCTACTCCAGGTGGTTCCCAGTCTCTTGATGTCTGCTTGGAGGTCTCGACGCCAGGAGTTTCTCGGCCTACCTCTTTTCCTCTTTCCCTGGGGGTTCCATGACAATGCCTGCCTAGTGATACTGGAAGCTGGCTTTCTCAGACTGTGACCGATCCATCCCCATCTTCTTCGCCCAATTTCATTCTCTGCTGTTATCTGCTCTGTTCTCTCCCAGAGTCTGACGTTGCTGATCTTCTCTGGCCAGTGGATTTGCAAAATTCTTCTAAGGCAACTGTTCATGAAGGTCTGTACTCTGTTGACTGTGGTTTTTGTCAATCTCCAAGTCTCTGCTCCATATAGGAGAACTGCTTTTACATTGGAGTTGAAGATCCGGACTTTGGTGTGTTGTGACAGCTCTCTGGAACTCCACACTTTTTTCAGCTGGAGAAAGGCTGCTCTGGCTTTACCGATTCGTGCTCTGACATCTGCATCAGTGCCGCCTTTTTTGTCTATGATGCTCCCGAGATAGGTGAAGGACTCCACCTCCTCCAACGGGGTGCCAGCAAGCAAGACTGGTTCCTCCCTGGTTGCGTTCAGCCTCATTGTCTTTGTTTTCTGTTTGTGAATGGTGAGGCCCACTTGGGACGAGATGTCAGCAAGCCTCGTGGTCTTGTCCTGCATTTGTTGATGAGTGTGGGACAGTAATGCCAAGTCGTCTGCAAAATCGAGGTCGTCAAGCTGTGTCCACAGTGTCCACTGTATTCCACTTCGTCTGTGCTCTGTGGTCATCTTCATGACCCAGTCTATGGCCAGTAGGAAGAGGAACGGAGACAGCAGACACCCCTGCCTGACACCAGTTCTGACCTGGAGCTCCCTGGTGAACTGCCCTTCGTGGATCACGCGACATGTCATACCATCGTAGCTGTTCTTGATCAGGCGGACGAGCTTTATGGGTACACCGTAGTGTCGTAGGAGTTTCCACAAAGTCTCTCGGTCCACACTGTCAAATGCTTTCTCATAATCCACAAAGTTGACGTACAGCGGGGAGCTCCACTCCAGAGACTGTTCCACGATGATGCGGAGAGTGGCGATCTGGTCTGTACATGATCGGTTCTTCCTGAATCCTGCTTGCTGGTCTCTCAGATGGGGGTCAACGGAGCTCTTCATTCTCTCCAGGATGATCCTGTTGAAGACCTTTCCTGGTACTGACAGCAAGGTGATTCCTCTGTAGTTGGAACACTTGCTGAGGTCGCCTTTCTTGGGAAGCTTGATTAGGTACCCCTCCTTCCAGTCAGCCGGCATCACCTCCTCTTCCCAGATCTTTCCAAACAGTGGGTACAGCATCTCCACTGTTGTCTCTGGGTCTGCTTTCAGAGACTCCGCTGGGATGCCATCTGGGCCTGCTGCTTTGCCGTTCTTCAAAAATGCCACTGCTCTTCTGATCTCTTCCCGGCTGGGTCTGTCGCAGCTGATGGGTAGGTCGGTCTCTGCCGGCTGGATGTCTGGGGGGTCGGGTGGGCTAGGTCTGTTCAGTAACTCTTCAAAATACTCGGCCCATCTGTCGAGTTGGTCTGCTCTGTCTGCAATAGGCTTGCCTTCTTTGTCTTTTACTGGTCTTTCTGTATGAGGGGTGGGAGTCTAGTAACAAAGAAAACGAGGAAAATCGATGCTCCACCTTCAAGCGAACAATATGTGATGCCACATGCCTCAACCTTCCTAATGAAATCACTGATGACTTCTTCACCAACTGCCTCTTCCGTCCACTCCCACTTATTTTTCAAACAATTTTCATCAATGGATAGTGCACTGTCTTTGAACAATATCCTTTCTCACTGCCATTTACTACTGCGACCTAATGCTACTGGAAGTATCGGGCGATAGTGAACCAAACTACATACAAATCCGATCCCTTTGAGAATTTTTAGCCATTTTAAGAAGATTTTTTTTTGTGTGTGTGTTTTTAGACGCAGATAATAAATCTGCTGCAGCGGAATTGTGAGTGTCCGCGGAAATCTGCGAAAATGCTGAAAAATCATACCCCTGTAACGTTTTTGCTTGACATGTTTGCTCACCGAGGAATACAAAAGCCCTGTGTCGATCCTGGGTCAAGTTTGTTTGCATTAGATTTGGGACACAATGCAGGACGACCGAGAGCTGCATTTTTCTTGACCCATTTTCCAGTAAAACCTCTTTATATAATTATAAGCAGGCTGTAACAAGTCTTATATGACTAAGTGCCAAAAGGTGGTCTCCTGATTTGGGACAAAGGGGTAAATAATTCAAGTTTGTCTCACAGAGTTGTCTTCTTTTACCATCAGATATCTTTCAATACCAAGCAAGATTCTGCAATAGGAAAAGATAATTGAAGGTTTGGTTTGTGAGATATTGTAGTTTAAATGGTAAAATGCCTGTCATATCGCGTGTCAAACATTACAACACAAATAGTTGATCAAGTAGACAATTCAAGGGATGTTGGCAACAAAACATTTTTTTTTCCTTTAAAGACTGACCTGCATCTACATTATAATCATATTTTGTTGTGATGTTCACATTCTAAAATACTTTATTGCATATTCAGTGTTGTAAGGTTTGACACACGACACCGACTAAATTGTTTACAATTTGTCTGCAAGTCTATTTTAACTTTTTATTCGTAAAATAACATTGTACCACATCCATACAAACAAAACAAGACCAGGTGTATTGGTATTTGCAAACAGAGATTCATTAATATTTAGAAAATAGTGCATTTCCTGCTGATGTTGTAATGTTGACGTTTGACACTGACTGGACCATAAAGTGATAAACATGCTGTAAAAGGTCCTGGCAAAAAAAAAAAGGAATCAAATCAAAGTACGAGCATTTTGGCAAGCTGAGCTAAACTTGCAACATTCTCTTCTTGCAAGAAAATTTCACTAGCACAGCTCAGAGATACTGCAACAGCCATCTATAATGTCGAGCGTCAAATTTACAACAACAGAGTCGGGTCATACGTCAACATTTCTACACATGCCGCCTCTGTTGTACTAAAGTAACACCGCCATTTTGTCACTCTAACGTAACTACGTATTTCCAAGTTGTGGTAAATCGATTTTCCTAAATGCATTCTACCCAAAAGATCTAATGAAAACAACCAATGCTTGTTTACATAATTTTACACAAAAAGCTTCAGATATTAGTTTGATTGATTGTACATTGCTTAACGTCCCGACAGCAACAAGGCTTTCTCAGGACGTGCCTGCACTGCTTGTAAAAAAAAACAACTAAACAGAACATTGAATGTATGTCGCCAACCGGTCAAATACGTTAAACAAACCTAACACATGGGGCCTAAATAAAGCTAAGACCATCTAGCAACACACATCCAATATCAAGAGCTACAGGCAGTGCAGACAGTAGGGAGAGTTTTAAAAAGGCAAATACAGGTGAATGGACAAAGGGTAGACAGAAACACATGCCCCAGAATAGAGAGAAAAACCCACCCTGTGGGGCTGACCAGGGTGACCCTGGGAACAAAAAAATACCTAACCCCACCCAAGTCCCCCAGGGCAGACCCGGGTGGGGTTTCAGATATTAGTGTCGTTCGTCAAAACAGTGTCATACGTCAAAGAAGAAAGTCTTACAACATACATTTCGATCCTTGCTGTTCGTCAAAAAAAAGTCAGTCAAGAGGAAACACCACGTGTACCGGAAGTGACCCACAGACACGTTGGAAAAAAAAATGCTCGTGAAAGGAAATATTTGGCTTGGTGTCGTGACGTCAAACATTACAATTTTTGGTGATTGAATAGATCGCAGTTTTACACGTGATAACGTTGAGCTCAAACATTGGAAATGAATGTCAATGAATAGTTATTCCCAGAGTATACAGTGGCGTTTTTGGATAATCTCTAACGCAACTCATTCGGATGGTAAACAAAGACAAAGTTTCGGGGACGGTCTTACAACACGTTTGACGTAAGACACGGTAAAATTCAACGACCATATTCGCACGGATTCAGAAACACTGATTGGTATGACAAACCTATGAGCATAGAATAATGTCTTATTAATCTACTTGCTAGATTTCAAGCGTCTTTGTTGCACTGAGACTGAGTACATGCCCATCATCTGAAGCAGACTGCCAAGTGTCCATTTTGGGCGCCATGATTTCTGGCTGAATATCACATATTTAGGACAATATTGCTCAAAATACTCGAAATTACTGCTTGAAAGTATTTATAGTATCCACACATTCACTCTTTCACACAGATAAAACAATAATTCAGTTTTCAGATGTAAATATACATGATTTTATTGGAAATCATATCAGTACCCCTTCTGTGTCCCGCCTTTTGGCACTTAGTCATATGAAGAATGATATGTTGTGTACAAATGATCAAGTGATAAAATTTGGATGGTTTATGAAGAAGTAAGCACGATCCTTGTGAGCATCTACAACGAAGTCACAAAATGGCAACCGTGATATGCGACATTTTCACGGTAAAATCGTTTAAGCACAAAAACTAAATCAAACAGACAACACATTTTATCTTTTTTTTTTTTCAAGACGATACCGAGCAGATATTTATAATTATGAAAAACTAAGCAGTACTTGTCCAACAATGAAGCCCCAAAGATAAGCACGCCCACTGGTCTCCTTTTCCATAGAAGGACCCTAATATTCCTATCAGTAGCCTTCATTCTCCTCAGATTTTTAACATTTGAAGGGCTCTAAAGAATCTTGCAGACTCAGAAAAGAAAATCCAGGCCTTTGAGAACAAGTGCCTGAGGAAGTTGCTCCGCATCTCGTACCGCGAGCACAAGACCAACGAATATGTACGGAGCATCGTCACTTCCCTGGTGGGCCCACATGAACCCCTTCTGGCAACCGTGAAACGGCGCAAGCTTGCTTGGTTTGGCCACGTGACCCGACACAACACCTTGTCCAAGACTATCCTCCAAGGCACTCTCGAAGGAAGTCGTCGGCGAGGTCGTCAGAGAAAGAGTTGGGTCGCAAACATAAAAGAATGGACCGAACTCGAGATGCCAGACTTGCTTGCCACCGCCCAAAATAGAACTCGGTGGAGAGCACTGTCTGTTGCTGCTGCCTTTCAGTCCCCCCAACGCCCAGTTCGGGCAAGGGACTGATGATGATGATGAAAGAATCTCAGATCATCTTTTGAAACACCGTTTTGAAAACTAAACGACAAAACATGCACAGACATTAAATAGTCAATTTTCAAAACATGTTAATAATTTGAGTTTTTGTCACACTTTGGTGTTCACCTTTTAAGAATGGACCATGTGTGACCTTTGTGACAATAAGGGCTGGCTTTAGCACCAGAGAAATCCATGTTTTCTCAAAATTTAAGCATTTTTCACACATCTGTCCCATGACCCTTGCGACGAGTTGAACACTCACTTTTGCTTCGTACATGATCCAAAAAGTCTTTCTCATCTGGTTCATGCACAAAATCTCAAATCTGATTCATGTTTGATAATAGTCAGGCATGGGAATTGCCCAAGCAAAAATCATCTGAAACTTGAAGCTAGGCCTCCACGAAGCTAGACCTTGCTTTTCCTTTCCAGGGGCCGATTCAAACAATGGGGGAAGGGGGGGGGGGGCGCTAGACACCCTCTTTCCTGCGGGCGAAAAAACGACACGGGGGGAGGGGGGGGGGGGTGTAGGCGCTAGACACCTTCTGTCCTGCGCCGAAAAATCAGACGACAGAGGGGGAAGGGGTGTAGGTGCTAGACCTTGCTTCCTGGTGGGGCCGAAAAATCAAACGATGGGGGTAGACCTTGCTTCCTGGGGCAAAAAAATCAAACGACAGGGGGGGAGGGGTGCATATAGTCACTACGCCTTTATTTCAGGGGCCGAAAAACAAACAAACGGCAAATACAATGCATGTCTGCCCACCTAGGTTTACTGTGCTGCACACTCGGCCACCAGTGCGGGTCGCTGACACAGCCTGCCGCGTCATATCCCGCGATGTTAAACTGGTGCTCTGCTTGTTTTGCTACCCACATTTTTTTCCCCACGAAGACGCCTTTTTATTTTTGCGGACGATCTCTTCTTTTTCGCAGAATCCTGCGGAATTCGCGGACAATTCCCATGCCTGAATAGTATTTATTTACTAATTATCATTAGGAATCTAGATTGGAATAGTACTGTTATGGTTGCGACAACTAATTAGAAAAAAACACAAGAAAGGCAAAGCCATTATCATGATTATGGCTCACGTGTATAACCGATTTACATAATTATGTGACCTTTGTGACAAGGGCCGGCTTCTGCAACAGAAATCCATGTTTTCTGAAAATGTAAGCATTTTCACACATCTGTCAACATCCCGTGACCCTTGACCTTTGTGATGAGTTGACTAAATTTGTATGCATAGAAAGGTCTTATCATCTAACTTTGTGCCGAATTTCGTTGAAAATTTGCAAAAATGTTGATAATACCTACAATTTTATCCAAAATTGGCATTTTACACATTTGCCAGCCTCTTGTGACCCTTGACCTTTCCGAGGGGTCATCCAAATTAGTATGCACAGATAGATCTTACCATCAGGTATCTCTGTACCAAATTTGGTTTGAAGTTGTAAACAGTATTTGAGAAACAACATCTTTTGTCAACTCAAAATATGGCTATTTTTCACCTATTTCCTGAACTCTTCAGTCTTGTGACCCTTGACCTTTGTGAGAAGTCACTCAAATTGGTATGTTTAGAAAGGTCTTGCCACAAAGTATCCTTGGGCCAAGTTTAAAGACTGTGGCTTGAATAGTCTCCAAGAAAATGCCAATGTTAACGTTTACAACTGACAACAGACGACCACTGGCCCAAAACATACTCACTTTTGCTTCGCACATGAGCCAAACACAAAGACCCTAAGTACTAGTAGTTGGCCCATGCGAAAAGCAACCATCGGGGCCTCACTCATGATTTTTAATAATTGCTTCAGGGCTGAAAAATTCAACAGTCTTCTCATTAAATATATCTGTACAAAAGCATGTCAAATGAACACAGCATACCTTTCCATTTCCAGCTGATTAACTACAAATACTGACACACGTTACAGCACGATGCCTAAACAGTAATCTGGACTAGTTGAAAGGTTGTACTAAGGTTAGTAACTTGTAAAGCACGGTCCATGGGTGGGACAGAAAAAAAAGTTGCATCTTGAAGCCGGGGTCTGGGGGCACTTTTTAAGTGAAAAAAATAATAATATATAAAAAAAAATTGGGAATCCGGAAATCCGGAAAAGTCCACCCATGGCATTTTTAACTGGATGAACCTTTGCTCGGCAAACCTAGATCGGAAAAGATCGGCTATCTTTTGGTTTGTTTCTTAATTGAGGTTGAACGTACTTAGGCGAATTTGAGCAAACTAGGTTCGCCATGGTTCTCTTTTTTAACTGAAGTGCTTGGTTTGGCGGAAGTAGGTCTGCGAAGTCTTCAAAATGGCTGCTGCAATGCTGCTTCGCGATTTGGAAGATTTTTGTTTTTGTACTTTTTGCAGGAGGGATCCCACAAACACCGTTGCACCTCCCACAAATCAATAAATACTAAAATAGGTCTTGTTCTTCGCACGAAAGTAAAATATTGTCATCCACCAAGGTTGTTTGGATCGGCGACTATCTTCTTATCTCCAAAGCAGAAGAGGGTAAATAAAAGTTCAGACCAATCAGAGAAAAGGATCGCCTTGGATTGCTAGACATGTCACGCGATCCTTTTCCGACAGCAAACCATGGTTTGCCGAGGTCTGCGAACTACTTCGCCGTATCTTTTGATCGTCCAATTAAGAACCAACCTGGTTTGCCCGAGATCGCGAACTCTCTAACGTCAGAGTTGGCAAACAAACGTACAATTAAGAACGGCATATAGGGGTGCAATGACATTTTACAAGCCCTGACCATTCCAAAAGAAGAAAAAAAAACAAACCTCAAATTCAATCAGAGCCTGTTTTTTTCGGGGCATCATAATCACATCCCTAACAGCTCCAAAATGTTGCACAGCTTCCACCAAATCAGCCTCAATGGCTGCATCACTCAGTCCTCTCACGTGCACCACTGGGGAAGGGGGTGGCTTGTGAGGATCCTCATATCTGTCCTGTAAAGGAAATGGACGTATCTAGCAATAGCATAAACGGTGTACATGTCCAATGGTTATACTATTCTATTCATTGAAAATCGTAGCATACTGTAGCATAAAATTGAAAAGCCAATTCACTTTCCAAATTCCACACAAAAATTTACTATTTGCAGTGCTAATGCTGTTCACTTTAAAAACCAAACAAAATTACAAACATAATAAAATGCTAAATACACGAAATCAAAGATGTTTTTTAAGCACTGACCAAACATGGCTCAAACAGACTAAGGTCAAGGACGTGTCGGCACGCAAGGAAGACCGTCAGTAGGTCAAAAGATAGACCTTCGCAGTGGCATTGTTTGTTCCAAAATACACTTTTCATGGTCAGTCACATTTCAAACAGCAGCGTTGAACATCAATGTGTATGTTACGCGACGTTTGAAAATAACAAACTGATACAATGCACTCTATTCAAATAAAATAAACCAAACAAATTGGGTAGCAATTTACCGGCGACTAGCCGCCATCTTTGCAAGCCACGCTCGTTATTATCTTGCACAAAAAAACAAACGAGTAAGCAACAAACACAGTCTAATACTTTTGTATTTCTGTTTACAACAATCAAAGTGTTCAAAAAAATGCAACTATATGGTTCAAAACCATGAAAACTGATCGATTTGTGTATAACTGGCTTTCGTGCACATGACGCCATTTCTATTGTTCTTCCATCAAACGTATTTCTTCTGCCCAGCTTTTAAAGACTAACTGCGATCAGAATCTAATAAAAACCACAATAGTATGTTACCCTTCCAGAGATTCCGTGCATGCCCTCGTCTGTTTTCTGTCTTTTAGACATGTGCCCTTCGTATCCAGATGACATTTCTTCGTCTCCCATTTGGCTAACGTTCTCCCGTGGCCGCTTCTGCTCAAAGCTCATGCCTGCCTTCGGTAAACTTCGGCTGCGTCCGTAAGTGCTCGCGCTTTGGGTTGAGCGCACCACAGCACGCCTATCTCGCGCACAGAGGTCTCTGCAAGACACGATGCCGGCTGAAGTGAAACAAGAAGTCTTCGGGCAAACAAGGGAAGGTCAAAATGTAATACGGTAAGGCAAAACGAATTGAATGCGAGGAAAATTAAAACCCATCAAGTGTATTGCTGCAGCGCGGTGAATCAGGACGAAACACGTGTTGTTTTGTGACGTGACGTTGACAAAGATCGAAAGTGACAAGCGATAGGGGGACGTGATAGGCGGTCCGTAAAGAAACTCAGACAGACGACTTAAAAAAAAAAAAAAAAAAAAAAAAAACGTAGGCAATGGTTTACATTTATTTTTTTTTAAATGATAAGTTTGTGAGTGTTTGAAAACAATATTTTGCATGCAGTATGTACGTAACGAAGCCTTGGAATACGACCACTTTATTTAACGACAACGACGGCTCCAACGATAATAAATGAATCTTTGGTCACGCACGCCCCCTTCATTAGTTCCTTGTTCCCCCCCCCCCCCCCCTTGAAAAAAAAGTAGTAGATGAATAGTAGAGCTATATATTAAGCCAGCTTTTATACCCGAACAAGGGACCTTTCTCAAAATCACTCGGTTGCAGGCCGTTGCTTGGACACTTAATTAAACAAGTCACAAGACCCTAGGCGGGTTGCAGGGAATGATGATGATTATCAGTTTGTGGTTTAACATTCACTGCACCAAAGTGATAATGGACGGTCTGGAGGGGTGGTTTTTAGACGACAGCTATTACATGTGGAGTGCAACCTGAACACTGATCAATTAACACCGGCCTTTCTTAGTGGCTGGCCCAGGTCTAAGCTCACACACAAATGGTCCTCTGACCCCTACCTTATGCCAAATCGCCAGTCCATAACAAATACATAACACAAAGTATGAGATGCTCCACAACCCTTGTTGGAAATTGGAGCATCTTGTACTTTGTTTTAAAGCAATCTTCTCCATGGCTAGGCTTTGTTTGCTAAAATTTGCAAATTACAATGGGTGATCAAGGTTATTGTGTTCCAACTAAGATGTTTTTTTTTCTACTTTTCACAATCTATGTGAGTAGGTACACATCAGAGGTTTTCCAAGTCTTTTGAGCATAACTGGGGGAACCCTTCTGATTACAAAGGAGAAGATCAGACAAGCCTTCATTTTAGCCATTTTGTTCAGCATTGTTGTAAAACATACTAAGAACGTTTATAAAGGAGATCACAAACTATTCACCCTTTAATGCTTGGAATAGGTTGGGGGGTGGGCCCTCTTAAAAAAAGATAGCAGGGGGGGGGGGGGAAGATGGGGGGGAGGGGGAGGGAGGATAGAGTATCCCATCCCTCCCTTCCCCCTCCTCCCACCAGCAATAATTCCTAGGAACAAAAAACTAGAGGAGCTTACATTCGATTTTTTTTCCTTAGAAACATTCAAAGTTGTTCCTGTTTTTTAAGTCCCTTCTATTTATATGAATGTGTGTGTGCGTATACAGGTATATAAACAAGAGGATCTCCAATATTTCTGTACATACATAGAGTATCCCATCCCTCCCTTCCCCCTCCTCCCACCAGCAATAATTCCTAGGAACAAAAAAAGTAGAGGAGCTTACATTCGATTTTTTTCCTTAGAAACATTCAAAGTGGTTCCTGTTTTTTAAGTGTGTGTGCGTATGTATATAAACAAGAGGATCTCCAATATTTCAGTACATATAAGCTTGAAACTTTCTTAAAGGGGTGGCTAATAGAGTTTTGAGCATATTGTAATTAAATGTCTCATTTAAGACATAAACAACCGTTTATAGGAATTTGGTTGACCCAGATTAGAGTCTGTATTTTTGACAGTTTGGATAAAGACATTGGATGAGTTTGTTAGCCAGCTTTGTATACTTTCAACTTCTTTAGTGAAAATTTTCAGAAAAGAATTAAAACAGTAAAAAACTTAGACTTCTTGAGAAAGTCAGACAGTGGCGGTGACGTAAAAGAGGCAGCTCCATCACCACGCAGACATTAACATAATATTCTAAATGTGACGTAATTCTCCCTAGCACATGCACTGCACGCTCTCTCTCACACAGACATGCATGCCCGGAGAGCACATGAGGATCTATGTCTCTTGGAGATGTTTGGAGCGTGTGCCACATGCACGCACTAACACGCAGACATCGTCGCGCTTTTAGAAGAGCATTCAGGTGACCTGATATAGCTAGTTTGGAGAAAGACATTGGATGAGTTCATTAGCCGGCTTTGTACCCTTTCAACTTCTTCAGTAAAAATGAATTCTTTTCAGAAAAAAAATAAAACGTAAAAACCTTGATATCTGGAGAAAGTCAATCAGTGGCGGTGACGTCAAAGAAGCAACTCCGTCACCATGCAGACACACTCTAAATATGACGTAATTCGCTTGCTCGCTCTCTCACATAATATATGCATACATCTCCATGAGGCACATATCCTCATGTACCCGGAGGGCGCATGAACATCTATGCCTCTTGAGGATGTTTAGAGCGCATGCACGCACGCAAACGCATACACACTCATCGATGCACTTTCAGAAGAGCATGCGGGTGTACTTAGTATAGCATGTAGCTAGGTAAAGTCAACCTGATTTCACAGAGATTATAGCAAGACTGAAATTGTACCGTGAAATTCTAGTTTTGTCACCATTTTCCCCAAGTCTTGAAGCAAAAGCGAAACTCAAATCATGTTAAATATAAAATTACGTAAAGCAAAAGTATATGTCATGACAAATGAAGTTTGACAAACCAATGATGTGTATGCACTGCGCGCGCCCCTTATAGAGTTCACTATGATGCATTGGCACATCTGCGAGGCTTTTTCAAAAGGAGATACCCCCATCTGGGTCTGCCCTGGGGGACTTGGGTGGGGTTAACCTACTTTTTAGTTCCCAGGGTCACCCTGGTCAGCCCCACAGGGTGGGTTTTTCCTTCTATTCTGTGGCATGTGTTTCTGTCTACCCTTGGTCCATTAACTTATATTTTCCTTTTTTAAATTCTCCCTACTGTCTGCGCTGCCTGTAACTCTTGATATTGGATGTCTGTTGCTAAATGGTCTTAGCTTTATTTAGGCCCTATGTCGTAGGTTTATTTAATGTATTGGACCGGCTGGCGACATACATTCAATATTCTGTTTAGTTTTTTTTTCACAAGCAGTGCAGGCACATCCTGATAAAGTCTTGTTGCTGTCGGGACGTTAAGCAATGTACAATCAATCAAAAGAAGATATTTCAACATCAGAATCAAGTCAAAGTAAAAAGGTAGACCCTTGACAGCGAAGACAGCTCTCATATAGAAGGGACTTTGTGGGTTATGGTTCATCCCATCTTGTTAAGCATATTCTTCCGATTCATCTCTCTCCACCTTAACTCACTCTACCCCCCTAATCCGCATGGCAATGGCAACAAACACTGACAGACACAGGGCGCTTCACGCCAGTTAAATGTTTTGTGGACTGGCTTACCCACAGCGATTTTGAAGAACAAGATGGGATGACTCATGCCCTCAAAGCCTCTTCTGTATGAGCTTGCATGCATTTTCCCACCTTCTCCACAATAAATTCGCAAACATTACAAAAATAGACTCTCTTCCTAAATCAGATTGTCAGATGGAGAGTACCGTGTCATCTCATACAAATAATACTGACATGCTGGTGCTTTGCATCAGTTAGGAACATTGTACAATGTATAATACTGATGCATTTAGTGCTTTTATGTCACTGCCACTGACCGATTCCCTACTGAAGTTGAGGAGCCTTACTTTTGACATTTTTTTCTGCAATGAATTTTCATTTTAGAAAAAGTTGAAGAGATACAAAGCTGGCTAACGAACTCATCCAATGATCTTCTTTAATTAGCTACATGTATATTCAACATTTCAAGTGAGTATAATGAAAATTACGGAGTCTAATGTGGTGCAACTGACTTTCTATAATTAATGGTCATTTAACTCTTCAATGAGACATCACATTTTAAAATGCTTGGAGGCTCTCTTAAACACCCTTTGAATGAAGCATTTCCTGTATCTTCAAGCTTGTACGTATGTAAACTTGGAGATTTTCATGTTTACATACATACACACACACAGACACACACATGGCGCTTTGCAGCAAAAGTACCTTCAGCAACGAGGTTAGCGTAACTCGACATGACCTCATTTTTTTATCTCATTACTTCTTGCCAGAATATGAGGCCCACCTCACCCATAACTTCATTTGCATGCTACTAAAGGGCTGTGACCAACCCCATCTAAAAAAATTATATATATATATATACTCTACTTTTAACAAAGGCGTCACCCAAAGCCAAAAATGCACTCAATCAGATTAGCTCCAAGGGGCGTAATTTTTCATTCATTTCTGAGAATGTTATTGCTGTGCTAATGCCATGGAATTCCAGGCTGGTAAGCTTGCATTGTGTCATCACCTGCCCTTTTTGTGACTGCATCGAGAGATGGTTAGTGGGAGAGAAGGAACGACAGACCTATCATTTTAAGCCTTCCACTGAAGGGAGAGGGGGAGGACTGGATATTCTCCAGTGGATTACGGGGCCCCTGGGGTAGTCCCTATTGCTCTATGCAGTAGGTGTTCAGTGTTAGTCCCTATTGCTCTATGCAGTAGGTCCCCCCACCTGGGTCTACCCTGGGGGACTTGGGTGGGGTTAACTACTTTTTAGTTCCCAGGGTCACCCTGGTCAGCCCCACGGGGTGGGTTTTCCTCTCTATTCTTGGGCATGTGTTTCTGTCTACCCTTGGTCCATTCACCTGTATTTGCCTTTTGAAAACTCTCCCAACTGTCTGCACTGCCTGTAGCTCTTGATATTGGATGTGTGTTGCTAAATGGTCTTAGCGTTTTTTAGGCCCCATGTCGCAGGTTTATTTAACGTATTGGACCGGTTGGCGACATACATTCAATATTCTTTTTTTTTTTTTTTTTTTTTTTTTTTTTCACAAGCAGTGCAGGCACGTCCTGAGAAAGCCTTGTTGCTGTCGGGACGTTAAGCAATGTACAATCAATCAATCTATGCAGTAGGTGTTTAGTGGAAGTGTCCTTTGGGGGGGGGGGGGGGGGGGGGAGGGAGGACTGGATATTCTCCAGCGGATTGCAGGGCGCCTGGGGGTAGTCCCTATTGCTCTAAGCAGTAGGAGTTCAGTGGAAGACTTAAAATGATAGGTCTGCCATTCCTTCTCTCCCACTAACCTTCTCTTTCTAGATCTAGTGAGCAATGCAGTTACAAAAAGGGCAGCTGATGTCCTGATGACACAATGCAAGCTTACCAGCCTGAAATTCCATGGCATATATATATATATATATATATATATATATATATATATATATATATATATATATATATATATATTATATATATATATATATATATATATATATATATATATATATATATATATATATATATATATATATATATATATATATATGTATATATATATATATATATGCCATGGAATTCCAGGCTGGTAAGCTTGCATTGTAATATATAATACACACATATATACATATATATGTTGATGTTGAACAACACCAGACCTCACCTTATTATTTTAGTCCTATTTGAGTTCATCTGCGCGCTGGTTGTTTTGGGAGGTGCAGTGCCAGCACCAAATATATATACAGTGTGTGTGTGTGTGTGTATATATATTAACTGTAGTCTAAAGTCTCCTTTGTTGGTCTCATTGACGCTGATTTTGATCCTCGGAGTCGGTATGAGGGTGCGGCAGCGGACTGGGTCTAGATGTCTGTAGCCAGGTTTTGTTTTTCACGCAGTTCACGTATTCATAATAGACGTCTAAAAGCAAAGGAAATGGCTTAACTGTTGTCAGTGCTGCCGGTTCGTAATTTTTGCACAGATATGCGTATTTTTACATGATGTCCAAAATGTTGTAATGTAAGATGTTGCAATTGACGTACCAGTGGTCTCTCGTGCTCACACATATAACCTTCGTTCATATTTCATGGTTACACAATCAGTAACTCAATCTTGCTTTGTTCGCGTCTTGTAGTTGAAGTCCACATCATGTAATTAGTTGTACACTGATAGTCAATAAGCTAGCATGATCTACCGTGCACCCCCCCCCTCTCCTCCCCCCCCCCCCCCCAGTACTCAATAAGATGGGTTTCAAAGTGTACCTTAGTATGTCATCCTGAGATGTTTAAGCCATGTTCCCCCGAAAATCCTTAGGAACACACCAGAGATATAGCCGATGGCGCAAGGGTACCCCCATTCACGCTCTTTGCGGTTGCTAAAATGAGGTTGAGAAACATTTTCCTCTAAATAAATCAGAGTTCATTCAAAAAGCCCAAATCAGACACTATTATGTTAAGGCACACCTTCTGCGTCCTCTGCAAAAAAACAGAATGAAAAAATATTGAATCTCTGGCTCACAGTGAAGGTATGTGTGCACCCAGTAAACAGCCATTTCCGCAAAAAAGACAAAAATAATGTATCAGATGCCTTCAGACATTTTTATAGCACTGGCAGTCTATTTTCAGGCTTACATCATTAAAACAGGATGTCACAATTATTATAAACTTAACTAGGTGATTCTATGATCACTGTGAGTGCCACAGTGGTTGATTTTGTATCCCTACCTCAAAGTTGTAAAAATAAACAAAATTAATTAGAAAAAATTACTAAATTTTTTCCATTTCATTTTGACCTCTCCTTACCTATTAAGTTTCAATAATGTGAGCATAAAGTGCAAGAAAATAAGGAAAGTCAGCATCCTTTAGAGTAAATTCATGGTGAACGATAGGTTTTTCCCATTTAAAATTGCTGAATTGGGGAACATACGTTGTTTCTGATGCCCTCAAAAATTCTTTATACAACTGATAGGTCTTTCTTAGGTTTTATTGGTTAGGATAGAGTACCACAGTTACTCCCAACCTGATTTTATGATGCTGTGATGCATTTAGGGGCCACAGTGGCTAAATCTGCTGCCCTACCCCCATTTTACCAGTACACAAAAGAACGCAAAATGACCATAACAATTGCTTATGTCATACTCCTCTGTTTAAATATTTTTGTTGCCAGTTTTCATAACAAATTATGCATAATGAGCATAACAATTTGTGATCATTTCATTAATTTCAATGTGACCCATCAATTTAATTGTAACTATTTTTAAGTGGCTGGTCTTTTAGGTGATATTTTACCTAGCATAAGGCGGGTCTAGTAAGGTATCCCCTTTTCTTTTCCATTAATTTTATCTAGAAATGTGTAAATATGAATATGCATAATAAGTTTCATGGTTCCTAACAGCCTAAACAATGTTATCAAAATACTTAGTTTCCACATGTCCACCACGAGATCATCACTTCCACCTCCATTTTTTGCCTTCTTTTTCTGCAACGTTCAATTACTTAATGACCATCTTTAAATCTTATATTGTTATGGCTGCCAATGAGTGAGCTGTCAAGAGGTCGGCAGCAGGAAAATGTTTCTCAACCTCATTTTAGCATCCACGAAGAGCATGAATGGGGTACCCTTGCGCCATCGGCTATATCTCTGGTGTGTTCCTAAGGATTTTCAGGGAACATGGCTTAAACATCTCAGGACATACTAAGGTACACTTTGAAACCCATCTTATTGAGTACGGTGGGGGGGGGGGGGGGGGGGGGGGGGGTGGGTGCACGGTAAACTCTGCTAGCTTATGGACTATGACAACCACAATCTGTTCTTGCTTTGTTGTTTTCTAGGAGAGGGCGGAGGGTGGGGGTGTCTATGACAATTTGACAAAAATGTGTTGTGGTTGGTGTCCTGGATACTAAAGCTTGAATCGGTACTGCCAGAAAACTGGCTCTTGTTGCTGAGAACCATTGTGCTCTTCACTGTAGCACAGTAATTCAGTGCTTGCACACATGTTTACTGAAAAAAGCATATTATATGTAATGGAAGTCATTGAAACGCAAACCTGATTACATTAGATTGCAAAATAGCAAAAACTAAATAAAAATCCGAAATTGCCAAATATACTTGCGTTTGGTATTTTATACACCAAGTATAACACCTATAGTTAGCTGAGTGATGAATGTAACCAGTGCAAGATTGAGTTTGTAAAGTCTGCAAGAGGCATAAACGTTCAAAAGTCCTCACCACCTAAGGGTCGTTATGAGAATCTATACATATTGCTCGAGATTTTATCTGATAGTGTTACTCAAACTGAGGAAGTAGATGCGGACTAAGTAACGATTATAATCCACATCTGCAAGAGGCACAGATCCTCATGAGTCGCCTCTGCCCACGGGTTCATGAAAATCTACGCCTCTGACTGGTTCCATTCATGCTCAGGTTTCTCAAATTGAGTCTTAACTGAAAACAGCCATGACTGTAACCAAATGGCAGGCAAGCACCGCGAAAACGTAAACAGTGAGAGAGTCTGCGGGCCAAGATGTGTTGACAAGTTTGACATCGAAAATGCCGAATTTTTTTTTTTTTTTGTTGACTTATGGATTTTCAAAATGACCTATTGATTTTATGTTCCTCCGGTCATATGACTTATTGACTGCAAAACTCAACCTAATCACTGATATATATATGAATAAATAAAACCAGTCCAAGAAAGCTGGCACCACACACTCCAAATATGGATCCAAGCAGCAGTGAAATACTTAAAATGTGAAGAAAGGATCCACATACAACACATAGTTTAGGAGGAGTTACACTTTTATTCTATGCACAAATTTTCGCCCGCTCAGCGAGGGCTCCTTCAGGGGAATGCATTCCCGTGAAGAAGCCCTCGCTGAGAGGGCGACTGCATTCCCCTGAAGAAGCCCTCGTTGAGAGGGAGAAAATTTGTGCATAGAATAAAAGTGTAACTCCTCCTAAACTACGTGGTGTATGTGGATCCTTTCTTCACATTTTAAGTATATATATATATATATATATATATATATATATATATATATATAATATATATATATATATATATATATATATATATATATATATATATATATATATATATATATATATATATATAAAGTTGAGGTCTGGTGTTGTTCAACATCAATATATATATATATATATATTATATATATATATATATATATATATATATATATATATATATATATATATATTCTTTACTTTTAACAAAGGCGTCGCCCAAAGCCAAAAATGCACTCGATCAGATTAGCTCCAAGGGACGTAATTTTTCATTCAATTCTGAGAATGCTCTTGCTGTGCTAATACCATTGAATTCCAGGCTGGCAAGCGTGCATTGTGTCATCAGGACATCCTCAACCCTTTTTGTGACTGCATCACTCACGAGGAATGACAGACCTATCTTTTTGAGCCTTTCACGGAACACCTACTGCATATAGCAATAGGGACTACCCCCAGGCACCCCGCAATCTGCTGAAGAATATCCTGACCTTCCCCCGGGAGGGGAGTAGTACATGAATATTCTCAAACAGATCTTGGACCTGCTGAGTAGATTTTTGTTTTTGTCGTATGCCTACCTGAAGAGCCCCCTCTTGGGGCGGAACCAGTCATAGGCAGCAAAAACAAATCTACTCAGCAGGTCCAAGATCTGTTTGGGAATATTCATGTAATACTCCCATCTCAGGGGGGGGGGGGGGGGGGGGGAGGGAGGTCAGGATATTGATTATTCTCCAGCGGATTGCGGGGCGCCTGGGGGTAGTCCCTATTGCTATATGCAGTAGGTGTTCAGTGGAAGGCTCAAAAAGATAGGTCTGTCATTCCTTCTCTCCCACTACCCTTTTTTTCCCTAGATCTCATGAGCGATGCAGTCACAAAAAGGGCAGCTGATGTCCTGATGACACAATGCAAGCTTGCCAGCCTGTGGAATTCCATGGCATTAGCACAGCAAGAGCATTCTCAGAATTGAATGAAAAATTGTATATATATATATATATATATATATATATATATATATATATATATATATATATATATATATATATATATATATATATATATATATATATATATATATATATACACACACACACAAGGAAATGTTTATTTGTGACCTCTGAGTGTTTTTTTGTTTTTCTTGGTTGGTTTATTTTTAAAGTCATGTATTTTCCAATCTTGTTTTAACTCATTCAGCTCCTGCACACCACAGCAAGACATGGATCAAGCATGGTAGTTCAAGCTATTCTGGCACCACTGTAGAACTATCATGCTCGATCTGTCTCTAGAATTGTAATACATATACAGTCCATCAGAGGGCAACTTCAAAATTGGGTGATTTCGGTCCTGGGGTAGAATGTGTTAATGTACACAATTTGTAAAGCCTAAGTTTGTGGGTTGTTTTTTACTTGCAAGTAAGGTGATTTTTTTAAATATTTTTTTATTTTAAGCTATACCCTCGGCAGCAGCAGTGGCAGCCTTGTGGTGAAGATAATTGACTTTGGTGGTGTGATCACAGAAATCCTCGTCCCAGATCGCGATGGGAGAACTGTAGACGTCAACCTTGGTTTTGATGACATGGCAGGTGTGTGTGACTTTGCATTTTCATGGGTGACAGTCATCGGTCCTGGAGGCTGATTCGACATTTTCAAAACCCCAGAAAGCTGAATTTCAGATTTTTTTCAGACACTACAGCCCTTCAGTCAGCTTGCTCCATCTGCAATAGGCCTAAATTCTCATGAGCCCCTGCAGACACAGGGGCTCATGAGAATTTATGTCTCCTGCTGGCCATGGATGATGGAATATAGTTAGTCTATGGACCGTTTTCAGTCCTTTGCATTTTTTGCACAGTCACTCATGCATTTCATATTCATTTTTATTACCTATGCTAAAAGCATATTATGTATTTTACTAGGGGGAACACTTTTTCTTCGTTGTCTAACCCATTGCATCCTGAGATTCATTTTTTAAAATTTACTTATTGTCGTATGAAGGCAACATTACAGATTAGGCGATTGCTCAGCCATTTTAGTTTAAGGGTGATGCCAGGATAGCTTGGCACCTGAGGCGCCAAGCATTTCTGGCCCCCTGACTATCAACCCACCGGTCTGCCTGGGGACTTGGGTGGGTAGGTATTTTTAGTCCCAGGTCACCGGTCAGCCCAGGGTGGGTTTTTCCTATCGGGCATTGTTCGTCACCTTTGCCATCATCTGATTGCCTTTAAACTCTCCTACGTCTGCACTGCCGTAGCTTGAATGGATGGTGTGCTAATGGTCTTAGCTTATTAGGCCCATGTGTAGGTTATTTAACGATTGACGCTGCGAATACATCATGTTCTGTTAGTTTGTTGTTTGTTTTCACAGCAGTGCAGCACGCTGAGAAAGCTGTTGCTGTCGGGACTTAGGCAATGACATTGAACTATCAAAGTCCATTTTTTCAGCATGGTGAATCGATGAAAGGACTAAAGAGCAACTATACAAGGTTCAATCCTAGGAAACTGAAAACGTTATTAGTTAATTTATTTTTGGCTCGTGTGAATCAAAAGTGAGTATGTTTTGGGCCAGTGGTTGGTCGTCCGTGATAAACTTAAACGTTGGCATTTTCTTGGAGACTATTCAAGCCACATTCTTCAAACTTGGCCCAAGGATACTTTGTGGTAAGACCTTTCTAAACATACTAATTTGAGTGACCTCTCACAAAGGTCAAGGTCACAGGGGATCAGGAAATAGGTAAAAAAATAGCTATATTTTGACATAATTTATATTTTCGCAAATACTATTCACAACTTCAAACCCAAACTTGGTACAAAGATACCTGATGGTAAGACCTTTCTATAAGTACTAATTTGGTTGATCCCTCGGGAAAGGTCAAGGGTCACAAGAGCTCAGGAAATATGTGAAAAATAGCCATATTTTGACAAAAGATGTTTTTTTTTTTTCTCAAATACTATTCACAACTTCAAACCCAAACTTGGTACAGAGATACCTGATGGTAAGACCTATCTATGCATACTAATTTGGATGACCTCTCAGAAAGGTCAAGGATCACAAGGGCTCAGGAAATAGGTCCCGAAATAGACATATTTTGACAAAAGATGTTTTTTCTGAAGTACTATTCACAACTTTAAAGCAAAATTTGCTACAGAGATACCTGATGAGAAGACCTTTCTATGCACACTAATTTGGTTGATCCCTCAGAAAGGCCAAGGGTCACGAGAGCTCAGGAAGTAGGTCTAAATTAATCATATTTTGACAAAGATGTTTTTTCTCCAAATGAGCAAATCTCATACGATTTTGCAGACGACTTGGCATTACTGTCCCACACTCATCAACAAATGCAGGACAAGACCACGAGGCTTGCTGACATCTCGTCCCAAGTGGGCCTCACCATTCACAAACAGAAAACAAAGACAATGAGGCTGAACGCAACCAGGGAAGAACCAGTCTTGCTTGCTGGCACCCCGTTGGAGGAGGTGGAGTTCTTCACCTATCTCGGGAGCATCATAGACAAAAAAGGCGGCACTGATGCAGATGTCAGAGCACGAATCGGTAAAGCCAGAGCAGCCTTTCTCCAGTTGAAAAAAGTGTGGAGTTCCAGAGAGCTGTCACAACACACCAAAGTCCGGATTTTCAACTCCAATGTAAAAGCAGTTCTCCTATATGGAGCAGAGACATGGAGATTGACAAAAACCACAGTCAACAGAGTACAGACCTTCATGAACAGTTGCCTTAGAAGAATTTTGAAAATCCACTGGCCAGAGAAGATCAGCAACGTCAGACTCTGGGAGAGAACAGAGCAGATAACAGCAGAGAATGAAATTGGGCGAAGAAGATGGGGATGGATCGGTCACAGTCTGAGAAAGCCAGCTTCCAGTATCACTAGGCAGGCATTGTCATGGAACCCCCAGGGAAAGAGGAAAAGAGGTAGGCCGAGAAACTCCTGGCGTCGAGACCTCCAAGCAGACATCAAGAGACTGGGAACCACCTGGAGTAGAATCGAAGGAGAAGCACAGGACAGGAGTTGCAGGAGGTCTCTCGTCGACGGCCTACACCCGGGTAGGGGTGACAGGCGTAAGTAAGTAAGTAAGAGCAAATCTCATAAGGTCGTTTGTCTGGAACCCTGTTCAGAAATAAGTTTGTATTAACTCATTGAATGTAGATATAACTTTGCTTTTTTGTGCAGATGAATCTGAATTGAATAAAGAATTCTTATGCTAAGTTGTGTGTCATTTTTTTGAGTGGTTTGTTTGTGAGATGATTTTAAATTTAAAAGAAAAACAAGAATTTTGGCACTAAAAAACATTACACAGAATAGGTACCTCTGATAAGGAAGCTTCAGCATGGAAACAGATGACAACTTGAAGTAAATCTTGTTTGTGTGTTGAATGGGGATTATAGTACATGCACAGGGCACAGTGTTTGGTTGATGATGATTCTTTTCTAATTCATAATTTGAATTTGAAAATTGTGGTGTTGGGCGTTGCCTCTATGGTCATGCGAGTCCCGAAAGTTGAGTACAACAGATGATACAGCTAAAGGTACATAATCATGAAAGCAACATACCCACACGATTATTAATACATTTGTTTGCAGAAAACAAGATTTATCTGTTAAAATGAGTCAAAAACAATTATTTAGCAGGGGACAAAAACAGGCATGATGCCGGTCATTTGTAACGTTCAACACCTTGACTGTAGCATGACGCCATGCTTGGCACAATACAAATTCTTCTCCAACTCCCTAAAAATGTTATAAAAAAGAAAACAATTTCAGTAATGTCGGGTACATGCAATCAAATCAAAATCAGTTCTCAAAATGAGATGAAATTTCAGCACTGTGTAATGTTTTCTCTCTGACCTTTGAGATTTGCTCAAATACTATTCACAACTTAAAACCCAAATTTGGTACAGAGATACCAGATGGTAAGACCTATCTATGCATACTAATTTGGATGACCCCTTGGAAAGATCAAGGGTCACAAGAGGCTGGCAAATGTGTGTAAAAATGCTGATTTTTTTTAATAAAATTGTAGGTATTCCCAAATTTTTGCAAACAACAAATTTGGTACAAAGATAGCTGATGATAAGACCTTCCTATGCATACTAATTTAGTCGACTCATCACAAAGGTAAAGTATCACGGGAGGTCTGGTTGACAGATGTGTGAAAAATGCTTACATTTTCAGAAAACATGGATTTTGCTGCTGCAGAAGCCAGCCCTTGTCACAAAGGTCACACAATGTAAATCGGTCTTACACGTGAGCCATAATGGCTTTGTCTTTCTTGTTGGAATTTGTTTAGTGTCTTTTTGTTATTTGTATTACAGACTTGCACTCATTATGTTTATTATTGTTTGCAGGTTATGAGCCTAATCCGCCTCATTTTGGAGCTTTAATCGGGCGTTTTGCCAATCGCATTGCTGGAGGGCAGTTTGTGTTGGATGGCAAGACGCATGATCTGTTTGTCAACAATGGACCAAACTCGCTGCATGGTGGCAGAATTGGATTTGACAGAGTTGGTACTACATGTAGTTAGTACTAGTGGCCCTCTTGAGAACTTACATGAAGTTATGACACACTACAATAATATGGATTGGCCATGATTGTTCAGGGTTGGTGCCAGAATAGGTTGGCACCAAGCTATTTTGGCACCACTCTTGAAATACCATGGTGGATCTGTCTCCAACACTGTGATGTGCTCAGTTCTCTTTTGAAAGCAATACTACACTGAAAACTATTTAACATTAATAATGGTAGACAGTACCGTGTATGAATTATTTTTATGTATAACTTTGATGCTGAGCATGAAAAATAGGGGTCAGCCCTTAACTCTTAAACTCACAGAACTAAATGACTTCCATTCTATAATAATAATAATACATGGTATTTATATGGCATATTTCTCATATTTATAATATAACTGAATGCGCAGGCGAAAAACGACACGCGCACACACACACACACACACACACAGAGTCTGCAGAGGGTATGTACAGAAATACCGTAGAGATTACACAAAATTCTGTGAGAAAATGACAATTTTCTCATATTGCAGTGAACCACAGAGGTGACCCAAGTGTTTCAGAACCTTAAGGGACCAACATGGTGCCTGAATAAAGCTAGACTTTGTTTGGAAAGAGAAAATGTGTTTTCAGCTCATCTGGCATCATCTTTTAGGGTTCCTGCATTTGGTCACCCTGGTTGAACGTCAAACAATAGGAAAAGCCAGGAAACTCCATTTTTGTTATATTTTAACTCATTCTACCCCTGACACACCACAGCAAGATATGATTCGACCATGATAGTTCAAGAGTGATGCCAGAATAGCTTGGCGCCTATGGGTGCTAAGCTATTCTGGCATCACCCTTGAACTATCATGGCCGGTCTGTGTCCTGCACTGCAGTGCAGTCTTCAGAGGACAATGGCAAATTTTGGGATTTCAGCCTTAGGGTGCAATGAACTAAAGTTTGTTATGTAATTTCACCAGTAGAAGTATGGTAAGGACCACTACGGTACTGTTTTACCCAACTTCTGTTATGTCTGAAACAGTTATTGGTGAAGCTGACTGCAGTGTTATTGGAAAAACTCAACCTTTCTGTCCACCAGAAACTGTGGAGCAGCCGTGTTGAGGGAAACAAACTGATCCTGAAATACGTCAGTGCCGATGGAGAGGAAAACTATCCAGGGGAGTTAACCACAACTGTCATTTACAGAGTGACAGACAATGACGAGCTGGTTCTCGAGTACGAGGCTACAACAACCCAGGCCACACCGCTCAACCTCACTAATCATGCCTACTTCAACTTGGCTGGACATGTGAGTCCTATTTGACATTATTTCACTCTGTGTATTACTCGCATTGCGCATGCAGCAACTGGTACTATTTACTATTAGTAAATATCTGTATGTACAATGGGGTTAGCCGTCGCCTCAAGCACCAGACGGCGCAGAGAGGACTGAACTGAACAATGGGGTTAATTGAGTTTATTTGCCAGAAGTTAGTCTCAGTGGCTCAGTTGTGTGATACCTTGATGTGAGTTTATGTTCTCCACTCAGAGCCAGTTTGAGGTATTTCACCCTATCATCCTAATATACTACTTGAAATTAATTGACTATGATTGTTCAAAGTGGTGCCAGAATAGCTTGGCGCCTTAGGCGCCAAGCTATTCTGGCACCACCATTGAATTAAAATCGTTGATATATCTCCTAATCTGTAATGTAGCCTTCATAGAAAAATACACAATTTAAAAAAAAAAAAATCAGCCTCAGTATGCAATGGGTTAATTTAAACATTTAACCCTTTTAGCCCCAGGACCCTGCAGCAGGAGATGGATTGATCGTGATAATTCAAGGGTAGTGCCAGATGAGCTTGGTGCCAAGATCATCTGACACTATTCTTGAATTATCATGATCAATCCATCTCCTACAAGTAGTACATTGTCATTAGGCAACATCTCCAAAATTTGAGAAATGGGACCAAAGGGCTAAAACGGTTAAAGATGTCCAATATCCCTCCCCCCCCCCCCCCCCACCCCCACCCCCACCCCACCTCTGTCAGAGGAAAAGACAGCTGGTCTCGGTCAACAAGAGGCATAGATTTTCATGAAGCCCTGTGGCTGCCGGGGCGTTTGAAAACCTTGTGCCTCTTGCAGATAAATGGGCCTGGTTGAGGGACCGCCATGCTCAATGTCATCATTGTTGTGCAGGATGCAGGGAAACTGGATGACCACTTTGTCACTATTCATGGCGAGACCATCCTGCCTCTTGATGAAAACTCCATTCCTACGGGTAAGAAATAGTAAATGAGGGACTATAGCAGCTTAGCAGTTAGTGGGTTTCTTTTTGTTTCCTCAAAAACATTACCGATGACATGACAAATAGGAAGTGTCTACTTACTCACAATTCTAGCCTAAGAAATCCGTTGTGTTACCACACAACCCGGGAGGCACTCGGGGAACCCCAGGAGGGCCAGAAGTTGTCTCCCGTTACTGCCCATCCGGTTCCGAGTCCTCCCATAATTCCTCAGTCAGTCTACTTAGGATCACGCTGTTCAGACGTGTTACTCTAGCCTACGGACTTTGGGATTTTCGACCGGTTCGCCGGTCTTCTGCGGACTTGGTTTCTTCACTTGTCTTCTTCTTCTTCGGTCCTCCCTGTGCCTTTGCGTGGCTCTGGTGTCCCCTCTTCGTTGGCAGCTGCCCGCTTGGCTGCTTGAGTGCCTGGGCTGCTCAGTGAGCTTCGCTGGGACTTCGCCGCTCGTGCCATGGTTTTGGACTTTTCTCCCCCCACCCCCGGTCCCGCTCCGGGAAAAGGTAAGGTAGCTGGCTTGGCCCTCAGCCGGTCCCCGGCCTGGGCACCGGTTGGAGCAGGCACGACGACACAGTTTCATCTTCGATGTAGCTTGCGCGCCAATTCTCTCCCTTTGCTCCCTCACGCCCGCGCTCACTCACCTTTCGGTCGAGTTGTGCGGTATGGTGTTGGCGCTTGGTCATGGACGTGTGCCTTGTGTGGTTTGGAGGATCGGTCAGGCTTCACGGCCTGATTAGCTTGGCGGGGTTCCTTGGGGGGAGACAAAGAAGATGCAGAGATGGTGATAGAGGGAGGAGGAACAGAGAGTAGGAATGAGAAAAAAAAAGATAAAAGGGCCACACTCTTTCGTCATTACGAGTGATGTTACTGTGCCAGACGCTTATTTCATGCCTATTCTTGTCTTCACATGTTTGACTTGTTGTATATCAGGCGTCATATCCTTACCTGGGCTTGGAGGGGCCTTACGTGCCCGCGTCCTGTCGCCTTTACGTGGTAATGTTATGGTCCCAGACGTTGGTGTCATGCCTAGTCTTGTCTTCACATGTTGAGTTGTTGTACAGCATGCGTCATATGCTCTCCTTGGCTTGGCGGGGCCCCGCTTGCCCGCGCCCGGTCTCCATTATGTTAATAATGTTACTATATTTGACGCTTGCTTCATGCCTGTACCAGTCATGACTTGCTTGACTTCGTTGTACATGTGTCGTATGCTCTCTTTAGAGTGGCGGACACTATGCCCTCCAGACCAGGGTGTCTGCCATTCGGATGAGAGACAGGGTGGCGGCCCGAGTTCGCGAGATACACGCGCTTTCAGCGCGCCCTGCCGGCCTGCCTTTCGAGCGGATGGTGCCGTACAGCGGCTAACGTACCCTGCCTTGATTGCCTTGACCAGGTCTCCTTGATGCGCCACAGGTGTTCACATTACTGCCGCTGTGAGGGACAAACTTTCCCCAGGAGACCAGGCAACAAGATCCCGTGCGTCGTGTACCGGCACCGAACCTAAGCCGTCCGGGAGGACGCTCACGCCTCGTTCGGTGGTTAAAGCCTGGCAAGACCGACATGACAGCCCAGACGTTCTTCCTGGCTACGCTTAGTCCTACAGTCCGCCTCACAGGATACCTCCCTGCAGGGAGCAAAGAGGCTTAAGATACGTGCGCATGAGGTACGCGCCATGGCCACGAACGTTGCAATCGGTCGGACCTGCGCGGTCTTCCACATCGCAGCTGCTGTGGGCAAACGGGCAGGATCTACGTTCGCCCGCGGCTACCGCCGAGATCGGGCAGGCCAACGAGACTACCTCGTGCTGTTGGGGGACTTCACTGTGGCGCAACCCTCCCTCCCGGCGCCACGGCGCTGTGGGGCACTTCTAACGATGGTCGTCAGGAGTTTGCGACAGGGAGGATGGCTCCTTTGGCCAAGGCGTGCTGAGGCGCGGCACCCTCCTCCTTCTCATAATTCTTCCTATTTGTCATGTCATCGGTAATGTTTTTGAGGAAACAAATGCATTTTTCTCTAAAAGGTATTTTTTCGAAAAATACTTACCGATGTCATGACTCGAATGACCCTCCCACCTGCCCCGCTCGCCGCTGGTGACCTAAGTATCCTGACTGAGGAATTATGGGAGGACTCGGAACCGGATGGGCAGTAACGGGAGACAACTCCTGGCCCTCCTGGGGTTCCCCGAGTGCCTCCCAGGTTGTGTGGTAACACAATGGATTTCTTAGGCTAGAATTGTGAGTAAGTAGACACTTCCTATTTGTCATGTCATCGGTAAGTATTTTTCGAAAAAATACCTTTTAGCGAAAAATGCATTTTTTTAATTTAGCTCTGACACTAGACACAACAACTGTAGCTGTAGATGAATCAACCATGACATTGTTAGTTCAAGGGTGGTGCCAGAATAGTTTGGCACCTACAAGTAAAAAATAGTACATGACAGACTATAGCAGGTTTGTGTGTGTTTTTTTAACCTCTGACCACAACCTATTCAACTCTGACACTAGACTACAGTAACTATAGATGAATCGACCATGACAGTTAATTGTGGTGCCAGAATAACTTGGCGCCTCCAGGTGCCAAGCTGTTCTAGTACTACCCTTGAACTATCATTGTGCTTCCTGTTCATAAACGTAATCCAGTCTTAGAGGACAACTCCCTGATTTTGGAATTTTGGCCGTATGGTTCCATGTGCTCATTTGGTTGATCCACAGCTTGGTTTGTTTCTGTGGCTGAAGGGTAGAGTTGTTTCTTTTGAGCAGGAGAAGTTCGGAAGGTGGAAGGAACTGCATGGGATCTAAGGACCCCCGTACGCTTGGGTGATCGCCTTTTGCAAGTACCTGGTGGAAAGGGCTTCGACATCAACTTCTGTCTTCCTGAAAACACAGCGGGTGCACTCCAGCTGGCAGCTAGGTCAGTATCTGAACTTTGATCTACAGATTGAAATGAAGGATAAACTTGACTCATTTAGCTCAGACGAGATGGACTGATCATGATAATTCAAGGGCAGTACCAGTTGAGCTGGGGGCCTGAAGGAGCCCAGCTCATCTGGCACTGCCCTTGAATTATCATGGTCGATTAGTCTCCTACAACTGGTACATAATTGTTAGGTGACATGTCCAAAATTTGGGAAATGCAGCTGCAGAGTTAAATGGGTTAAAGTGGCTTGCAATAGGGCTTTACATCTGATTAACCCAATGTGAATGCAGCCACTGGTATCGTAAACAATGCTGGTGGCTGCATGCACAAGGGGGTTAATGATAGCTGCTGAAGGTAAAGATAGATTCACATTTGAGTGTGTGGAAAGAACGTATGATCCCACCATTTGTTCCTGAGAAAAAACAAGATGAGGATGTCATCCCAAAGTCTACCGTATTGTTTGGAGCTCACGTTTCTTTTTGGAACATTCAGAGTTGTTCATATTTTTAAGGTTATCATTCTGATCCATTTCCCTCCTTTCTAAGCCAGCCTTTGATCAACACACGCAGGAGCACACAAATAAAGAGGGACACGCGGTGCTGTGGGCTCATGTTGCGACAGGAATTCTAAAGGAGAAGAATAGCACTAGCAGCAAAATGATGTCACAATAAGCTTCACTTCATGGCATCGCTAGTTTCTTGACACCATTTTCACAGCAACGAATTTGATGTTTTACGTCACGCATCCAAAAGGCACGCAGCCTCTTGCAGGGCTGACCGTTTTCTTCCACACAGCCTCTTCCAAGTCTGACTGTTTGATGGGAGTATATAGCGGTTCCAAAACTTGCAAAAATGAATTATTATTCAAAAAGTTGAAGAGCTACAATGCTGGATTTTGAATTCATATATAATGTCTATTTCAAAGGTAGCTCTATCCAAAATTCCAAGTGAATAGAACAAAAATTACGGACTCAAATGTCGGGGGGGGGGGGGGGGGGGGGGGTGGGGGTGGAGTGTGGAGAGAGCTTTGTGTCAAATCTTGTATAACAATGACATGTCTCAGTTTAGCAACAATGTATAACACTGATGTGTCTAGTGCTTTTACGTCACTGTCTGAAGTCGAGAATTCTTCGTTTCAACATTTTTTTCTGCGATGGATTATTTTTTACAAAAACGTTGAATATGTACAAAGCTGGTTAATGAACTCGTCCAATATCTTTCTCCAAGTTAGCTATTTTCAAAATTTCAAATGAATATAACACAAATTATGGACTCATATGGGTCAACCGACTTTCTATAAACGGCAATTTTTCTCTTTAATGAGTAATGCAATTAGAAAATGCCGAAAAGTACTCCACAATAAATCTTGAAGGAAAGTTTGTGACCTGTTCATACACAAACACAGGAGAAACTCGTGTCTACATACATACACACAGCGTTTCCTGCCAAATGTATGTTTAACAGCGCTGTTAGTGTAGCTAGGCATGACGTAATTTGTTTCCTCAAAAACATTACCGATGACATTACTGATAGGAAAACGTCCCCTTAGCTTACCTAATTTCAGCCAAAAATCCATTGTGTACCTGCACGACAAGGGAGGCGACCTAAGGGCGCCGTAACCCAGTACCCTGAGTATCCTCCCATCCCTCCCTATCCGGTCACGTGCCCAGTGGTGTCACGCCAGTCTGTTCTCTTAGCTTACCGCGATCGGTTGTGAGCTCTGCTTACTGCCCGTTTCGGCTGTGTACGGTGTAACCGGTCGTACCTTGGTTTGGATTTTACCGTTGTGTTCCGTGCCTGCCTTGGATTACCTTCGTTCTGGGCAAGACTTTTGTGCCTGCCTTGGATTACCTTTGTTCTTGGGAAGACTTACGTGTGTGCGCCTGTGCTTCCCTTGGATTTTGTGGTGCTCTCGGCTGTGTACAGTGGTACCGGGCGTCCATTGGATTGGATTTACCATGGTGTCCGTGCCTGCCTTGGATTACCTTAGTTCTGGGGAAGATTTCCATGTGAGCGCTGGTGCTTCCCTTGGATTTGTGGTGCTTCAGTTGGATTGTGGTGCCTCTGGTGGCTGGGAGGAGAAAGAGGGCTCCGCTGAGCACGGTTGGTCCCTTCGGTATTCGTCACAGGTTCCTCGCCTTCCTCCCTGCCATGGCAACATAAGGTCTCGGTCGTTGCCCTCGACCGGTGCTCTGGGCGCCGGGCGGCAGCATTGATGTTGGATTACTCCTGATTCGGAGTTCACCTTTGTTCACGCATGCACTTGTTTTTGTGTGGTTCGGGGACCCACGCTCGCACCCCTCTCAACTTTACTATGTGTTGCAGTTACCAGGTGCGAACCTGCACGTGCTGTGGGGACTGCCAATGGCCGAGCGACGAACATGCGGTATGCTTCCCCTGTTCCGACTGTGCCTCCACTCACACCTGCGACACCTGCGCCTCCTGGCTGGAAGAGCAATGGTCTCAGCTCTGGGGTTTCTATTGCTGCGAATGGCCTAAGCCAGTCCGGGACCAAGCACCTGCTACCGCACCCCCTTCCGCCTCTGCAGATAGGACAAGGCGCACCCCCTCTGACGTGGGGGGACTGACTACCCGGGCTCCGACACATGTCCCCGGACCTTGGCCGTATTGTGCGCCCACTCCCCGGAGCCTGGCCCGCCTCCCCGCCTATGTTCCCTCGGGTTATGACGCGGCTACTGGAGATCGGCCCTCCAACTCCTCGGAACCAGCCCAGCACAGACATCTTTCGTCCCGCTCCAGGGTCAATGGCAAGTACCCCCGGCCAGACAAGACTGCTGGACCCTTGTGCGCCCGCTCTGCAGAGCCGGGCCCACAGCGAGCTCACTCGCCCCACCTCGCCGCCCGATCGCCCTCGGGCTTCCACGCGTCTACTAGAAAGCATGGTGATAGGAATTCCAAGCTTCCACCCATGCCCCGACACCGTACGCACTCGCGGGACCAGCCCCCATGCACGCAGACTGCTTCATGGGACCCAGATCCCCGGCGTCGCACCCCGCATTCTTCCCAGCCTGACACTGCCCCCAATGCTCGTCCGACCACGGCACACTCCTCTAAGCCTGGACTGATGCCTCGCTTGCCCCGGTGTGCTTCACCCCGCCAGCCCAGATGCTCGCCTACCTTTGGCGTGACACCACCCTCGACACTCCTCCCTTTGTCGGCGCTCTCCCTCCCACTCCTGGCTGCCTCGTTCCGCCCGACCCAGTTGCTCCCCATGTGACTGCCGGTCTTCGCTTTGGAGAGCGACCCCTTTGCAGAGGGCTTCATGAGGCTCCTTCTCGGCTGCTTCGGTCCCCCCTCTCTGCGGAGCTCGCAGGTGAGACTTTCCCTCCCCTGCTTGACTTCCAGACGACGGGACAACGCTAGCGAGACCTTCGCCACCCGGCCGCTTGTCAAACTCCCCCCCCCCCCCCCCCCCCCCCTAGGCGCCCCCGACGATGATGACACCCTCAGCCTGTGCCGAGAGGACTCCGTTTCGGCCCTCCTCAGAGATGACAGGTCCCCAGCTTCTCGGCGCTCTCGCTCCCTGTATGACGCAGCGTCACTTCCCCCCCCCCCCGGCTTGGACAGGACAGCTACCCTCATACGCAACGCCCTGGCCTGCAGTCCCTTGACGAGGCGGCACATCTCATCGCTGCATGTCTTCCTCCGCCGCCTCTTCGTAGTCCCCAAACCCGGTGGCAAGTGGCGCCCCGTCATCGACCTCTCGGCGCTGAACAAGTACATCACCACGCTGACCTTCCGCATGGAGAACGCCAGAGCCCTGCGGGCTGCAGTACAGCCCATGGACTTCGCCGTCAGCCTAGACGTATCGGACCTGTACCTGCACGTCCCTATGCATCCCACCTCCAGACGTTACCTGCGCTTCGCCTTCGGCGGCGTGGTCTACCAGTTTCTGGCCCTACCCTTCGGCCTCAACCTCAGCCCCAGGGGGTTCACCCACATCATGGACGCCGTCGTCACCAGGGCCCGACGGACATCCTCGAGCCCCACTTCAAACTACCTCGACGATCTTCTCTTTCGGAACCAGTCAAAGGCCTTCTTGGAGAAGAACCGAGATGCTCTGCTAGATCTTCTCGACCGGCTTGGCTTTCTGGTCAATGGGGGCAAGTCGGACCTCGTGCCTTCCCGCCACTTCGTACATCTGGGCATGGAATTTCGGACCGACCTCAACGAGGTGAGGCTTCCGGAGTCTCGGATACAGAAGTTGGCGACCCTAGCACGGCAGGTGTCTCAAGAGGAAGCGGTCTCCGCCAGAGTGTGGCTACAGCTCCTGGGCCTGATGAGCGCGGCGGCGGACCTCCTTCCCCTCGGCTGTCTCTACTCGTACCCACTGCAGCTGCACCTGCTTCTCCACTGGCGACCCTCGGCTGGCGATCTCGAGACTCGGGTACCGTTGTCTCCGATGCTCCGTCAACATCTCCTCCGCTGGGCGGATCCCATCTGGCGCTCGCGACAGGAGTGCCCTTCTACTCGCTGCCGCCTCCCCCCCCCCCCCCCCACACACCCAGCCCCCCAGTCGTCTCTCTGCGTCGACACAAGCCTCTCTGGCTGGTGCGCGCACTTGCTGCCAATGTTCTCCACAGCCCCCGGCAGCTGGTCCATGGACCTCATGGACAGGCACATCAACTGGTTAGAGCTGCCAAGCGGTTTGGCGAGCCCTCGTTGCCTGGGAGACACGCCTCCGACACCAGGAGCTGCTCATCCCCTCCGACAACTCCACCGTGGTCTCCTACATCCAGAAGCAGGGCAGGACGCGCTCCCCCCCCCCCCCCCCCCCTCTGCATCCTCCTCTACCAGGTTCTCCGGTGGTGCGAAGATCGCGGCATCTCTCTCCGAGCGAGACACATTCTGGGTCACCTGAATGTCCTTGCCGACTCCCTCTCATGGTGCGGACAGCTTCTCCACACCGAGTGGCGCTCCGTCCGGACATCTTTCAGATGATCTGCGCAGAATGGGAGACTCCCATGATCGACCTCTTCGCGATGAGGTGGAATTCGCCAGCTGCCCCTCTTTGTCTCCCCCATTCCGGACCCCCTCGCCTGGGCAGTTGATGCTCTTTCCATTTCCTGGGACGGCCTCATCACGTATGCTTACCCTCCCACGGTGCTCGTTCCCAAGGTCCTGCTCAAGCTCAAGGGTTGCAACGTGATCCTGTTCCTGTTGGCCCCATTCTGCTGGACCAAGTCTTGGACCACCAACCTCCTGAACCTTGCCACGGGCCCCCTCCCCCCCCCCCCCCCCCCTCGTGCCCCCTCCCCGCCCCCCAACAGGCCCCCTCCTCCCCCCCCCCCCCTCAACCCTGCAGCTCCCCATCCCGTGCACGATGCTCAAGCAACCGTGGCAGGCGCTGTACCATCCGTGCCCCCTGAGCGACTCATCCTCCACGCCTGGAGATTGTGCGGCACGCCCTCGCCGCTAGAGGCTTCTCAGGTGCAGCGGTGGAAGCTATCGCTACAGCCCGCAGACCCTCGACCCGTCCAGTCTACGAGGGAAAGTGGCGAGTCCTGTGGTCTTGGTGCAACGACCGACACCTCTCCCCCACAGATCTGACTACCCCCCAGCTGGCCGAGTTCTTCCTCTGGTTCCTCGCCGAGCAGCACTTGGCGCTGATCACCATCAGGGTCTACCTTGCCATGATCACTGACATGTACTGCCACTTGGGCCGCCTGGACCCCGGCGATTGCAAAGACCTCGCTGACCTTATGGCCCACTTCGGTCTCCAGCGGCCTGCCCTCCGCTCGCTGATTCCATGATGGGACCTACCCTGGGTGCTGACATGGCTCAACTCGGACCGCTTCGAACTGCTCCCCTTGGCGTGGTTGGCCGATGTGACCCGAAAGACGTGCTTTCTACTGGCCCTCGCCACGGCTTCCAGGGTGAATGAGCTGCACGCTCTCTCAGCACGCCCGGCCTGCTAGCAGTTCAGAACGGATGGCTCTGTGCAGCTACTGACCGACCCTGCCTTTCTGGCCAAGACCCGGTCCCCGTTGGCCACTCCCCAGGTGATCACCATTCGGCTGCTGAGGGGGATAAGCCTGACCAGACAGCAGGACCCGGTGAGAGCCCTACACGTGTACCTGCGCCAAACCAAGCCTCTCCGCAGGGGACGCTCCCGCCTCTTTCTGCCTCTGTCCCCAGGTAGAACGGACATCTCGGCCCAGACGATTTCTTCCTGGCTCTGATGGGTTATACGCTGCGCCTACCAGGACCTCTCCCCTGACACGTGTCATGCGGCTGAACATCAGGGCGCACGAGGTTAGAGCCATGGCCGCAAGCATCGACTTCGACCACAACTGCGCCGTCAAAGTCATTGTGGCGGCCGTGGGCTGGTGAGCAGAATCGACCTTTGCCCGGTTATACCTCGGGGATCTCTCGGGCCAGCGGGAGAACCTAGCCCTGGTGGGGGACATCGCCACAGCGCAACACTCCCTCCCAGCGCATTTGGTGCCGTAGGTAATCCTTATCTGAAATTATCGGCAGGTTGCCCCGGGGAGGGCGGGTCTCATTAGCAGTATTCAGGGGATAAGGGCGCTCTACGTGGCACCCATCTCCTTTTTGCTATTCTTCCTATCAGTAATGTCATCGGTAATGTTTTTGAGAAAACAAATGAATTTTTCTCTAAAATGTATTTTTTCGTAAAATACTTACCGATGACATTACAAGGAGGACCCTCCCACCTGCCCCGCTTGCCGCTAGTCAGCTAAGCGAACAGACTGGCGTGACACCACTGGGCACGTGACTGGCTAGGGAGGGACGGGAGGCTACACAGGGTACCGGGTTACCGCGCCATTAGGTCACCTCCCTTCGCGTGTAGGTACACAACGGAATTTTGGCTGAAATTAGCTAAGCTAAGGGGACGTTTTCCTATCAGTAATGTCATCGGTAAGTATTTTTTAAAAAAATACATTTTGGAGAAAAATTAATTTTTATCACGTTGCTTCACCGTCAGTCTGATGTGTGCCCGCCTATGTTCATCATTTGCATGCTACAGAACGTGCTCCGACCAGCCCCTACTCAAAGTCTACCGTATTTTCAATACACTAGACAAAAGTTGAGTTGTAATGTTCTCAAGATAGAATACCAAAACTGTTATTTCTCACTGTAACATAGTTTTCTGTGATCGATTATGTCTTTTTGCTTCCATGAGACTTGTTTGTGCATTGTGTTCTTTGGCATCAGGGTAACTTTTGCGACAGCATTGTTTATTGTTTTTATGACGTACACTTAACTCATTCAGCCCGATGGCTGAATTTCCCAAATTTTGGAGGTGTCATCTAATTACTATGCACCAGTTGCACTAGATGGATCAACCATGATAATTCAAGGGCAGTGCCAGATTAGCTTGGCACTGACAGGCACCAAGCTAATCTGGCACTACCCTTGAATTATCATGGTTGACCCATCTCCTGCTGTAGTGCGTCGGGGCTGAATGGGTTGAAGCAGCATATAAACCTTTTGATTTCAGAGTTGAACACCGTCCATCTGGAAGGTACATGGAATGTTCAACCACGGAACCTGGCATGCAGTTTTATACCAGTTTCTACCTGAATGTGCCGAACGGCAAAGGAGGTGCAGCATATGGCAAATTCGGGGCTCTCTGTCTGGAGGCGCAGCACTACCCAGACAGCGTCCACCAGGTACAAGAGAATAATGATGAAAAAAAGAAACACGCTTCGAAAGAACAAGGACAAAACAAAGACAGGAAAGAAAGAAACAAGCTTAGAAAAGACAATAGACGGTTTTCAGAGATCAGAAGTAGGTCACACTTTCACCTTTTGACGAAAGCAGCGGATTAATCTTTTTAGCCCCAAGGTCCCATTTCTCAAATTTGGAAGGTGTTGCCTAATGTCTGCATACCAGTTGCAGGAGATGAATTGATCAATTCAAGGGTAGTACCAGATTAGCTTGGCGCCTTCAGGCTAATCTGGCACTACCCTTGAATTATCAAGGTCAATCTATCTCATGCTGTAGGGACTCGAAGCTAAATGGGTTAAAAAGCCTGGACAAACATGCGATATTGCATGTTTGTCTGGGCTTTTTAATCCACTGTTTTCGTAAAAAAAAGTGCACATTTGACCTACCTCTGGTTTCTGGAAATTGTCTTTTAAAACACTTCTTGTAATTGTCTTTTCGAAATGTGTTTCTTTCTTTGTCGGAATTTTCTTTGCATTTTATGTGCCCGGCAGTCATCTTTTTGGTCTGGATTAACTCATTTAGCCCAGGACCCAGTAGCAGATGGATTGATCATGATAATTCAAGGGTAGTGCCACATGAGCTTATCATCAATCCATCTCCTACAACTGGTACATAGGCAACACCTCCCAAATTTGAGAAATGGGACCTAGGGGCTTTGTAAACAGTTTTGCCCTTGTTTGTCCAAAGTGCATTCTTTCTTTTTTTGGGTGTTATATCCTTATATTCTAACCTTTTTCATCTAATCCTTATACACCCATTGCTTGAAATAAAATTGACTATGATAGTACAAGGGTGGTGCCGGAATAGCTTGGCACCTGGGGCGCCCAGCTATTCTGGCACCACCCTTGAACTAAAAATGGTTGATCTATCTCCTAATCAGTATTGTAGCCTTCATAGGACAATAAGCCGATTTAAAGAAAAAGAATCAGCCTCAGGATGTAATGGGTTAAGTGCTTGGCAGTCACCTCCTGCTTTTCCTTGTTTGTTGGTCATTTCCTTGGTGTTTACATGCTGGGCAGTCAGTCGCCTTTTGGTCCGTCGTCCATAAGGTGTGCTGATTGTGGAATGCATGGTGATTTATCCTCTGGCTATCTTTGCTGCTTTTTGTCTACCATATTTAATAAATACGGTAGACTTTGAAATGGGGCTGGGTCGGATTGCATTCAGGAGCATGCACATGACGTTTTTGGCGTGCAGTGCAGAAATTCTGGCAAAAAAGTAACACGATAAAAATGACGTCACGTCTAGCTACACAAACCTTGCTAGAGAACATGTTTTTGGCGCCAAACACCATGTGTGCGTATATGTGACAGCGACTGGAGCCTGCGTTTGAGGATGGACATGCTTGAAATTTTAGGATATTGTCCCTAAAAGAATTCTCAGGACCTTTTTTTTAAATGTTTTGATTAAGATGCTCATTGGCGATAAAATGTCCGTTTCACAAAAACCGGTTGATCCACACTGTAGTCTGTAATTTTTCTTATTTTTACTAGATATTTTGCGTAAAGCGTATGTAAGAGACATATTAAATGAGTTCGTTAACCAGCATTGTACCTCTAGAACTTTTTGAGTAATAATTAATTATTTTTTGAAAAAAGTATATTTTCACTTTTTTGGGATAAATTTAACGAATTATAGGGGTTAATCTTAAAACAAATCTTTTTTTATGAAAAAAACAATCTTCTCATTAATAATCGCATGATTTTTTGTATACAGTATTTACATAAGCCTGCTGTTGGTCTCGGTTGTCTGGTATGATTAGGTCAATTGTGATCTGTATGCCTTAGGTGTGAAAATCAGTTTTCTGCACCACTTTTTTGGGGAGTCATTTGTAAAACAGGTAACATAACTTTAATTTTTCTTTTACGAATAAAACTGTCTTCTCATTAATACATACATGATTTTTCATAAACGGTGTTTGTATAAGCCTGCTGTTTGTCCTGGCCCTGGGGTAGGATTAGGTCAAATTGCAACCTGTAAGCCCCAGGCATGAAAATCAGCAAGAAAATTGCAAAGTTGATTCTCTGATACGTCAAATGTTAGTACTGCGATGAGTGACGTATAACATCGAGTCGTCACAATGAACACAGTGTCGTGGGACAAATGATGCCATGACGTGAAGCTTTAAGTGACGTCATTTCGCTGCTCATGCTATCGTTCTTCTTCAGAATAGCTATGCTACGCCATACCACAGAGCTTACGAATGGCGGGAATCGCAGTGTGTCCATCTTTATTTCTGTGTACCAGTGTGTGTGGATCAGAGGGTGGGTTAAAATAGAAGGAGATGGATTCCTGTTGCTACACGAGCCAACAGAGCATACTAATGTGGGGAAGCGCCGTGTGTCCTTCTTTATTTGTGTGCGCCGACGTGTGTGTTGATCAGAGGTTGGCTTAGAGAGGAGGGAAATGGATCAGCATTATAAGCCTAAAAATATGAAGAACTCTGAATGTTCCTCAAAGATAAATGCATCTGAGCTCCAAACAATACGGTAGACTTTGGGATGAAATCCTCATCTTGTTAACCCTTTGTGTGTCGGTAACAGTTTTTTCCCGATGATTCCTCCAGGATTCATCAAGACAAAAACTGCTACCGACGTGCAAAGGGTTATATTAACCCATTTAGCCCCATGGCCACATGTCCCAAATTTTGGAGGTGTTCCTAACTCCTTTGTACCAGATGCAGGAGATAGATTGACCATGATAATTCAAGGGTAGTGCCAGATTGGCCTGGCATCTGAAGGTGCCAAGCCAATCTGGCACTACCCTTGAAATATCATGGTTAATCCATCCCGCACTGTAGGACGTTGGCTAAATGGGTTAAACTCTTTAACTTGAAGCAGACAGGAGTTATACGTTTGAAACCATGGCACCTGCTCGGCGTTAAACCCAAATAACTAACTGAAACCATGGCAGATTCAATGCCAGATGACAAAGAACACGGATATAAATATGGCTGGCAACAGGAATGAACATCATGAGCGTCCACAGATGCTCATGACCTTCTTTGCATTATAGTGTCTGGCAGTGTTCACACAAATGTTCTCAGAAGTGAAGCACCAAAGCTGTTCTGGCACTTTTTTGGAACAATCTGTCTCTTGAACTGACGTTTAGCTCAGTTATTTATGTTATCATCAAGCTCAGTTGTTTATATTGTTATCATTGTGTTAATGTGTTACAATCTTGCTCTTGCATGTTTAGGCCTGATTGAAAATCATTTATGCCATTTTCATTTCAGCCATCTTTCCCCAACACCATCCTGAGACCAGGAGAGACTTACCGCCAGACCACCATCTACAAATTTGGTGCCGCCTAATCCTGTATGTGTTCAGAACTTGATTTACCAGGACCAGAAAACTCGCTAAGGTGAAGGGTAATGTGTCTGTATAACTCCCTTCTGCATGCAGACATTGGTGCTGTTCACAGTACTATTGGGTGCATGCACAAGGACGTAAACCCTCTGGCTGTCACTAGCACATTTTGTCACGATTCCTACAGAAATCATCGTGAGAAAAAATGCTTCTGACAGCTAAAGGGTTAAACTGCCCCTCAAAGAATGGTAATGCTTGTTTTCTTGCCATACCCAGAGTAGGTGGTTCACAATTATATGACTTTTTCCCCTAATACTTGCTTTTTACTAAATATATTTTTTAAAGATATATTAGTACAGACTTGTACTTGTGTTCCTAAGCAGGGTACATTTTTATTAAACAGAGTTCCTATAGCGTTGGAGTGTATTGACTGGTTTGCATACACATGCTACATATACAGTAATAGCGCAGTATGTCAGGTGTTTGTTACTTAATTATTGCTGCAGATTTCAATTTGTGTATATTATATCCTCTCTTGAAGGCTTCTATTTGTGTTCGGTGGTCATAGAGACCAAAATATGACGAGCTAGTTCAGTGTTCCTTGTAGGATTTATTTTGAGGGTCACTCCTGGTCTCTGGTGAACTATTTATGGGTGACAAAGTGAAAATAATTAAATGAAGAAAATTTCTCTGCATCATATCGCCATGTCTGTATTTCTCAGATGCAAAGCTGCATGTTATTGGAAACACTGCAGGTGCTAATAAATGTATTGTAATATACAGATTTTGGACATTAGTAATAATAGTTATATATTCAAGCAGATGTTACCTTTCTGAATATGTTCTGACCTGTGCAGGCCAGCATTAACAGTCTTTTTAACCGTTTTGCTGTCGGCAGCACATTTTCTTATTGTGATTCTTGTGGAAATCACTTCAACAATCGCTGTGACAAAAAGCGCTAGCAAACAGCCAAAGGTTTCAATGTGCTCAGGCAGAATCAGAAATCAGCATGTAAGCTTCAATGTTTGAATTACTTTTTTACTTGGATTTCAGATATGCTTTGTACATAGGTACCTCTTGTTTAACCACCCATTTAGCCCCAAAACCCTGGAGCAAGTGATGGATCGACCATGATAATCAAGGGTAGTGCCAGATTAGCTTGGTGCCTGATAGCACCAAGCTAATCTGGCACTACCCTTGAATTATCATGGTCGATAGTTGTAAAGTGACACCTTCAAAACTTGGGAACTGCGGCCTTGGAGTTAAATAGGTTAGTGGTTTTATTGGGCATTTACATTTTCATTTACACATCGATGCAGAAGCAAATTTTTGACACTAACTTGTTGCTGTGACCTAGTCTTTGCTTGTTAACTCATTCTACCCCAACACCAAAATCTTCAAATTTTACCGTTGTCCTCTGAAGACTGCACTCTAGTGCAGGACACAGATCGACCATGATAGTTCAAGGGTGATGCCAGAATAGCTTGGCGCCCATAGGCGCCAAGCTATTCTGGCATCACCCTTGAACTATCATGGTCGATCCTTATCTTGCTGTGGTGTGTCTGGGGTAGAATGAGTTAAGTTTGTTCACTCTTTGTTGGAATGCAGTTGACCAGTATTGAACCAACACAATGTGTTTGGGTTAAACTGTGTTAGGGTAAAATTTTGTACTGGGTCTTTTTGATTCCATAGCTTTCTTTAATTACATGTGTGATAAAATTATTCTCTATCCATTTTGTGAGAGGAAGATAGTATGCCTGCCATTTTGTTACATATGTACTAATCAGAAAGCCTGTCAACAATCAAACATTTTAATGGCTGTTAGCAATTTATCTTTTGTTAAGATGTGATTAATTCTTTGGGGTTTGATCTTTTTGATCTTTGGTATTTTTGAGGTTGTGGGTTTCATTGGCCCTGTTGCTAATTGATTCCATGGATCAGAATTCAGGTGTTTATTTTTATATTTACTGCTCAATAAAAAAAAAAAAAAAAAAAAAAAAAAAAGCAATGGTAACTGTTTTTTGTTTTATTGCATATTTATAAAAATAGTCACGACTTCATGTGGCACGCGTGCATGCATGCGTATGTGTGGTACCACGTGACACTATGACTAATGTGTGTGTGCGCACGCGCGCACGCACACACACACACACACACACACACACACACACACACACACACACACACACACACACACACACCTGTAAACCAAATTCAGCGCTTCATTTTTGTTTTTCATTATACAAAAAGAAAAAAGTACCTGCGTTGCTAATACTTGTACACTGTATTCTAATCCCGATTCAGTGGTATATTAGGACAATGTAAAAGAAAATGTTGAATTCATTGGCATAAATTTTATTATGATCTGTTTATGAAATGATGCAACATACCGTGTTTCCGAAAACAGCTTTTAGCCCTGACGCACTACAACAAGTGATGGACCAACCATGATAATTTCAAGGGTAGTGCCAATTTAGCCTGGTGCCAAGCTAATCTGGCACTACCCATGAATTATCATGGTCGATTTCACCTTTTTTGTTTTCTCAAAATACATTCCCGATGACATTACTATCTGGAAGTATACCTAGCTTACATAATTTCAGCCTAAGAACGTGTGTTCCCACACAACCAGGGAGGCAACTCAAGGGGGCTGTAACCAGGGACCCTGAGTAGCCTCCCGTCCCTGCTCCTCCGGTCACGTGGCACATGGTGTCACGCCAGTCGTTTTACTTAGCTTACCGTGAACGGTTGTGTTCTAGCCTACAGGGACCTTGGCTGTGTACGGTGCGACCGGTTCTTAGGGCCGGTCGCTTTGGATTCCGTGTGTTTCCTTGGAGTACCTGTGTCCCTTTGGGTTACTTGTGTCTCTTGGATTACGTGGGTTCCTTGGATTTTTGTGGTGCCCCATCGTACCTTGGAGTTACGTGGTTGCAGTCTGGGATTACGCTGTGCCGTCTGGGACTTTACCTTCCCGCCAGCGCGTCCTTTGGCCCGTGCGACAGGTGCCCCCTCCCCGTCCCCGCAGCCATGGCAAGGTAAGGCCTTGGTCCATGCCCTCGCCCGGCCCTGGGGCCGGGCAGTGGCTTCGACCGGGGGTGCTTTCGTGTCACTCATATGACTACTCGCGTCGACACTCGAACTCGCTTGGCGGGGCCTCAGAGAGCCCACGCCCGGTTGCCTTTCATGTCTGATATGTGTTGCAGCTACCAAGTTCGCACCTGCCTGCAGTGCGGCGACTTCCAATGGGCGAGCGATAACCACGCGGTCTGTCTCCCCTGTTCCGGCTGCGCCTCCGACCACTCTTGCGATGTCTGCACCGCCTGGCCGGAGGAACTCTGATCTCAGCTCTGGAGTTTTTACGGGCGCGAGCGCCCGTCCACCATGGCGCCCCCCCCCCCCCCCCCCCCCCCTTGCTAGGAGAAGAGACCAGACACGCCCACTCCGATCTTGGGGAAAGGACGACACGTCAGGCCCGTGATACGTCTCACGTCCCAGGAATGCGTCTTCTACTGTGACTCGGAACAGACCTGCTCACTCCTACGAAGAGTCTAGCCGGCAGAGCGCCCGCCTCATCAAGGCCGACCTGCAGCGACTGTCATCGCCTCATCCTTTGACCACTGGCAGTCCTGACGTTTCCCACATGGACAGGCCCGCTCACTCCTACGGGGAGTCTAGCCGGCAGAGCGCCCATCTCAACCAGTCTTGCTCACAGCGACCGTCGTCGCCTCGTCCGTTGACCTCTGGCAGTCCTGACGTTTCCCACACGGATAGGCCCACTCACTCCTATGGGCAGAGCGCCCGCCTCATCGAGGCACGCCTGCAGCGACCTTCGTCTCCTCGTCCTAGAACTATTCGCAGACCTGACACATCACTCGCCGCCAGGAGCCCCGTGCGCCCCCGAGCTTCGGACGGCTCTCCCAGGAGGGACAGTGATGTGCAGCGCGACAGCAGATGCAGCCCTTGCCCTCCTCGTCATCTTTGCGCGGGGCCACATCCCACGCCTCGAGGCCACGCCCACCCTTCCGCACGTCCCGGCACACCTCGCCTTGCCGGCCCCGGTACCCGTCACCTTCTACCTCCGGGCATCTTAGGAGGAGCTCGACCGATCGGACTCGTCTACCGCGTTCCCGTCATCACAGTCGCTCCCCCCGGGACAGGCGCCCGGCACACGCCAGCGCCCTCACGCCCCGTCTCCCCCAGCGCTCCTCACCCCCTCCCCCCCTTTGCCCCGCCTTCGGCAGAGGAGCTCCCCAGTGAGTCAGCCCCTACCTTCCCCCCACCCAGGACGTCGGGACGACTCTAGCGAGACCTCCGCCTCCCACACCTCCTCTCACCCCCACCGGGCGACTCGCCCTCCTGACGACGACGAGGCCCTGAGCCTGCTGCCAGAGGACTCCGTCTCATCACTCCTCGGCACGGACAGCTACTCTCCCTCGCCCCATTCGCGTTTTCTGGACGACCCCGTGTCTCCCGCGACCCCCTCGGCCCTGCGGGCGGAGAGTCACCATTCGCTGGACAAAGCGGCTAGTCTGATTGTGGCCTGTCTTCCCTCGGAGGCCTGCCCACCGTCCCCCCCGCTCAAGAGGAAAGCCTCCGCCTTCGTCGACGCCGGCCGTCGGGTAAAGCGGTTCAAGCCGCTCCCCCAGCCCCCAGGCTTCCGGGACCTCGTGGACGCCTTCTCCTCTCAGCTCCAGCAGGGCTCTTCCCGCGAGTCTGACTTCTTCTCCGACCGTAGGTGGCCTGCCGGCCTCGACATCACCTTCCGCCAGGACTGGTACGCAGGCCATTCGCAGGCTTTCTCTTGTCCCTTGCCCTTGGTGGATCAACCGGCGCTAGTGCAGGCAGGCAGCTCCGGACAGCTGAAGCATGGCATTCCTCGCGGTTTGGACAAGACTGCGTCCCTGGTCCGCAACACCTTGGCTTGCTCAGGCTTCCTGGAGCTTCTGACTCCAGCTTTCGTCCGTCGCGTCGAGAATGCCTGGCACCCGTCCATCTTGCCTCTCTTGGGAGACCTCCTCGCACTGGCAGTGGCGGCTAACCGGGCAGCGTATCACTCCTCCATCAACGCCATGGCCGCCGCCTTCAACTGTGACCAGATGCGCCGGGATGCCGTGCTCCAAGCCTGCTGCGGCCTGCCTCCCGAAGTGAAGACGCAGCTCCGTCGCGCTCCCCTTGGTGGCTCTCTCCTCTTCGGCCCCTCCTGGCAGACGGTGAAGGACGCGAACAGGGACCGCGGCCCAGCAGCCCGCAAGGCCGTGGGTCGTGCCCTGCGGATCGCCAGACCCTCCGCTCTCCCCGGGCCCCTCCCGCTCGCGCCCGGGGCCCCTTGCGGACCCCCGCCTTCATCCGCTCCCGCCCTGTTCGAACCCCGGCCCCTGCCTGGCCCAAGCCTGCCCGGGGCGCGGGAGGGCCCCCTGACTTCCCCCCTGCTCCAGCCCCCACTGACCGCCTCGGGTCTCCAGTCGGCGGAAGGCTCTCCCTCCGCAGCGAAGTGTGGCGATCGCTGCTACCAGACGACCCCTGGGTCCTCACCACCATCTCCGAGGGCCTCCTCATCACCTTTCGCTCCCTGCCCCCACTACATCGCTCTCCCTGTGGACCGGGATTCCGCTCGATCAGATCAAAGCCGACGCCCTCAGAGGCGAGGTCGCCGCTCTCCTGCATAAGGCCGCCACGGAAGTAGTCGCGCGGCACGACTCCCCAGCCTTCTACAGCCACCTCTTCATGGTACCCAAGCCGGGTGGCAAGTGGCGTCCCGTCATCGATCTCTCAGCACTGAACAGGTACATCGCAGCCCCAGCCTTCCGCATGGAGACCGTCAGGGCCCTCAGGGCCGCCGTGCAGCCCATGGACTTCGCAGTCAGTCTGAATCTGTCCGACGCGTATGTACACGTCCCCATGCACCCCGCCTCTCGGCATTACCTACGCTTTGCCTTTGACGGGGTGGTCTACCAGTTTCGGGCCCTGCCGTTCGGTCTCAACCTCGGCCCGTGGGTGTTCACGCGCATTATGGACGCCGTCGTCGCCAAGGCCAGACGGTCATCCTCCAGTCCGACCTTGAACTATTTGGACGGCCTCCTCCTGCGCAATCAGTCGGAGGCCACCCTAGCGACGGACAGAGATGCGCTGCTCCTCTTGTTGACTCGGCTTGGCTTCTTGGTCAACGCGGGCAAGTCCGATCTCACGCCCTTCCGCCGGTTTGTGCACCTAGGCATGGAGTTTGCGACCGACCTCAACCTGGTGAGACCTCCAGAGCCCCGGATCCAGAAGCTGGCCGCCCTGGCCCACCAGGTGACCCAAGAAGCTGCGGTACCCGCCAGAGTATGATTCCAGCTCCTCGGCCTGATGGGTGCCACGGCGGATCTCCTTCCTCTCGGCCGGCTGTACTCCCGTCCACTCCAGTTGCATCTGCTTCTCCACTGGCGACCATCCTACGGCGATCTCTCTACACCGGTGCCTGTTATCCCGAAGCTCCGACCTCCTGCTACGCTGGGCGGACCACTCGTGGCTTGCGTCGGGGGTACCCCTCGCCTCACCCCCTCCCCAGCTGTCGCTCTGCATGGATGCAAGCCTCACCGGGTGGGGAACACACCTGCTACTGATGTTTCTCACGGCGTCTGGCTGCTGGCCTCCGCACCTCACAGAAAGACACATCAACTGGTTGGAGCTGAACGCAGTTTGGCAAGCCCTCACCGCGTGGGAGACTCGCCTCCAACACCAAGAGCTCCTCATTCTCTCGGACAACTCCACGGTGATCTCCTACGTCCAGAAGCAGGGCGGGACGCGCTCCCCCTCCCTCTGCATCCTCATGTACCAGGTCCTCCGGCATCTCCCTCTGAGCGCGTCACATTCCGGGACACCTGAACGTCCTAGGCGATTCCCTCTCGCGGCGTGGCCAGCTCCTCCACACAGAGTGGACCCTGTGACCGGATATCTTTCGGATGATCTGCTCTCAGTGGGAGACTCCCATGATCGACCTCTTCGCCAGGAAGTAAAATCGTCAACTTTCCCTTTTCGTATCCCCTTTCCCGAACCCCCTCGCCTGGGCGGTCGACGCGCTCTCCATCTCTTGGGACGGCCTCAGTGCTTACGCGTATCCCCCGACGGTGCTAGTCCCCGAAGTCCTGCTCAAGCTCAGGGGATACAACGCGGTTGTGTTACTGGTGGCCCCGTTCTCCTGGACCAGGTCGTGGACCACCGACCTGCTGAGTCTCGCCACGGGACCCCTCCTACTGCTGCCCACCCCGCGCACGATGCTCAAGCAACCCTGCCAGCCGCTGTTCCACCCGTGCCCAGAGCGGCTTCTCCTTCACGCCTGGAGATTGTGCGGCAAGCCCTCGCCGATAGAAGCTTCTCGAGTGCGGCGGTGGAGGCTATCGCTACAGCCCGCAGACCCTCGACCAGACGCGTCTACGAGGGAAAGTGGTGAGTCCTGCGGTCCTGGTGCGCTGACCAGCACCTCTGCCCCACCGATGTGACTACTCCTCAGCTCGCCGAGTTCTTCCTCTGGCTCTTCGGCGAGCAGGCCTTAGCACCCATCACCATCAGGGGTTACCTGGCCATGATAGCTGACACTTATCGCCACCTCGGCCGCTCGGACCCCGGCGCCTGCAAAGACCTCGCCGACCTTATGACCCACTTCGGCCTCCAGCGGCCAGTCCCCTGCTCGCTAATCCCGCGCTTGGACCTCTCCTGGGTGCTTACATGGCTGAATTCGGACCGTTTCGAACCGCTCCCCCTGGCCCGGTTCGCAGACGTGACTCGGAAGACCTGCTTCCTGCTGGCCCTCGTTTCTGCTGCCCAAGTAAGTGAGCTGCACGTGCTCTCCGCGCGCCCTGCCTGCCTGCCTGCAGTTCAGGACGGATGGCTCCGTGCAGCTCCTCACTGACCCTTCCTCGCCAAGACTAGGCCTCCCTTGACCGCACCCCAGGTGATCACCATTCGACCGCTGAAAGGACCGACTTTTCCCCGGGAGACCAGGCAGCAAGATCCTGCGCGTCTATCTACGCAGATCCAACCCCGTCCGGAGGGGACGATCCCGCCTCTTTCTGCCATTATCCTCAGGCAGAACTGATATATCGGCCCAGACGATATATTCCTGGCTCGGCTGGGTCATCCGGTCCGCCTACGGCCGAGAGGACCTCTCCCCGGAGGGAGCTAAGAGGCTAAGGATCCGCGCACACGAGGTTAGAGCCATGGCCACGAGTGTCGACTTCGACCGCAACTGTGCCGTCAGAGCACATCGTGGCAGATGTCGGCTGGCGGGCCGAGTCAACTTTCGCCCGCTTCTACCTCCGGGATCTGGCGGGCCAGCGAGATTACCTGGCCCTGGTGTGGGACATCGCCGCGGCGCAACACTCCCTCCCTGCGCTGGAGGCGCCGTAGGTAATACTTAAATGAAATTGTCGGGAGTGTGCTCCGGGGCGGGCGGGTCTGGCTAAGCCCTTACACTGGGGGTAATATTGTTGGCGGCACCCTCCTCCTCTTCGCTATCTTCCAGACAGTAATGTCATCGGGAATGTATTTTGAGAAAACAAATGAATTTTTCTCTAAATGTATTTTTCGAAAAATACTTACCGATGACATTACTCGGAGGACCCTCCCACCTGCCCCGCTTGCCGCCAGTAAGCTAAGCGTTTCCGACTGGCGTGACACCACGTGGCCGGAGGGGCGGGGATGGGAGGCTACTCAGGGTCCCTGGTTACGGCCCCCTTGAGTTGCCTCCCTGGTTGTGTGGGAACACAACAGGTTCTTAGGCTGAAATTACATAAGCTAGGTACACTTCCAGATAGTAATGTCATCGGTAAGTATTTTTCGAAAAAATACATTTTAGAGAAAAATTCATTTTTGGCCCCAAGTGTGTGGAACTCCCTGTAAATTGAAATGCGGAATCTGTACACACTGTCACAGTTCAAAGCTCACTTAAAGACTTTTCTTTTCTGTCGGGCATTTAACATTTAGCTCACCGGCTTTAGCTAACTGTTGACTGAATGCTTTTTATTCTGATTCTAGAGGGAAGTGGATGTAAGGTGTCGGGAAGGGATGAGGTGGTTTAAAGTTGTGTATAATTGTGTGTGTGTGTCTGAGAGAGAGGGTGTGCTGTTGTGCATGCGCAGTGAGTCCAGTGTTTTTCTGGAGAACAGCGCTATACAAGAACTATTTATTATTATTATTATTTATTATTATCGATTCATCTCAGTCCTGCAGCTACTACGTACGCGTTGTGACACCTCCAAAATTTAGAGCCATGGGGTTAAATGGGATAATTTCTGTCATGATTGGAGCAACATTTTGCCCCGCCCCTCTCCGTAACTGTCAAACGCTCTCCTCATTCAAATCACTTCTCAAAACCCACCTCTACAACGCTGCCTTTTGCTAGTTCATTTCCCCAGCCATGCACATTCATCACCACTGTCACGTGGTGTCTGTGTGCGTGTTAGCTGTTGGCCTTTTCATTGTAACCGTCGGCGCTTAGATCTACTTTTAGAATAAGCGCTAACAAATCTCTATTATTATTATTATTTATTATTATTAAGCATCTTAACCCTTTTAGCCCCAAGATCCCATTTCTCAAATTTTGGAGGCGTTGCCTAATGACTATGTACCAGTTGCAGGAGATGGATTGACCATGATAATTTAAGGGTAGTGCCAGATTAACTTCAGGCGCCAAGTTAATCTGGCACTACCCTTAAATTATCATGGTCAATCTTTCTCCTGCTCTAGGCTCTCGGGGCTAAATGGGTTAATTTTATGCACTATAGCAAACCACATAAACCAGTACAAGGTGGTCAAGTAGTAGCTGTTCGAGTCGGATAAACTACTATATAGGGCATTTTACATCGGAGCGCACAATGTTTTTTCCCAAATATCTCCACAAAGAAACTTTTCTGTACCACTTTCACAACAAATATCATTTAGTGCCAACTGACCAAATATGGAGGTTTTTTTTTTTTTTTTTTTTTTTTTTTTTTTTTTTTTTTTACTGAACTCATAAAATTTGTTGATTTTTCTCTACAGTCATAAAAAAAATTTGCGAAAAGACAAGAACAAGCTATTTTCAATACCCTAAATATAGCCCCGGCAGATTTCAATATCAACGTCAAGCATGCAGACTTCATGTATGCCTGCGCTGTTTCAGGTTTGGCCAATTCACGTGAAAATGAATCTCTCTTATATTGGGCTCAATATATCTGTGGACCATTTAGGGATATAAAATAAGTCTTTGATCATGAAAAAAAAATCCGAATTCTTACGACTGTACGGCAAAACTGACACTGTTCGAGTTTCTTTAAAGGAAATCGTATTGGGTCAACTGTCGCTGAATGATATCTGTTCTAAGATTCGTACAGAAAAGTGTTTCTTTGCGGATATATTTGCGAAAAACGTTGTGCGCTCTGATGTCAAACGACCTATAGCTGGAAGGATGGTCAAGTTATCAACCCTTTTGGTTATCAGGCCTATCACGTCTGGAACTCACTTCCACTGCATGTCCGTCTATCCGGCCTTACATTGACAACATTCAAAACAAATTTGAAGACCCATCTTTTACAGATGTCTTGTCAGGATTCGATGAGTGGAGTACTGCCTGAAAGGGTTTGGGTCAAGGTCTACTGGTGACGTTTGTGTAGTGTGTGTATGCAGATTTTACGCTGTTCGTGTTATGAATGTGCCTACTTGATGTGAGTGAGGGCGTGCCAAGGGCGGCTGTCGTCGGCCCGATGGCCATTTGTGCATTGGGTTCTCACAACCCTGGCGGACAGTATATCAGTGACTCGGTTCTGGAAGTGAAATGAGTTATCAGTGATAAACTATGGCATAGGCTTTAACCCCTTGACTGCCACGGCAAGGATAACCTGAACGCCACCCAACTGCAAGATACATAAACCCCTTATGATCCGAGCCCCCCCCCCCCCCACAACCCCACCCCCCTCCCTGCAGTCAGGTTGCGTGGTGCTCATGAGGATTTATGTCTTTAATTGGGCGTGCGTTCATTTTTGTCCTATTTATACTTGCTTCTTCACGCGAATGTCGGTCATCGTGCAGACGCAAACATTCGTGATCACTGGTAGTGAAGGGATTAACTCATTCGAGACCTGCCGCCTACGGATACGCGGCGGTTCGCCGCGTATCCGCAGGCGGCACGTCTCGAATAGTTTAATGAAGGCAGTTTAGCCGTGTCCGAGCAACTTTAACCCCCTTGCGCATGCAGTCATCATGCTGACAAAATCAGCTCCGACTTGATCTGCGGGTGACCCGACAAGGCCAACCGTACACGCGGTGGGTAACCGAGCAGTCTGCATTATAAACGTAACGGCTAGCAACAGATGTAAATTGGGGCGGTCCGTGGCGCAGTGGTAAAGGCGCCTGCCACTAATGCTAAAGGTGCGAGGTTCAATACCGGGTTCCGGCGTCGTACATTAAGTAAGTGTCACCGTTAACTTATTCGGGCGGCCAGTCGGGAGTTCGTTTTCCGGGTACTCCGGCTCTTCCTCCCGCTCCACTATGGTAACGGTTTCAGGCTACTTTATGGCTGCAAATACAAGCGATCGAAATTTCCGAAAATATTTCTGATAGTCTCTGATCACTCAAATAGTACCGAGGGACTCTTAAAATGTAATAGTCAGATATAAATTACAACGTTTTTCCAAATATCCCCGGAAAGAGTGATTGATTGATTGTACATTGCTTAACGTCCCGACAGCAACAAGGCTTTCTCAGGACGTGCCTGCACTGCTTGTGAAAAAAAACTAAACAGAAAATTGAATGTATGTCGCCAGCTGGTCAAATACATTAATAAACCTACAACATGGGGCATAATAAAGCTAAGACCATCTAGCAACACACATCCAATATCAAGAGCTACAGGCAGTGCAGACAGTAGGAGAGTTTTAAAAAGGCAAATACAGGTGAATGGACAAAGGGTAGACAGAAACACATGCCCAGAATAGAGAGAAAAACCCACCTGTGGGGCTGACCAGGGTGACCTGGAACTAAAAATACCTAACCCCACCCAAGTCCCCCAGGGCAGACCCGGGTGGGGGTCCCCGGAAAGAGACACTTTTCTGTACCACCTTAAGAACACATATCATATAGTGCCGATTGACCTAATATGCAATATATATATATATATATATATATATATATATATATATATATATATATATATATATATATATATATATATATATAATATTATATATATTGCTTAAAATGATAGGTCTGTCATTCCTTTTCTCCCACTAACCCTCTCCTTTCTAGAACTAGAAGGCGATGCAGTCACGAAAAGGACAGCTGATGTCCTGCCTGATAACACAATGCAAGCTTACCAGCCTGGGAATTCCATGGCATTAGCGTAGCAAGAGCATTCTCAGAATTTAATGAAAAATTACATCCCTTGAGCTATTCTGATTGAGTGCATTTTTTTGGGCTTTGGGCGACGCCTTTGTTAAAAGTAAAGAATAATTGCACCACAAAATTGCCTAGGTGTTGCCTTTTCAAAATTAGTCTGTCTTCTTCCACTGCAACACCTCATAAAGCTTTAGGGATGCAATCCGCGTTGTACTGGCGGTGCTACCAGTCAAATTCTGGAGTCAGTTTCTAATACAGGCGTTGTGTTTGCAATTTCAGGTTACGCCGTATGCCTACCTGAAGAGCCCCCCACCCCTCCCCCCCTTGGGGCGAAACCGGTTGTAGGCGGCAAAAACTTAAATCTATCCAGCAGGTCCAAGATCTGTTTGGGAATATTCATGCACTAGCATATTCTCGGATATTCTCCAGCGGATTGCGGGGCGCCTGGGGATAGTCCCTACTACTTTATGTAGCAGGTGTTCAGTGGAAGGCTTAAAATGATAGGTCTGTCATTCCTTCTCTCCCACTAACCCTCTCCTTTCTAGAACTAGTAGGCGATGCAGTCACAAAAAGGGCAGCTGATGTCCTGATGACACAATGCAAGCTTACAGCCTGGAATTCCATGGCATTAGCGTAGCAAGAGCATTCTCAGAATTTAATGAAAAATTACATCACTTGAGCTATTCTGATTGAGTGCATTGTTTGGCTTTGGGCGACGCCTTTGTTAAAAGTAAAGAATATATATATATATATATATATATATATATATATATATATATATATATATATATATATATATATATATATATATATATATATATATATATATATTTTAACTGAACTCCTATGATTTTTCGATTTTGCTGTACAGTCGTAAAACTTCGGTGAAAATTACAAGAACAAACCATTTTCAATACCCTAAATAGAGCCCCGGCAGGTTTCAATATCGATATCAAGCATGCAGACTTCATGTATGCCTGCGCTGTTTCAGGTTTGAAAACTTGGCCAATTCACGTGAAAATGGATCTTATACTGGGATTTATTCTACAATTGTACAATTCTGCCAGCGCTAGCCTCACCTATCTGGTTTGTGAGTTAATTGTATCTGTGGCACATTTAGGGATGTAAAATCAGTCGGTTCATTACAAAATTTAGACTTATTGCGACTGTACAGCAAAACTGAGACAGTGTTCGAGTTTCTTAAAAGTAGATCATATTAGGTCAACTCAGTGTCACTGAATGACATTTGTTCTGAGATTGGTATAGAAAAGTTATTCTTTGCGGAGATATCTGCGAAAAAACGTTTGTGCGTTCCGATGTCAAACGACCTACAGCTAAGCTTACTGGTTGCAGGCGATGGATCAATCACGCTCTTGCTTCTGGGGCAGGAAGAAATTGATTTTTCCCATTAACTCATTCGCGGCCAGCCGCATCCGGATGCGGCTGGCCGCGAATGGGTTAACCCATTTACACTAACTATGCGTCCGCGGCTCTGACGCTTGGTGGGGTTGAGCGACGCATACGCTTCAGCGGTAAAACAGACACAAAATGGTGTATTCACACAGTTATAAACGAACTAACAACCGTAACCACTCGTTAGGAGGCATCATAACACATTTTATACATTAGTATCAGGTGTTCATATTCGTCACTATAAGTTATTGGTCGCAGGGGATTGCTACACGGAGCCTTTTAGGCCTGAGGGAGGTCAAAGGAACCATTGTACCCCTCAGGCCTTCGGTGTACAACGATTCCTTTGACCTCCCTCAGGCCTACAAGGCTCCGTGCGGCAAGCCCCTGCTACCAATAACATATTTGTTTTCATTCCTCCACTATTTTTGTATACGAAATCACAACGAAATCTTCCCACCTGGATCACGCCAGACATGACTGATGTAAAAGGAATATACATTTATACATAATAGACTTATGACGTACTTTAAAATCTTTAGTGACGTTGCTGTCTCCATTAGTGTGCCTGTTGTTTCGAACAATACTAAGTAAGTAATGGGTTAACCCATTCGCGGCCAGCCGCATCCGGATGCGGCTGGCCGCGAATGAGTTAATGGGAAAAATCAATCTCTTCCTGCCCCAGAAGCAAGAGCGTGATTGATCTCTTTTTTGTGTGCTTTGGCCACAGTAGATCTATGATCACTGGTCGATCATGCACACTTCTCTCCCCTGACAGTGCTATTATCTACTTTACTTTGTAACTTTCCTAAAATATTAGCACTGGCAGTCTCCCCTTTTCTTTTCGTTTACTGCTGCAATATCGACTGCAACCCCTTCCCCCCTTTTGGTAGGTTCTCTTTTAGGGTGCATGGAAATTTGGCTCTAGGTGGTGGCATGGAATGTATGCCCCTGCAGACACCACAGTAACATGTGGTTGTCATTGCATGTAAGCAGAAATTCCTGCCTCCTCCAGTATCGCCGATGGTGTGCTGAAGAGGTCGCCAAGACCGAAACAGCTGTCCACACCGGCTAAATATCTGGACCCCCCTTGGGGGGACCTAGATTTAAATTTCCATGCACTGAGTGGCTGGAACAGTGGGATATGTGATACGCCCCCCTTCGGGGGGGGGGGGGGGGCTTCCATATGCATTGCTTTCAGTCACTTTTTTAGCGCCCCCTCTCCTCTCTCTTTCTTTTTGTGCTTTGGCCACAGTAGATCTATGATCACTGGTCGATCATGCACACTTCTGTCCCCTGACAGTGCTATTGCATGGAAATTTGGCTCTAGGTGGTGGCATGGAATGTATGCCCCTGCAGACACCACAGTAACATGTGGTTGTCATTGCAGGTAAGCAGAAATTCCTGCCTCCTCCAGTATCGCCGATGGTGTGCTGAAGAGGTCGCCAAGACCGAAACAGCTGTCAACAGCTGTCCACACCGGCTAAATATCTGGACCCCCCTTGGGGGGACCTAGATATAAATTTCCATGCACTGAGTGGCTGGAACAGTGGGATATGTGATACGCCCCCCTTCGTGGGGGTGGGGGGGGGGGCTTCCATATGCATTGCTTTCAGTCACTTTTTTTAGCGCCCCCTCTCTTTCCTCTCTCTTTTTTTGTTGTTGTGTGCTTTGGCCACACTAGATCTATGATCACTGGTCGATCATGTACACTTCTCTCCCCTGACAGTGCTATTATCTACTTTACTTTGTAACTTTCCTAAAATATTAGTGCCCCACCCGGGTCTGCCCTGGGGGACTTGGGTGGGGTTAGGTACTTTTTAGTTCCCAGGGTCACCCTGGTCAGCCCCACAGGGTGAGTTTTTCTCTCTATTCTGGGGCATGTGTTTCTGTCTACCCTTGGTCCATTCACCTGTATTTGCCTTTTTAAAACTCTCCCTACTGTCTGCACTGCCTGTAGCTCTTGATATTGGATGTGTGTTGCTAAATGGTCTTAGCTTTATTTAGGCCCCATGTGTTAGGTTTATTTAATGTATTTGACCGGCTGGCGACATACATTCAATGTTCTGTTTATTTTTTTTTTCACAAGCAGTGCAGGCACGTCCTGAGAAAGCCTTGTTGCTGTCGGGACGTTAAGCAATGTACAATCAATAAAATATTAGCACTGGCAGTCTCCCCTTTTCTTTTCGTTTAACACTAAGTAACTTTGTACTTTAGAACGTTTTTGGTGATCTTTTATAGAACAAAACTGGCATTCAAGACGCGTCAGAAAGAGGGCTACAAAATGTCCGCCATTTGTGGCTACAATATAAGTTATTGGTCGCAGGGGTTTGCTACACGGACCCTTGTAGGCCTGAGGGAGGTCAAAGGAACCATTGTACCCCGAAGGCCTGAGGGGTACAATGGTTCCTTTGACCTCCATCAAGCCTACAAGGGTCCGCCGTGCAGCAAGCCCCTGCTACCAATAACGTATTTGTTTTCATTCCTTCAATGTTTTCGTAAAAGAAATCGAGAAAAAATCTTCCGACCTGGATCATGCCAGACATGACTGATGACAAAGGATATACATTTATACATAATAGAATTATGACTCAATTTAAAATATTTCATGACGTTGCCGTCTCCAGTAGTGTGCCTGTTGTTTCGAACAACACTAAGTAACTTTGTACTTTTGACCGTTTCGGTGATCTTTTATAGAACAAAACTGGCATCCAAGACGCTTCAGAAAGAGGGCTACAAAAAGTCGGCCATTTGTCGCTACAAGGGTGTTTTTTTTTTTTTTTTTTTGTATTCCCGGTCACATGTTACGGTTTGCGCTAACGTTGTTGGTCGTGTGACGTAGGGATGAAAACAATATAAGTTATTGGTACCAGGGGTTTGCTACACGGACCCTTGTAGGTCTGAGGGAGGTCAAAGGAACCATTGCACCCCGAAGGCCGAAGGCCTGAGGGGTACAATGGTTCCTTTTAACTCCCGAAGGCCTACAAGGGTCCGTGCAACAAACCCCTGCTACCAATAACGTATTTGTTTTCATTCATCCACTATTTTCGTAAAAGAACCCAAGAAGAAATCTTCCGACCTGAATCACGCCAGACATGACTGACGTCAAAGGAATATACATTTATACATAATAGACTTTTGACGTAATTTGAAATATTTTATGACGTTGCCGCCTCCAGTAGTGTGCTTGTTGTTTCGAACAACACTAAGTAACTTTATACTTTAGAACGTTTTTTTGATCTTTTATAGAACAAAACTCGCATCCAAGATGCGTCACAAAGAGGGCTACAAGAAGTCCGCCATTTGTCGCTACAAGGGTACAGTTTGCGCTAAAGGGATTGGTCGTGTGACGTAGGGATGAAAAGGCTTACCTGTCTGCTTCACTCTGCACATACCAGCCTTCACGTTCTCTGCGGTCCTCCAGTTAGGGTTTTGAAGGCTCCTAAACCTAACTTGAAAACTGTTGGGGGAACGCTCATTCAGCTTCATTGCATCTTCAGTTTGAATTAAGTCGCTGCCTGCCAGTCTGCGAAATCTCCCTACTCTCTCTCAGTTCAAGGCTCAGTTGGAAACTCACTTCTTCCAGCTTGCTTTTCCTCAGTCGTAGATCCGTGGTCCTGTTGTATTTATTTGTAATGTTTCATATCGTCTATGTCATGTTTGAATGCGTGTGTTAGCGTAATGAGTTTTTGCCACAAAACGTTTTTGCGCTATACAAGAACCATTCATTCATTCATTATTATTATTATTAAACAGTTCTTTTTGTAACTCGGTCATGTGGTACAGTTTGCGCTAAAGAGAGTGGTCGTGTGACGTAGGGATGAAAACAAACGGTATTATCGAATATTGAGACTGCTCCGAGAGCGCTTAGGACCTTTAACCCCACGTCTGCGTTTCCAAAATTTCTAACGACTATGTACCACTTGCAGGAGATGGATTGACCATGATAATTAAGCGGTAGTGCCAGACAAGCTTGGCGCCTCCAGGCGGCGCCAAGCTAATCTGGCGCTACCCTTGAATTATCGTGATCAATACATCTCCTGCTGTAGGGTGTTGGGGCTAAATGGGTTAACCCTTTTGCTGTCAGTAGCGCGTTTTGTATAGTTATTATTTCAGCAGGAATCACCTCAACAAAAGCGCTACCGACAGCCAAAGGGTTAACTTGTGGTTATCGATCATGATCAAAATTAATGTGTCCGACGAAAAGGTTTGTTTTAACGCCTTTTTCTGCAAAGAAAGAAAAGTTTTCATTCGAACTTTTTTTGAAATCAGAAATAGGTTAGATACAGTTATCACACTTCTGTGTGTGTGTGTGTGTGTGTGTGTGTGTGTGTGTGTGTGTGTGTGTGTGTGTGTGTGTGTGTGTGTGTTTGTGTGTGTATTAATTGTAATTCAGTATGATTACGTTAGAAACTTAATCTATTGGTTACTTCTTTTCTTTGCTTTTGAGTAAAATGTGTATGTTGGTGAGGGTGGGGTGGGGTGTGTGGGATGATCGAATTCATGTAGGCCATATTTATTCTTCTCAATGTGGCACACAGAAGTCAAGTATAATAATCCCATTTTATTTTTAAAAATTTCATTTTATTCTACTTGTTTTATTTATTTTTATTTAACTTTATTTTATTTGTTTGTTATTTATTTATTTGTTTAATGAGTGTTTTTTTTATTAGTTTATTATTATTATTATTATTAGTTAATTGTCCTTGTTTACAGCACTGAGACGAATTCCTGATGCACCTTCACAGGTCGATGAACTATTGTCATCGTTCTTTTAGTTTCTGTTTCAGTAATATTTGTTTTCTCTTGTTTTGTTAATATTTCACGCGACTTTCGTACCGAATTTTCTGTTTAAACGCCATGCCAGCCATGTGGCATCGATTAGATTTTAATGAGCAATGTTACAGGCGAATGTTAAGATATTGATCTGTGTGGTAATAACCATTCTATATAATCTGTCAACATTTTGTGTTATCACCTTTTATTGTAACCTAGCGAGTTGCGGTATCCGTTCTTGAAAGACTAAGACCACAACAATACACTGTTAACGTGGGAATGGCGAGTCTCTGGGACGGCGGAACAAACGGCACATCTCCATGGGGTGAGTGGGCTCGCTTGCGTGATCGTATAGTAAGGTTTGGCGCGCATTTTCACTTTTTTTTTCTTTCTTGGTGCTGAAGGCGCCGCAGGGCTGGAAATCTCGCATACTGTTAACCCCTTAACTACCAGTGATTACGGAATGCGCTTCCGAATTTCCACTACACAGTGCGCAAAGGCCATCGGGTCCGCCGTTGGGCCCGCGCATGGCTGTGCGCGGGCCAACGGCGGCCGACGTCGGCCCGATGGCCTTTTACGCATTGGGTACACGCTGACCGACATTTGCGTAAACAACACAGTGTAACTGGACACACACACATACACACACACACACACACTCCAGGCACCCCCCCCCCAAAAAAAAAAATAAAATAAATAAATAAAAAAAAATAAAAAAAATAAAACCACCAAGAGACATAAATCCTCATGAGCGTGGTTATGTCTCTCGCAGATGGGCAGCGTTCGAATTCCCCTGCAGTGAAGGGGTTAAAACAGAGTAATCCATTCTTCGTCATCTTAATGAAGGAATATATGACCCCCCCCCCCCCCCCCCCAAAAAAAAAAAAAAAAAAAAAAAAAAAAAAGCACACTTCTCTCCCCTGACAGTGCTATTATCTACTTTACTTTGTAACCTTCCTAGAATATATGACCACATTGTTTCAACAGAATGGAAATTTCTTCTGCATGCAATCCCGCAGGAAGCATCGGGTTGACGTCAAGTAAGCATAAGCGTTTCCGGCATGTCCAACACCACAACAAGACATGGATCGAGCATGATAGTTCAAGGGTGCTGCTCGAATAGCGTGGCGCCCATAGGCGCCGAGCTATTCTGGCAACACCCTTGAACTATCATGCTCGATCTGTTCCTAGAATTGTAATACAGCCCTTCAGCGAGTTGAAGTAATAAGCGGCATACTTGTTTTCGGCATGTCCAACGCCTTCAGTTAGTGATAGAGCTGATTAATTTACTTAACTCATTCTACCCCAACACCGAAATCCCAGAATGTTGCCGTTGTCCTCTGAAGACTGCATTGCAGTGCAGGACACAGATCGACCATGATAGTTCAAGGGTGATGCCAGAATAGCTTGGCGCCCATAGGCGCCAAGCTATTCTGGCATCACCCTTGAACTATCATGGTCGTTCCTTATCTTGCTGTGGTGTGTCTGGGGTAGAATGAGTTAAAGCGCGGCAAGGCGACTACCGTTGAGCTATTATTGTCGATTCAGTTTCCACGACTTGTGCGCAGATCTAATTGTACGTCTCTATAATACGAGAGCCAGCCATTCGTGCTGGAAGCAAAAACTGATGTATTTCGGTGACAAAACTTTCTTATTGATCAAACGATCGGCCATCTTCTATACAATAAACAATTATAAGAAAGAAAGATACATACCTACCGACCTAAAAACAAACAAGCTAATAAACAAAGAAGCACACGAACAAACAAATGTCAAACGGGCCATGTTGCACATTAACACATTTGACCCCAGGACCGAAATCCTCAAATTCTGAAGTTGCCCTCTGAAGGACTGTATTACAATTATAGAGACAGATCGAGCATGATAGTTCAAGGGTGGTGCCAGAATAGCTTGGCGTCTATGGGCGCCAAGCTATTCTGGCATCACCCTTGAACTATCATGCATGATCCATTTCTTTGTGTGGTGTGTTGGGGCTGAATGAGTAAACTGTGACTGTGGAGTTTATCTTGTTTCCACAGTCGTCGACCTTTTGACTTCAACGGAAAACACGAGCCAAGGGGAAGCAAGCCATGGGTCATCCCCAAAAGAGTTGTCTGCACTTGAAAGGTTGTTCCTTCTGTCGGACGAGGACCGTGCGTTAGCCGACAGCATCCAAACCCCCATGATGTACGGGTTGTTCCTGATGGTCGTCCCTGTTATACTCTGTAACATCGTCGTCTTCCTCAAACGGGACATGCGCAGTGCATCCGGAACCTACGTCATCGCACTGAACGCGGGGCAGTTATATTACATCGTCAGCAAGACGCTGGTCAACGTGTACGAGGACAGCATGGATGACCCATTGCGACAGTTTGCGTTCTGTGTGTATCTGTACTATTTCGCTTTCTACGCGGGCGCTTTGGTGGCCAACAGAACCTGTTACGTCATTCTGTGCCTGGCGTCCGTGGAGAGACTGTACGCCGTCACTCGCCCCCTGCACGTGAAAGGCTTCGTGCTGGCCAAGCACTCGGGGAAATGTGTCATGGCCGTGTATGTTATAGTAGCGGCCTGGAATGTCTATTCCGTGTTGAGCTTTAGACTCGTTATGGCTCTGGACCCAGCTACAGGTCACATGGTGTGTAGATCCGCTCCAGGCCCGCTGTCTCCACTCCACCGGCAGATTAACGCCGCTGTTGGAATGGCCGCAAGGGTCGTCCTGGGCTACATTGCCCTGGCGGTACAGCTGGCACTCAACGTCCTGACTATCTGGGCACTCCGACGTCACAACGTAGCTGCCAAGCGCGTGCAGTCGTCAGCCAATGAGGACACCAAAAAGCAGCAAGAACGGCAACTGACAGTCACCCTGCTTGTCGCGTCCATAAGTTACGTCCTCCTCTCCCTGCCCACGGCGTTTCTCAACGTGTTTGCCAACTGGTATTTAGAGTTCAATGCGTACGGAAAGTACTCTCATTTGTACAGAGTGGTAGAGGACTTTTGCTACAATATGACCATACTGGGCTGTGGCGTGGACTTCTTCTCTTATTTGGCGATCAGTTCCAAATTCAAGAGGAATTTGTACGCTGTGTTCCGTAAGGAAATCCGTGAGGCAAGCGGCTTTGCAGAGCGTGACATGACGAGTCACAGACCGAAGTGTCTGCTGTCAAATGTGATTGTTTGTAAATTCCAGACAAATAAATGTGACTGCCAAGCGCGTGAAGTACAAGAAAATAATCAACGAAAAAAGAAAGAAAGAAGAAAGAAAGAAAGAAACAAACAAACAAAAACACGCTTTAAGAGAGACTACAATAACGCGCTTTAAAAACGCGACAGTTTTGATAGTTAAAATGTTTCTTTGAACCAAAACCCTTGACTGTCCGGACTGACACAGCCAGAACCACCCAACTGCAAGAGCTATAGAACCTCATGCTCCTTTAACTCATTCTACCCCAGACACACCACAGCAAGATAAGGATCGACCATGATAGTTCAAGGGTGATGCCAGAATAGCTTGGCGCCTAGGGGCGCCAAGCTATTCTGGCATCACCCTTGAACTATCATGGTCGATCTGTGTCCTTCACTGCAATGCAGTCTTCAGAGGACAACGGCAAAATTTGGGGATTTCGGTGTTGGGGTAGAACGAGTTAAGGCTCCTGTCGCGGGAGCTCATGAGGTTCTATAGCTCTTGCTTGCATTTATTTTGCATCCATTTTCGTTGGACGGCTGGAATTCTTATGCTTTGAATTATTTACGTGTGTTTTGTTGCGTTTCTAAAGTACCACTACGCGTAAATTTGAAGACACATTTCAGCGCCATTTGTGTTTGTTATGCCTTGTCGACACACCTAATGAACTTTAGCAGCAGTTGGGACACTCGGCAAAAGCACACGCGTAATCGCGCTTATTTATTCTGCGCAGCCTTTAGCCTGTCAGTCTATTTTTAGCTGTTTCTCGTGCTGAAAGCATTGTATTTATAGTACGAAGTGGAGTCATTGTCAAATTATTTGAGATAAAGACCGTGCTGTACTCAGCATGGATTATCCTGTGTCTAAATTAACCATAACTAGACCTGCGTGTAGCGTTTTGTAACCATCTGCTACAGAAGTGTATCTTTGAAGAGTTACGGCGGGAGTGGGCCTTAAAGGAGCATGACTGTATTGTAGGACAAATCGTTACGCCATTGATGTTTCTTTTTTGCTGGTTGTCTTCATTGACGTAAAGCTTTGTTTTAGTCCTTCTTAAGCGTGTTTTCTTTTTTTTTGTTGTTGGTTATTTCACTGATTAGTCGAAAACCGGCCACCGCCTTTGAAATATCATGGCTGACAAACTTCTGAAGTGTAATGCAACCTTCAGAGAAAAACTCATTAGGGCTGAATGTGTTAATTTATGTCGGCCCTTTGTCCCATTTCATCATCTGATAGTATGGAGTGCCGTGCGCTGCCGCATGTCGTGAGTACTATCGAACAATTCACCGAAGAGTAGACCTGCTTATTTTAGACTTTTACTCCCAGCGCCAACTGCAAGACAAACGGACGAGCCAGTCAAAGCAGTAGCCCTACCCGTGAGCTGTCATGATCGACCGATCCATCTTTTAAAGCAGACGATCATTCCCATCAAGTGGACATAATGAACCCTTCGGGACAGTTTCACAAAGCTGTGAGCTTTACCTCTTGCGCTCTAACCCATTACTAAAATAAATAAATAAACTAAACGTGTATGGAAGTGAACTAAATACAGACTGTTAACCCATTCACTGCCGAGAAAAAGTAAATGCGATCTGACTGCAAGAGGCATCGATCCTCATGAGCCCCCGCGACCAACTCGTATCTATATTTTTTTGGGCAGTTGTGGTTTTTAGTCGCTCAGTGAACACAAATTTTTACTGCGAAACAAAGAAAAAAAAAAAGAAAAAAAAAAAGGTACGTCCGTTGGCAGTGAAGGGGCTAAAACTAACCTCAGGGAAGTGAAAGGGTCACAAAATATTCAGTCTAATAACCAAACGATACACTGGCCGACCTTTTGCTCCATGCTAATTGGGTCCCTGTGCTATTATGTATGTGTGTGCTAGTCTGTGATTTTGGACCTTACGGCCTACAGCCGTGAAGTCCAAAATCACAGACCATCACACAGATTGAGCAATGATATTCATGTGACTGATTACTCGGAGCTTTCAAGGTCGAGACTCGTCAGTTCTGACGCGACAGCTGTTACTGAACTGAATGGCGGCTTGCGTGCAGATCGAGTCGTTTGGACTAACGAAGGACGGCCGAAGTGTGACACGGTAAGGAGAAAAGTTTATTTCGAAAGAATAATGCCAATAAGTGTATCCGAAAGTACTGACATTGTATATCAGTACATTTGATGCAAACGTCAGCGCGGTGTAATTCGCCGGAACGAGCCCCACCCACGGTGTCACAACTGATCTGGCGTAGGGTTGATTCGTGGCTTTCACCGGCTCTGCGTCATAACTGAACTGACGCGGACTTCGTGATCACTGGCAGTGGAGGGGTCCGGCAAGGCAAAAGCCTAAGTCCATTTTTGGTGACAAGGGAGATTATCATTGAAAGACGCCTTTCACAAAAATGAACCCACAGTTGTCTGTTTTCACGGGGCAGCTTTATCTGATAGCGATCCTTGCACAGTCAGTTCGTCCGGCTTGAACTACTTGCTAGACTACAGTTTGGAGCGTTGATAGGGGGAGTATTTTTCATAATAACCCCGTGACTGCCGGGGCAGGGCGACTGCGACCCAGCTACAAGAGACATAAATCCTCATGAGCCCCCGCAGTCGCGGGGGCTCATGAGGATTTATGTCTCTTGCCGCCGGTTAGTCCCGGCTAAGAGCTTTATGCCCATTTTTCAGTGGCTCCCATTTCGTTGGTGTTTTTGGCACGCAAATGCCCGGGTCGGTCAGTGTGACGTGGTTTCAGTCTCCGCGAAATCCGTGATCCGACAGCGAAGAGACTACGATTGTGGCTTTTCATTCTAGAGGTAGTGTCACATGCATGGTTGTTGAGTGACGGCAGGTCAAACTCATTGCTATCAATAACAACCCAATGCGCAAAAGGCCATCGGGCCGACGTCGGCTGCCGTTGGCCCGCGCACAGCCGAGCGCTGGCCAACGGCGGCCGACGTTGACCAGATGGCCTTTGCGCACTGAGAAAGCAGTTGTAAGATAACGACTTAGATCAACCTGCCCGTCTGTGAATCAGACACGTGTAACTGTAATCTGTAAGTTGCAGACCCCATTTATGAAAACAAAAATATTATAATTTATTGATTGTCTAAAAATAAATGAAATAGATGTGGGTGCATCTCAGTTCGTCTCAGTATTCGGATAATAATAATAATAATAATAATAATAATAATAATAATAATAATAATAATAATAATAATAATTCAAGTTCATACTAAATTAGTTGTGGCCGGAAACCACATGTCTGAACCAATCGATTTTGATCGGAAAACTTTACCCGTACACACTGAGTAGACGGTTATATTATTGAAAGTGGTTTGCTGTGAGTGTCCTGTGTCAGCTACACCCTCAGCAGCAGCAGGCTGGTTGTCCGCATCATTGACTACGGCGGCATCATCACGGACATCCTCGTCCCGGACCGTGACGGCAACATTGTTGATGTCAACCTCGGTTATGAAGAAATAGCGGGTCTGAACAATACATTTTTACGTTTCGATTCTATTTTACTGCAGCCTTGAGCCCTGTGTGTGTGCCGGTGTGTGTGTGTGTGTGTGTGTGTGTGTGTGTGTGTGTGTGTGTGTGTGTGTGTGTGTGTGTGCCGGTGTGTGTGTGCCGGTGTGTGTGTGTGTATCTGTGTGTGTGTGTGTGTGTGTGTGTGTATCTGTGTGTGTGTGTGTGTGTATCTGTGTCAGTGTGTGTGTGTGTATGTGTGTGTGTGTGTGTGTGTGTGTGTGTGTGTGTGTGTGTGTGTGTGTGTGTGTTATGTGTGTCAGTGGAGAAGGTGTGGAGGGAGAAAGGCCGGGGGGGGGGGGGGGGTTGTGCGGGGATGGATGGTACCAGGGGACAGCTTTTGCTCCCGGCTCAGGCTCATTACAACAAAAATAAGAACCGACCAAACTCAAACAACCTCAACTGTATTGTGTCTGCTTCAACCACGCTGCAAGCGTCTAAACTCGATTGAAGACATTAATTTGTGTCATGCCATATCAGTGCTATTTTTCTGATTCAGCTCAGGATATTTGTCAGTTCTCTCTCTCTCTCTCTCTCTCTCTCTCTCTCTCTCTCTCTCTCTCTCTCTCTCTCTCTCTCTCTCTCTCTCTCTCTCTCTCTCTCTCTCTCTCTCTCTCTCTCTCTCTTCTTCTGATAGTAAATTGAGCAACACTTTGCTTGATATAGAGCCGATAACAGGAAGATATGATTACGAGACCCGAATCAAAATATCCGCGTCGTAACCTAAGACGAGGACATTTTGATTCGAGTCAAGTAATCACATCTGTCTGTTTATCGGCACTATATCAAACAAAACTGTTGCCCAATATAATTTATGTACCCAGTCCAAGACAAAACTGTGCCTCGTGTCATTCATTTTGCGTCTGAGTGCGGTGTTTAGACAAAACACATGAATGGCCCGCAGACGACTGCATATCGCTGTCGACTCGTCGCGTAGATTTCGTCTGACTATGAAGACATCCGTCTGACAAATGAAGACATCATGTGTGTGTGTTTAGGGTAAATTCTCTACTTCAGTGTTACCCGCAGATCACAAATAATTGCGAAAAATGCCAGCAGGTTTGTTTATTTCGTTTTTTTTTTCTCAGGTTGTCGATATCGCCAGCTGACATCTCCTCAGTCACTGAATTTCACTTGTCAGTCCAGCGACTCGCACGTTTCCTGGCGTCATTTCTCCGTTCGTGTGTGCCCGCGTATAGGATACACATTTGGAGCGTCCATACACACTAAGAAGTATTTCATTACTACTACACATAAGGAGCTTGTTAATGTTGTAGTGTGAGCATATTTCGCGTTTTAGTCGGCGCGCAAGGGATTTTGTGAAGGAAAGTATATCAAGCAAATTCATGCATATTAATTTCAGTGCTTGTTATACAATATATCACTACGTGTGTCAAAGAAGGGAAAACTTTAGGGAGTGGGTACATAAGCAGATAGTATTGAGCTGAAAAATATTGTTAAAATATTGTATGTTCAGGTTATGAATCGGACAACCAAAACCTGGGTGCCCTAATCGGCCGCGTTGCCAACAACATTGCTGGAGGAAAATTTGAACTGGATGGCAAAGAGTACAATCTGTACCTCAATAAACCGCCAAACTGCACCCATGGCGGGAAAGAAGGATTTGACAAGGTACGGTCGAGAAAACCCCCACAAAAAAACAAAAAACAAAAAACAAACACGGGCAGACCTAGATCCAGTTTGGTCCCGGAATTCTCCCCCGCCCCCACCCCACCCGCCCGCCCCCCCCCCCCCCCCGCCCCCCCCCCCCGCCCTCCCCCCCGCAATGCCCCACCAACAAACTGCCAAGAGAGACAAGAAAGAGAAATGGAAATGCTTTTAGATGTTGGACACACTCTCCCTCTTTAACCAACGGCGGCCGACGTCGGCCCGATGACCTTGTGCGCGGCATTGGGTAGTACCGGTATGTTCACCGGTAAAGCAGAGATGGGCGCAAAACCTGCCACTGGTTTAGAGATATTATTTATTATAATAATAAGGATGATGATGATGATGATGGTGATAATAATAATAATAATAATAATAATTATTATTATTATAATACCGGTCATATAGGTGCTGCGATTCGGCTCAAAGCGCCGCGAACTGAACCCAACACGCACGCTGACGTAAAACACACGCATTCACTATGAAGTCAAACAAAGTACAAGACAGAGGACATTTACGTGGTGCGAAGGGTCAGCTCAGCTTTTGAGGTTTCGGAAATTTTAATCGATTGTATTTGAAATTACAAAGGAAACCGGTACCAAAGTGGAGGGGGAGGAAGGGCTGGAGTACTGGTAAAAGAACCTCCGACGATCCGCCTGAATTAACGATGACCCTTACTAGAGGAGAGAAGTCCCACTCCGGGTATCGATTGAATCTCGCACCTTTAGCATTGGTGGCAGACGCTTTACCACTGCGCAACGGACCGCCCCGGCGACTGACTGTGACGGGGTTAAGAATTTTTGTGACAATTTTCAACGAATTCCTATAGTTGTACATTTTTCTCCGCTAAAAATATTCCAGAAACTGTGGAGCAGTCGCGTGGAGGGCGACACGCTACTTCTCCAGTACGTCAGCGCGGACGGCGAGGAGAACTTCCCAGGGGAGCTAACCACGACTGTGACCTACAGAGTAACGGACCGAGACGAGCTGGTCATTGACTACGAGGCGACCACTGACAAGCCTACCCCTGCCAACTTTACCAACCATGCCTACTTCAATCTGGCTGGCCACGTGAGTCCAGACTGATTTAAAAATTATACCTTTCAGCTTCTTACGAATGAGCTTGGCCGGTCTGTGCAGCTCAGAAAATCCCGCTAAAGGAGTCACGCGAAAGGGAGGGAACTCGAGGTAGTTCCAATTATTGTACTCTCAGCTAACCGATTTTAAAAAGTTAATTCGACCTTTCGTAGACGTCTCTGGTTCACGTCTGTAGAGCACTCCCCAGATACGGATAACGCCACAAGTAGACCTATTTAAATGAGATGCGTAGCATCTCATTTGAATAGAAGTGTGCTGGTGGTGTTCTCCCGGCCGAATGGCGTCTGTCTGAGAAGTAGTCATGTAAACGGTACGGCTGGCCATAACAGCAAACAGTTTTTAACTCATCGTGCCTGAGGTACGAAATACGCACATTTTGGAGTTATCCTCTGATGACTGCATTACAATTCAGGAGACAGATCGACCATGAAAGTTCGAGAGTGGTGGCAGAATAGCTTGACGCCTATAGGCGCCAAGCTATTCTGCCACCACCCTTGAACTATCATGGTCGAGCCATCTCTTACTGTGGTGTGTCGCGGGCAGAATGAGTTAATTTCAGTATCTCCATTACGTGTAGAATGTACCTGAGTTATGACAACTGCAGTCACAGTCGTTATAACATTTTCAGGACGCAGGAACCGTGGACGATCATGTGGTGACGATTCACGCCGACGCCTATTTGCCAATAAATGAAGACAGCAATCCCACTGGTAACATCGCTGACAAATCGGAACAAAGAAATTACCAACACATCAGCCATCCAAGCAACTGTCAAGAAAAGAAATGAAACCGATATATGCAATGGAAGGAGGACTGAATGAATAAAAGAATGAAAGAAAGAAAGTGAATGAGTGAACAAATGAATGAATGAATGAATGAATGAATAAATGAATGAATGAATGAATGAAAAAAGAAAGAATAGTTAAAAAGAAAACCCCAAACAAACGATCGAGCGAACAAAGAAACCTACAGATAGATATACAACAAACAAACAATAGATCGGACAAACAAACACGCAGACATACAGACAAAGAAGCCAACAAATGATCGAAGTAACAAAAACACCTGTTATTGCAGGTGAGGTGCGAGATGTGGACGGAACGGAGTGGGACTTCAGGAAGCCTGTCCGGTTAGGGGATCGTCTACCCAAAGTACCAGGAGGTCGCGGGTTCGGACACAACTTCTGTCTACGCAACCCCGGTGATTCTCAGGAGCCAAAACTTGCTGCACGGTTAGTTGATGCACAGGGAATAGCCACACTACGAAATCCGTTATCTATACTGACCAGCAAAAGAAATGCGACATTTTTGGAATCACCGGAAACACTTTAGTGATCGTGATCTAACGGCAAGAAGCATAGATCATCATGAGCCCCCGCGAATGCGGGGGCTCATGAGGATCTATGCCTCTTGCTGAGACCACGTTGTGTCCATATTGTTTGGACAGTGGTGACTTTTGGTCTTTCAGCGAACGCATATTTCATAAACTATGTGTATGCACGTTGGCAGGGAAGTGGTTAAGGCGCATGGGAGCAATACTTTTTTTTCTTCTTGTTTTTAGAGGCGGACAGAGTATACTGTGTATATTTCGTTTGACATCAGAGCGCACAAGGCTTTTCGCAAATATCTCCGCAAAGAGATACTTTTCTATACCAATCTTAGAACAAATATCGTTCAATGACAGTTGACCTAATTCGATTTACTTTTAAGAAACTAGAACAATATGTCAGTTTTGCTGTACTGTCATAACAATTCGGAATCTTTTCATTAAAAAACCGATTTTACATCCCAAAATTTGCCCCAGATATTTTAAGCCCAGTATAAGAAAGATCCATTTTTCACGTGAATTGGCCACATTTTCAAACCTGAAACAGCGAAGGCATACATGATGTCTACATGCTTGATCTCGATGAAATCTGCCGGGGCTCTATTTATTCTATTAAAAATGGCTTGTTCTTGTCTTTTCAAATTTGTACGACTTACAGCAAAATCAACAGATCATAGACGTCCACTAAAAATATTCCATATTAGGTCAATTGGCACTAGATTACATTTGTTCTTAACTCATTCCACCCCTGACACATTACAGCAAATTATGGATCGACCATGATAGTTCAAGGGTGATGCCAGAATAGCAAGCAATTCTGGCACCACCCTTGAACTATCATGGTCGATCTGTGTCTTACACTCCAATGCTGTCTTCAGGGGACAACGGAAAAATTTGGGGATTTCAGCCTTAGGGTACAATGAGTTAACCCATTCAGCCCTGACGCACTACAGCGGTAGATGGGTCGACCATAATAATTCAAGGGTAGTGCCAGATTAGCTTGGCGCCTGTCGGCGCCAAGCTAATCTGGCACTGCCCTTGAATTATCATGGTCGATCAATCTCCTGCAACGGGTGCATAGTCATTAGATGACGCCTCCAAAATTTGGGAAATACGTGCTTCGGGCTGAATGAGCTAAAGTGGTACAGAAAAGTCTTTCTTTGCGAAGATATTTGGCAAAAACGTTGTGCACTCCGATGTCAAACGGCCTATATGTAAGTATACACTTTCAGAGTGGAACACCCTGCATCTGGGCGCTACATGGAGTGCCTGACCACTGAGCCCGGGCTTCAGTTCTACACCAGCTATCACATGCAGTATATGCTGGGCAAGGGAAAAGGGGGTGCCCCTTACAAATCGTTCGGGGCGTTCTGTCTGGAGGCTCAACATTATCCAGACAGCCTTCATCACGTAAGTCACTCCAGATAAAAACATCCATAGTTTATAATATTCCTTTCGCAAATGTCGGGGCTGCAGAAGAAATAGTACACGTACCACGGGGAATTACTCAGGGCTGGACAGTCACACGGTTAGGTCCCCTGCCCCATTTGTTACGTTTGTGGTTGTGTTATTCTTTTGAGAGCATGTGTGTGTTCATTATATGAAAGATTCGATATTCATTTGAGTTATTTTGCATAAGAATTACGTACCCTTTTAGTAGGATTCATTTTCTTTTGCACGGAGAATCGCGATCGATTTTTGTTGTGACGCGTATTTTCGCTACAATGTTGTAAAGTTTGACATACATTAGCCTGGAAGGTTCGAGCAGGGTCTCGATCTTTCTAGTGACCTCAGATATAACGTCAAAGTCGTTGGCTACATTTCGTAACATTTTATCGAATGCGCCTAGATGTTAGTCGAAGGCTGTAGTTAGTTCTAGAGTATTCTCTTTAATGAATATTAATAAGTTTTGGTTACGTTTTTTCTTATCTTCGTTGTGTTTTGTGAATTTGCTGGAGTGTTCTGGAAATCTGTAATAGTATAAAAGACGGTGTTAGGAAATATGTGCGTACATTGTATGAGAGACGCAGTGTGTCAAAAGTGTTGATGCATTGAAGAGGAGACAGTGTATCAGTGTGCGGATGCATTTGTAGACGCAGTGTCCTGAGAGTGCATCGTGAGAATAAAGTATTGCTGGAACTGTTACTCCAGTGTGGTCTACAACCTTGTGCCACGAGTAACGAGTTGCAGATGAGTGAAGTTTCTGTACAAGAACCCTAAGTGCGTGCGTCTGGTGTGATTGTATCATACTACGACTACAACTACCACGTAACACCCATCCAATCGGCAGCCCACAAACAAATACACAGATAAATAGCATGACGGACCATGGGCGGATCTGGGGGCGGGGGGGGGGGGGGGGGTCCTAAGGGTTCCTTCCCCCCCCCCCCGACCCACAATTGTTTAAAATGCTATAACAAAGTCCCTTTTCGGGACCCTTTTGAACATCCTCCCCCCCCCCCTCCCCCCCCGTTGTTTGATTTTTTTATGCCACTGGAAGAAGGTCTAGCTTCGGGGAGGCTTTTGTGTCATGTTGAAGGTCCCAAACAAAAAGTTGGAACCAACCACCACCACCCCCCCCACCGCCCCCGCCCCCCCCCTCGAGGTAACTGATTCGCCCCTGTGGTCATATATATATATATATATATATATATATATATATATATATATATATATATATATATATATATATATATAGATATATATATATATATATATATATATATATATATATATATATATAGAGAGAGAGAGAGAGAGAGAGAGAGAGAGAGCGTTTGGGCGTCTGGTTCTGCAACACATTAAAACTGTTATCACACCCACCTTAGATCCCTACCAGTTTGCCTATCGGGCGAATCGGTCAGTGGAAGATGCCGTATCCCTGGGTCTGCATCGTGCACTGGAACATCTTGAGAAGGCCAACACGTATGTTAGGGTGTTATTTGTGGACTACAGCTCCGCATTCAATACTATTGTGCCACTCAAGCTCTATGAGAAACTGATCCAGCTAGGTTTTGACAGTTCACTATGCCAGTGGATCAACGATTTTTTGTCAGGTAGACCTCAGGTAGTCAGAGTTGGTCCGTGCAGTCAGCATTCAGACCCAGGGCGTCGACAGTCAGGTGGATGTAACCACTCGTCGGGTTCATGTAGTCGCGTTTCTAAGGCCGTCACACTGAGCACGGGTGCACCCCAAGGAGTTGTGTTTTGTCTCCTATGTTATACTCTCTTTTTACCCATGATTGTACATCAACGGATGATAACTCCCTTACAGTTAAATTTGCTGACGACACCACTGTTGAAGGTTTTATTTTAAACAGCTATGAAACAGCTTACAGAGAGAGAGTAGATGAACTCGTTGCTATGGGTTGGTGTTCTGACAATAACCTTGACCTGAATGTGCCTAAAACGAAAGAAATGGTCATGGATTTCAGGAAAAGTGACATTGTTCCCCTCACTATTCATGGTAGCCATGTTGAAATTGTTGATTGTTTCAGGTTTCTCGGCACCCACATCTCAAACGATCTTAAATGGGAAAAAAATGTTGATTGTTTAGTGAAAAAAATCACAGCAACGACTGTATTTTCTCAGACGTCTTAAAACGTTTGGTGTCAGCAGACAAATTTGGACCAACTTGACCAACTTCTACCGGGCAGTATTGAAAGTATTTTGACCTTCTCCCTGACCGCTTGGTTTGGCAGTACCACACAGAAAGAGCGATCCAAATTAAACAGAGTAGTAAACACTGCATCGAAAATCATAGGTATCGATTTGCCCTCGTTAGAGTCCCTCTTCCATGAAAGAATGCTAAAAAAGGCTAGATCCATCCTCCGAGATGTTTCCCACCCAGCCCATGAGTTGTTTGAGATGTTGCCATCAGGGTGCCGTTATAGAGCGATCGGAACACGCACGAGTCGTTTTAAAAACAGTTTTTACCCAACTGCTGTCCAGGTTTTTAATGATGCAAACAAACGCCAAATCTGACCCATCCGTCCCACTGTTTAATGTAGTGTATATATATATATATATATATATATATATATATATATATATATATATATATATATATATATATATATTATATATATATATATATATATATTATTGCCCAGGTATCCGCACAATACTTTATCTACATGGCTGTGCAGAACACACTTTTAGTTACGGAGCGTTCGGGTGAAACTGACTCGAGTGCAAGATAAGCCATCGGTGGCAATTAATCATTAGCACGCGCTAGTCATACTGACTGGAAGGACTGTTTATGATACTAGAAGAGAATGCTCTTCCAATATCCTACTACTAAGTGTATCTGCTGTCAAACATCCCGCAGGGTATGTAGAAAACTGAGGAAGCAGAGTTAGAGAACATTAGGCCTACACACGGGCACAACACACACATCATTAGTCCCGCCGCAACATAGATTATAGAAGGAATAGTTGATGCCGACAGTGACCTAAATAGCCTGCTCTCGGCGGGGAGTGCCTGCATACCACAGCAGCAGGTGGCTGGCCAAGCTAATGTGTAGGCCTGGAAATAGGGCTAACTACACTGCTGTGTCTATGATGCTAGTGACGTGTTCCTTTTTATATTACGATATGTCCTATGTAATTTGTGTTACTGTGAAATCGTGTTTATTGTTTTTATGCTTAGACCACAATAGTTACTAAGGCCGCATACGGTGTGTGCGTGTGTGTGTGTGTGTGTGTGTGTGTGTGTGTGTGTGTGTGTGTGTGTGTGTGTGTGTGTGTGTGTGTGTGGTGTGTGTGTACGTTAGTAGCTTAATTATATTTTGATGTGTTTTTAATGTTCTTCCTTTTATGTTGCGCGGCACCGCAACAATTTCCTAATGTATTGTTACATATGGCAAAAAGGTTCTATCATATATATATATATATATATATATATATATATATATATATATATATATATATATATATATATATATATATATTATATATATATATATATATATATTTATATATATAAGACGTAAGTGTAAAAAGACAAATAAAACAAGTTTAGTTAACCCCTTCCCTTCTACTGTACGTACATTTTGTTTGTAAAATCTTTGTTCTTTCAGCGACCCAAAGACACAACCCTCGAAAGAATAGGGATGCTAATTGGTCTTGGCAAGAGACATACATAGATCCTCATGTACCCCCGCGACTGCGGGGGCTCATGAGGATCTATGTCTCTTGTATTCGAGTGGTGTTAATTTTTTTCTCGGCAGTTGAGGGATTAAGAACAGTTTATTCAAAATGGGATCTCTGTGCTCGGAAAGGGCCATACGTGCTCCGCCCCCCACCCCCACCTACCCATCAGTAGTCCATCAAAATATTGGCTTGGTTTACAACTGAAATAATCGACCAACCAAATACTAGAGAGAGAAAAAAGTATTGTATGGTATGGAACCCTGGCGTATCGTATATTGCATGTCGTTGCATCATATCGAAATAACACATTTCTTTCTGTTTCAGACGAATTTTTCCAGCATCATACTACAACCTGGAAAGACCTACCGTCAGACCACAGTTTACAAATTTGGAGTCGTCTAGTTAAGAAAAGCACGCAGATAACAGGAAAAGTACATAAGTGTGCTACCTTGTGATTTTGGACCTTATGGCCTATAGAAGTAAGGTCCAGAATGACAGACCATCGCACATTTTTGAGTGTGGAGTCGTTCAGTTCAACCCTGGGACGGATAGCAACATTTGTGTGCCATCTGGGACCTTACTACGACTTATGTGTGTGGAGGGGGGAGGGGGGGGGGGAGTGTCAGGAGATGCAATGTAGACGATGCGTCAGCATATTTAGCACAGACCCAACGCACAGGAGGCGATCGGGCCGACGTCGGCCCGATCGCCTTTGCTTATTGGGAAAGCCTGCGTTTTCAGCTGTTTTTTTTTTTTTACACCTATGTATTAGAATGAAAGAAAACTCGTAATGTAAATACTGAATCGTTGTATTTTGTAAAAATTAATTAATATTTTTATTTTTAAAAATTTAGTTATTTATGAGCCAGTAAAGTTTACTGTTTACTGTACCCCTTTGAAATAAAACACAAAGTCATAATTTACAATTTTAAAAGATGGATCCTTTTCTTTTTCCTCTTGTATGGGCGGGAAAAGTTCTTGGCCTAGGTGTTACGGACTTATTGCCGGTGCCGCGCATTTTGTCACAACAATATTGAACTCATTTGAGACGAACGGCATCCGAATACGCGGCTTAAGCCGCGTCAGTATCCGGATGTCGCTAATCTCGAATAAGTTAAGCAACAGTTTGTGGCCATGACAATCAGAGTTGGACTATCTCTCTGGTCTGTTGCACATTTAAATTCCATCCAGACAGCTACGATATTCAGCCGACACCCGCACTCTTTGTGTTCCCTCTGCCAAAACCAAGTCCTTTGGGCAGATTTTTTTTTCGTACCAGAGTCCTCTGCTATGGGTCAGCCTCCCACAAGAAATACGCTATGCGCAGTGGGGTCATTTGTTTGACTAAAGTTCGCTCAAAACTTATCTTTTTAAGTCTACCTACTGATGACCTGAGTTCGTGTTAGTGTGTGTTGTGTGTGTGTGTGTGTGTGTGTGTGTGTGTGTGTGTGTGTGTGTGTGTGTGTGTGTGCGCGCGCGTGCGATGGTGTGTGTGTGTGTGTGCCGGTGTGTGTGTGTGTGTGTGTTCGTGATCGTGTATGTCCACATGCACACCAGTGTTTTTGTGGTTGGTTTTGTTCTCTGATTTTGCAAATATCCATTATTATTATTATTATTATTATTATTATTATTATTATTATTATTATTATTATTATTATTATTATTATTATTAGATTTTTCTTTTCTACTCTTCTTTATACAATCCATTCACAATTCTACTGCCCCTGGTGCAAGTCGGTGGAACTCTTTTATTTACATAGAAGAGCAGCAGTCTTTCGTTTACGACATTAATTCATTCTGCCAACCACATCAAGATTTGGCTCGACCAAGATAGTTCAAGGGTGGTGGCAGAATAGCTTGGCGCCTATAGGCCCCACGCTATTCTGCCACCACCCTTGAACTATCTTGGTCGATCTGTCTCCTGAATTATAATGCAGTCCTCAAATAACTCCAAAATATGGTTATTTTGTACCTCGGGCACAATGAGTTAAAACTTCACAAAGTAAGTTCAGTATTGCTTTAAGACATAATAAGAACATTTATACAGGAAATGCCGCAGACTAAAAAAGGTGACTGCCAAGCGTGTAAAATGCAGAGAGTAACCCAATGCTATTGTTGTGTTGTAACTGTCTCTTCTAAGCGTGCTTCTTTCTCCCTTCTTTCTTCGTTGGTCATTTAAAGGAGATGTTACAAACTATTAACCGTTTATAACCTGGAGCAGGTCGCTTTAGAATTGCTGTCTTAAAACTGTATACAGTACCCTGGTGCGTCTTATTAGCAAGCCATATTTAAACCCCTTGTGCATGCAATCACGAGTGCACACAAATGTAAAGAGTTTAACCCCTTCGCTGTCTGCGGACGCGAAATGCCCGTCAGTACTCGCTGCGCAGAGACCTGACATTCGCGTCAAGAACACAATGTAACGGGGACCTAAACTAGACATAAAGAACCCAGGACTAACAAGAGACATAAATCCTCATGAGCCCCCCGCGAATGCGGGGGCTCATGAGGATTTATGTCTCTTGCAGATGTGCAGCGTTTGCTGGCAGCTAAAGGGTAAAGGGCGCAATACAAGGGATCGTTCCGATGCTGTACGTTGGCAGGGGATCAAGAGAGATAATCCACGGATTACGACACGGGAACTAATCTTTATTAAATCCTTCACTCAGTGCCGGGTAAACTGAACACAGCCTGTCTGCAAGAGACACAGATCCTCCTGAGCCCCCGCAATTGCAAATACCACTTTGAGTCCATACTTTCTGACCGGCCGGGGCTCCCTCGCTTTAAATTAACAAAGATTTCAGAAACAACAATCCGCGTCCACTTGCAGTAAAGGGGTTAATTGTACTTGGTCAGGATCAAGATCTGGTAGTCATCCATCCATCTCTTGTAAAAAAAAAAAATCTACCAGAGGCATAGATCATCAGCCCTCGCAAACTGCCGAGGCTCATGGATTCCTTTAATGCGGGCAGTTGCCGTTTTGTCTTCATTCATGTCTGAGCTGTCTTCCTCGTTTGCTTAGGACTATTGGTGGAGTTTGCAGTTTGTTGTTTTAAACAGAAGGGCGCATTTACATTTCATGGAACTTTTAAAAAAAAATCGAGTATAAAAAGCCTGCTTGAAAAGTTCAAATTACCTGTCGATGTCTGCAAGTCCATGCTAATTGCAGCTGATATGACGAACTGAAACCCAAAGAGGTTCAGCCAACCCACGATCGAATAATGTGCTCAATGTCGAGAAATGATGCCCCTTAAGTGCTGTCATGGATAAAAATGAGGCCAGCAAGAGGCATCGATCCTCATGAGCCCCCGCAGCTGCGGGGGCTCGTGAGGATCTATGCCTCTTGCATTCAGGTGTACTCCAGTGACAGGTTACAGATTGAGCTTAGTGTGATCGGACCCTAAATAGTGCAGAGCACAATACTTTAGCTGATCAGGTTAGCTGGGTGACTTGACATGTCGAAAAAAAACACGTGCTGCAGCGATTGGTAGTCAACTCTTAGTGGATTTAATAACCCATTCACTGCTAGCGCCAAATTCTCTTTCGGTTGCACGCAACGAACGAGTTGCTGGACAATTAATTGTCGGCGTCTGAGTAGCTTGTTACTGAAGAAGCAACAAAAGACAGTGAGTCCATTTTTGTGAAAAGCGAGATTTTCAGAGTAATACAACGGAAACCTCGCTTTTCGCAATATGGACTTGCTGTCTTTTGCTTTCGCAGGGATGACGTATGTCTTCTTTCACATGACGAGGTCAAAGTAAGTGTCACGAGTACGCCATCATGTTTAAGTTGATTTGGACTGCCGGGATTAGAAGAGATGCATAATTTACCATTGAAAGGCGCCGATATCCGTGAGATTCTTGAACTATCACTATTAACAAATTTCAGACAGCGAGCTAATCAAACACTACCTTGAACTTCTAGAACAATCACTAGGGTCAACGTTCACCTGCCGAGCAAATCCTCTACCTCTGACGGCTTGAACAATCACTGCGATAAACTCCCAGGCGCTGATCTAATCCGTCAGGAGGTACCCTTGCGCAGTCATGGTCCATCCAACTTTCACCACTCGCGCGAAGGTAAAGAAGTCGTATCAGAAGTAGTTTTAACCCCTAATGAGAGAGACTAAACGTGACAAACCTGCCAGAGACATAAATCCTCATGAGCCTCCGCAGATGAGGATCTATGCTTCTTGCGAACAACCACTTTATATCCATAATCCCTGATTGGCGTGTTCTCTGGTACACTGAATATAATCCGCCAATCTGGCGCTGCCCTTGAATCATCATGGTCGATCCATCTCCTGCAACTGGTACATATGGTACATAGTCATTAGATGACGCGTCCAAAATTCGGGAAATACGACCGTCGGGCTGAAAGAGATTAATTGATTAAAAAATAAAAAAGATTGATTCTTCTGCGTAAGGCCCAAAATTCAAACCACCACCCCATATATATATATATATATATATATATATATATATATATATATATATATATATATATATATATATATATATATATATATATATATATATATATATATATATATATATATATATATATATATATATATATATATATATATACGTAGTATTGTGAGCTCCCTGCGCTAAAAATGAGGTCAAATAACCCAGTGTGCAAAGGCCATCGGGCTACCGTCGGCCGCCGTTGGCCCGCGCACGGCCCGATGACCTTTGCGCACTGGGTAACTGTATACTGTTTTCTGTCTTCTGTAGATCAACAATCTGGTAGCCATTCAGAAGTCCCTCCAGGGCCACGAGACGAAGAGGATGACGGTCAGTGAGGTCATGGCCAATTCACGTGGCCGCCGCACACGACTCTTCCGCGTGCAGGCAGCCCCCGGCGTCTGGACGACTGGGACGTGCCGGGCGAGGATCGACTGCGTCCTCCGACTCAAGCAACATTGGCGGGTGGGCGGAGTCTTGATCGGGGCGCGTCGCGACTTGAACATGGCCCATCGAGACTGGAACGCGGACCGTCCAGGTTAGAAAGAGGGCTTTGGAGTTGGCGGAGACGTGGTGGATCGCTCCCCTTCCCCAAACCCGAACGCGAACCAGACCAAGGGCGTGATTGACGTGACTGTGCAGCGGCGTGTAGACACGCCTGACGGAGGAAAACAGGGAGGCAAAGGGCTGAACAGGACCAAGTCAGCCCCAGGGCATCGACATCGACAGACCAAGCCATCGACTCCAATACTCATCCCCGCCCCCAGCCCCAGCCCCACCCCCACCAGCCAGACGGCCATGAAATCCTTGGCACGGAGACCACCTTCCCGGTCACCGACTCCCAAACGCCCTGTTCCTCAGTCTAAAGTCGCGGTGGTTCATCTGGAGATAGAATACCACACTGGGTCTCCGCCAAAACCACCTCAGTCTCCTAAGCCACTCACCCGAGATCTGCAGCTAGTTCCAAGCGTGCTCCGTCCAGCCCGACCCTCGCGGTCTTTCCCGTCAGTGCTAAAAGCCTGGCCGACGAGTCCGCCAAACCTCGGCCGTTCTCGGTGAGCTTCGGGAAGGAGAAGAAACTGTCGCCTGCCGAGGAGATGGCGGAGAAGGAGTGCTCGGTTCACATCAAGCACATCCACACGCCTCGCGACTCAGCGGCCGTCGTCCGCAGATGGAAGGAGTTCGACAAAGACCGAGAGGACAAACTCAACAGGTGGCGCATGTGTATGTCCTTCGCTGTCACGCGCAGAGGCAATCTCGGAAAGGGTTTGTCGAAGGTGTAAAGAGCTTCTCGTCCATTTGTGTCGAACGCATGACTCACCTTCACTCATAACACTCAGACGGAGATCAGTACTGGTCGGAGGAAACAGAAATGTCACGCAAGCTCTGCGGAGGACTGAAGGACATACTGCCCCGGGCCACATTCATCAATAACACGTATGAGAACGTTCGAATGGAAATAAGACACCTTAAAAAAATAACCCTTTTGCCTGTCGGTAGTGCTTTTTGTCAAAAAGTTCTACCGACATCCAGAGGGTTCAAAATTGCGCAGGCCTTGGTGTCGTCGGATGAGAGATCACGCGATAGCCGGATAAGAATATAATTTTTCTTGGAGCAACACCACGCGTTCTTAGTGTGATAAAACACCATCGATGGCACGGCGAGGGTGTTCAAACAGTGTTCCCACGCCAGTCAGTGATGGTGCTGTGTTTGTACTACGTGTGTCTTTGCTTTCTTATCATGGTCTGGTATCCAGACGAACATGTTAACCCTTTGGTTGTCGTCAGCGGTTTCTGTCGCGAAGATTCCTACGGTTAAGCATGTCTCACACTTCCAGCTCGCAGAGTAAACTTTGAGAATCAACATGTGAATGTTTCGCGCCTTGGTTTTCACAGAATTTCGTTTTAGACCTTCGACTTTTGACGAC
>BTPG01000004.1:137379444-137402989 GCA_036245525.1 Semisulcospira habei | reverse complement strand
ATATATAATATACTATATATATATATATATATCTATATATATATATATATATATATATATATATATATATATATGATATATATATAAATATACATATATATTAAATATTATATATATATACGTAGTATTGTGAGCTCCCTGCGCTAAAAATGAGGTCAAATAACCCATGGTGCAAAGTGCCATCGGGCTACCGTCGGCCGCCGTTGGCCCCGGCAGCACGGCCCGATGTACCATTGCGCAACTGGGTAACTGTATACTGTGTTGTGTCTTCTCAGTGTAGATCAACAGTAGCCATTCAGAAGTCCCTCCAGGGCCACGAGACGAAGAGGATGACGGTCAGTGAGGTCATGGCCAATTCACGTGGCCGCCGCACACGACTCTTCCGCATGCAGGCAGCCCCCAGGCGTCTGGCGACTGGGACGTGCCGGGCGAGGATCGACTGCGTCCTCCGACTCAAGCAACATCGGCGGGTGGGCGGAGTCTTGATCGGGGCGCGTCGCGACTTGAACATGGCCCATCGAGACTGGAACGCGGACCGTCCAGGTTAGAAAGAGGGCTTTGGAGTTGGCGGAGACGTGGTGGATCGCTCCCCTTCCCCAAACCCGAACGCGAACCAGACCAAGGGCGTGATTGACGTGACTGTGCAGCGGCGTGTAGACACGCCTGACGGAGGAAAACAGGGAGGCAAAGGGCTGAACAGGACCAAGTCAGCCCTAGGGCATCGACATCGACAGACCAAGCCATCGACTCCAATACTCATCCCCGCCCCCAGCCCCAGCCCCACCCCCACCAGCCAGACGGCCATGAAATCCTTGGCACGGAGACCACCTTCCCGGTCACCGACTCCCAAACGCCCTGTTCCTCAGTCTAAAGTCGCCGTGGTTCATCTGGAGATAGAATACCACACTGGGTCTCCGCCGAAACCACCTCAGTCTCCTAAGCCACTCACCCGAGATCTGCAGCTAGTTCCAAGCGTGCTCCGTCCAGCCCGACCCTCGCGGTCTTTCCCGTCAGTGCTAAAAGCCTGGCCGACGAGTCCGCCAAACCTCGGCCGTTCTCGGTGAGGTTCGGGAAGGAGAAGAAACTGTCGCCTGCCGAGGAGATGGCGGAGAAGGAGTGCTCGGTTCACATCAAGCACATCCACACGCCTCGCGACTCAGCGGCCGTCGTCCGCAGATGGAAGGAGTTCGACAAAGACCGAGAGGACAAACTCAACAGGTGGCGCATGCGTATGTCCTTCGCTGTCACGCGCAGAGGCAATCTCGGAAAGGGTTTGTCGAAGGTGTAAAGAGCTTCTCGTCCATTTGTGTCGAACGCATGACTCACCTTCACTCATAACACTCAGACGGAGATCAGTACTGGTCGGAGGAAACAGAAATGTCACGCAAGCTCTGCGGAGGACTGAAGGACATACTGCCCCGGGCCACATTCATCAATAACACGTATGAGAACGTTCGAATGGAAATAAGACACCTTCAAAAATAACCCTTTTGCCTGTCGGTAGTGCTTTTTGTCAAAAAGTTCTACCGACATCCAGAGGGTTCAAAATTGCGCAGACCTTGGTGTCGTCGGATGAGAGATCACGCGATAGCCGGATAAGAATATAATTTTTCTTGGAGCAACACCACGCGTTCTTAGTGTGATAAAACACCATCGATGGCACGGCGAGGGTGTTCAAACAGTGTTCCCACGCCAGTCAGTGATGGTGCTGTGTTTGTACTACGTGTGTCTTTGCTTTCTTATCATGGTCTGGTATCCAGACGAACATGTTAACCCTTTGGTTGTCGTCAGCGGTTTCTGTCGCGAAGATTCCTACGGTTAAGCATGTCTCACACTTCCAGATCGCAGAGTAAACTTTGAGAATCAACATGTGAATGTTTCGCGCCTTGGTTTTCACAGAATTTCGTTTTCGACCTTCGACTTTTGACGACAGAACGTGCTAGAACTTTTTCCGTTTCATAAATCCTCAGTGACAAAATGATCGATTTCGCTGCGTTGAATTTGCTTACGAGTAACAAGGAAACAAACAAGACCTCCCCCCCCCCCCCGCCTTCCGACAAACAGAGAGATAACACAAAACAAAGCACAACACAACACACATACACACGCACGCACGCACGCACGCACACACACACACACACACACACACACGCCAGGGCCGGATCACTAACAAGTGTGTGTGTGTGTGTGGGGGGGGGGGTCCAAATTTTTGGGGGGAGAAATTTGTGTGCGGTTGTGCAAGCATCAACAAAATTTGCTTGTCCAAACAACCGAAAAAAATGCCCCCTTTGATAAAAAGCAGACTGATGGTTGACGAACATTGTTCACGTTCTGGCCACGTGTACATTTCTTATTTATCTCTCGTCGGTATCGCAAATGTTTAATCTAACGCTGACGTCCAGACAACATCGGCAAATTATGGCTTTGTCCGACACAGCCCCTCCACCAACACTTTCCATCTGCAAGAGGCGTAGATTCTCATGAGCCCCTGAAGTTGCAGGGGCTCATGAGAATATGCCTCTTGCCAGGTGTGCCGAATATTGTCGGAGGAAGTAAATGGACTTTCAGTCTGTGATCGCACGTCTCAGGTCCTGCCGTGCACGTCGACTTAACACTTATTAATGACAGGAACACCTCAATGGGTCTAGAAATATTAGGACGCCTTTTGGTCTGTGTCAATATACACAGCACAGTTGGTGCATTACGCCGAGCTTAACTTTTGCATCCTTTGAGATCGTGGATTCTTTCGTAAGGAGGTTCTGTGTATTGTTAAACAGTGCACGAAGGAATTTCTTTGTAGTGGGGATCATAAGTTATCCAGGTGCACGCTTACCTAACAAAAACATTTTAACATTGAAGAAACTTGTCAAAAGGCCATCGGGCCGAAATCGGCCGCCGTTGGTCCGCAAACGGGCGTGCTCGGGCCAACGGCAGCCGATATCGGCTCGATGGCCTTTGCGAACTGACTGGGAGTGAGCTCTGACATTAATATTTGAGTAACTGAGGCACGTAAAGATTTTTGCCATGAAGACAGGGCCATGAGGGTGGGCAATGCGAACTTATTGAACTACTAAGTAGTGCTTGGTGGGACAAGTCGTTACTGTAAGTAGTGCTTCACAAGGGCATAGTTTCCTATTCAGAAAATACATTTTTGCGGAGAAAAACGTAAGATTTCCAGTTGAGCGTTACCGGCATAGCTTACATCGATCTGCTTCATGACAGGCTTTGACTGCTAAAATTCGCAGACACGACGGGTTGTCAATGTTATATTGCCTCAACTAAGACTTGTCTACTCATCTTTTCACAATTTATGTGACTTGGCACACATACCAGACTGTTGGGTCCCAACCTCGGCGTCGACCCAACCTTGGCCAAACCGGCTTCAGTATTCAAGCTGAAAAGTGAATGTACCGTATTATTTTTGCCGCCGTGAGATGGCCTTAGTCGCCTGCTCGGCGTTAAACCCAAATAACTAACTGAATTACTATTTTTGAGAGTTATATTTCACTCTGGCCGAGTTCGGGTCGACGCCGAGGTTGGGACCCAACATTTTCCACTGCCATTTTAGCATAGCGGAACGGAACTCTCCTGTGCTCGAAGGAGAAGAATGAGCAGAAAATTATTTCACCTCACGACATTCAGACGTCACAATTTAAGTGAGCCCTTTCGTCCAGCGTTATTGTAAGACAAATGCTAAGAACATTTTATAAAGGCGAACCGCTATTAACCCTTTGCTGCCTAACATAGGTCGCTTTAAAGTCGATCACGATCACGTCAGCAGGACAGTTTGTAAGAGAGGCATTCTCATGCCTAAAACTATATCCTGAACAAAAACGTTTTATCATCATCATCAACAGGAGTCACGGGACTAATGAAGACAGTGATCTGGCCAAGGAAATACCCACCTACGTAACTAGGTAACTAGCCTAAACCCAATGCGCAAAAGACCATCGGGCCGACGTCGGCCGCCGTTGGCCCGCGCACGGCCGTGCGCGGGCCAACGACGGCTGACGTCGGCCCGATGGCCTTTTGCGCCCTGCGTAAGACTATTTCTGTCGTACGCTGTTTTCCCACAAGTGTATACTCGCTGTAGAGGGAAGTGCGCGACCCTTGGTACCCGCATACGGATGGGTGGCAATTGCACTAACACACCAACGCCACTGCACTATCACACTATAACCCGGTACCATTGACGTACGAAGTCGCTACAAGCACGGACTCTTAGCTCTGATAATATTGTTTCTGGGTTGCGAAGAAAACCGGCACAAACAAACCGCTCTCACGGCACTGCCTGACAGGATTGCCTTAGTATAATAACAAATATGGCAAATCAATCCAGACCAAAAAGGTGACTGCCAAGCGTGTAATATGCAAAGAAGTACCCAACGGAGAAAGAAACACGCTTAGAAAAGACGGGTACAACACAATTTATTAATATTTCGGGTAAATACCCTTTGTCAAAATAGACAAACAAACAAACAGAGAGATTAGCCGCTACTTATCTTCATTGGCAGAAAGAATGTGGCAAAGGAATTACAGTATGAAAAGTAAACTCAACGCCAAATGACCCCCTCCAACACAGGAAGGCATTTAAATATAGGTCTAGTAAGAGGTATAGATGATCATGGACCCCAACAACCTGCGCAGGCTCATGAAGATCTATGCTTCATGCAGATAAGTGCTTTTTCCTTGACAGCAGCGTAACATGTTTTAGTGTGCTTGCTTTGAAGCCCATTGTTCGGTAATCCAGTGCAAGCTTATAGGTCAACATTAACCTCATAACTGCCGGGGCAAGACGAAAGCTGCCGAGCAGCTGAAAGAGACGCTACCCATCTGCAAGAGACATAAATCCTCATCAGCCTACGCAGTCGCGGGGGCTCATGAGGATTTATGTCTCTTGTATGTCCTGTGTTCTTTGTGCCTATTTCTTTTGGGTAAAATTTACCTCTGCGTTTTATTTTTTTAACGCGGATTCGTGATGACTGGCAGCGAAGGGGTTAAAGAACAAGCCGTAACTACATATTGTGTCGCTGTAAATACTAAGCAAATCCCGCAAGGACCACACAATATGGCATGACCGCTTAGAAGGGTCAACCGAACGACTGAGTTGAAATTAGTGCACCCATAAACCTCGAGGGATGGTTCACTGGATAGTGCAAAACTAATACAACCCAGAGGGGTGGTTAACTGGGCAGCTCAAAATTAATTTATTTTCTAAAGAGAAGTACCAAAAACAACAATACAACGGCAAAAAACAACAACAACAACAACAACAAAACAACCAAACAAACAAACAAACAAAAACAAAAACAACAAACACGCAGCTCATAGCCAATCAAGTCAGCCATGCCAAACTGTTATGTCAATGACGACAGAAACAGAATTAAAATGCATACTTTAATCACTACTAAAATAAGAGAAAATTTTGAACATTCAATCTGCAACGTTAGCCTGATTTTTTTAAACATTTGCTTATTGTGCTTTGAAGGCTACATTAGGAGATAGATCAACCTTGTTAGTTCAAGGGTGGTGCCAGAATAACTTGGCGCCTGAGGCGCCAAGCTATTCTGGCACCACCCTTGAACCATCATGGTCAGATTTATTTCAAGCAATGGGTGTCTCCGAATGAAAAGGGTTAAGAGACACTTTCTTTCAGTTTACAAGATTACATCAAAGAAATAAGTTGTTCAAGGAAAAGGAATATGAAAAATCTGCTGCTAATCTGATGAACGGCGGGTCTGATCATAATCTGGCGTTTAATCTGGAACAATGGAACAAAACGTGAAGTATAACACATGTTTAACACGTGCTCTCTCTCTCTCTCTGTCTCTCTCTCTCTCTCTCTCTCTCTCTCTCTCTCTCTCTCTCTCTCTCTGTTTTACGTTGATCTATTTTTGTAAATGTTTTTCACGTTGATGATTAGTTAAATTTCATGGTATATAGATGTAAGATATTTAGTGTTAATGTCTTGTTATATTTGCATGCTTTTTTCTCCTTTGTTTATCTTCATTTTTTTGTAGCGAGTAGCAAACGGCAAGTTTGTAAATTGACAAAATTTTCTGTCAAAATTTTTACCGTTGAAAAATGAGTTTCGTCATCATCATCATCATCATCATCATCATCATCATCATCATCCTCTTTCTCTCTCTCTCTCCGGCTCTCTCTCTCTCCGGCTCTCTCTCTCTCTCTCTCTCTCTCTCTCTCTCTCTCTCTCTCTCTCTCTCTCTCTCTCTCTCTCTCTCTCTCTCTCTCTCATTCATTATCAAACACTTCACCATTTGGGATGGGTTAGTTCCCCTGTCAAACTAGGACCGCGGATGCCACCATTAACCCCTTCATTGCCGAGGAAGAGTGAGCATGATCCGACTGCAAGAGTCATAGGCATATAGTGCCAGTGGACACAGATTGTGTTCTTAAAAATTTTCATGATTCAGTATTATAGAGCCGCCCCAGCCCTCAAAGGAACATGGATACAAAGTGGCGTCAGCAAGTGGCATAGCTCCTCATGTGCCCCCGCAACTGCGGGGGCACATGAGGATCTATGCCTCTTGCAGCTGGATCTTGCTCTCTGCCGGAAGGGAAGGGGTTAGCTTGGCAGAAATAGCCCAACCCAGATAGGATTATGTCTCACGCTTCCATCGCGGCATTCAATATGCTTTCGGCCGTATGTAGTAACAGTCGCGGAAGGCCAGCCACCATTTGGAGAGCTCGTGCTCTTCGTGACCCAGTTCTTTCAGCACGTGCACCTTGGCACACACCAGCTGCTCTGTCGTCACGGATTTCGTCCACTCCTCCGCGCGCTGGCGTCGTTTCTCCATTTCCGTCATCTGGTCCGCTGCAGCGGCTTTGCTCTCCGCCTGCAAACAAAAGCCGAAATGTTTATTTGGAACGCCGTCTAGCGGATATGACGTTGCACTGGCAAGTCGAGAGGTTCGGATCATCCTGTTCCACAGGGCCTGGAACTCCGGACGGAGGAGTTATAGCCCTGTGGAACAGGATGGGTTCGGGTCTGCTCAGCGAGGGGCAGGAATAAAATGTGGACCTTTCCCTCTTCCCATTTACCTATATACATGTACATGACAATTCACGCACGGACTCGGTTTACGGAGCCTGTCTTGCTTTCGAGTGTGCGGTACTATCTTAAGGTTACTCAAACCAAGGGGAATCACAGCGCTGGACAGACAACAGTTAGATCCCCTGCCCCCGCCTATCAGGCACCCAATCGCCAGCCCACAGAGAAATACGCAGGTATAGAATAAGACAATCATTTCCATTCCTAAAAAAGAATGGATCAGGTCTCTTATATAACCCATGTCTTTCTCCGGAACTTAGGAAGTAGGCAGGAGAAACATACATACACAAACATGAAGGTGCGCTACTATATGTGGTCGGGTAAATACCCTGATTTCCCACAGTAGATGCACAGAACATTACATAACAATGTAACGATACAAATTTTGCCTCGAGTTATACATGATACTCACAAACCAGATAGGTGAGGCTAGCGCTGGCAGAATTGTCAGTACTCAAACCAAGGGGAATCACAGCGCTGGACAGACAACAGTTAGATCCCCTGCCCCCGCCTATCAGGCACCCAATCGCCAGCCCACAGAGAAATACGCAGGTATAGAATAAGACAATCATTTCCATTCCTAAAAAAGAATGGATCAGGTCTCTTATATAACCCATGTCTTTCTCCGGAACTTAGGAAGTAGGCAGGAGAAACATACATACACAAACATGAAGGTGCGCTACTATATGTGCCAGCGCTAGCCTCACCTATCTGGTTTGTGAGTATCATGTATAACTCGAGGCAAAATTTGTATCGTTACATTGTTATGTAATGTTCTGTGCATCTACTGTGGGAAATCAGGGTATTTACCCGACCACATATAGTAGCGCACCTTCATGTTTGTGTATGTATGTTTCTCCTGCCTACTTCCTAAGTTCCGGAGAAAGACATGGGTTATATAAGAGACCTGATCCATTCTTTTTTAGGAATGGAAATGATTGTCTTATTCTATACCTGCGTATTTCTCTGTGGGCTGGCGATTGGGTGCCTGATAGGCGGGGGCAGGGGATCTAACTGTTGTCTGTCCAGCGCTGTGATTCCCCTTGGTTTGAGTACTGACAATTCTGCCAGCGCTAGCCTCACCTATCTGGTTTGTGAGTATCATGTATAACTCGAGGCAAAATTTGTATCGTTACATTGTTATGTAATGTTCTGTGCATCTACTGTGGGAAATCAGGGTATTTACCCGACCACATATAGTAGCGCACCTTCATGTTTGTGTATGTATGTTTCTCCTGCCTACTTCCTAAGTTCCGGAGAAAGACATGGGTTATATAAGAGACCTGATCCATTCTTTTTTAGGAATGGAAATGATTGTCTTATTCTATACCTGCGTATTTCTCTGTGGGCTGGCGATTGGGTGCCTGATAGGCGGGGGCAGGGGATCTAACTGTTGTCTGTCCAGCGCTGTGATTCCCCTTGGTTTGAGTACTGACAATTCTGCCAGCGCTAGCCTCACCTATCTGGTTTGTGAGTATCTTAAGGTTACGTTTGCGACGAACGACTCCCAACAACGAACGAGAGCGAAATCACGGGGTATAACTGACCAGCATCTACCATAAGCACAGACATCACTCCAAACATATCCTAAAGGCATAGATCCTCATGAGCCCTCTGGGCTCATGAGGATCTATGCCTCCTGGAGATGTTTGGAGATGTTTGGCGTGTTGTCTATGCTTGTGGTACAAGTTGGCTCTATGTCGTGATTTCGCTCTGGTTCGTTGTCGCGAGTCGTTCCAACGGCGTAAACGAATCCTCACTAGTATCCAGTGCGCCATGGCATTAAAACTGATCCCACCCCCTGTAGTCGACAAAATATTAGACAAGTAAAACCAAACTGGCGGGCTGTCATGGCCGGAGAGACGGCCAATAAAAATATGTCAATGCCGGAGGTTTACACACATCTATCTATCTATCTATCTATCTATCTATCTATCTATCTATCTATCTATCTATCTATCTATCTATCTATCTATCTATCTATCTATCTATCTATCTATCTATCTATCTATCTATCTATCTATCTATCTATCTATCTATCTATCTATCTATCTATCTATCTCCCGTAGACTTGCCGACCGTTGGGGCGCCACTGATGACTTGGCAACCAGCTCCCTCCATTCCTCTCTGTTCTCTGCCATTCTTAGCGTATCGCGCAGCTTCTGTCCACTCTGAGATATTGTCCTCCCATCTTTTCCTCTGTCTTCCTCTCCTTCGTCCTCCTTGCACAGTGCCTTGCAGGATTGTTTTGGCAAGCCCTGCTGAACGCGTGACATGCCCATACCACTTCAGTTTGCGTTTTTTCACAATGGTTAATAGGTCTTCATATGACCCGATGGCTTGCCTGATTCTGCTTCCCACTTCCACGTTTGTGACGTGATCTCTGTATGAAATGCCAAGCAGCCTCCCACACAACATCCCAATGCGCAAAAGGACATCGGGCCGACGTCGGCCGCCGTTGGCCCGCGCGCGGGCCAAGCGAGCGGCCGACGTCGGCCCGATGGCCTTTCGCACATTAGGACTCAGTTTTTACCAAATAAGCAAAAGATCTTCGGGCCGACCTCGGGCACGAGTACATTTTGGTTACCAGGTGATTGCATTATGACACAAACCGACTGACCTCCTGTCTTCGTCGGTGTTCCTCGCTGCCTGGCTTGGACCCCCTCCCTCCGCCACCGCCTAGTCCTGGTCCCCCGCCGCCGCCACCAAGTGCGGAAACTGTCGACTCCCTTTTAGTCAGCAGCGGAGATTTCTCCCTCGTTAGCTTCGCGAACCGGTTCGGGTCGGCGGAGCGCGGTCTCAGAGCGTACGCCGCACGAATCACGTCATCTGCGCGCTGCCCTCCAGCGTTCCTTTCCTGGAAGGCGCGGCCCATCTGGACTAGGTGTATGGTGGCGGGGTCTGTGGCTGCGACGCAGCTGATGTGATGGTTGGCTGCGGAGCCTGGGGTGTGAAGTGTCTTGGCGATCATTTGGCGATATTCTGCAGGATTGTCGCGCACATAGCACAGGTACTCCTGTAGCGGCTTACACTCCACTACATGTGGTTGCTGTGGACAGGCAATGCAGTATACTCGTACATACCGAGGTGAAACACTCAAACAATTACGCAATATTTACCCAGTTTTTTCTTCTTTTCTTAAAAAAGCGCTACCGACAGACAAAGGGCTATATGCTAACAAGTCAAGGGAGCTAATTCTTTGCCCGTGCTCGTCCATTTCAGAGTGATTAAGATGATGAGGGGGAGGAGGAGGACGACTGACAAGAACTGTCTTCGTTCTTCTTCTTCTTATTATTATCATTATTAGTAGTAGTAGTAAGGACAAGCGGCTCAGGAGAAAAAACAGAGATGCCGCAACTCTGAACCCTGGCCATACCTCCCCCTGCAGCCACTGCGGTCGAACCTGCCTGTCTCGGATTGGCCTCCGCAGCCACGAACAAGCCTGCAGACGTTGTGGGCAACTCCTATAAAATCTTCGTTCGCGAAGTCAAGCCAAGAGAGAGAGAGTAGTAGTAGTAGTAGCAGTAGCATTATTATCATTATATGTATTATTATTATTATTATTATTATTATTATTATTATTATTATTATTATTATTATTATTATTATTATTATTATTATTATTATTATTATTATTATAGTGTTATTATTGTTGTTCTTATCATTAATGCCGCCGTGAGATGGCCTTAGTTGCCTGCTCGGCGTTAAACCCAAATAACTAACTTATCATAAATATTGAGCTTACGATCTATTACAAAATTCCAGAGGCCTCAAAACATGTCACGCTTGTGCTATGCGAAATATGTCAAGTTAAATAACAGAAGTAAATCAGTTAATATTCATATAAAAAGCGCAGTCTGGACCTATAAAAATTGTTATATCCCACTTACGTTATGTCCGACCTTGCTACAGGGAAGCTCGACCCGTGTCATTAGTGAGGTTACTTTTTCGCCGGACGACTCCCAACAACAACGAGAGCGAAGTCACTGCGGATATTCACTGTGCAAAATAAGCCCAGACAAATGACTGAACACTCTGAACATCTCCAAGAGGTATAGATCCTCATGAGCCTGGAGGGCTCATGCGGATCTATACAGTGGAGATTTTCGGAGTGTTGTCTATGCTCATGGTACAAGCTGGTTTTTCGCTGTGACTTCTGCGCTCTCGTTCGTTGTTTGGGAGTCGTCCGGCGGAAAAGTAAGCTCACTATCATCACCAAACCATACCTGTGGCATGATGGAAGTTCTTCTTCTCTTCGCCCGGTCGGCAAACGACAGTAAGCTGACCGCTGTCTTAACGATGGAGTCTCGGCGACTGTTCTCCTGCACGTTCTCCTTATTCTCCTTCTCTTTCTCCTGCGTATCCTGATCCACAGGTTCCTTGATGGTCGGAGCCACCATGGCTGGTCCTGGCTGGTTGTTGGTTGCTGACGGATTGCTGGTCACGGTTGATGGCTGATTGCTGGCTGACACCTCTGTGATCTCCGGGTGGTTGAAGAAAAAATGTCGTCGCCTTCTGCGGTTGTTGTCATCTTCAACCTGAGAGAAATATTTCAATAACAAAAAGTTTATTATCTTCATCGCCGGCATCTTCAAAATTATCACCATCATCGTCTCGTTGTCATGAGGACCATCGCCGGCGTCATTACCGCATTCAACCCCTTCTAAGCCTTGCACGCAGACTGTGTTTTTGAAATCATTGTTCAGTTAGCGTCAAATTACCTCAGCCATCAAAGGAAAGTGAACACAAAGTGGTTTCAACAAGAGGCATATTACCTCATGAGCCCCCGCAACTGTGGGGGTTCATGAGGCTCTATGTTTCTTGCAGTTGGATCGTATTTACTTTTCCCGGTAGTCAAGGGATTCTGTGATCTTAGACCATGCGGCTCAGAGCCTTACGGTGAACAATCACAGACCAGCACACACGTTTAATATAGCCGCCTAACTTCCGAACACTTTTCATTCTTTGAAACAGAACGTGGTAAGCCAGTAAACCAAATAATTGCAATCATCTAATTGGTACAAAATTCGTAAATTTTGCTCGGATGACTTCCTTCAGTCAATCTGGGTATGCAAGCATGTCAGCCAGTCTCTGCTCCGCATCATCAACAGCAACAATAAGAAGAACATCTACGGGGCCAGTTGCATTAGTGAGCTTGAAATCCTGCGCCAGCCACTAAGCAAGTGCTCCGCTATAGCGAAGCACCTTGCTTAGTGGCTGGCGCAGGATTTTAAGTTCAGTCATGCAGCTGGGGCCAGAACCTGGAACCAGCAAGGTTATCACAGTAAGCGTACCTCATAACCTGCATCTTTGAGAGCTTGAGTATGGCAGCTGAAGAAGCTGCGTCGAGGCAAGGCACGGCGTAGCTCTTCTTTGGTGATCTGAATCTCCCACGTCCTGGGCGTGCCCATGGCTGTGCTGGGCCTGGTCGGCCTGCTGCCGCTCCTCCCGCTAGACGAGGTTTGCCTCGCGACGGGAGAAGAGTGGGGTCGCTGACGAAGCCTTGCAGAAGAGTGTGTGGGTTTGGGAGGCTTGTGTGACGGCTGTGAGGCGTCTAAATGGGATGGAGGTTTCTGGAGAGAAGGCTGATTCACTGGGGCTTCTATAAAGGTGGCTTTAGGGTCTCCGTTAACCCCCTTGTTCATGCAACCACCGGTACCGGTGGTTGCATGCACAAGCAGGTTAACGGAGACATGCGATTCGTTTAGTGGTACATGGTCACGCTGACACGTTGAGCTTCGCTCAAAATCCACAGGTAGAGAAAATCGGCGCCGCTCAGGAGAGCTGTTAGGTTTTGTGCAGAGCTCACGCGCAGTAGCTTTGCCGAGCAAAACGGACTCACCCGGGTCCAGGAGTCTTCGAGTTCTTGTCAGAGCACCACTAGCACTGAACGGCCGAAGAGTAATTAAGCGATGGTGAATAAACTTTTCTTGATCAACAGGTTCGAACTCGCATTCAGACCCGGAACGGGAGGGTCCATTCCCACTTACAGACCCTGAATGTTTGAGCCTGTTTTCTGTTTGCGTTGCCTCTTTGTCCCCTGGTGCGTTTAAGCCTTCGTTTAGGAAACATCCCCCCTCTCGTGGCGTACTGTTAGTGTTTTCGGAGCTGTTTACACTATTTGAATGTTCTTTTACCTCCTTGCCGTCCATACCCGCTGAGGTGCTTATTCCTAACGAGTCTTTGTACAGCTGTCCTGCTGTGTCAATATCGGAATGATTACCCATTATGTCTGTATCAGCGTGATCAGTCACCGTGTGTGCATCCTCCACTGAAGCGGAAGAAAGCGCTGTTTCATGGTCCAGCAACCAAGCAACCTTTTTAAGGCCCGCCTGGGGATCACGCTCAGTGTTGCCTTGGTTACAATCACCGTCATCCGCTATGATTTCTGTATAGAACCAAACGAATGACTGTCAAGAGTGAAAAATGCAAGAAAACAAACAGCAAAGAAAGAAACACGCTTCAGATTAACCTTCGGCTGTCGGTAGCGCTTTTTGTCGCGATGATTCCTGCAGGAATCGTCGCGACAAAAAGCGCTACCGACAGCCAAAGGGTTAACGATGACAAAACAATATATCGACAGCAAAACAGTTTACTTTTAACCAAGGTCAAAACATACCTCAGATTAACCCAGAACAAAACCGTGTACGGAGAGAAAAGCAGTTTAATTTTAACCAACAAAGAAATACATGTTGTTTCGGACTAACGAAGATGAAAGCAAAATCGTTTTTTTTAACAAATAAAAAACAACATCAACAACAACAACAACAACAACAACAAAAATCTGTTTAGTTCTCGTTAATCTAACTTGTACAATTCCTTTTGTCGTGAATTAACCCATTGTGTCCCATGTACGAAATCCCCACTTTTTGGAGTTGTCCTCTGAGGACTGCAGTACACTGCAGGAGACAGATCGACCATGATAGTTCAAGGGTGGTACCAAAATAGCTTGGCACCCATAGGCGCCAAGCTATTCTGGCACCACCTTTGAACTATCATGTTCGATCCATATCTTGCTGTGGTGTGTCGGGCATGAATGAGTTAAAGTCACTACCGGACTACATTGCTCCGGCTTCTTCTTCTGCGTGGGTGACTCTAGGACAAAGGATCCACATTAACCCTTCACTGCCAAGAAAAAGCGAATGCGATCTATCTGCAAGAGGCACAGATCCTCATGAGCTCACCGCGACCTCGGGGACTCATGAGGATCCGTGCCTCTTGCTGAGACCACTTTGTGTCCGTGTTCTTTGGGCAGTTGTGGCTTTCGGTCGTTCAGTGAACGCAGATTTCGGAAACATAATGTACGTCAGTTAGCACCACAGCAATTTTTACCTGAATAATTTCCATCCTCTCGGTCGAAGACCTCTTCGTTGGCCACTGTTGTTCTGTTTTGAGACGGCATGTTGTCGTGGCAGTCACCATCTACGACGTTGTGGTCTGTAGTAGACTTGTATGTGAAAAGACCTCCTTCGTCAGTTCTGTTATCTAGAATCAGTGCATCGCTGTCCTGTTCGTTTGATGCTTCTGACTCAGCAGAATTAAGCACACATTGTTTCATCGGATCAATATGTTGCGAAGACTCCTCTCCTCCGTTGACAATAGAATAATGTCCAACAGCAGCATCGTTGTCTTGATGATCGAGAGTGTTGTTCTCGCTGTCTGTCCCAGTTTCATCATACACACTGTCCCGAGAACAGGATCTCACCATTGAACTTTTGTTCTCAGGATCCATGATTGACTGTTCTATTGTGCAAAAGGTGTCCCGCGGTCAGATTTGTATTTTCCAACCATACTCACACACAACAGAAGAAATCTAGCTGATGATCCTTTGTATTCTGTTTTCATCGTTACTGCAACACATCAAGTCACACAATATTAACACACTGCCGGTATAGCAAAATGTTTTGAGCGCCGACCCTTATGAGAGATCACCTGTCATTAAAGACCACCATTTAGGCGGCTGTGACCACCTAAATGATGCTCTTTAAAAACAGGTGCCACTATTTTTGCCCTTTATAACTTCTCTGGGGAGAAAATGTTTTTAAGATAAAAAATTTTCTTGCAAAAATAAGGGTGCTTGCTCAAAACCAGTTCTACTGAATTCCCACAGATTGGGGGACATATTTCAGAGGAGGTGGAATGAATTCAGCACAGAAAAAATAAGCTGCCAAACGCCAAGCTGTTCTGGCACCATCCTTCAACAATCATGGTCGTCTCTGGCTTGTTGTACGGTAGATCTACAAGGGCTAAAATGAAAATAACCTTACAAGCCTCGCAAATCGCAGGCCAACTGTTCCCATCCGCTCACAGCGCTGAAATAAAGTCAGATTCAAATGTCCTTGTAACACGAAACAGTTCTATGTGGGGCGAAATTTAGTTTACCCTTTGGATGTCGGTAGCGCATTTTGTCGCGATGTTTCCTGAAGGAATTATCGCGACAAAACGCGCTACCGACAGCCAAAGGGTTAACAAACCAAGGGAATCACTCAGCGCTGGACAGACAAACAGTTAGATCCCCTGCCCCCTTGGTTTGTGTGGCAATTCTGCCCGCCAGCGCTAGCCTCACCTATCTGGTTTGTGAGTATCTATAACTCGAGGCAAATTTGTATCGTTACATTGTTGTGTAATGTTCTGTGCATCTACTGTGGGAAATCAGGGTATTTACCCGACCACATAATTATAGTAATGCACCTTCGTGTTTGTATATGTATGTTTCTCCTGCCTACTTCCTAAGTTCCAGAGAAAGACATGGGTTATAAGCGAGACCTGATGCATCCTTTTAGCGATGTAGATGATCGTCTTGTTCTATACCTGCGTATTTCTCTTTGGGCTGGCGAATGGGTGCCTGATAAGCGGGGGCTGGGGCAGTGGATCTAACTGTTTGTCTGTTCAGCGCTGAGTGATTCCCCTTGGTTTGTGTACAATTCTGCCAGCGCTAGCCTCACCTATCTGGTTTGTGAGTAAAGGGTTAACAAGTACTTCACACCGCAAACGACAGTTTTGAGTGGAGACGCCGGCGTTACGGCAACAATAGGCCCGTAACTGCTACACTTTTCGTCTTTCGAGTGAAGGGTAATTTATATTAACCCCTTAGAGCATTTTCCCAAGGGTACTGTGTACAGTACCGAAGGTTGTGTTCACGCAGGGGTTAACTGCCTTACCACTGCGGGAAGAGCAAACGTTTCGCACCATTAATCTCTGAGAATATGTTCTGAATGTTCCAGCGGTATGCTTATTACCTGGCTTAATTGCGTTAAGATCAATCTCACTCCACGACAAATTCCGATGGCACTCTATCAGACGGACCTTTTGACATCTGCAGCAGGCATAGATGCTCATGAGACCGTGCTGTCGCAGGGTGTCACGAGAATATATGCCTCCTGTTGGCAGACAGTTGTCTTATTTACGTCCCCAGACTAACTCGGCGTAAATCCACACGGAAATTCGAATGTCAATGTTGAACTGTTTGACTGAAGAAAAATCTGACGTTTAAACTTTGAACTTAACCCATTCTGTCCCAGGTACGAAATACCCACATTTTCGAGTTATCCTCTGAGGACTGCATTACAATTCAGGAGACAGATCGACCATGATAGTTCAAGGGTGGTGCCAGAATAGCTATTCTGACACTACCCTTGAACTATCATGGTCAATCCATATCTTGCTGTGGTGTGTCTAGACTGAATCAGTTAACGATTGTTTAATACATTAGTTAGCCTGTTCACCTCTACAGCTAATTTTCTTTTATATTTTAAAAAGTATATTTTATATATTTAGATTCTCATGAGCCCCTGCTATTGCTATTGTGATGTCAATATTCACTGACATTCAAAGAAACAAATCTTACTCCGTAACCTTTGAGAGAAATACAATTCTCACGCTATTAAATTCTGAAGCACTTGTAAATTTACCGCTTACCCCTAGAACAACACCTCAGTTTGAGGACACCTGGATCTGACCTTACATAGCAAGAGACATAGATTCTCATGATCCCCTGCTATTGCAGGGGCTCCTGTGAATCTATGTCTCTTGAAAAATTGAAGAGCCGGTGGAGCAAGATCAAATACATCGATCAAATAGTACTCCGTTATACAAGAAAGAAAAGTCGGTATTTCTTGCTGTTATTGTGCGTAGCCTAGCGGGGCCTGAAAGTCACCCTTGCGTGCTGCTGGGTCTGAATAGTCTTGCTAGGTTTCCTTAACCATTTCCCTGCCGGGACACGCAAACACCGTCCATCTGCAAAAGGCATAGGAAACACCTCTCCGTGATTGTCGTGTGGAAGCCCCTGCCTCTGCTCCCTTCCCTTTGCCTTCTTTCTACCTGCTCTTGCATCTGCCCGCTTTCTGCACCTGCATTCACTCCTGCTCTCCCTGCCACTGTTGCTCCTGCAGCCCTCCATCAGCCTCATTAGCCCCTCCCCTGCTGTCTTTAGTTTTCGTTACCTTAATAACTTTTGCTTTTGTATGTACTTTTTTTCTTTTTCTAAAACTCTCCCTTACTAGGTGGCCGTCTCAAGCTGTTCTGCGCTTCTGTCCCTGTTATAGTCGATATTGGTGCGTGTTAGTTGTTTTTTGTATGCTAAAATGGTAACCTTGATGTTTAGGTCAGGGCCGTACTATTAGACCGAGCTAGGCAGGAAGCATCTATCATTCAGATCTTTTACTTGGAACGGCTTAATGGGATTTAGTGTCCCCTTTTTTCACAAGCTACTGTCAGCGCCTTTCGTTTGCCCATGGCCACGTCCTGAGAAAAAACAATGTATCCACCTTTTGGATTGCTGTTCGGGACGTTTTTAGATGTGCCCAAACTCCGTGTACTACCAACCAAACAAACACATCCTTTTCTGAAAAGAAATTAATTTTTACTAAAGTGTTCAAAGTCGCAAGATACAAAGCTGGCCGCAGAGTACAAACTCATCCATATGGTCTTTTGCTCCAAATCGTGGGGCTAGATATATATAATTATAAAAGTTCAAGTAAATAGGATTTTGGGGACAAAAAATACGGGACTCGGTAATTCTGGGTGTGCGACTTCCTAATATGAAAGACGGTTGGTTTATGTCTTTCATTGAGACATTCAATGTGACAATATGCTTGGAGGGGAGCTTTTTTTCTCTGTAGCCAAGGCCCTTTAGAAGGGAGAGAAGGTATTTTGCGCCAAGTGTTGTTGTTTTTTTCAAGTCTTTTGGGTGTCTTTTGTGTGACAGAAAAGTAATATCGGGAGTTTGTTATTTGGGTTGTAAACGCGCGCGGAGCAGGCAAGGCTAAGGCAGCTCACTTTCTCTAGGCGAGCTCTACCTAGTGTTCTCATTGGGACGATATTTCCGGCCCGCAAATGTGTCGTGGGAGCAGACTAGGTAGTGGTTTTTCAATGGCCCTTACTGTGGTTGGTTGTGGTTGTTGTATAGTGAGTTTCATTTTCAGTTTGGCACGCAATTCGAACAGAGTTCGCCACTCCAGATCTCGCACTGTTTACTTGTGACAATCATCGCCGGATAATCTAATTTTTCCTCCCGGATTTTTTTATTAATACTTGTTTGTTGTTTGTGATTCGGTTCGGGTTTGTGAGACATTTGTTGAGTTTATTCGATTGGAGATTCTCATTTTTGTGGCTTCCACGGACGGTGTAAGCCTTCTGTAGGGCCTATTCCCCTGCGTGCTTTGTGAGGGTTACGCTCTAGTCTTTGTTTATTGTGCTATTGCCATTTAGAATGTTCAGTGGTATTGTGATTTTTCGTTTACGTTTTTTATTTTGTATTTATTTATTATTTTTCTTGTTCCTTTTTTGGCAATTTCTATTCCTGTGTTACGGTATTATGTTCTCGTTTATCTATCCTTATGTCTAATTTTTTTTTCTAATTGTATTGGTTCTTTTGTCTCTTTCCCCAAGCTATTGGGGAGTGTGCGTTCTATTGTATATGGTAGTGGCGTTGAGGAAAAACTGCAAGGTCGAAAGGGATGGGTCACATGCAGCGAGTTTTCTATTAGTCAGCGTGCTCACTCAGGTTTCTCTCATCTTCCATTATGAATTATATTTACCATTTCTGCATGACAATGGTTGTCGGAGTGAATGAGCCGTTGATCATTCTGTTTAATCTAAGGATGAGTAGCGTGGCCCAGAAAACCCCGTTTCATATTTTTGGAGATTCTGTTCTGGACAGAGCAGGCAGCATGCCTCAATTCAAATAGGCTTCGGCTTGTCGTTGATGTTTGGCATGAGCCACTGCTAAAGTTTGCCTGGGTTTTACTGCGCTGCATGGAGGAGGTTGGGACGTGATCAGTTCGCACTTTTTGGGGAGTTTGGCTGTGTATTCCTAGTTAGTTCTTCAGGCCAGGACTTAATATAAAGAATAGTCAAATAATCAAGTAACAGAAATGAGATTTCAGAGGAATACCTGTACTGTCGGTTGCACTAGTTACAGTGTGTGTGTGTTAGAGCTCGCTTGGGCTTGCCCCTTAGCAGCCATGTTGAATCGGTGTCTGTGTTTAACGTACAGTGTGTAGAGAGTGAATGCGAGTAGATTGCACGTGAGCATGGGTTGACTTGTTGGGTTGGACCGTTCGCGTGCTATCATATGGAGTTTTGTTTTAGCTACGCTCTGCCGTCATTGGTGTGAGTGTAATGATGTATAAATAGATGGTGGAGAAAATGCGCCCATTGGTTTAAGTAGACTTATGTTTCTATAATACCATGTGTGAATAAATCTTATCATGAGGCGGCCCAGTGGACAGGACTTGAGATTAGCGTGCATCTCATGATATCTCACGTCTATTTCCAAGATATTACACGCAGACGACATGATTTAGAAAACCAAAGATGTTGAGTGTATGTTGTGCTTGAGTCTGGAAGGGCCCACCCCCCCCCCCCCCCCCACCCCCCCCCCCCCCAATCTCCATTTCTTATTGGCTTTCTGTACCGCAAACCTGCTGCAAACTTTGAGTGGTATGATGATTTCTTTAGAATGTGTGTGATAAAGCTTGTAAACCCAACTCCAATGTCATCCTCATGGGTTGATTGATTGATTGAACATTGCTTAACGTCCCGACAGCAACAAGGCTTTCTCAGGACGTGCCTGCACTGCTTGTGAAAAAAAAAAAAAAAAAAAAAAAAAAAAAAAAAAAAAAAAAAAAACCAACCTAAACAGAACATTGAATGTATGTCGCCAGCCGGTCAAATACATTAAATAAACCTAACACATGGGGCCTAAATAAAGCTAAGACCATTTAGCAACACACATCCAATATCACGAGCTACAGGCAGTGCAGACAGTAGGGAGAGTTTTAAAAAGGCAAATACAGGTGAATGGACAAAGGGTAGACAGAAACACATGCCCCAGAATAGAGAGGAAAAACCCACCCTGTGGGGCTGACCAGGGTGACCCTGGGAACTAAAAAATACCTAACCCCACCCAAGTCCCCCAGGGCAGACCCGGGTGGGGTCCTCATGGGAGACAGACATGCAAAAGCCTCACCATGCGTGGGACTCCATCATGATGCTACGTTATTGGTTGTAGGTTGTAGATTGCTTAACGTCCCGACAGCAAAACTTTCTCAGGACGTGTCTGCGGCACTGCTTGTAAAGAAAAAAAAAAAAAAAAAAAAAAAAAAAAAAAAAAAAAAAAAAAAAACTAAAACAGAATTTTGAATGCATGTCGACAGCCGGTCTAATACGCTAATAAACCTAAGACCATTTAGCAACACACATCCAATATCAAGAGCTACAGGAAGCGCAGACAGTAGGGAGAGTTTAAAAAAGGAAAATACACGTGATTGGACCAAGGGTAGACAGAAACACATGCCCCAGAATAGAGGGGAAAACCCACCCTGTGGGGCTGACCAGGGTGACCCTGCGAACTAAAAAGTAGTTAACCCCACCCAAGTCCCCCAAGGCAGACCCGGGTGGGGATGCTACGTTAACGTTGTTGGGTCTTCAACAGTTAGTCACTTCACCGACACGGATCACACAAACACTGAACATGACCAAGTCCAAATTCCTGTCTCCTCGAAACTACTGTTTATGGGAGACTAGCTGGTTGTACCTAGTTTGGGGGGGGGGGGGGGGTGAGAAAAAAAAAATGGGGTGGGGTAACGGGAGGGACGGGGGGGGGGGGGGGTATAGGGTGATGTGTGAGCAAGAGAAGGCCGGCAGCGCAAAGGCCGCGTGGCAGTCGTGATATCTATGCAGGAGTTCCGAGGCCTGATCAACAACGGTCCTTTCTATTATGGTTAAGAATGGAATCGTTTATTTAATAATATATATTTTTGAGAGAGTTAAAAGGACCTATATGTACAAATTAAACATAGGTTAAAACTTCACTATATACACGCTCTATGTTGTCAGCAACTGTAGTTAAAAGGATAATGGTTAAGAACTTAGGGTCTGAATTTGGGTATTGATCGTAAGCCTAAGTTTTGGTCGTGCCACGCGGCTCGCAAAGCGAGGCGCGCGGCAGTCAGTATGTGGCATTGGGTTACCAGCGCAAGGCACGGAGGCACTGATGCGCTGTCTTCGTTTGACCTAGTGTGACGTAGTGGCATCCGTGTGTTGGTGAAAGGTAAGGTAAGGTAAAAACTTAACAGAGGAGTAGACTAATATTAGGTGGGTATGTGTCGAGACCGTCCCCACACTGAACTAGAAACAGTATGGGAGACTATCTGGTTTGGCATAGAGAAGAAAAGAAGACTGAAGGAAAAAAGGGGGGGGGGGGGGGGCCGGGGTAGACTGTCTAAGCCTGTGAAGGACAGGTTAGGCCCGGGTGCTTCAAGGCTTACCCGAAGCCAGGATACTCGAAATGATTGAAGTGATTTTATGATCGTCAAGTCATTAGGCCAGACTGAATGCTAGGGTAGAATTATGCATTCCTTTCTTCTTTCTTTTCTTTCGCTTTTACCAGTATTATTTTGCTTTCTTTTTTCCCATTTCCTTATATCTTTTTCATTTAGCCGGGATCCTGGTCGGACCTGCTGTCTCACTGTTTGTGGATCAGCTGTGCGAGTCACACACTGTATCTGCTGGTCTTTACAGCCTACAGACAGGTCGATTTAGACCATATTGGATCTGCGGCGACAGTACAAGTCTTAAATATTTACCTTAAACTTCTATATTTTTTTGGATTTTTCACTCAATTCCCATTTCGATGAGGAGGGAATCAAATTTAATTTATTTACGGTAAGAGGAGGGGTGTGGAGAGATTGATTGTACATTGCTAACAAAATCTTTTATTGATCGCTGGATTAAACAAGACAGACATGTCCACGCTCTGGCGCGCTATGGCCGTAGTAACTGGAGGCAAGTGTAACAAATCTCCTTTAATTCCTTCTGACCTGACTGCCGACACCTTTAACGATCATTTTCTCTCAGTTGCCGAGTCACCCCCTTAATATATTATGGACATAATTTTAAATTAAATTTCAATTCAATTCAACTCCCAGCAACTTCATTGAATTCAATATAGCCTCCTTTTCATACATAATACGTTATATTGGCCCTCTTTTAGCCCATTTTACTTACTCGTAATAAATATATGAATTTTTACATATTTTTACTCCCTTGCTCTTCTTGACACATGGACCGTCCCTTGATTGGTCTGGCCTTGGTGCCCTCTCCAGCACCCGAATTTCTCACTCGGGTCTGCGGCCTCAGCGCTGCCGGCCCCTCATGGGTATTTTGGCCCCCCCCCCCCCCCCCACCTTCCGCCACCTCCCCTCTTTTTATCCAAACCACCCTTAGTTTGCTAGTCCCCCATACACTGTAGTGTTTAGTTTAGTTGGACATTCAACTGGACTTAGTAGTAGCAAGTTATTTTATGATGCACATGTCAAATCCCACATCGATTATGCGTCCACGATATGGGATTGGCCAGCGGTGACATACACTTGAAGAGGCTTAACTCCCCTGCATCGGAAACTGAGCAGTGAAACATATCCTGCCTGTATTCAGCGCCGACAACTGAAGAAAAACTTGAAAAACTGAAAATGCTACCTCTTAGCAAAGCATCACCTTTTAAACAAGGGTGTGGTTATATATAAAATCTGGAATGAGATTCATCCAGAATATCTTTGTAAGCTCTTCATCAAGGCCAAGACTTCAGGATTTTCTACTTCAAGACGAAACTTTATTACACCGCGCCAAGGATAGATCTAGTGTATCTTTCTCAGGCGCATCTTTCTGGAAACAAACTGCCTACATGTATAACACACGCTAGCTCCCTCTCCTCTTTCAAGGAATGCCTCCTCAAGTACTTGTCCGCTGATGCATAATCTATCACAAGAATCCGTTTCCTACACCTCCGAATGAAGGTCGTGGCCTGGCCGGTGGCCCCCACATGCCATCTCATTTGTCTACTTCATTGATCCTTTCATTTGCCTGTGATGCTTACGCCTTTCACTTGATAGTTGTTGTCCTTATGTGATGATTTGTGCTTCTCTTTATGTTGTTCCGATTGAGAAGGTAGACTGGCCGTATGGAACATGT
>BTPG01000004.1:137316260-137378944 GCA_036245525.1 Semisulcospira habei | reverse complement strand
TCAGGACGTGCCTGCACTGCTTGTGAAAAAAAACCCAAAACAGAACATTGAATGTATGTCGCCAGCCGGTCAAATACGTTAAATAAACCTAACACATGGGGCCTAAATAAAGCTAAGACCATTTAGCAACACACATCCAATATCAAGAGCTACAGGCAGTGCAGACAGTAGGGAGAGTTTTAAAAAGGCAAATACAGGTGAATGGACAAAGGGTAGACAGAAACACATGCCCCAGAATAGAGAGAAAAACCCACCCTGTGGGGCTGACCAGGGTGACCCTGGGAACTAAAAAATACCTAACCCCACCCAAGTCCCCCAGGGCAGACCCGGGTGGGGTCCCCCCAAGGACACTTCCACTAAACACCTACTGCATAGATTGATTGATTGATTGATTGTACATTGCTTAACGTCCCGACAGCAACAAGGCTTTCTCAGGACGTGCCTGCACTGCTTGTGAAAAAAAAATAAATAAAAAATACAGAATATTGAATGTATGTCGCCAACCGGTCAAATACGTTAAATAAACCTGCGACATGGGGCCTAAAAAACGCTAAGACCATTTAGCAACACACATCCAATATCAAGAGCTACAGGCAGTGCAGACAGTTGGGAGAGTTTTCAAAAGGCAAATACAGGTGAATGGACCAAGGGTAGACAGAAACACATGCCCAAGAATAGAGAGGAAAACCCACCCTGTGGGGCTGACCAGGGTGACCCTGGGAACTAAAAAGTAGTTAACCCCACCCAAGTCCCCCAGAGTAGACCCAGGTGGGGGGACCTACTGCATAGAGCAATAGGGACTAACACTGAACACCTACTGCATAGAGCAATAGGGACTACCCCAGGGGCCCCGTAATCCGCTGGAGAATATCCAGTCCTCCCCCTCTCCCTTCAGTGGAAGGCTTAAAATGATAGGTCTGTCGTTCCTTCTCTCCCACTAATCATCTCTCGATGCAGTCACAAAAAGGGCAGGTGATGACACAATGCAAGCTTACCAGCCTGGAATTCCATGGCATTAGCACAGCAATAACATTCTCAGAAATGAATGAAAAATTACGCCCCTTGGAGCTAATCTGATTGAGTGCATTTTTGGCTTTGGGCGACGCCTTTGTTAAAAGTAGAGTATATATATATATAATTTTTTTTGATGGGGTTGGTCACAGCCCTTTAGTAGCATGCAAATGAAGTTATGGGTGGGGTGGGCCTCATATTCTGGCAAGAAGTAATGAGATAAAAAATGAGGTCATGTCGAGTTACGCTAACCTCGTTGCTGAAGGTACTTTTGCTGCAAAGCGCCATGTGTGTGTCTGTGTGTGTGTATGTATGTAAACATGAAAATCTCCAAGTTTACATACGTACAAGCTTGAAGATACAGGAAATGCTTCATTCAAAGGGTGTTTAAGAGAGCCTCCAAGCATTTTAAAATGTGATGTCTCATTGAAGAGTTAAATGACCATTAATTATAGAAAGTCAGTTGCACCACATTAGACTCCGTAATTTTCATTATACTCACTTGAAATGTTGAATATACATGTAGCTAATTAAAGAAGATCATTGGATGAGTTCGTTAGCCAGCTTTGTATCTCTTCAACTTTTTCTAAAATGAAAATTCATTGCAGAAAAAAATGTCAAAAGTAAGGCTCCTCAACTTCAGTAGGGAATCGGTCAGTGGCAGTGACATAAAAGCACTAAATGCATCAGTATTATACATTGTACAATGTTCCTAACTGATGCAAAGCACCAGCATGTCAGTATTATTTGTATGAGATGACACGGTACTCTCCACCTGACAATTTGATTTAGGAAGAGAGTCTATTTTTGTAATGTTTGCGAATGTATTGTGGAGAAGGTGGGAAAATGCATGCAAGCTCATACAGAAGAGGCTTTGAGGGCATGAGTCATCCCATCTTGTTCTTCAAAATCGCTGTGGGTAAGCCAGTCCACAAAACATTTAACTGGCGTGAAGCGCCCTGTGTCTGTCAGTGTTTGTTGCCATTGCCATGCGGATTAGGGGGGTAGAGTGAGTTAAGGTGGAGAGAGATGAATCGGAAGAATATGCTTAACAAGATGGGATGAACCATAACCCACAAAGTCCCTTCTATATGAGAGCTGTCTTCGCTGTCAAGGGTCTACCTTTTTACTTTGACTTGATTCTGATGTTGAAATATCTTCTTTTGATTGATTGTACATTGCTTAACATCCCGACAGCAACAAGACTTTCTCAGGATGTGCCTGCACTGCTTGTGAAAAAAAAACTAAACAGAATATTGAATGTATGTCGCCAGCCGGTCCAATACATTAAATAAACCTACGACATAGGGCCTAAATAAAGCTAAGACCATTTAGCAACAGACATCCAATATCAAGAGTTACAGGCAGCGCAGACAGTAGGGAGAATTTAAAAAAGGAAAATATAGGTGAATGGACCAAGGGTAGACAGAAACACATGCCACAGAATAGAAGGAAAAACCCACCCTGTGGGGCTGACCAGGGTGACCCTGGGAACTAAAAAGTAGGTTAACCCCACCCAAGTCCCCCAGGGCAGACCCAGATGGGGGTATCTCCTTTTGAAAAAGCCTCGCAGATGTGCCAATGCATCACAGTGAACTCTATAAGGGGCGCGCGCAGTGCATACACATCATTGGTTTGTCAAACTTCATTTGTCATGACATATACTTTTGCTTTACGTAATTTTATATTTAACATGATTTGAGTTTCGCTTTTGCTTCAAGACTTGGGGAAAATGGTGACAAAACTAGAATTTCACGGTACAATTTCAGTCTTGCTATAATCTCTGTGAAATCAGGTTGACTTTACCTAGCTACATGCTATACTAAGTACACCCGCATGCTCTTCTGAAAGTGCATCGATGAGTGTGTATGCGTTTGCGTGCGTGCATGCGCTCTAAACATCCTCAAGAGGCATAGATGTTCATGCGCCCTCCGGGTACATGAGGATATGTGCCTCATGGAGATGTATGCATATATTATGTGAGAGAGCGAGCAAGCGAATTACGTCATATTTAGAGTGTGTCTGCATGGTGACGGAGTTGCTTCTTTGACGTCACCGCCACTGATTGACTTTCTCCAGATATCAAGGTTTTTACGTTTTATTTTTTTTCTGAAAAGAATTCATTTTTACTGAAGAAGTTGAAAGGGTACAAAGCCGGCTAATGAACTCATCCAATGTCTTTCTCCAAACTAGCTATATCAGGTCACCTGAATGCTCTTCTAAAAGCGCGACGATGTCTGCGTGTTAGTGCGTGCATGTGGCACACGCTCCAAACATCTCCAAGAGACATAGATCCTCATGTGCTCTCCAGGCATGCATGTCTGTGTGAGAGAGAGCGTGCAGTGCATGTGCTAGGGAGAATTACGTCACATTTAGAATATTATGTTAATGTCTGCGTGGTGATGGAGCTGCCTCTTTTACGTCACCGCCACTGTCTGACTTTCTCAAGAAGTCTAAGTTTTTTACTGTTTTAATTCTTTTCTGAAAATTTTCACTAAAGAAGTTGAAAGTATACAAAGCTGGCTAACAAACTCATCCAATGTCTTTATCCAAACTGTCAAAAATACAGACTCTAATCTGGGTCAACCAAATTCCTATAAACGGTTGTTTATGTCTTAAATGAGACATTCAATTACAATATGCTCAAAACTCTATTAGCCACCCCTTTAAGAAAGTTTCAAGCTTGTATGTACTGAAATATTGGAGATCCTCTTGTTTATATACATACGCACACACACTTAAAAAACAGGAACCACTTTGAATGTTTCTAAGGAAAAAAATCGAATGTAAGCTCCTCTACTTTTTTTGTTCCTAGGAATTATTGCTGGTGGGAGGAGGGGGAAGGGAGGGATGGGATACTCTATGTATGTACAGAAATATTGGAGATCCTCTTGTTTATATACCTGTATACGCACACACACATTCATATAAACAGAAGGGACTTTAAAAACAGGAACAACTTTGAATGTTTCTAAGGAAAAAAAATCGAATGTAAGCTCCTCAAGTTTTTTGTTCCTAGGAATTATTGCTGGTGGGAGGAGGGGGAAGGGAGGGATGGGATACTCTATCCTCCCTCCCCCTCCCCCCCATCTTCCCCCCCCCCCCACCCTGCTATCTTTTTTTAAGAGGGCCCACCCCCCCCCCCCCAACCTATTCCAAGCATTAAAGGGTGAATAGTTTGTGATCTCCTTTATAAACGTTCTTAGTATGTTTTACAACAATGCTGAACAAAATGGCTAAAATGAAGGCTTGTCTGATCTTCTCCTTTGTAATCAGAAGGGTTCCCCCAGTTATGCTCAAAAGACTTGGAAAACCTCTGATGTGTACCTACTCACATAGATTGTGAAAAGTAGAAAAAAAACATCTTAGTTGGAACACAATAACCTTGATCACCCATTGTATTTGCAAATTTTAGCAAACAAAGCCTAGCCATGGAGAAGATTGCTTTAAAACAAAGTACAAGATGCTCCAATTTCCAACAAGGGTTGTGATTGATTGATTGATTGATTGTACATTGCTTAACGTCCCGACAGCAACAAGGCTTTCTCAGGACGTGCCTGCACTGCTTGTGAAAAAAACAAAACAACTAAACAGAACATTGAATGTATGTCGCCAGCCGGTCAAATACGTTAAATAAACCTAACACATGGGGCCTAAATAAAGCTAAGACCATTTAGCAACACACATCCAATATCAAGAGCTACAGGCAGTGCAGACAGTAGGGAGAGATTTAAAAAGGCAAATACAGGTGAATGGACCTCGGGTAGACAGAAACACATGCCCCAGAATAGAGAGGAAAACTCACCCTGTGGGGCTGACCAGGGTGACCCTGGGAACTAAAAAGTACCTAACCCCACCCAAGTCCCCCAGGGCAGACCCGGGTGGGGGAACAAGGGTTGTGGAGCATCTCATACTTTGTGTTATGTATTTGTTAAGGACTGGCGATTTGGCATCATAAGGTAGGGGTCAGAGGACCATTTGTGTGTGAGCTTAGACCTGAGCCAGCCACTAAGAAAGGCCGGTGTTAATTGATCAGTGTTCAGGTTGCACTCCACATGTAATAGCTGTCGTCTAAAAACCACCCCTCCAGACCGTCCATTATCACTTTGGTGCAGTGAATGTTAAACCACAAACTGATAATCATCATCATTCCCTGCAACCCGCCTAGGGTCTTGTGACTTGTTTAATTAAGTGTCTAAGCAAACGGCCTGCAACCGAGTGATTTTGAGAAAGGTCCCTTGTTCGGGTATAAAAGCTGGCTTAATATATAGCTCTACTATTCATCTACTACTTTTTTTTCAAGGGGGGGGGGGGGGGGGGGGGAGGGGGGGGGGAACAAGGAACTAATGAAGGGGGCGTGCGTGACCAAAGATTCATTTATTATCGTTGGAGCCGTCGTTGTCGTTAAATAAAGTGGTCGTATTCCAAGGCTCCGTTACGTACATACTGCATGCAAAATATTGTTTTCAAACACTCACAAACTTATCATTTAAAAAAAAATTAAATGTAAACCATTGCCTACGTTTTTTTTTTTTTTTTTTAAAAGTCGTCTGTCTGAGTTTCTTTACGGACCGCCTATCACGTCCCCCTATCGCTTGTCACTTTCGATCTTTGTCAACGTCACGTCACAAAACAACACGTGTTTCGTCCTGATTCACCGCGCTGCAGCAATACACTTGATGGGTTTTAATTTTCCTCGCATTCAATTCGTTTTGCCTTACCGTATTACATTTTGACCTTCCCTTGTTTGCCCGAAGACTTCTTGTTTCACTTCAGCCGGCATCGTGTCTTGCAGAGACCTCTGTGCGCGAGATAGGCGTGCTGTGGTGCGCTCAACCCAAAGCGCGAGCACTTACGGACGCAGCCGAAGTTTACCGAAGGCAGGCATGAGCTTTGAGCAGAAGCGGCCACGGGAGAACGTTAGCCAAATGGGAGACGAAGAAATGTCATCTGGATACGAAGGGCACATGTCTAAAAGACAGAAAACAGACGAGGGCATGCACGGAATCTCTGGAAGGGTAACATACTATTGTGGTTTTTATTAGATTCTGATCGCAGTTAGTCTTAAAAGCTGGGCAGAAGAAATACGTTTGATGGAAGAACAATAGAAATGGCGTCATGTGCACGAAAGCCAGTTATACACAAATCGATCAGTTTTCATGGTTTTGAACCATATAGTTGCATTTTTTTTAACACTTTGATTGTTGTAAACAGAAATACAAAAGTATTAGACTGTGTTTGTTGCTTACTCGTTTGTTTTTTTGTGCAAGATAATAACGAGCGTGGCTTGCAAAGATGGCGGCTAGTCGCCGGTAAATTGCTACCCAATTTGTTTGGTTTATTTTATTTGAATAGAGTGCATTGTATCAGTTTGTTATTTTCAAACGTCGCGTAACATACACATTGATGTTCAACGCTGCTGTTTGAAATGTGACTGACCATGAAAAGTGTATTTTGGAACAAACAATGCCAGTGCGAAGGTCTATCTTTTGACCTACTGACGGTCTTCCTTGCGTGCCGACACGTCCTTGACCTTAGTCTGTTTGAGCCATGTTTGGTCAGTGCTTAAAAAACATCTTTGATTTCGTGTATTTAGCATTTTATTATGTTTGTAATTTTGTTTGGTTTTTAAAGTGAACAGCATTAGCACTGCAAATAGTAAATTTTTGTGTGGAATTTGGAAAGTGAATTGGCTTTTCAATTTTATGCTACAGTATGCTACGATTTTCAATGAATAGAATAGTATAACCATTGGACATGTACACCGTTTATGCTATTGCTAGATACGTCCATTTCCTTTACAGGACAGATATGAGGATCCTCACAAGCCACCCCCTTCCCCAGTGGTGCACGTGAGAGGACTGAGTGATGCAGCCATTGAGGCCGATTTGGTGGAAGCTGTGCAACATTTTGGAGCTGTTAGGGATGTGATTATGATGCCCCGAAAAAAACAGGCTCTGATTGAATTTGAGGTTTGTTTTTTTTTTCTTCTTTTGGAATGGTCAGGGCTTGTAAAATGTCATTGCACCCCTATATGCCGTTCTTAATTGTACGTTTGTTTGCCAACTCTGACGTTAGAGAGTTCGCGATCTCGGGCAAACCAGGTTGGTTCTTAATTGGACGATCAAAAGATACGGCGAAGTAGTTCGCAGACCTCGGCAAACCATGGTTTGCTGTCGGAAAACCATGGTTTGCTGTCGGAAAACCATGGTTTGCTGTCGGAAAAGGATCGCGTGACATGTCTAGCAATCCAAGGCGATCCTTTTCTCTGATTGGTCTGAACTTTTATTTACCCTCTTCTGCTTTGGAGATAAGAAGATAGTCGCCGATCCAAACAACCATGGTGGATGACAATATTTTACTTTCGTGCGAAGAACAAGACCTATTTTAGTATTTATTTCAGCGAATAGGATGGTCATCGGTCATTGACGCATACAAATTTGAAATGACGCATTGCTCCGTCAGTGAGCCGGTCATATGACTTATTCATTTTTTAAACAATCACTGAGACCCGCAGTCCTCAATGAACAGAGTGCATCCTAGATTAGGGAGGCGGGAGGCCAGCTGCCAACAGTGATGGGTGACACTTGCCCCCTCTCTCGAGCAAATGTAAACAATACTGCAAGCATTGGCCCTGACTAGGTACACGGTCCAATATGATGCAAAACGCCTTCCGCCTGTAAGAGGCAAACATCTTCATCAGTCCCAACGGCTGCATTAACTCTAGTCTAAAGTCTCCTTTGTTGGTCTCATTGACGCTGATTTTGATCCTCGGAGTGGGTGCGGCAGCGGACTGGGTCTAGATGTCTGTAGCCAGGTTTTGTTTTTCACGCAGTTCAGCAGTTCACGTATTCATAATAGACGTCTAGAAGCAAAGGAAATGGCTTAACTGTTGTCAGTGCTGCCGGTTCGTAATTTTTGCACAGATATGCGTATTTTTACATGATGTCCAAATGTTGTAATGTAAGATGTTGCAATTGATGTACCGTGGTCTCTCGTGCTTACACATGTAACCTTCGTTCTTGTTTCATGGTTACACAATCAGTAACTCAATCTTGCTTTGTTCGCGTCTTGTAGTTGAAGTCCACATCATGTAATTAGTTGTACACTGATAGTCCATAAGCTAGCAGGATCTACCGTGCACCCCCCACCCCCCCCCCCCCCCCCCCCCCCCCCCCCCAAGTACTCAATAAGATGGGTTTCAAAGTGTACCTTAGTACGTCATCCTGAGATGTTTAAGCCATGTTCCCCCAAAAATCTATAGGAACACACCAGAGATATAGCCGATGGCGCAAGGGTACCCCCATTCACGCTCTTTGCGGTTGCTAAAATGAGGTTGAGAAACATTTTCCTCTAAATAAATCAGAGTTCATTCGAAAGCCCAAATCAGACACTATTATGTTAAGGCACACCTTCTGCGTCCTCTGCAAAAAAAACCAGAATGAAAAAATATTGAATCTCTGAAGGTATGTGTGCACCCAGTAAACAGCCATTTCCGCAAAAAAAGACAAAAATAATGTATCAGATGCCTTCAGACATTTTTTATAGCACTGGCAGTCTATTTTCAGGCTTACATCATTAAAACAGGATGTCACAATTATTGTAAACTTAACTAGGTGATTCTATTATCACTGTGAGTGCCACAGTGGTTGATTTTATATTCCTACCCCAAAGTTGTAAAAATAAACAAAATTAATTAGAAAAAATTACTAAATTTATTCCATTTCATTTTGACCTCTCCTTACCTATTAAGTTTCAATAATGTGAGCGTAAAGTGCAAGAAAATAAGGAAAGTCGGCATCCTTTACAGTAAATTCATGGTGAATGATAGCCTTTTCCCATTTAAAATTGCTGAATTGGGGAACATACGTTGTTTCTGATGCCCTCAAAAATTCTTTATACAACTGATAGGTCTTTCTTAGATTTTATTGGTTAGGATAGAGTACCACAGTTACTCCCAACCTGATTTTATGATGCTGTGATGCATTTAGGGGCCACAGTGGCTAAATCTGCTGCCCTGCCCCCATTTTACCAGTACACAAAAGAACGCAAAATGACCATAACAATTGCTTATGTCATACTCCTCTGTTTAAATATTTTTGGTGCCAGTTTTCATAACAAATTATGCATAATGAGCATAACAATTTGTGATCATTTCAATGTGACCCATCAATTTAATTGTAACTATTTTTAAGTGGCTGGTCTTTTAGGTGATATTTACCTAGCATAAGGCGGGTCTAGTAAGGTATCCCCTTTTCTTTTCCATTAATTTTATCTAGAAGTAGAAATGTGTAAATATGAATATGCATAATAAGTTTCATGGTTCCTAACAGCCTAAACAATGTTATCAAAATACTTAGTTTCCACATGTCCACCACGAGATCATCACTTCCACCTCCATTTTTTGCCCCGGGTCTGCCCTGGGGGACTTGGGTGGGGTTAGGTATTTTTTAGTTCCCAGGGTCACCCTGGTCAGCCCCACAGGGTGGGTTTTTCTCTCTTTTCTGGGGCATGTGTTTCTGTCTACCCTTTGTCCATTCACCTGTATTTGCCTTTTGAAAACTCTCCCTACTGTCTGCACTGCCTGTAGCTCTTGATATTGGATGTGTGTTGCTAAATGGTCTTAGCTTTATTTAGGCCCCATGTGTTAGGTTTATTTAATGTATTTGACCGGCTGGCGACATACATTCAATGTTCTGTTTATTTTTTTTTTTTTTTTCACAAGCAGTGCAGGCACGTCCTGAGAAAGCCTTGTTGCTGTCGGGACGTTAAGCAATGTACAATCAATCAATCAATCCATTTTTTGCCTTCTTTTTTGCAACGTTCAATTACTTAATGGCCATCTTTAAATCTTATATTGTTCTGGCTGCCAATGAGTGAGCGGTCAAGAGGTCGGCAGCAGGAAAATGTTTCTCAACCTCATTTTAGCCTCCACGAAGAGCATGAATGGGGTACCCTTGCGCCATCGGCTATATCTCTGGTGTGTTCCTAAGGATTTTCAGGGAACATGGCTTAAACATCTCATGACATACTAAGGTACACTTTGAAACCCATCTTATTGAGTACTGGGGGGGGGGGGGGGGGTGCACGGTATACTCTGCTAGCTTATGGACTATGACAACCACAATCTGTTCTTGCTTTGTTAATTGTTTTCTAGGAGAGGGCGGAGGGTGGGGGTGTCTGTCTATGACAATTTGACAAAAATGTGTTGTGGTTGGTGTCCTGGATACTAAAGCTTGAATCAGTACTGCCAGAAAACTGGCTCTTGTTGCTGAGAACCATTGTGCTCTTCACTGTAGCACAGTAATTCAGTGCTTGCACACGTTTACTGAAAAAAGCATATTATATGTAATGGAAGTCATTGAAACGCAAACCTGATTACATTAGATTGCAAAATAGCAAAAACTAAATAAAAATCCGAAATTGCCAAATATACTTGCGTTTGGTATTTTATACACCAAGTATAACACCTCAGGGCCTCAGATCCACGAGGGCTTCAATAGGACATTTGTCCTGAACAACATTGGTTCAATAGGTCATTTGTCCTGCCTGAGAAAAACCAATAGGACATTTTTGTCCTCAAACCCAGGGCCTCAGATCAGAACTGCAGCCCCTTTCTCTTGAGCAGATAGAAGGCGGATCGCTATCTCTTCAGTGTTTTTCTGAAGGGCAGGAACTTTCAAGCTGTCCCTGTGTTCTTTTGTTACTTCATGGTCTGAAAGCGCCGACTTGCGAAAATTGATGCATCCGCTTGTGAAGGCATTTTTCATGTTTCCATTGTTACATGCAGTGCAAAACATCTTTTCGTTCTCATAACGTAACCATTTAAAAGAAAGTGTCCACGCTTGCACAAACTTTCTAGTAGTAGTGGATTCTTCTTTTTCGGCTGGTTCTGCCTGTTTTGTTTGTGCATTATCACATGATGTAGATGGCTGTGGATCGGGAGCGTCGCCGGTCATATCTAGATCTATCACATCTCTCACCTCTCTTCTTTCTTCTGTCGCTTGAGAAGCGCTTGTTTGGTCGGATGCATTAGTTTCTTCTCTCACATCTTTAACGGTTTTACCAAAACCGAAGTTTTTCAGCTGTTGCTGCTTTGAATCAGCTTTTATTTTCTTTTTCGGAGGCATCGCCAGTCGGATTCGCGAGTATCGAAAACGAAAGCTGTGTAAGGGAAACCACTCTGCGCATGACAACCAACCAGTGCATGGTTACGACTGCTGGTGCAGACGCACTAACTAAGCCTATCCTTTATCGATCGGTTTCGCAAAGAGGAAAGGGCGAGTGCACTAGGCTAGTCCTTTTTCAAGTTGAATGTCGCGATGTAGGCCTAACGGCCAGTAACGGGTAACGCAGTTATTAAAATGAACGAACGATGTCCGGCCTTTACGCAGCTTCGATCGGACAATGACCGCCTTCATTAAAAAGCAATAAGACATTTGACAGATTGAAGGCAAATTTAATAGGACATTTGGATTTTTTATCGGACAATTGTCCGATGTCCGACGTGGATCTGAGGCCCTGACACCTATAGTTGGCTGAGTGATGAATGTAACCAGTGCAAGATTGAGTTTCTAAAGTCTGCAAGAGGCATAGACGTTCAAAAGTCCTCACGACCTAAGGGTCGTTATGAGAATCTATGCATATTGCTCCAGATTTTATCTGATAGTGTTACTCAAACTGAGGAAGTAGATGCGGACTAAGTAACGATTATAATCCACATCTGCAAGTAGCACAGATCCTCATGAGTCGCCTCTGCCCGCGGGTTCATGAAAATCTACGCCTCTGACTGGTTCCATTCATGCTCATGTTTCTCAAATTGAGTGTAACTGAAAACAGCCATGACTGTAACCAAATGGCAGGCAAGCACCGCGAAAACGTAAACAGTAAACAGTGAGAGAGTCTGCGGGCCAAGTTACCAAGATGTGTTGACAAGTTTGACATCGAAAATGCTGAAAAAATATATATTTATTTTGACTTATGGATTTTCAAAATGACCTATTGATTTTATGTTCCTCCGGTCATATGACTTATTGACTGCAAAACTCAACCTAATCACTGTTTATTGATTTGTGGGAGGTGCAACGGTGTTTGTGGGATCCCTCCTGCAAAAAGTACAAAAACAAAAATCTTCCAAATCGCGAAGCAGCATTGCAGCAGCCATTTTGAAGACTTCGCAGACCTACTTCCGCCAAATCAAGCACTTCAGTTAAAAAAGAGAACCATGGCGAACCTAGTTTGCTCAAATTCGCCTAAGTACGTTCAACCTCAATTAAGAAACAAACCAAAAGATAGCCGATCTTTTCCGATCTAGGTTTGCCGAGCAAAGGTTCATCCAGTTAAAAAATGCCATGGGTGGACTTTTCCGGATTTCCGGATTCCCAATTTTTTTTTATATATTTATTATTATTTTTTTCACTTAAAAAGTGCCCCCAGACCCCGGCTTTAAGATGCAACTTTTTTTTCTGTCCCACCCATGGACCGTGCTTTACAAGTTACTAACCTTAGTACAACCTTTCAACTAGTCCAGATTACTGTTTAGGCATCGTGCTGTAACGTGTGTCAGTATTTGTAGTTAATCAGCTGGAAATGGAAAGGTATGCTGTGTTCATTTGACATGCTTTTGTACAGATATATTTAATGAGAAGACTGTTGAATTTTTCAGCCCTGAAGCAATTATTAAAAATCATGAGTGAGGCCCCGATGGTTGCTTTTCGCATGGGCCAACTACTAGTACTTAGGGTCTTTGTGTTTGGCTCATGTGCGAAGCAAAAGTGAGTATGTTTTGGGCCAGTGGTCGTCTGTTGTCAGTTGTAAACGTTAACATTGGCATTTTCTTGGAGACTATTCAAGCCACAGTCTTTAAACTTGGCCCAAGGATACTTTGTGGCAAGACCTTTCTAAACATACCAATTTGAGTGACTTCTCACAAAGGTCAAGGGTCACAAGACTGAAGAGTTCAGGAAATAGGTGAAAAATAGCCATATTTTGACAAAAGATGTTTTTTCTCAAATACTGTTTACAACTTCAAACCAAATTTGGTACAGAGATACCTGACGGTAAGATCTATCTGTGCATACTAATTTGGATGACCCCTCGGAAAGGTCAAGGGTCACAAGAGGCTGGCAAATGTGTAAAATGCCAATTTTGGATAAAATTGTAGGTATTATCAACATTTTTGCAAATTTTCAACGAAATTCGGCACAAAGTTAGATGATAAGACCTTTCTATGCATTCAAATTTAGTCAACTCATCACAAAGGTCAAGGGTCACGGGATGTTGACAGATGTGTGAAAATGCTTACATTTTCAGAAAACATGGATTTCTGTTGCAGAAGCCGGCCCTTGTCACAAAGGTCACATAATTATGTAAATCGGTTATACACGTGAGCCATAATCATGATAATGGCTTTGCCTTTCTTGTGTTTTTTTCTAATTAGTTGTCGCAACCATAACAGTACTATTCCAATCTAGATTCCTAATGATAATTAGTAAATAAATACTATTCAGGCATGGGAATTGTCCGCGAATTCCGCAGGATTCTGTGAAAAAGAAGAGATCGTCCGCAAAAATAAAAAGGCGTCTTCGTGGGGAAAAAAATGTGGGTAGCAAAACGAGCAGAGCACCAGTTTAACATCGCGGGATATGACGCGGCAGGCTGTGTCAGCGACCCGCACTGGTGGCCGAGTGTGCAGCACAGTAAACCTAGGTGGGCAGACATGCATTGTATTTGCCGTTTGTTTGTTTTTCGGCCCCTGAAATAAAGGCGTAGTGACTATATGCACCCCTCCCCCCCCCTGTCGTTTGATTTTTTTGCCCCAGGAAGCAAGGTCTACCCCCATCGTTTGATTTTTCGGCCCCACCAGGAAGCAAGGTCTAGCACCTACACCCCTTCCCCCTCTGTCGTCTGATTTTTCGGCGCAGGACAGAAGGTGTCTAGCGCCTGCACCCCCCCCCCCCCTCCCCCCGTGTCGTTTTTTTCGCCCGCAGGAAAGAGGGTGTCTAGCGCCCCCCCCCCCCCCCCCCCCCTCCCCCATTGTTTGAATCGGCCCCTGGAAAGGAAAAGCAAGGTCTAGCTTCGTGGAGGCCTAGCTTCAAGTTTCAGATGATTTTTGCTTGGGCAATTCCCATGCCTGACTATTATCAAACATGAATCAGATTTGAGATTTTGTGCATGAACCAGATGAGAAAGACTTTTTGGATCATGTGCGAAGCAAAAGTGAGTGTTCAACTCGTCGCAAGGGTCATGGGACAGATGTGTGAAAAATGCTTAAATTTTGAGAAAACATGGATTTCTCTGGTGCTAAAGCCAGCCCTTATTGTCACAAAGGTCACACATGGTCCATTCTTAAAAGGTGAACACCAAAGTGTGACAAAAACTCAAATTATTAACATGTTTTGAAAATTGACTATTTAATGTCTGTGCATGTTTTGTCGTTTAGTTTTCAAAACGGTGTTTGAAAAGATAATCTGAGATTCTTTAGAGCCCTTCAAATGTTAAAAATCTGAGGAGAATGAAGGCTACTGATAGGAATATTAGGGTCCTTCTATGGAAAAGGAGACCAGTGGGCGTGCCTATCTTTGGGGCTTCATTGTTGGACAAGTACTGCTTAGTTTTTCATGATAATTATAAATATCTGCTCGGTATCGTCTTGAAAAAAAAAAAGATAAAATGTGTTGTCTGTTTGATTTAGTTTTTGTGCTTAAACGATTTTACCGTGAAAATGTCGCATATCACGGTTGCCATTTTGTGACTTCGTTGTAGATGCTCACAAGGATCGTGCTTACTCCTTCATAAACCATCCAAATTTTATCACTTGATCATTTGTACACAACATATCATTCTTCATATGACTAAGTGCCAAAAGGTGGGACACAGAAGGGGTACTGATATGATTTCCAATAAAATCATGTATATTTACATCTGAAAACTGAATTATTGTTTTATCTGTGTGAAAGAGTGAATGTGTGGATACTATAAATACTTTCAAGCAGTAATTTCGAGTATTTTGAGCAATATTGTCCTAAATATGTGATATTCAGCCAGAAATCATGGCGCCCAAAATGGACACTTGGCAGTCTGCTTCAGATGATGGGCATGTACTCGGTCTCGGTGCAACAAAGACGCTTGAAATCTAGCAAGTAGATTAATAAGACATTAGGTTTGTCATACCAATCAGTGTTTCTGAATCCGTGCGAATATGGTCGTTGAATTTTACCGTGTCTTACGTCAAACGTGTTGTAAGACCGTCCCCGAAACTTTGTCTTTGTTTACCATCCGAATGAGTTGCGTTAGAGATTATCCAAAAACGCCACTGTATACTCTGGGAATAACTATTCATTGACATTCATTTCCAATGTTTGAGCTCAACGTTATCACGTGTAAAACTGCGATCTATTCAATCACCAAAAATTGTTGTAATGTTTGACGTCACGACACCAAGCCAAATATTTCCTTTCACGAGCATTTTTTTTTCCAACGTGTCTGTGGGTCACTTCCGGTACACGTGGTGTTTCCTCTTGACCGACTTTTTATGACGAACAGCAAGGATCGAAATGTATGTTGTAAGACTTTTTCTTCTTTGACGTATGACACTGTTTTGACGAACGACACTAATATCTGAAGCTTTTTGTGTAAAATTATGTAAACAAGCATTGGTTGTTTGTTTTCATTAGATCTTTTGGGTAGAATGCATTTAGGAAAATCGATTTACCACAACTTGGAAATACGTAGTTACGTTAGACTTAGAGTGACAAAATGGCGGTGTTACTTTAGTACAACAGAGGCGGCATGTGTAGAAATGTTGACGTATGACCCGACTCTGTTGACATTGTAAATTTGACGCTCGACATTATAGATGGCTGTTGCAGTATCTCTGAGCTGTACTTACTTACTTACGCCTGTCACCCCTACCCGGGTATAGGCTGTCGACGAGAGACCTCCAGCAACTCCTGTCCTGTGCTTCTCCTTCGATTCTACTCCAGGTGGTTCCCAGTCTCTTGATGTCTGCTTGGAGGTCTCGACGCCAGGAGTTTCTCGGCCTACCTCTTTTCCTCTTTCCCTGGGGGTTCCATGACAATGCCTGCCTAGTGATACTGGAAGCTGGCTTTCTCAGACTGTGACCGATCCATCCCCATCTTCTTCGCCCAATTTCATTCTCTGCTGTTATCTGCTCTGTTCTCTCCCAGAGTCTGACGTTGCTGATCTTCTCTGGCCAGTGGATTTTCAAAATTCTTCTAAGGCAACTGTTCATGAAGGTCTGTACTCTGTTGACTGTGGTTTTTGTCAATCTCCATGTCTCTGCTCCATATAGGAGAACTGCTTTTACATTGGAGTTGAAAATCCGGACTTTGGTGTGTTGTGACAGCTCTCTGGAACTCCACACTTTTTTCAACTGGAGAAAGGCTGCTCTGGCTTTACCGATTCGTGCTCTGACATCTGCATCAGTGCCGCCTTTTTTGTCTATGATGCTCCCGAGATAGGTGAAGGACTCCACCTCCTCCAACGGGGTGCCAGCAAGCAAGACTGGTTCTTCCCTGGTTGCGTTCAGCCTCATTGTCTTTGTTTTCTGTTTGTGAATGGTGAGGCCCACTTGGGACGAGATGTCAGCAAGCCATCTCTGAGCTGTGCTAGTGAAATTTTCTTGCAAGAAGAGAATGTTGCAAGTTTAGCTCAGCTTGCCAAAATGCTCGTACTTTGATTTGATTCCTTTTTTTTTTTTGCCAGGACCTTTTACAGCATGTTTATGGTCCAGTCAGTGTCAAACGTCAACATTACAACATCAGCAGGAAATGCACTATTTTCTAAATATTAATGAATCTCTGTTTGCAAATACCAATACACCTGGTCTTGTTTTGTTTGTATGGATGTGGTACAATGTTATTTTACGAATAAAAAGTTAAAATAGACTTGCAGACAAATTGTAAACAATTTAGTCGGTGTCGTGTGTCAAACCTTACAACACTGAATATGCAATAAAGTATTTTAGAATGTGAACATCACAACAAAATATGATTATAATGTAGATGCAGGTCAGTCTTTAAAGGAAAAAAAAATGTTTTGTTGCCAACATCCCTTGAATTGTCTACTTGATCAACTATTTGTGTTGTAATGTTTGACACGCGATATGACAGGCATTTTACCATTTAAACTACAATATCTCACAAACCAAACCTTCAATTATCTTTTCCTATTGCAGAATCTTGCTTGGTATTGAAAGATATCTGATGGTAAAAGAAGACAACTCTGTGAGACAAACTTGAATTATTTACCCCTTTGTCCCAAATCAGGAGACCACCTTTTGGCACTTAGTCATATAAGACTTGTTACAGCCTGCTTATAATTATATAAAGAGGTTTTACTGGAAAATGGGTCAAGAAAAATGCAGCTCTCGGTCGTCCTGCATTGTGTCCCAAATCTAATGCAAACAAACTTGACCCAGGATCGACACAGGGCTTTTGTATTCCTCGGTGAGCAAACATGTCAAGCAAAAAAGTTACAGGGGTATGATTTTTCAGCATTTTCGCAGATTTCCGCGGACACTCTTTCACAATTCCGCTGCAGCAGATTTATTATCTGCGTCTAAAAACACACACACACAAAAAATCATCTTAAAATGGCTAAAAATTCTCAAAGGGATCGGATTTGTATGTAGTTTGGTTCACTATCGCCCGATACTTCCAGTAGCATTAGGTCGCAGTAGTAAATGGCAGTGAGAAAGGATATTGTTCAAAGACAGTGCACTATCCATTGATGAAAATTGTTTGAAAAATAAGTGGGAGTGGACGGAAGAGGCAGTTGGTGAAGAAGTCATCAGTGATTTCATTAGGAAGGTTGAGGCATGTGGCATCACATATTGTTCGCTTGAAGGTGGAGCATCGATTTTCCTCGTTTTCTTTGTTACTAGACTCCCACCCCTGAGTTAACTTCATTGCTTTGTATACCTGTTAAAGTTTTCGAAATTGATTTAAGTATCATAATGATACTTTGTATTTGGCTTATCGATCTGGCATCCACAAGATGTGCAGCAACCAAAATATGCAAAGAACTGTTTTACTTTGCAAGTTGTGAATAAAACCAGATAACACATCGTGTCTTTCCGCGGAAAACGCACGCGTTGCTGGCTGAAATATATTTAGCTTTCAAACACAGCGCAATCCCACGCTATCGGCGATTTTGGATGTGTTGTCCGCGCAGCGCCTTTGTTTTACGACCCAGATCTGTCCATGTTTGTTTCTTCAGCTTCAAGCTTCGCAGCGATCTACGTTTAGTTGTATGCAAATTGAACTGCTTTCTTGAGATATTATGTAACTTTTGTATTCCATATTCTTCTGTAAGAGTAGCCTGAACAACACTGTGCAATCTGTTCGAGGGGAAATTGGCTAGAAATCAAGTGTATTCTCGGTCGTGATTTGAACCGATTCCACAATGTGTGGCATCTGGCAACAACAGTGATAGATTATTTCGACATTTACAAGCTGTGATACGTTTCTCGGAAAGATTGATAGAGCATACACTTAATAAAGAAACAACTTTTATTGATACTGTAATGTTTTTGCCCTATGAAAACATCCTATGGGAGCATGTTTTATTCAAAAAGGTGCGCGACGTTTCTTCTGGCGTCCAAGTCACAACCAAGATAACACCAAAATTTAATTCAGTTTTTCTGTTTAATTTTTTTTTTTTTTTGGCTCACGTGCGAAGCAAAAGAGTCAATGTTCTGGGCCAGTGGTCGGCCGTCTGGCGTCGTCCGTGGAAAACTTTTAACGGCATTGTCTTGGAGATTATTCAAGCTAGTCTTCAAACTTGGCCCAAGGATACTTTGTTTTTAGGCCTTTCTAAACATACCAATTTCAGTGACCTCTCACAAAGGTCAAGGTCACAATGGCTCAGGAAATATATGAAAAATAGCTATTTTGGGACATTTTTTTTTTTCTTCTCAAATTTGAAATACTATTCACAACTTCAAACCCAAACTTGGTACAAAGATACCTGATGGTATGCACACTAATTAGGTTCATCCCTCAGAAAGGTCAAGGGTCACGAGCTCAAGAAATAGGTCCAAAATGATATATTTTGACCAACAAAAAAAAAAAATTTGCAAATACAATTCACAACTTCAAACCCAAACTTGCTACAGAGATACCTGATGGTAAGACCTGTCTATGCATACTAATTTGGATGACCCCTGGGAAGGTCAAGGGTCATGAGCTCGGGAAATAGGTTAAAAAAAAAAATAGCCGTATTTCGAAAAGAAACGTAATGTCAGACGTGGATTGGTCGATACACGTGAACCATATGGGCTTTGCCCATCTTGTTTAAACTAAGTTGACTTTGAGATACCCCAAGAGTATCAGTAATAAAGAATTATTCCTTCAGTTTTCTGAGAAGCAGAAAAACTTTTAGATGGACGAACTGAAGAAATGTGTGTGGCTAAAATGTAACCCCACTAAGAAAAATACTGTAAAATTCTTGTTTTTTTTTTTCAACATAGCAGTGTGTGTGTTGATTACTGAAAGATTATTTAGGTGTCAAATGATGGTATTGAAAGTTTATTTTGATTGGAATGGGACGCACATTGGTGTCCATGCAACAAATTAGGTGTCAAATGATGGTATTGAAAGTTGATTTTGATTGGAATGGGATGCACATTGGTGTCCATGCAACAAACCGAGACTGTACAATTTGCAAAATAAAATCATACAAAATGCTAAACATGATTGATTCATTTTTTTATTTTTTGTTTTGCATGTACTTTAACTAGAAGGATTATTCTAACCATGTGCATAAAAACAATTTGTAAAAAAAATTGCAAAGTTGAAATTTTACTTTGTCACACACCCACTGACCCAGTACCCAAATTCAGAGAATGACCCATTATCTAGTACAACAACCAAAATAAGCATATGTGTGCACCTTTTAACTCCAGCACAGCAGAACTAATACTATGATTTAAATAATACCAGATAATTGTACACACCTTTACTAACATGTATTTTGAAAGAAATGTTGTGTCATCTGTAATTCCAAATGTCAGGCCTCCAATTTCTGGAAATTATTGTCATACTCATAAGGAGCAATCTCTGCCATTCGCAACTTTCTTTTTCGATTCCACAACGCCACGCTCAGAACTGGTTCCTTGCTAAGCAGACATGACGTCACATTGTGCAATGCCTTAGAAATATTCTACGTCAATTTCTTTATTTAGGTCAGCAAGAATTTTTTGAAAAAATATCAGTGATAATGGCAATGCACACAGAAGTTAAGAAGAAAATTCTGGACGTAACGTAAAATGTGATGACACAAATAGAAAAATCGCTTGCCATGCTTTGTCTTCACCATTTGCAGTGAAAAGTGAAGGTTATCTGCATCCGGGTCATCGGTATACTGTACAAAATTGGAATCAGAACTTCCCAGGTATTTTGTTGCATTTTGTGGTGTTAATTCGAGCGTGTTCCAGGATGTGAAAAAGGACGGAACATTTTCTCCAGAAAAAACAAGAGCCTATAAATCTAAATTGACACCCACAAGTCGTAAAACTTTCACCTGTACTCAGTAATGGTATCATTTTAAAATATCAGTACAGACACTGGCTTGAAACTCCGCTAGGTTCACTTGCTTACCAACGGGAATTTTTGACCCGATCTTGTTCTTGATGACCTGACATGTGATGTCCAGTCACATACATTTGCAGGTGTTTTAACACCAATAAAAACGGTTTTCAGGAACTAACTAAAACTTGCCAAATAAAGTACTGCACCTAATCAATCCATGGAAATGGCTGGTTTGTGGAAATGATCATGGTGAAAGATTTTTTTAAACTTGTTTTCTCAGTAGGTATTCTCCCATCACGTTTTCAAGCTACCAAAATTACATTTTTGTCTATTACTAATCATCAACAAAGTACACATGATTGCTATATAGTATTTCTTCATTCACAATACAAAACATTTCTGTAAAATGGAGTGTGCCGTGCAATATAATGTTAATGCTTGCGTGACAAACGTGGTCACCGTTCAGTGCTTTCACTTTTTGAGAATGGCTCGTAAGTGCATCGGTCATACATGTGAGCCATAAGGGCTTTGCCTTTCTTGTTATTAGTTGTTTGGCACAATATATTTCCTCACTGTTGTCTTTTGTTCACAGGACTTGAACGGTGCAAGGAACTGTGTTGAATATGTTCAGGTAAAGTGTGTTTCTGTGCTTTTCATTTTTCTTCTACTCATTTTCACTTAGGAACATGTATCAGAAATTTTCTTACAACTAATACAAGTTTAATTTTAGTTGATAATTATCTATGGTAGACCAAATCAAGTTTTGTTGTGCTTGATTGATTTGTTTATTTCCATTTCTTTCATACTTTTTTTTTTTTTTACAGACTAGCTCCATTTATGTGGCTGGGCAGCCTGCCTACTTCAATTACTCAACCAGTCAGAAGATCCAGAGACCAGGGTATGTATCATTTCAGGTTGGGGGGGGGGGGGGGGAGAGAAACAGTTGCGTGCAGTTATCAGCAAATTATCAGTGGGAAATGTGGGCTTCAGTGGCTGGCTCCTCTTGTGGCTTGGAAAGGATTGTTGCTTGTGAAAACATTCATCTGCTTGATTGGGGTCCGTCCTGGGCACGGTTCTTTTCACACTCTACACCTCTCCCCTGTCCAACATCATCCAGTCTCACCACATACATCACCACCTCTAAGCCGACGACTCACAACTACTAGACAAAGACAAACTCGACAACACTCGGTCACTACTGAATCGAACGGCTGACTGCTACTAAGACGTGAAAAAACTGGATGACGGCAAACAAGCTTAAACTGAACGACGACAAAACGGAGGCCATGCTGGTGGGCACTGGCCAGAAACTTTCCCAGCTCCCTCCCTCTCTCCACCTTCAACTCGACAGCACCCCCATCTCCCTCTACGACTCGCCCAAAAACCTCGGCGTTATCCTCGATTCCTCTCTTTCCATGTCCAGCTTTGTCTCCGCCACGGCCCAGGCATGCTATTTCCACCTCCGTCGCATAAGTCAGATCAGAAAATACCTCACTACTGAAGCTGCCACCAAACTTGCTGTCTCTCTCATCCTATCTCGCATCGACTACTGCAACTCTCTCCTTTCCGGCCTACCTCACTCCACCACTTTTACTCTCCAGCGTGTCCAGAACAATGCTGCCCGCCTCGTCCTCAGAAAGAAAAAATCCGACCACATCACTCCCCTGCTCAAACTCCTTCACTGGCTCCCCATCCCCCAACGCATCCAATACAAGATTCTGTCTTTCTGCTACAAATCCCTGAACAACTGCGCTCCTGTCTATCTCTCCAACTTACTTCACCCATACACTCCTCCCCGCTCCCTCCACTCCGCCTCCGACCCTCTCCGCCATCCCCCGCACCAAACTCGGCACTTTCGGCTCCCGCTCCTTCTCTGTAAACGGCCCATCCACCTGGAACACTCTCCCACTCTTTCTCCGTCAGAAACCCTCTCTCCTCCTTTCAGTCCACCCTTAAAACTCACCTCTTTCAACAGTTCTAGCACTATATCACCACACTCCCCACCCCAAGCTGACCGTCGTAATGTATTTTACTATTTGTGGTACGTGAGTTGTTGTATAAAGCGTGCACATGCGTGCGCGAGTTGTGAGTGCGCGCTTAGAGTTATAATTATTATAAGCGCATTATAAATACCGTTATTAATTTATTATTTTTATTATGAATGAGTGTGTACTGGGCCAGTAGTCCAGCTGTTGTCGGTGGTAAAACTTTATTGGCATTTTTCCGAGGCTAGTTAAGTCTCAGTCTTTGAACTTTTGATCATGTGCGTTGCCAAAATGTGTCAGCTCTGGGTTATGTACAGAGCCATAAGGGCTTTGTCAATGTATCAAACTTGATTTATTCTTGTTTTTCTTCAGAGACCCTGAAGACAACCGTCCTGCCAACCACATTTTGCTGTTTACTATTTTGAATCCACAGTACCCCATCACAGTGGTCAGTGGTTTTGATAAACCATTTATTTTTTTTGAAATTTTAATTGATGATTGATTTAGTTTAAATTCATGATTGATAGAATAAAGTTATTTGGCTTAATGCTTAGGGGTAATGTTCAGTTTGACTGGTAAATTTCAGGTCATACTATCGCAGGGTTTATTTTGGGATAATTTTTATTTTGCGCGCATAATTTCCCAAAATGGCCCATAACATTTTGAGCTGAGGGGTCAGAGACCCATATGTTTCTGTAGGCAACAGGCTCTTCTTTTCGCACGTTCCTAAAGCCCCCTCCCCACCAGAGAAAATGTTTGGTGTTTATGAATTGTTGTCTTTCACAGGATGTGATGCATACTATCTGCAGTCCCTACGGCCAGGTCCTAAGAATCGTCATCTTCAAGAAAAACGGTGTGCAGACCATGGTCGAGTATCCTTTGTTGGCAGACCTTTTAGTGTAGTCATTGGTTGATTCTTTGTGTCATAGGTATTTTTTGGTGTCAAGCTTAATTCGTATGATTTATTTACCAGAAATTAAATCACCAGAGGATTCAATTTGGGCTATTTGTTACACGGCCATATCAGATCTGTGCTGGATTTATACTAAGAGTATCAATAGTAATATTCTTGTTTAACCCTTTGAATTCGGCAAACCGCTGTAACGGTTGGTGGCCTCGTATACCGTTCAGCCGGTCAAACCGCTACAGCGGTGTCAGGTGTTTTATATCGCGCGCCCGGTGACGCGTGAGCCTCGCTCAGACCTGCCAACCACTACACTTTCGCCGTATTTTCCTACGCCAACGTTCCCAATACTACACTACTACAATCATTAATGAAATTCTACACTGAAGAAAAAAATAAACCCAAAATTATTTTTTGTGTTTTCGGTTTGTAGTCGGTAATAACATGCAGTTGAGGCCAATGAGAATGAGCGGAGCGAACTTCTGGTTTTCCCAGCGTGCATCATTTTATTCAGAAAGTGCGTCGGATAAACGACGGTCTGAACCATGCCAAAGAGAAAGGAGCCGGAATCGATGTGTAAAGATGTGTTTGACATCGCACACTATATGATGCAATGGCCTTTTTATCGGCCGGCTGTACACACTTGAGACACAGGTCAGTCTGATTTTTTATGTCTAGTTCATGTGTGTTTCGATGACGTTTTGCTTTGAATTGCTCGTACTCCTCACATCGTATCTCGATCTCCGTTTAATCCTATCCCCCGTATTGGCTGGGGATTAGGATTGATAGCTCGAGGGCTTTCCTACTGACTTGTGTGTATTAGGTCGTTGGCTCACTTTTGGAAGGATGCTCGCATCTAGAGTTGTACTTGTATCCTAGTGTTTGTGAGGTTCAACTTTTGTGTCGGACAATTTTACATCATTGCGTCATTGTTTAAATTATTTTTTATTTTAATTTTATTTTTTTCCCTTTTTCACGTTTCCTTTCTCCTTCCCCTCCACCTTTTATTTTCTCTACTCCCCTTCTCCCCCTTTTTTCGGGGTGTCATTTATATCCCTTTGGTCACTTCAAAGGAGGTAGAGATTTGATGTCAGTGTCCTTTTTTTTAAAACACTATGAGTAGGTATCACAGGTTTTCTGTGGATTTGTTGAACTTAATTAGGTTCTCTAAAGTGATTTTTCGTAATAAACATTGCTGTACTTTAATTTCATATGTTAATACATATATATTTTCTGAACACAGTGATACCAATATTTAAAAGATTGGTCAAGTAGAACCAGAGTTATGATTTTTTAAAATAATTAATTTTGCGTCAATTTTGGTACCAGTTTGAAATTGCATGACGGGTCATTTTTGAAGGTATGAAAAATCCAAATTACTACCTTCATTAATCTTATATGGTTGTTTTCTGGTGCTTTATATAACATATATGTTACTGAATTTTTTTGATAACACACAAACTTTACTTTCATGTATAAATTTGGTTCCAAAATTGCAAAAATCATCAAAAACTTGAAAAAGTAGTCCCGAATTTAAAAAAGTTGAAAAAAATTCATAACTCAGCTTCTAATAGGAATACATACATGTTTTATATATGGAAATGACCAAGAAGAGATTATCTCAACACTTGTATAGTTGCCCTTCAAACTAAACAATTTTTTTTTTTAGGTGGTCCATGAATTATGATTTAAATTATAGTTCGTGAACAAGGTCTTCTCTGGGATATCCTCTGTTCAGGTTTATTATTGCCTACTGATGATGTCTAAATAGCCCTGCTCAATGTCCTCAATGTCATTGACATGCCACATCCTTCCATCACTGCTAACTGGCATCACATCCAGGCCCCACCGGAACACGTAGTGGGCAGCAGTCTCAGCAATATCCTCCACTTGCGGCCACTTGAAGTACCTCCCTTTGGACCTCGTTCTTTCCAAGTATTTGACCACAGCAGAGTTGTTATCTTTGACATCGACCACTTGCCCAATGTAAAAGGTGTCGTCGTAGTAGACAGCAATCCATTCAGACTGATTCTGAAAATGAAAAGGCTCTACAGCATCAGCAATGACATCCTGGACGGCACGTGGCTGTGGGTCCAGTTCTCCAGCATCTTCGTCTACCTCCATTCTTTCTGCAACAGCATCCTGGGCTCCTGCAGGCAGAGCACCAATGGCATCAAGATGAGTTTTTAGCCGATCAACAAGCTCCTGACAAGAACCACAAAGACGAAGCTGGGGGAGTCCAAGGATGATCTTCCGGTAGCGTATTTGGTCCTTGAGGGCTTCGAGGACAACACGGTTACTTTTATTTCTCATGCGGTGAAGCATGACTTCAACATCTTGAGATGTTTCACAAGGTCCACCATTTTGCCTCAGACGGAGAATAATTTGTGCTTTGGTGTTAGCAAGAGCAACAGCTTTCTCTAACTTCTGTCTTTCGTTTTCGGCGCGCTTTTCTTGCAGTTTTAACCTGACCAATTTCTCCTGCTGTCGGTGTTGTACTTGCAATGCTTTTGCTTTTTTGCGAGCAAACTGCAGCAAAGATGTTTGCTCTTGTTCAGGTTTTTCAGTCAACCACTTAGCTGTCCTGTTGTGTCGCACAACGTGAGTGCTTGTCCTGTTGTGAAGAGTTGAATTGCGACGGTGTCCCATGTCGTAATCCAAGTCTCCAAAAACGTTCTCTCCAAGTAAGTTGGTAAGCGGGCAATGCTCCAGTCCTTCAGGGAACACTCTTGGCGGTCCACCATACTCTTCACCAGTGAGAAAGCTGCCCAACTGCTTTCTGGTAACCTCCACGAATTTGGGCATCAGTTGCTCCAAGGTGCGCTTGACACACACTGCCACATCTGGATTGGAGACAAAGGTGTAGAGATGTGGATACAAGGGATCTTCTGTCAGTTCAAACGCTCCGTTGAACACGCCAGAAAAGTGTTGGTCCATCAGGTGACTGGCATCTGCCACCCAACTCTCCATGAAGTTGATCAGAGGGTTGATGTACTGCCATAGTTCAGTGTACAGGACTTCACTTCCCAGAAGCTGCCAGAATGGCCCAGTAACACGCAGGTAAAGTAGGCCAACAGCGCACAACAGCATCATCAATCGATCATCTTCAATGTCCGCAGCAACACTTTCAGTCTTGAGGTTTGAGTGTGACAAGGATGGAAAGAAAGTGCGCAAAGTCTCTCTGTGGTAAACAATGGCAGCTGCTCCTTGAAAGAGGCAATTGAAACGGTTAGAGCGATAACTGGTCATGAGACTCTTGATTTCTTCCTCATCGCAGTAGGCCAACCACTCTTCCCTGCAGCCATTCTTTTCATCCCCGCGTGGCCCAGTGCAGTCTAATGTAGTCCGTATGACCCGTGAAGTCGCACTCTCAGATGACTTGAAGTACTGAAATCGGCTCTGTGCATCCCGACCCAGCTTCCTCCCCGACTGCTGAACAAGACCAGACTCGATGGCGCACATCTCAGTCTCCACCACCCTGCTCAAACCTAGAAGAAAGTGGGCATTGCAGTGAAGGAAATGTACAACTGCTTCCCTTCCCAGTTCTGTTCTAATGAAGTCGAGAAATAGCAAGTCAAATTTCTTCATCACTGCAGCACGATCAGTCATAAAACTGGTGAGTTTTTCCAGAATCTGGTGGAAAATATTTCCTGTTTCCTGCTGGTTGAAATCTGCATACAACGAAGACATCTCTTCCAGCTGTTGGATGGTGATGTCTAGCAAAGTAGATGAATCTTCACAAGCAACAGCAGTGTAGCCAAAACTCAGAGTTTCCCCAGTATCCAATGTCACCTGGTGACCTACAATTTTTCTCTGATTTCTCTGAGTGCCATCCAAGTGAAGAGTGCAGTTTTCTGTGGCAAGCATTTTCTCCGTGGTTTGGAGTCTGCTTAAAACCAGGCCTTCATTACCAATGTTAAGATTGGTCTGGACAGAAGGAAGGTCAGTGGTATCAAGTACTGTATGGAATAAGTGCTCAGCTACAATCTTGATGACAGTAGAACACCGATTGGCAGAGACATTGCCTTGTCCTTTCAGATGAAGCACAGTTGTTCTGATGTCGTCACAGAAACGATTATTTTCATGACGAACTCTGGTCTCGAGTCTAATGCCACCCTGCTGCAGAACTACATTTTGATCTTCAACTTCCCTGAACAACTTTTCATTCTGTCGCCTCACTTTCTGTAATTCAGATTTTAATGACTGAATTTCCATCGAACATTTGTCAAGCTGTAGGTTCTTCTCTGCCAATAAGTTTTCAAAAACTGTCTTCTTCCGCAGAAGCTTCCTGTTGAGCTCATTACAGAGACGCCGTTTTTGTTCAAAATTCTGCTGGAGAGTTCTCTGTTTACGTTGAAGAGTATTGAGTTGATGATCAAGATCAGCTTGGTGATCAGCAGCAGACCCCACTTTTGTCTTCTGCAACTCTGAAAGGCTCTCCTTAAGAATATTCATCTGTTCACTCTGCGACATATTTATTCCAAGTAGTTCAACATTCTCTTTCTTCAGAATATTAAGCAGTCCATCAATATCATCACCAGAATGCCGTCTTCTAGTATCTACACTAGTACAAGAAACTATTGAGCTTTGTGGTTGCACAGTTACTTCGCTCGACATGGGGCCACTGCCTGAAATGACGGAGTCAGATAAATACTTCAAAAGTTCCTGTGGGGCACGGCTCTTCTTGCTGCTCAATGTCTTATATTTACTGATAACATTCTTGACAGTTTTGGTACAGTCACGTATTTTCCCCGAGGACAAGTGTTGCAGCCAAAGACTAACAAAGGTTACAGGTAGTTTTTCTTTGGACCGGAAAGTTTCCAAGTCGACTACATGCTGATTAGTCACAACAACATTGGCTTGGACTTGCACTTTGTCTTTAGAAAGCAGCTGCTTTCTCTTCAGCCCAAGTTCAGCAAGAGCTGAGGAAACAAAGTCCAGGTCTTGCTCCTGTGCAAGGAGTGTTGTTGCATCGCTTCCAGACAGCTTCTCGAATTCCTTCTCCACCCTGTCGATGCGAGCACTGATGCGAGTGGATGGGAAGCTCACGTCTGGAAATAGCTTGGTAAACCAGTTATTCACCTGTAACACATATAGGCAAACAAGTTTATTTTTAAAAAACCTTTATTGAATTCATATCAATTGTCAGCTACATTTTCTTTGTGCGTATGTTTCATCCTGTGTGCACTTGTATGCATGTAATAATGTGCTCATGTATACTGCATGTACAGCAACAAAACAAATACAAAAAAACAACAACAAAAAAGGGGGGGGGGAGATGAGTAAAGCGCTTGAGATAAACTGAACATTAATTATAGTTATTGAGTGGCACAACAAGTGCGCAAGAAGACCAAGAACAATAAATACAACATAGATAAACAGTGGTTGAAAGACCACTTTTAAAAACTTAAACACACACCATATCATTTGTCTTGCCTCCTTCTCTTTGTAGTTGTCTCAGCTGGAGGAACAAACGGTTGGTAAGGCGCAGCCCTGAAGGTGGTCTCGTCCGATTACCTCTCCCAGTGGTGTTGAAACATTTCGACAGTTTCTCATAGGTTTCATCAACTGCAACATAAATCATATGAAGTTCAAATTTTATCGAGAAAGCATATGAATGATAAAAAATTGTATATAAGTACATGCTGTTCACAGTTTAACTCAATTAATAGAATAAACAAAACTAGTTAAAGTAAACAAATCCTTCAGTCAGCCCCCCTCTCAAAATAGTGAGTACTAAAAGACACTGCACATGTGATTTGAACACTTACAATTGCTAAAAAATATTTCTTTTAACCTAAAAAATTATTCCATAGAATCTGTCTCGCGATAGCACTTGTTCGATTTGAACAAATAGTCTGTACAGAACTGGAAGTGTAAACAGTGCCCTGACTGTAGCATTAGCAGACGAACTTTGTACGAAGAATGCAGAGGTCACGTGACACAACAAAACCAGCTATTGCTACATTCAGACAAACTAAGAACCGATTTTTCTTATATCTATGCTAACCTTTACATGTAAGCTATCGAATTCAAGTGGTTACAGTACAGATTACAAAGCTAAATTAATTCACCACAATAATTCCCGATGCTACTGATCGAGCGGAAATTCATTCATTTCAGATGAGTGCCCTTTCACCATTTCGGTCATCATTCTCTACAAAAATAACCATCAATGCAAATAATAAACATGTTGAATGGGAAGAATATTCAAACATCTTACCAAGAAGTATTTCTGCGGATGGTCCTTTCGTCAAAATCTCTGGCGATGCCATTTCTTTATCATCGGTCGCAAGTTCGCAAATTGCACGATCGGACGCTGCCATGTTGGTTTTTGTTTCGCAGAATCGGAGCTAGCCTTGTGTAAAACTTTGATGTGTTGAGCGCATTCATATATCGGATAAAGTTGAAATTACTGGTATATATGTATGAGATGCCGGTCTTTTTATTAACAGTTTTAAATTTGGGGTCCGACTATGGAAATTCTACGAAAATTTACTTTGGATTTTTCAACTCGATTTTTCTCATAGAACCATACAACTTTACATAAGGGACACTGAATACGAAACGAAAGAGCTGGCTTTTCTCTATTAGATCCACTAGTTATTTTTAGCCGACGAGCGTGTACCGTGCTCAACAATGTGTTTCAAAACCGACTACACTTTCTCGGAAAGACGCGCATGCGTGTCTTGCCGTATCGCATGGAAGGTATTTTAATGATTGTTTTTATAATGTTCCAACATAAAACAAATTTCAAAACACAAATTAAGAGACAGAACACACATTAAATTTTGTTTGTATATAGTTTTAATCTCATAGATAGACTGTTGATATTGCAAAAAAAAAAAAAAATTTAAATGCATCAGCCAAGTCATGTAAAGAAGGTTTTGACTACCTAACTTAATCCGTTCAACTGTTTTTAGGGGTGAACTTACGGTTCATTCGTGTGTAAAGATGTGTTTGGCATTGCACACTATATGATGCAATCCCCCTGTTTATCTGAACTGAATAAAGCATTACCATCTTAGCAACTTGCACGTTAAACTACTCTTGACTCGCCAATACTACTACAACTTGTCCAAAATGCTACTACCATAGCCGTGTTGGGGTTGGCAGGTCTGCTCGCTGTGCGTGTGGTGACCTTGCCCTTCACCCTGACACATCATGTTTACACTACAGTGTCCTGACAGTGCGCATGTACGTTCGTCTGTGGTATGCGGTCAGTTTTGCGGCGCTAATGTGGGAATTACGGTTGGAATGGCGAGTGGATGTGTAGATATTCGGAGTGATACAATTTTGTGTTTGGATACATGGTTTTAAAAGCAGATAGCTTTGATGTATTGGGACATGTGTGCCTACCTACCGCGTGGCAGCATAACAACGTGTTGGCAGTGTCAGCTGGAGCGATCGCCGTTTGAGGCACTGACAACGGCAATGACTTACAGCTTGATTTTGATGCTGAATTCGGAGGTTCTAATTGCTATTTCGTTTTTTTGATGCTACACCTAGGTGCACCTGTAGGTGACTCTGTGGACACCAACGTCACACATAGGTCATGTGTAGTATGTGTATAGTCTTTACAACACTGGTACTTCCATCCGATCGTGTACGAGACACAACACAGACACACTGGTCATCATTCGATGCTGTTTATTACATGTTGCAGAGCTGCCTAGTGCTACGAATCCTCCGTAGCATCTACGGAAAAATAGCGATACTATGCTGCTACGGAAGAAAAAGAAAACTGCTACGAAAAAACAAATCAAAATTTTTTTTTTTTTCATGGATTGTTGCTTCTCGGGTTCGTATGGAGCTGTTTATCGATGTTTTCCCGCTGGTAAGCACGCTTCCGCCACCAGTATCACCAACTGCGCATGCGCACTATTTACTTTGCAAGAATGGCTGCCTCAGACAGCTCACTGTCGGGGAAGAATAACGAAGACAAGAAAACATTAACAAGCAAAAGGCGCCAGTCTTTGTTATCAGAGGAGAAAATGTACAAAAGATCAGCTGCCCAAGAATATCGAGCCCACAACGTGGACGAATGACCATGTTTCACAAGTAGCAAACATGGCAAGTACTTCGTACGGTGCACGTTTTTTTAAGGAAGGGTCGCGGTGGGGCAAATTTAATAGCATGTCCATGATGTCAAAGGCGGGCAGGCTAAACCTCTAACAATTGAAGTAACAAGATAAAAATTACGTTATGTCTAGTTACGCTAACCTCGCTGCTGAAAAGTACATTTGGCGCAAAGCGCCATAAGTGCGGCGTGTGTATGCGCGTGCGTAGGTTTGTAAACAAGAGAATCTCCGATATTTCTGTACACACAAGCTTGAAACTTGGCGAAATACTTTCTTACGTGGGTGGCTAAGAGAGCCTGCGAGCATATTGTAATTGAATGTCTTATTGAAGACACAAACAGCCGTTTATAGGAAGTCGGTTGACCCAGATTACAGTCCGTAATTTTTGTCATATTTACTTGAAATCTTGCGTATAGCTAGTTTGGAGAAAGCGTTAGCCAGCTTTGTATCCTTTCAACTTCTTTACTAAAAATTAATTCTTTTCAGAAAAGAAATTAAAACACTAAAAAGCTTGACTTCTAGAGAAAGTTAGACAGTGGCGGTGACTTAAAAGCGGCAACTCCGTCACCACACAGACACTGACATAATACTCTAAATATGACATTCTCTCGCGCGCGCATGGCTCTCTCTCTCTCTCTATCTCTCTCTCTCATACAAACATGCGCGCATCTCCAGAAGAGCATGCAGGTGTCCCGTGTACTTAGTATATCATGTAGCAAGACTGAAATTGAATCATGAAGTTCTAGTTTTGTCACTATTTTCTCAATCCTATGATGCGAAAGTGAAACTCGTATCACGTAAAATATATATTACGTAAAAACTAAAACTTACGTGATGACAAATGACGTCTGACAAATCAATGACGCGTGTGTCCTGCGCCCCTTATAGAACTCACTGAGGCATTGGCAGATCTGCGAGACTTTTTCAATAGGAGATAATTCAACATCAGAATCAGGTCAAAGACAAAAGGTAGAGACCATTGACAGCGAGGACAGATCTTATATGGAATGGACTTTGTGGGTTATGGTTGATTCCATCATGTTATTTACTTTTAATTAAAGAAGAATTAAGTGAAAAATATCCAGTGTTTTTCTCTTTTATGTGTGATTCTTTTTCTTTCACCTTGCTACTGAAAACTTTGCTATGCTACTGAAAACTGGGCCTTCTGCTACTGATGTAAAAAAACTGGGGTAGGCAGGTCTGCATGTTGTCTAGATCGTGGATATACCTTATCAGTGGCAGGTGTAAACATTGACATCTGGTGACAAGGTAGGGGCCTTACGTTGTATCGGCATGCTGGAAACGCATGGATACTTATGTGTCACAGTAACAGACGCCCTATTTAGTGATGCATGTTAAATACCAGCGACCTGTCATGCACGAAAGACCTTTTTTTCAAGTTTATTGTCAACTGCCACTATTTTTGTCACCAGGCATTTCAACACATGTGACACAGTGTGGTCAAATCCATAAAACGGTAGTCCATCCAATGGCAAATCTGTACATATGACTAAGTGCCAAAAGGTAAGCAATCAGTAAGTGACCTCTTTTGCAGGAAACTAAAATCTGTTTAAAAAGACATGTGTTGACTTTAACAAGTGGAATGTTTGTGTGAATGATTGAAGATATACTGGCAATAATTTCTGCACCTAACGTAAGGCCGTTTGGTGAGTATACTGTAAAACGACAGAATTCAACAATGGAAATCAGCCTGGGAAAGCGGACAACGATTTGCCGTCGGTCTTTTTTTTTATCTCGCGTGTAAAAGCAACAATAACAAACCTGGTGCTTACCATGCCCATATGTTCAGGGAAGATTAATCTTATAATCGGTGTATTTCGAAGATTTGAAGGTAACCCATGCTTTTGTTTATTGCTCTTGAAAGTAGCCTCTGTCGGACGTCGGGTTTGTCGCAGCAGCATTTTAATTTCCGCAAACTTGTGCTAGCGAACGGCATGCTGATCCAAAACGGAAATGGTGTCATTGCGTTTTTTCGCTTTCGTTGAATATTTGATATGCTTCAAATTTACTTTTCTGTCACAGTTTTCTAAACTGGCAAAAAAATTGTGAGCGGCCAGTTTTTGTCGCAAGATCTGACGTTCAACTATTTGCCAAACGCAGTTGTTTGGGTTTTTTTTTGTCTACGACTGTCCGGTTATGATAGATGCATTATGGGCCACATTCCAGCGTGGTTATTTTTAATGTCCGGTCTGTCAATGGAGAGCTACAACTCGTGACATTTTGTCGCAACCGTTTTCATAAATCTGACGTTCGATCACTTCAGACGTTTGATTGTAATTATAGACAATATAATGACCCAAATGTTTATTTTATGATATTGTAAGTAAGGGACCATTTTCAAGAGTTTGATCGCCCGAGACTCCAGCACCGATTTTAGGCAGTAGGTTAGAGAATGAAGATGATTTCTTGTGATAAATTTTATTGCGACGACCGCTGCTGTAGCAACTCTGATGTTCGATCGTGAACGCGTGACACAAATCTGACCTCCGATCGATAAAAGTTGGTAAATGAGTTATTTGGATGAACACGGTCACCAATGTATTTTTATCGTTTGATGGACACGTGCAGTTGTGATGCAACCGTAAGATAATGAGATCAAGGAACAGGTGAATTTCATAACATAATAATGCAATGATAAAAATTTTTATCTCACATCAGCCTTGTGCCAACATTTGTTGCTGCTATCCTAACGTTTAACACATGGATTGTAGAACTTTTGGGGGAGAAGGCACTGTTAAAATGAGCCATTTTGGACAACCAGTTGCATAGCCATTAGAACCTGAATATGAGGGTCAGAGTTAAAATAATGCATCAGCCAGTACACAAATGAAATTTATTTATTTGTTTTATTTTTACCGGAGCAGACTGTTTAGCATATCATGTTTCATCATGTATATTAATTACATCAGAAAGCTGTATGCAGTTTGTTCTTCATATTGTTAAATATTGTGCGTGAAACTGTTGGAAAGGTTTTCACTTTTGTGTTTGTGGCTTCTGATAACTATCCTGGGGATATCTGCCACAATCCTGATGTTCGACATAAGTTACAAATTCTGGCCCTGTCTGCCAATAAATATTATGGGCAGCAAAGACGACTTATGTGCTCTTCTGTGTGCATGTATTCCTGTGAGTGGTATATAACATGACAAAGTATGTTTTTCTTGGTCGTAGGATATTTTAAAAATTGAATATGGTTGGATGTCAGGTATTGCATCACAAATCATGTTTAGAGATTAGAAAATTCTAAGCCAAAGAGCAGTAATTGTTTGGATAGGTCAATTGTGACCACTACTTATTATTTTAACTGTGTGGAAACAGATTTGTGTTTTTTATCCCACCAATTTAGAGGCACTATCTCGCAATACCTGATGTCCGACATATCCAGACTTAACATTTTTAACGGCCATTTTCTCAAAAACCATTTCAGATATCTTTTTCTTTTACAAACACATTACCAATACAGTGTACATCACACAAATACATTTTCTGGTACTTTATGTCAAACTTTGATTTTCAACCCAGTTGTCCTCTTTGTGAAAGCACCTTTTGGCACAGTCATATATGCCTTTATGGGGATATCTGTTGTAAAGTATTTATTTATAAATATCTTACAGTGCACACCCATTTTCAACAGAAATTTCTCAAAGAAAGTCAGGGCTGAAGGGCATATAGAATTATTTACTCGGGGATGAAAGGGTTAAGGGGCCAGCTTCACTTTGGAGTAAAGTTATTTATCATTAATTGGGCAGTCGCCCCTTTTTTTGGTCACCTGCTGTTTATGGCCACATTTGTGTTGTACATGCGTCGTTTCCAATAAAAAGTATATTGATTGTATGGCCTGCTGAATGCTGTTAGTGTATCTGAACCCAAAACCACAAACATACCTTCAAGTTGCAGTCACAGCCAGACTAGAGAGGATAGGCAGTTGCCTGACTGGACAGTAACTGCATGCTTACCACCTAGATCGCTACTACGCACTCAAAAGTCCAGGTGTCGAGTCATTATGCAACAATGGCCTTGCCACAGGCTCACCAGATGTCTACCGGTATTTATCGGTAGTTGATCGTTGTAAGTGAAACCTTGCTAATAATACAGCAGAAACCACCTTTATGCTTCCGCGGTGACCATACAAACCTCTTAGATTGATTTCCAGGCATAGCTGCATATTTAACTTGCAGATTAACCCATAAAGACTATGACAGGATGTGGATTGGCCATGATATATGTCAAGGTTGGTGTCAGAATAGCTTGGCGCCTCTAGGTGCCAAGCTATTCTGACGCCAACCTTGAAATACCATGGTCGATCTGTTTCCAAAACTGATAGGCCTCAGAAGATATCTACACACATTTGATAACTTAGTCCTTGGGCATAAGGAGTTAAAGAAGACACCTGACTGTGATATAACCCCATGAAGGCCGTTATATCGGATCACCATCTACTTTCTGTTTTGCTCGAGGACCTGGAGTTAAGAGCTATAAATAGCTTTGACCTCGGCTCTGACGCTTGGTGGAGTTGAACGGCGATGCCCGGTCAACAGAAAAATGGACATAAAGTGATGTCACCACGCAGGCGGCATTATGACACATTTTATATATAGCATGTTGATATTCGTCAAGACAACAGTGGCTACTCTTTAAAGGGCATTATATTTATAAAACATTTTTTATATATTGTGTTGATATTCGTTACACAGTTTTATGCAATGTTGAAACTGCTCCTGGAGCGCTTGGGGCCTTTAGTATGTCGCTAAAGACCATCATTGTAGTAGCTACATCACCTAAACAATGGGCTTTTTGACTCTTCATCTAGCAAAAGGAACTCCTTGTTTGTTTCTGATCATTCAACAATTTTCAGTACGTTCCTTGACTTGAAATAGATTTGACAATGTGGAGTCGGCCAAACGTGCAAAGCAGTCTTTGAATGGAGCTGATGTCTACTCAGGATGTTGCACACTGAAGATCGAGTATGCCAAGGTGAGTAGCAGAAGACTAGTACGTGCAGAATGTTTTGAGAAATATGGTTTTCTATCACAAAAATGAGCCTGATTAAAAGGAAAATACTTTTTTTCTTCCAACATGAAACAGAACAAAGATTTTTGTTTCAACTTTTTTGTGGGAAATGTTAGATTTTGCGATGGAGTAGTTGATGTGTTTGTGTGAATGAGTTTGTATAACGTTAATGACTGTTATCAGTGTTGTGTGGAGACTCTGTAATGATAGTTGTGTGTTTTGATTCCAGCCCTCTCGCCTCAATGTAGTGCGAAATGACAGTGAAAGCTGGGATTACACAAACCCTAATCTCGGTAAGTTTTTTTTGTAATGTGCAAAAGCGTCTCCAGTCAGTTAAAAAGATCAGTTTGAGTTCATGTGTTTTTATCATATTTAACTTTGTAAAAATGGAAAAAACCGTTATGATTCTGAAGAAATTCTTATTACTAATTCTTGGGAGTTGGAAGATATTCATCTGTTGTTAACATCATTTTTTCCTCTCATTTGATCGCAAAAAATGAAGCTATTTATTGGGCCACCCATTCTCTGTCATCTGTGGTAAACTTTTAACATTAGTATTTTCTCGAATATTGTTCAAGACACAGACTTCAAACTTGGCCCAAGGATATTTTGTGGTACAAACCTTTCTAAACATACCAATTTTAGCGACCTTTCTCTAAGGTCCAGGTGACAGGGGGTCTAGAAATAGGTCAGAAGTAGCAAAAGGTAACTTTTCTCAAACCCAAATTTGTTACAGAGATACCTTATCGAGAGATTTTTCTATGCATAATAATTTGGATGACCCCTCAAAAAGGTCAAGTGTCACGTGTTTGGAAAATGCCAATGTTTAGATATAAGTATTTGCAAACTTTCAATCAAATTTGGCACGAAGTTAGCGGAGTGATGTGATTTTTCTGTGCATGCAGATTTAGTTGATCCACCACAAAGGTCAGGTGGGGGGGGGCTACATAAAAAGGTCATAAAAAAAAAAACATTTAGACAAAGGCTGGTTGTTTTTTTCATTAAATACAATTTGAGCTTGAGTATTATGCATACATTTGTGAGAAAACATTGATTTCACTGGTACAAAAGCCAGTCCTTTACTAGAAGACATTTGAACACTTGCTCATTTCAGTGACCCGTTGGAAAGGTCATGGTCACACTTATCGGTGATATACATGTGAGCCATAAGGCCATTGTCTTTCTTTTTTATGTTGGCATTCTACATGTTCATGGAGTAGTTTGCTTCTTTATGATGGTATGTTTGACTGAGCTTTCAAATTTTTTTTTTTTAGGGGGGGGGGGGGGGGGGGGGGTGTTGGCTCACCTGCGAAGCAAGGGTTAGTCTATTTTCTGGGCTAGTGGTCCGGCCGCCGGCGTCTGTGGTAAACTTTAACATTGGCATTTTCTCGGAGTCTATTCAAGCTACAGTCTTCAAACTTGGCCCAAGGATACTTTGTAACAAAACCTTTTTAAACCAATTTCAATGACCTCTCACAAAGGTCACAGAGATCAGGAAATATATCAAAAATAGATATTTGGGGACATAATTTATTTTTTCTCAAATACTATTCAAAACTTCAAACCCAAACTTGGTACCAAGATAGCTGATTTTAAGACCTTTCTATGCATACTAATTTGGTTGTTGCCTTGGAAAGTTCAAGGGTCACAAGAGCTTAAGAAATAGGTCCAAAATCGTCATATTTTGACAAGAAATGTTTTTTTTTTTTATCAAATACTATTTACAACTTCAAACCCAAACTTGCTGCAGAGATACCTGATTGTAAGACCTTACTTACTTACTTATGCCTGTCACCCCTACCCGGGTATAGGCCGTCGACGAGAGACCTCCAGCAACTCCTGTCCTGTGCTTCTCCTTCGATTCTACTCCAGGTGGTTCCCAGTCTCTTGATGTCTGCTTGGAGGTCTCGACGCCAGGAGTTTCTCGGCCTACCTCTTTTCCTCTTTCCCTGGGGGTTCCATGACAATGCCTGCCTAGTGATACTGGAGATTGTAAGACCTATCTATACATATTAATTTGGATGACCCCTTGGAAAGGTCAAGGGTCACAAGAGCTCAGAAAATAGGTAAAAAAAAAAGATAGCCATATTTTGACAAGAAATGTTTTTTCTCAATTACTGTTCACAACTCCAAACCCAAACTTGCTACAGAGATACCTGATGGTAAGACCTGTCTATGCATACTAATTTGGATGACCCCTCAGAAAGGTCAAGGGTCACAAGAGGTCGACAAATGTGTATAAAATGACAATAATTGCAGTTATTATCAACATTTTTGCAAACTTTTCAATCAAATTTGGCACAAAGGTAGCTGATGATAAGGCTTCCTATGTATCCTAATTTAGTTGACTCATTGCAAAGGCCAAGGGTCACGGGGGTTTCACAGAGGTGTGAAAACTGATCAAATTTTGAGAAAACATGGATTTTGTTAGTGCAGAAGACACCCCTTTACTTATTGTCACACGTGTGGATCGGTCGATACATATGAGCCATAAGGGGCTTTGCCTTTCTTGTTTATTATTTTATCCCCCAGCACTGCCCACTGCTTTTCTTTATTTTTAAAAAAATAAAACTTCAAAAGCTAATGCACACTCAGATGTAGAAAAACATTTGATGTCCATCTTTTTGACAGTCGCTGGCCCCTCACTGCACATATTGCATAATGTTTCGCTTATAAGAACAGTTCATTGCATGACTTGGAACGGACCAAAACATTAATAACAGTTAAGAAAATTTTTATGTTGCTTAATTTGAAGCAGCCTAAGACATTGTACATCCTCTGCATGCCATTTAAAAGCTTCTTTTTTGTTTTAATTTTCACAAACTTTGTGCAGGGATTCTTCTGTTATTTTCCTTAAAAACAGTTCTTTAAATTGCTGACAAAAGTAACATTTTCTCATTGACATGAACACGTCTACAATGTACCACTCTGCAAGAGGCATAGATTCTCAGAGTCCCAGCAGACTGTAGGGGTTAATGAGGACCTATGCCTGTTGCTAATGACCATCATTCACAGTGTTTGTGCTTCACACACAGCAAGATTATCTGGGAAACACTCGTGCAACAGTACAAAGGCCCACTGGTCTTTGCTACATGTGGCAAATGTTCAAGGGAAACAGGGAATGTGCATACCAATGCTCATATGGTGTTTTACAGGGCATAAAGTCTTGCAAGAAAATCGTGTTTCATCTTGAGTTTCAATTTAAGTCAGTGATGCACTTAGGATGCATGTTCAGGCACAATATTTCTTATTTTGTTTATATTGAAAAAGAGTGCATGTGGCATTATTCCGATAAGTCACTTAAATTATCACAACGCACAGCCAAAGAAAAGTAAACGTGCAGACAACTGGGACGTTGACTCCAGAATTAAAGTCATAAAGACACCATTATAGTAAATATTCATCGTGACAGAAACCCGAAACCTGAAGCCTAAAAGCATAACAGGACACACTGTGCAAACCATCCACACGGAGCGCTAAAGGAACAAAGCAAAAGAACAGTGAATATTAAGTACTAATTGAACACTACAGACTGCAGTGCACATTGGATACCATTTGGTCACACGGGGAATGAACATCAATGCTTAAATAGCAGACATGCACTGCCTTGAATTCAGACCTCCAGTTTCACAGGGGATCACAAATGCAGACGTGCTATCAGTTCATTTTTCACCAACCATCAAAGTTGAAGCAGAAGAACAAAGGACACAGCAAGTTACAGACACTCCCCAACCACCACCACCGACATCGCAACTGAACAGGACCTGAAGATGTGGCAGACAGACATCCAATGCACAGACCTAGCAAACTGTCGCAGACAGACACTCAGCTTCTCTGTCCCTCCTCCTCTGTCCCCCCTTACCTCCCCAGTGGCACTAATGGGCTGGATTATGCTCGTGCAGACCTCGGGGCAAGTGTGGCGTGGGGTGGTGTGTGGGAACGGGGCGCCTGGCAGCGCTTGTCTTCATGCTTTTGAAGCAGCTGCGTGCTCGATGCCCACTTGACCATCAGCACCATCTGTGACTGTCGTCCCTGGGAGTATGGAAAGAGGCACTGTGTTGGCCGACTTCCTTCCTACCCCCCCGGGGGGCTGGTGTGTTCAGGAGAGGAGAGTGAGTGGTGATAGTGAATGCCAGGAGGGAGCTCATTGCTCTTAACATACTGTACGGTAGACCATACCTAATTTTTCAACACTCATGTATGTAGCAGATGTGCTTTGTATGTGTGTGTGGAGTATCATGGATTATTTTGATTAATTGTAGAAGATTTTGACCTTGAGTGTTTGGTGACAAACTTGATAACTTGAACTTGTTGTCAGACTGCCATTATCAGACAGGATAGATGTTGTGTGCATCAGTTACATGTTGTAGTATGTTAAAGAAATATATGTGGAATTTTTTTTTTTTTCTGACAGGTTTTTCTTATTCTATGATTGATTTTAATATTTTGCAGCTGATGAAGTTGAGAATAATTCTCAGGCAATATATATAATTTATTATTAGAAGAATATCATTGTGATGTGAGCAAGTAGTATACCAAGCCAAAGAATCTGTGGCTTTTTTAAACTGTTTTTACGCACTTTCACGTAAAAATCACAGTTCACAAAACATCCTTTCACACACACCTTCGCAGACGCACATGCATACAGCACAGATTGTACTACCACACACACAGAGCTCGGATTGTACAACTATGAGTAAAAGAACTTGCAATCAGTTATTGTTGAGGACCTACCTCGGCTGTTTGTAATAACCTGGAGTGATTTAAAGGTTCTGCTGGTGTAGGCAAAGACCCGCATGGCCACCCGCGTGGACAGCCACTGTTACAGGAGCCCCGTTACGGCAGTGCCCCGTCTCCATACAGTATGTAGCGTGTTGCTGTGTGTCTGGCATGGGAACTGCACAGGCATATGCACATCTAGCGTGAGAAAAGAGGATTATTAGGACAGGTCCCAGCGCTTTGACAGAAGCTGGAATCGTTTTAATACTCGTTCAGTCCAGTTCAGGTTCCAAAATGTAAACAGGTCTGTGATTTTGGACCTTACGGCTGTGGTCAGGAATCACAGAGAAGCACGCAGATATGCTTTATGTTTAACCCTCTGCATTTTGGTAGTGGTTATAGTCTACAGGATGATTTCTACATGAATCATCGCGACTAAAACTGCGGCTGATGTGCAATGGGTTAATCATTGAAGAATCGCCACATTCGAGACTTCTGCGTCCAGATACGTAGCATAAAGCCGCTTTCTGTATGCAGCACGTCTCGAATGTGTTAACCCTTTGCACGTCAGTGGCCGTTTCTGTTGCAATGATTCCTGTAGGAATCATCCCGACAGAAACCACGACCAACACGCAAATGTTATAATGTAAGTATTGGTATTGGATGTAAGTTGAATGCAGCAAGTGTTTTTGCAGTTCCCATTCCAATTTCTGTGCAGTTGAAAACAGTACCTGTCAGGCTTGTTCCAAATATCAGTTGCTTAAAGATAAGATTCAGAAAATTTGAAAGCCAGGTGTTGGCTTTCCCTCAACATGAGCAAAGACGCAAGATTTTCAGAGTGAATGGAATGGCTAAGTTTAATGTGTGTCTTGGGGAGGTTTGACAGGTTCTGTGTGATTTTGAGTTGAAATTGGCCAGGCTTGATGAATTTGTTAAGATCGTATTGAACCAGTATTGTTGACGCATTGGAAAATGGCATCCAAGCACAAGTTCTTTTTCACAGGTTTCACACATGTACACACACACACACACACACACACACACACACACACACACACACATGAACACGCGCACACAAACACACGAACCAGCGTCCATCATTAAGCTATAAGTGTTCTGTTTTGTTTTCAGTGCTCTGAGTTTATTTTTCATCTTTGTCAGCTGCATTTTTTTTTTCGTCACCTTTTTTCTGTCAGCCGATACCAGAAATGTAAGAAAATCAGGATAGTTGTAAGTTATATTCATGGTGGTTACTTAGACGGCTACTGCAAGTTGCACATATGCATAAGCTTCTGCAGCTGTGTAGTCTCATGGTAAAGCTATACTTCCGGAGGGGACCAACCCTATTTATTTCTCTCTTTATTACAGGAGTCACCATTTCACTACCTTAGTCCTTCATCTTGGGTAGAAATTGGACCATACAATCAAAATGTGGCGCAGTATATGTAAATTGTATGGTGCAGTTGCTACCCATGACATACTAATGTAAATATCAGCATTGTATTGCCTTATTTGTATGTTGTGGGTGGAAATCACACCATACAATTAATGTGGCATAGTCTAAAATGTGTGGTGCAATTTTTACCTAGAATGTACGAACAAGGGATTTTAATTTATACCATTATTTTTTTAATCCTATTTTTTAGTAGCTGATAGCTGCTACCGCTAAAGGCATTAATATAGTATGTTTGGGGAAAAGATAGTACAAGTAACAAAAATGCATGCAAAAATAGAGCAGATTAGATATATTTCTACACATGGTGTGTAGCAGGGGAAAGGCAAAATGGCTACTCTGGTTGGCTGTTCAAGGTTTTTAAAAGGGTGTTTCCTCTCATACTATTTAACCCATTTAGCCCCGGGTCCTATAGCAGGAGATGGATTGACCATGATAATTCAAGGGTAGTGCTAGATTATCTTGGTGTCTGAAGACACCAAGCTAATCTGGCACTACCCTTGAATTGGTCAATCCATCTCCTGCAACTGGTACATATTAGTCATTGGGCAACACCTCCAAAATTTGAGAAATGGGACCTTGGGGCTAAAAGGGTTGTTTGTTATCCCCCTTGTGCATGCAGCCACAGGTACTCGGAACTGTTTTACAGTGTTGGTGACTGCATGCGTTAGTAGGGGTAAGCGTAAACCAGATGGTATAGACTTTCTCCACTGTCTTTTATTAGCCCTCTTATCTTAACAGGACTGGTAAACAGTACCATTTGCTGCATGTACAATGGCTATTAGCTTAGTCCCGAGAGTATTCTTTTTATGAACCCCCTTGTGTGTGCGGACACTAGTACTGTTGAGAGCACTGGTGGCTGCACGCAAAAGGGCATTGACCCATTCCATCCTGCGGCTGATTTCTACCAAAACAAAATTGCTTATTGTCCTACGAAGGTTACATTACAGATCAGGAGATAGATCACCGGTTTTAGTTCAAGTATGGTGCCATAATAGCTTATTCTTACACCACCTACATGTATTTCAATCATTGGGTGTATCAGGATGAAATGGGTTAAGCACAGCATCTCCTCCAGTTTCTTTCACTGAACATTTGATGCACAGATGGGCCAGCAGACATGAGAGGAGGTGGAGGAGGAGGGGGACCCGGAGGGGCTTACGGTGGAGGTGGCTACGGAGGGCCTGGAGGGTACTACGAAGAATATGATGCCTATGGAGGACGAGGACCTTATGGTGGTCCCCCTGACCGCTTTGGTGGTCCCAAACAGGTGTGTGTTCAAGAAAAGAAAATTTTCCGCAGATAAATTGTTCTAATTCTAGAGGTTGGAGGTGTCATTCATGAGTTTCAACGCAGAGCTAATCCATCACTGCTGCTGATCAGAGCTAATCTATCACTGCTACTGATCTTTCTTTGTTGGCTGATATAGACAATTGGGGTTACTCCTAAACGAGTCAAAAGACAGTGAGGGTGTCGGGGGGGGGGGGGGGGGGGGGGGGGGGGACGTTTCACTGTCTTAGTGTCATCACAGTTGCGTTTGTCCTTGTATACAGTTGAGTTAACCAGAAATGAGAATATTTAGCCTAATTTTTCATAGAATTGTAGTTATTATCAACATTTTTGCAAACTTTTCAATCAAATTTGGCACAAAGGTATCTAATGATAAGACGTTCCTATGCATACTAATTTAGTGGACTCATTGCAAAGGTTGGGGGGGGGGGGGGAGGGGGGTTGACCGATGAGTGAAATATGCTTAGATTTTGAGAAACATGACTTCCTGGTGCAGCAGCCAGCCATTTATTTATTGTCACAAAGGTCACACGCATGGATTGTTCATACATAAGGGATTTGTATTTCTTTTTCTACATTTTGCTGATAAATATCTACAACTTATTCTAATAAACAGTACTACGTTCTTCTGATTTCAGGACCGCTATGGCCCCCCTGGTCGCTATGGTCAGGAGATGGCTGGCCCCCAGAACAGTGGCCAGGGCTGTGTTATCATGGTGTATGGCCTCAGCATGGAGAAGATGAACTGTGAGAAGCTGTTCAACCTTTTCTGCCTGTATGGCAATGTCGTGAGGGTAAGATCATCTTGTCCTGTTCCATCCTCTAGGATTGGTACTCAAAATGGCGATAAGGGGTGACTTAACCCATATAACCCATATCATACTGAGGCTAAAAGCTTCAAATTTGTACACTGCCATATGCAAGCTACATTACAGTACTTACAGATAAGGATATAGACCAATGGCTTTAGCCCCCACCCGGGTCTGCCCTGGGGGACTTGGGTGGGGTTAGGTATTTTTTAGCTCCCAGGGTCACCCTGGTCAGCCCCACAGGGTGGGTTTTTCTCTCTATTCTGGGGCATGCGTTTCTGTCTACCCTTTGTCCATTCACCTGTATTTGCCTTTTTAAAACTCTCCCTACTGTCTGCACTGCCTGTAGCGCTTGATATTGGATGTGTGTTGCTAAATGGTCTTAGCTTTATTTAGACCCCATGTTGTAGGTTTATTTAACGTATTTGGCCGGCTGGCGACATACATTCAATTTTCTGTTTAGTTTTTTTTCACAAGCAGTGCAGGCACGTCCTGAGAAAGCCTTGTTGCTGTCGGGACGTTAAGCAATGTACAATCAATCAATCAATGGCTTTAGTTCAGGGGGCGCCTATTTTAGTCAGACTTATTTCACACACTGGTGTATTCCGAATGATACGGGTTAATAGGTTGATGCGGTAAAATTTATATCCATGGTCCTCAAAGTTGAGGGACTAGGAAAATTGTATCTTTACAATCTATAAAGCGAGTTGTATCAGTGCAAGACAAATGGTTTAGCCCAACGCCCTTCAGCAGGAGATGCATTAACCATGATAATTTAAGGGTAGTGCCAAGCTAATCTGGCACTACCCTTGGATTATCATGGTTGACCCATCTCTATAGCTCCATAATTTCCCGATTTTTTTTTTTTTTTTTTTTTTTTTTTTTTTTTCATTCCCGAATATCCATTTTTTGGTACATTTCTCCCGATTTTCATATTTCCAAGCTTTGTTTTAAAATTTGAGGCATTTTGGCGTACCGCGTGTGGTCGAGTGCCTGTAGTTGAGAGCCTACAGCTACACAATGTACCGCTAAGCTTTCGGGGATCCACAGCCAGTCTTGATTACTCATGCGCAGCAAATTTCCATCCATTCTGTGTTTGTTCCGGTTGCTTCGAAATTGCCCTGGTCTGGAGCACATGCTTAGCGATTTTCACAACTGGTATTTTCAATTTTCAACCAAATCATGCCTCCAAAGAAGCAGAAGTGGTTGGTGAAGTTACATCCAGACTACAAGCGTGCCTTTACTCGCATCGACGAATTGAGAAAGTGTGCACTGTGTTTGATTATTCGGCCGGAGCAAGGTGTGTACACCCCCCACCCCTGTTCGATTTTAGGGCCAAGGTCTAGCGCCTACCTAGCCCCCACCACCACCCCCCCACCCCCACCACCCCCCCCCCCCCCCCCCCTTTTGATTTTTCGGCCCCTGGAAGCAGGGGCTAGTGTCGTGGAGGCAACTCCGGATATTTGTTGCCTCAGGGTTGGCAGCTATGCATCTCCTGCAACTGGTACATAGTCGTCAGGTGATGACTGAAGTTACACACAAAATTTGGCCATGGGATTAAATGGGTTAATCTATGATCCCAAGAATGTTGGTAAGATGAAGTACATGTCCATAGTCCCTCAGAATGGCACCAGTTGTGCTCTATAGATAAAGGATGACCTGTATGAATCATTGCAGCTGCTGGAGCTTATGGCAATCTATGCCTCTAAGCAGCAAGTCTTTATGCCATTGGCATCCTCAGATTGAAGCAATCATCTGGCATTAACCCAGTGACTGCCAGAAAAGTCAAAATGATCCAACTGTAAGACAGATCCTCATGAGCCTTCGCAATTGCAGGGCCTCATGAGGATCTATGCCTCTTGATGACACCACGTTGAATCCATGTTCGTGGGCTGGCTGGAGGCTCTGTGGATTGCAGAAACAGTCTTTGGCAGTGCAGGGGTTTGTGCATGAAGTCTGTGGGGTTCATTTTTGGAGCACACCCTACACCATTGGTGCATAATTTCCCAAAATGACCGATAGCATTTTGAGCTGAGGGGCAATGACCCATAGGTTTCTGTAGGCAATGGGCCCTATTTTTCACGTGTCCTAAAGACCCACACATCTTCCCCCCCCCCCCCCCCCCCCCCCCCCCCCCCCCCCCATGCTTTTCAATATTTCTGCGACTGGTGATAAGGTGCCTGCATACACCAGGGATGGGAATTGTCCACGAAAACGCGGGATTCCGCGGGGGAAGAAAATTTTTCCGGGAAATTGAAAAGGTGTCTCTGCGAAAAAACATCGTGGGTAGCAAAACGAGCAAAGCACCGGTTTTACTCCGCGGGCAGGCTATGACGTGGCAGGCTGCGTTCACGGCACCCACTGGTCACCCACTCAGTGCGCCACGCGCTGCGCAGTAACCTAGGCGGGCAGACACGCGCTCTGAAAGAAGCCATTCTTCCGGTAGAGTACGTACTTTCATTGTGTTGATCAACATGGCTTGCGGCGTGACTCATCTTGTGAATCGTGGCGGCAAATTTGACGATTCAAGCAGTCTTAAGAAGTGGAGATGGGACTGGATATCGGCCGAAGTAAAGTTAAACAGTCGTAGGTCCAACGCCAAGGGGTGGTGTGGTGGGTGGGTGAGTGCCAAGCTGTCCGAAAAACCGCTAGTTTCTGACTGCCCAGTGCCTGATGACGGCATCGTGTTTGTTCAGGACCCTCCTTTTTCCCTCTTTAGCACCAGCCAGCAGTCCAGCGGCACTGTCCGTCCCTGAGAGCCAGCTCCGTCTTTTTCTTTTGTTATATTACTCAGCTGGCAAACCGCAGGTAGTGCGTTGAGATATCTGAACTAATATTTTTTTTTAATGAAAAATTCAGGCTAAATTTTGAAACGTTAAACAATATTTCGAGAGATCGTGGAATTTAATATGTACACTACATACCTTCAGAACTCCAAATTTATGTGCCCACACACTGAGTTTCAGTAATAGTATGTGCAACTCTACATCTTTTAGTCCACACTTTAACCAGTACTGAATAACATCCTAACTTTAGGATACAAACGAGGCTGGTAGGGTAATAAAAGCTAGGTTTGCATCCACAGTCTCTGGGGGGGGGGGGGGGGGGGGTTCATGAAGATCTGTGTCAGTTGCAGTTGTACTGGTCTGACTTGGACACTGACTGTTTCCAGGCAAAATGAACACTAGAGGGGACAGAAATGAAAAGTGAAGTGTTGTGTGGGTGACAGTCAACTGCATAAGATAAACATTGGGCTGTTGGCACCAGTTTCAGTGATGAGTTTTGTGACTTCACCCTGCGGTCAGGGGGTATCAGATTTCCCTGAAATTTCAGGGACTCTGGTGGCGTTGGAGCTAAGACTGTAGTGGGTGAGAAAGTTCAGAAAGAACGCGTGGGCACACGCTTTCGCAAAGTTGACGTTAGTGGAGCATCTTGGTGCCGAAGTTTTCAGAGTTTTTTGCCATGGCCAATTCCCATTCCTGATACACGCATTTGGCCCATCCCGTTTCAGAAGTGACCCATTGGATTTGTATTCCGCGGGCCAATGACCCATGTGTAAATTTTCGGAATGGACCCTGACCTGAGTATCCGGTACCATGAATAGTACCAGTACCTTAGAGAAACAGAAATTTCACTGTTCACAGTAAAAGGGGTTAACTCCTTTACTCTGGAGTTAACCCCTTTTACTGTGAATAGTACCAGTGGCTGCATGCACAAGGGAGTGAAAATATGTGAAATGTAAAGCGAATGTTTTTGTATCTGCATTGTCTGTGTAGATCAAGTTCCTGAAGAGCAAAGAGGGAGCAGCGATGGTGCAGCTGGGTGACGGCATCTCGGTGGAGCGGGCCATTCAGAACCTGCACAACTGTTTCTTCTTCGGCAGCAAGCTGCAGCTCAGGTTAGCCAGCCTCCCGGAGTCGCCTGTCCCTCCCCCCCCATACACCCCTGCCCTCTCTTCATTAGTTTGAGATGGCTGCATATCCGTATGCGGCATGTTTCAAATGAGTTAACCCGCTTGTTCATGCAACCGCCACTGCTGTAAACAGTACCAGTGGCCACATGCACAGAGGGGTTAATCCCTGACCTTACCTCACCATGGCATCTCGCAAGCCGACACTCATGCACGCATAAACACACTCTTTCTCAAAGACAAGATATACAATCTCAGTGTTCATCAGCAGAGCAGTCGTTCAGTGTCAGTCCATCCCGTCATTTTTGCAGGAAAAGGCTCTGTACATTTTTTTGCATGCAGTCATATGTTGAAGTTTCTGTTGTGAATTTTTGTCTCGATCTCCGTATTTTATTTTATGCTAACCATGCATGAAGATACTAATTGAGAAAATATTAGGTGACATTGTGCTGCCACATGAAAAAACAAGACAAGTCAAATGTTTGCACTTTTGGGCAGTTTTCATTTGACAGCACAATTGTCTCAGTCATTTTGAACGATAATGAGATTTTATACTTTAGGCAACATAACACAAGAACAAAACGCATGCTCACTGTCTTGATCTCTTTGCCTGTACAAAAACAAGTGTTTTGCGAGTGGCGTGTGGTGGGAGAGGGGAAGGAGAGAGTGCGTGGAGTGGTGGGCTTGGGGCGACTGGTGGTTGGCTGCGCTGAGCTACGGATCGCTTCCGATTAAGCGATAGTACTTTGATCAATAAATAGAGCCATCCATTCTAAGTGTTGTGTTAACACATTCTACCTCAGGACTGAAATCACCAAATTGTGAAGTTGCCCTCTGAAGGGCTGTATTACAATTCTAGAGACCGATCGAGCATGATAGTTCAAGGGTGGTGCCAGAATAGCTTGGCACCTATGGGTGCCAAACTATTCTGGCACTACCCTTGAATTATAATGCTTGATCTATGTCTTGCTGTGGTGTGTCGGGGCTGAATGAGTTATGTATTCAAAGGTACTAAGGGTACAAAAGTAGGCAAAGTAAAAGTAAGTTGCCTGCAGACGAGAGGTGGTGTAGTCCGCTATTATGAGGGCACATGGGCAATTCCCACAATTTGCGTTGTGATGGTAAAAGGTTTCATGATTCTTCAGATTGTAAAATTATTTAGTGAATGGATGGCCCCTCTCAGCTTTGTCAGCATGCACTCATATGTAGCCGTGAATATCTGTGGTTGTCTTGATTTTTTTCAAGCAGATTTACAGATGTTTATCCTATTGAATTAATGGTGTATTTTGACAAAGCTGAAAGTTTTATATAAATGTAAAGTACATACTCTACTGGTAGAATCAAAACTTGGTATCAAATATGTAGGAAAACTAAGTTTGGGTGGGTTTCTGATGAAGCTTCCATGCATTAGGTTGAGAATCGATACCTCATGCTTTCTCAAGATTAGAGTTAGCTGTTCCTCAGATTGATGCCATTTTGGTTTAACCCATTTAAGCCCAAGGCCTCAATTTGTCAATTTTAAAGGAGTCACTTAACAACTATGTACCAGTTCCAGGGGATAGACTGACCATGATAATTCAAGGGTAGTGCTAGATTAGCTTGGTGCCTGATGGCGCAAAGCTAATCTGGCACTTCCCTATTATCATGGTCAGTCCATGAACTGCTGTAGGGTGTCAGGGCTAAATGGGTTAACTTAGTTTATGACACTGTGTGCACTATAAGTTAATGAAGATTGTAAGTGCTGTAGATCTGTCTAAGTATTAAGATGCTCTTTCAGTCCCTCGAAGCAGGCATTCCTGCAGGACGTTCCAAACCCTCATGAGCTGCCAGATGGGACGAGCTCCTTCAAGGATTACATGGGCAATCGCAACAACAGGTTCACCAACCCTGAAGCTGCCTCCAAGAATCGTATCCTTTCGCAAGTTCAAGATTCAAGAAATTTATTGTACAGGACAGAGTCCAGATTTAATCAGAAAATTACACAGCATGACATTAACTCTTTTCAGTCGGAACGCTTCCGGCTTAGCGTTAGCCCAAACAAACCCTTAGCCATCGAAACGCTTACGTTACAGCGTTATGCTTGTGCCTTCTGTAGACGAGTTGCTAGTATTCTAGGGTTGCGTTGTTAAAAAAATCGCATTAAGCAAGCTATTGGTCTAAGGGAAGCAACCACTATAATATGTTTCACCAACCATTTCTAAAATATCTGAAAGTGAATGCCCTTGTCAGATGGTGTCCAAACAAGGCCAAAGTAGCTGACAACGTGCCTTGGATCGTCTGACGATGAGCTTGTTCGATCCTCATGAGCGCGGTTTCAACAGTGATTTTTTGCTTGTAAAATTGTGATTCAAGAAGGGACAGGTCTCTTGTGTGATTTCTTTGCTTGTGGGATACAATTTTCTGCCATGTTGGTGAGTAAATCTGGGTTTTTCATTGCATGTGCTTACATTGTTGCTACCAAAACCACGTTTCTCATTTTTTGCTCTGCCATGTTTGTTCTGTTGCATAATAATCATTGGTTCGACTTCCCACTAAACTGATGCACAAACATGCGCAGTTTTGAAAAGTACTTTTTAATGCTCTTTCCTACAATACCCAATTTATCTATGTTTAGCTTGGGATGCTGTGAAAATTAATTCAATCTACCAAAAAAAATGTACGTCACCAGGGAACACGCGTCCTTTTCCTGCTACATCTGCAGGGAACTGACTCGCTGAGAATGTTACGATAGGAAAGAGTTAAAGAGTGTTGTTTATCGCCATGCTACCAAAGTACCAGTAAATGTCATTAAATAATTATCCCACAACAAAAAAAAAAAAACCTACCCTCCATGCGTGTCTGTGTGTCTGTCCCCTCAGTTTCTTCTTCTCAGCATTTTCTCTACAAGCATCAAACCAATCTGGCTGAAATTTGAGCTGCTGATATAGTCTTTAGTGAAAGGGCACATCACAAACCTCTACCTCCAAGTCACTTCCAAGGTCAAAGTTGTGATGGCCGTTTTTTTTTGTTGGTCTGGTTATGTGAGATCTCTGAAAGTACTTGCGTCACTGTGATGGAAGTTTGGAAACTGCTTATGAAATATGTGTGTTCTACTTGTGAACCTTGACTGGTTGTAGGCATTCAAAGCCCAGCTAAGGTGCTGCACTTCTTCAACGCTCCTCCATCCATCTCTGAGGACGAATTGAGGGAGGTGAGTGCCCATAGGTTTTTTTCCCTGTCAAACGCTACCATACAGTCGGTCACCTTGTCCATTTTAACTGCTGGAAGCAAAGATTCTCATGAGATTCTTTGCCTCATGTAGATTGCATAGACTTGATGAGGGACTGTGATTTGCAGTGGCTCATGAGATTCTTTGCGTTTTGCTGGCAGAGTTTGGTTTATTTGCATCCGCAAATTCAGGAAATCCATCAGTCAGGTTGGCAAAGTAACGGTAAGTTGTCTGCAGACAATAGGTGATGTAAACGTCGACCATGAAGGCACATGGGCAATTTCCACAATGTACATTACAATGGTAAAAGGTTTCATGAGTCCTCTGATTGTAAAATTAGTGAATGGATGCTTGTAAAATTAGTGAATGGATGGACCCACTCAGCTTTGTTGGCATGCACTCATGCTGTGCACTTGTTTTAGAAAGCCACCCAAGTCACTTTGGTAGCAACAGAAAAGATCAGATTTACTCAAAATGTGCCTATTTCAGTCTTGATATGCTGTCTTCTAAAAAAAATTAAATGGTGTGAATATTTAACTCCAACACCCTGTAGCAGAAGATGAATTGATCACGATAATTCAAGGTTAGGGCCAGACGAGTTTGGCGCCTTCAGGCGTCAAGCTCATATGGCACTGCCCTTGAATTATCATGATTGATCCTACGACTGGTACATAGTCGTTGGATGACACCTACAAAATTTGGGAAATACGGTGGCCGGGTTGTATGGATTAATCCATTCACCCGTTGCAGACTAGAAGAGGAGACAGGTCAACCATGTTAGCTCCAGGGTGGTGTTATATTAACTTGATGTCTCTAGTCTGACCTTGAACTAACTTGCTGCCTTGTTTTCCCAAACTGTAAGTGTAATGTAGTCATTCGAGTGAGGAGCCAAAGTGAGAAACTCGGACCTGGAGGCTTTGTGTGTGCAAAAGAAAGCTTTATAATAATACTTCCATTTATAATTTGTACAGTGTGTTGAAGTGACTCAGTGTTAACCCCCCCCCCCCCTCACCCGGGTCTGCCCTGGGGGACTTGGGTGGGGTTAACTATTTTTTAGTTCCCAGGGTCACCCTGGTCAGCCCCACAGGGTGGGTTTTTCCCTCTACTCTGGGGCATGTGTTTCTGTCTACCCTTGGTCCATTCACCTGTATTTGAGTCATTCCACACTAATGATGACTAAAAGGGGGAATCGCTGCTAAAAAACCAAACTCAAGTTTAAATGTTAGCACCATTGTTAATTATTGTGTTAATACATAGCTGCCAACCCTCCCGATTTTATCGGGAATTTCCCGATTTTTTTTCAATTCCCGATTCTCCGGTTTTTTGTACATTTCTCCCGATTTTCATATTTTCAAGCTTTGTTTTAAAATTCGAGGCATTTTGGCGTACCGCGCGGGGTCAAGCGCCTGTAGTTGAGAGCCTACCGCTATACTGTACCGCTAAGCTTTCGGGGACCCACAGCCAGTCTTGATTACGCATGCGCGGCAAATTCCGTCCATTCTGTTTGTTCCGGTTCCTTCGAATTTGCCCTCGAGCACATGCTCAACGATCTTCACAACTGGTCACAGTATTTTCGATTTTCAACAAAATCATGCCTCCTAAGAAGCAGAAGTGTTTGAAGTTCCATCCAGACTACAAGCGTTCCTTTCCTTACATCGACGAATCGAGAAAGGGGGAACACTTTGCCTTTTGTAAAATGTGCCGGGCGGACATAAACATCGGTCACGGCGGCCAAAAAGACATCAGTCTGCACGAAAAACGTAAGAAACACCAAGTATAAGTATAAGTAGCGAAGTATAATGAAGAAAAAATAAAGACTGTCTGGCGGTCAGACTAAATGATGAATTGAATAAACGAAGGAATACATGAAAAAGTAAGAGCATCTTGTGAAATAATTATGAAAGTGTGGAACACAGACCGAGAGAGAGAGAGAGGACTTGCTGTTGAAGGCAAAATCAGCAACATCTCAGTCCCTGAAGGCTGCTGCAAACCCTTGCCCACCATCAAAAGAGTAGATAAACTTTGAATTTTGTTTCAAAGAGAGGCCTCCAAACTGCCTTCAAAATGCTGATTTTCGTTTCCATTGTCCTTGATTTAGTTTGTTCAGCTATGATTTTTTGTGCTGATGTGAATGTAAATAAACTTCAAACTGTAGGATACAAACTGGTCATTATTTTGATTTTTGCTTCAAGGAGAGGCCTCCAAACTGCCTTCAAAATGCTGATTTTACGTTTCCATTGATTTATTTTGTTCAGCCATGATTTTTTTGTGCTGATGTGAATGTAAATAACTTCAAACTAAAGGATACAAACTGGTTATTATTTTGAATTTTGCTTCAAGGACAGGCCTCCAAACTGCCATCAAAATGCTGATTTTCGTTTACGAGCGGGGGGCGTAGCCCCCCTGCACCCCCCAGCGGGGCGCTGCCCCTGCACCCTGCCGGGGCCTAGGCGGCCCCTGGACCCCGGCCAGTCAGGATTTTTATTTCTCCAAAGTTGGCAGCTATGTTAATATGTGTAGTTTATAACCTGTAAAAAGAAAGGCAGACCAACATACCAAACTACCAATAGAAGGGTAAATATGAAATATGTTGCTGCGGTGTAACTGCGTTACACCATGACAGAAATTCAGCTGTGAGCAATGTACAAATCATGCAAAATGTCAATCGTGGCAATCAACAAATATGAAACAAATATGTAACATATTTACTTTCAGTGGTCAATGCCATTGCTAAAGGTAAAAGAGACAAAAACTTGTACTTGCTCTAATGTTATACAACATCAACACTGATCTGTAACTGTGTAACATGTGAGATAAACTACAAAGGAACTGCGTTACACCGTGACAGAAATTCAGCTGTGAGCAATGTACAAATCATGCAAAATGTCTTATCAATCGTGGCTTACTTGAACACAACAAGGAGAAGGTAAAAAACAATAATTGAGTTATTGGATGTAATTTTTTTGGGAAAGAGGTATAGTTTTTGTTCGCGACACCGTAATACAGTTACACCCCCATTATAAAACGTTTTTGTTTCAAACTTTAGGGTCAACAAATATGTAACATAAAATTTACTTTCAGTGGTCAATGATGATGCTAAAGGTAAAAGAGACAAAAACTTGCTTTGATGTTATACAACATCAACACTGACAGCCCTGAAAATGGCGAGTAATTTACTCGCCATGGCGAGTGAATTTTTTATTTGGCGAGTAAAAAAAAATACTCACTCGCCAAATGCGAGTGCGCTCGTGCGTTTTTCAATCCAACGGCTAACCGCCAGCCGAACATCAGGTACGCCGGCGCGTGACCTGACCGCACTGTGAGTCGCCTACATCACTTTGCGGCAGTAGCCGAACACGTCACTCGAACTGTGCGTACCATAACAGTGGTCGGTGACAGTCGTTCTATTTTTAGTGACGAATTGGTTCGTTTAGCGGCTCGCTCAGTCGCGGCTGCGTTCAGAATCGACCCGACGCCGGCGTCCGTGCGAGTGTAACAGGGCGAGCAAACTGTTAGTTTATGTGTGGTGTCAGCATGTTATTACAAAGTGCGCGCTACATGTTGAACGCGTTACTTGCTGTGACGTCACCGTACATACTATTATGGGATACGGCATCGTGCCTTTCGATCTAGAACGAAGTTGTACATGGCGGAGAAAAAGCAAAGGAAGAGCTGGAATGCTTCGGATTCTTTAATCCGGCACCGTCTGATCTTGATAATCGCTAAGAAGAAAGTTGCACTTCGACATCGCCATCTCCATCGACAAGCGACAGTACCAGAAATGCTACCCCTGGGCCGTGTGTGGCACCGCCGCTACGACACAGTTTCCAGAGTCCATGGCTGTGCTGAGTGTATTTCCATGGCTAAAGCTCGACGGCACTCGAATGGCATGCGCAATGTGCACTGAGGCAAACTCAAAAAGCAAGTCCAGAAATTTGAACAGAAATAAGTTTGTCAGGTTTTTTTTAAAATCATGGTCGATCCATCTTCTGGTACACAGTTATTAGGCAAACATTGGAGAAACACGTCTCAGTTCTGAGTGGTTAAACGGGTTGAAACTAACTTTGAAGTACATCAGTTTACACACACACACACACAGCACACACACACAAACACACAGAGTTTAGACAAGTCACACTTCGGTTGTCAATCTGTCGCGTTCAGCAGAAAACGCTATATTCTCTGTTACAATACATTATCAAACGATCATACAAATAAATAGAGATCTTTTTTTCTGTGTGTGAGAGAGCTAGGGAGACAGGCTTTTGCGCGATAGCTCACCAGTTAAAGAATCAGATCATGGAAAGGACACACACACACACTGTCACAACACATTTAAAGAGGAGAGAGCGAAATGAGATAATTTATTTTAATGATTGATTGATTGTACACTGTTTATCGTCCCGACAGCAACAAGGCTTTCTCAGGACGTGCCTGCACTGCTTGTGAAAAAAAAAAAGAAACAGAATATTGAATGTATGTCGCCAGCCGGTCCAATACGTTAAATAAACCTACGCCATGGGGCTAAATAAAGCTAAGACCATTTAGCAACACACATCCAATATCAAGAGCTACAGGCAGTGCAGACAGTTGGGAGAGTTTTAAAAAGAGAAATACAGGTGAATGGACCAAGGGTAGACAGAAACACATGCCCCAGAAAAAACACACCCTGTCTGTGGGGCTGACCAGGGTGACCCTGGGAACTAAAATGTAGTTAATCCCACCCAAGTCCCCCAGGGCAGACCCGGGTGTGGATAATGTATTTTAAGGAACATACAGATGATGCAGTTTTTCTTAAATAAATCTGCACCCCCACCCGGGTCTGCCCTGGGGGACTTGGGTGGGGTTAGGTATTTTTTAGTTCCCAGGGTCACCCTGGTCAGCCCCACAGGGTGGGTTTTTCTCTCTATTCTGGGGCATGTGTTTCTGTCTACCCGAGGTCCATTCATCTGTATTTGCCTTTTTAAAACTCTCCCTACTGTCTGCACTGCCTGTAGCTCTTGATATTGGATGTGTGTTGCTAAATGGTCTTAGCTTTATTTATGCCCCATGTTGTAGGTTTATTTAATGTATTTGACCGGCTGGCGACATACATTCAATGTTCTGTTTAGTTTTTTTTTTTCACAAGCAGTGCAGGCACGTCCTGAGAAAGCCTTGTTGCTGTCGGGACGTTAAGCAATGTACAATCAATCAATCAATTAAATAAATCTGCGCACCCTCTATAATGCTAGTCTGGGGGTCTGTATACCCTCTAAAATTTATACCTGGGGGTCTACAGACCCTTTAACCTGTAACAGAAGCCCAGCTCTACTTACAAAATATAAATAAATAAAAAATCCCACCACAGTTCACATGGGGATTTTGTCAGTTATTTCTCCACTTGATACTATCAAAAGCCTGAAGTCAGGACATAAACATTAACTTGCTGACTTGGTTATGATTGTCTGTTCAAATATTTGTTTTCAATGCCTCTGGGCAGAAAACACTCTCTAACATTGGGCGTCAAACACTTGTGGTACATTATATTGTTGAGTTGGGGGGCTATTTTCAGTAGTAAAATTTTCAGTTTTGGCTAGTAACATTTTCAGTTTGGCTAGTAAAACTTGCAAGTCACTAGCCAAAGGCTGGTGGGCAAAATTTTAGACTTTCAGGGCTGACTGATCTGTAACTGTAACATGCAACACAAACTACAAAGGAGCATACATCCATTCTCAGAGGCAAAATTTAAGAACTCAACAAATGCAAAATACTTGGGACAGTGGAAATTATTTATTTCTGACATTTATGTATTTATTCCATACACCTCTTACCCCCACCACCACCACCACAATCCCGAAGCATCCTGACAACCCCAACAAAATTTATGAAAAGAAGTGTTGTCCACGGATGTTGATGGTGGGCGGATCCCAAAGCGTGACATCCCCCACAGAGACTCATGATAATGTCTTCAACACGGGGAAATGTGTACTATGTCTCATGAATCATTAAGAACTTCACCAGCGCTTCTCACCATTAGTCTCCAAAATCTGGGAAGAAAAGGCTTTTTAAGTATTTATGTGATAAACACCAGGAAAAGATTATTTAAAACGCTAGAATGTTTACACTTAATCCAAAGGTGTGCTATGGATAAAAATAGGGTCAATGCAAAGTAAACATACGTGAAAAACGTTCTTTTTTTGTGTTACAGAGTAACAACGTAACTGCATTACACGGGACTCGTGAAAAGTGTAATGCAGTTACGCATGTTCGATTTTTATGAAGTAACATGCTTTTACCCAGATTTTGCAACTTGAAAACGGCTTAAACGATAAGGTTTCTCTGATAAATGCCCCCAAAAAGATATCTAAAGCATTATTCTTCGTGAAAACAAGCAGTTCTGTGCACTGCGTAACATGCGACACCAGCATAGTCAATGCATCTCATCATTCAAACTAGGTATTTCTTTACAATCACGAAATATAATATGCAGATAACCATGTAAAATAGTAGATAGGAGAATAATATGATCAGTTGAGCTTACCTTTTCTTCCAATGATGTCGTATATCCTAGAATTTGGGACCATTTCAGGTTCACCACCTCAAGTCTCACTTCGTGCGTAACTGTGTAACCGCGTGTTGCATGTGTGACGTGTGACACGTCACACTTTATTGTTGTGTGCACACTTCCATATATGGAAACCTTGGGCGAAACGTCATCAAATCATGTGCTAATATGTACCCTTGTTGTGGGTGAAGGCTTCCCGCTCAGCAGACGACGGTTTCGTCATTGTTTCGTTTTGAAAAATACAGCTTAACTGTGTAACATCTGCGACACCATAACTTAGAAGCCGGTCATTTCTTTATTCTGTGCATATACATTCAATGTGTGTAGTTGTACAACTTTAGTTTTTTAATATATGTTAGTGATTTTCGTGGCTTTGTTTGTTCTGTGACCAGCAAGAATGACTTGTAGGTTATTTTGTATGTCCGGAGACGTGTGACGCCGCTTGTTACGCAGTTACGCTCTTTGAAAACAAAAAATTTTACAAAATCCCTTTACTGAAATAAAGATTTCAGAAATATCAAAGAAAAATAACAACAGTTTCATAACACTGTGCCGTTGAAAGGTTAATTTACGTAACAGAAACCTCTCAAGTAGCCTCCAAAGTTGCCTCCTTTCGGCGTTCCCGTTTTGCGCAGCCATTTTGAGTTGAATTTCGCTCTTTTTTCGTTTATAGTTAATAGTAGACTTAACTTTTAACAGTTTCTTTGCTTGACCTGCTAAATCAACATCTGTATAATCCCAGCAATGGTTCAGTTGGTTGTTTCTTTTGGATGAGAAATGCTGTTAAGTGAGAACCCCCTAAAAGTTCATCATCAGTGTGGAATGACTCATTTTCCTTTTTTAAACTCTCCCTACTGTCTGCGCTGCCTGTCGCCCTTGATATTGGATGTGTGTTGCTAAATGGTCTTGGCTTTATTTAGGCCAGATGTCGTAGGTTTATTTAGGGTATCGGACCGGCTAGCGACATACATTCAATATTCTGTTGTTTTTTTTTTTCCTCAAGCAGTGCAGGCACGTCCTGAGAAAGCCTTGTTGCTGTTGGGACGTTAAGCAATGTACAATCAATCAATCAATCTGTGTTAACTTCTGCCATGTTTCAGATGTTTGAGACTGCGTCTGGCAAGCGACCCCTTAGGATCAAGCAGTTCCCATCAAAGAGTGAGTCATTACCTAGGATTTTAGTTTTGTTATCTTGCCCATATGTGGATTTGAGACGGACAATCAAGTGTTTGGGTACAAATGTGTGGGCATTTCATGTGCATAACTGAAATGAATATTGTGTATATTGGCTATATTGTTTCTGTTTACTGCTTAACCTTTTTCATTCTATACACCCATCGCTTAAAATTTTTAAATATATTTGCCTACAATAGTTGAAGGGTGGTGCCAGAATAGCTTGGCGCCTGAGGCGCCAAGCTATTGTGGCACCGCCTTTGAACTAAAACGGTTGAGATAGCTCCAAATCTGTAATGTAGCCTTCATAGGACAATTAGCATCTTTTAAAAAATCAACCTTAGAATGTAATGGGTTAAACATCCTTGCAGCCACTTGTACTATTTAAACAATGAAGTACCGTTGCCTGCATGCACAAGGAGTTGACAGAAACCATGTTTGAAATAATGTGGAATTAATGTTTGTGTATGTACAGCTGAGAGGAGCTCGACGGGACTGGTGGAGTTTGAGACAAAGAGCGACGCTATTGAAGCACTCATTTTGACGAACCATACCCCCATCCCCAGCCAGGGTAAGTACTTAAATTCATCTATTTTCTTTTGCGTATGCTCTCATGGACAGTATGTCTGTTATAAATTTGCCTATTCTAATTTTTACATTTAGGCAGGCAAAAAATGTTACAAATCTGTAATTATAAAATCTTTTAATTTGGAAAATCTGGGGTTGAAAAAACATTTTTCACGCCAATGGCAAAAATAATGGTCATAGCTGGATCGCAAGAGAGAGCACAGAGATGCTTGGGAAACACACACACACACACACACACACACACACACACACACACACACACACACACACACACACACACACACACACAAAAGAAGAAGATAATAAAAGATTTACTTCACCCTACCTATCTGTGCGGTGTAACTACTTCGGCTTCTTCCTTTCTTATACTTAACCCTTTTAACCCCAACACCCTACTACAAGAGATTGATTGACCATGATAATTCAAGGGTTGTGCCGGATTAGCTCAATGCCTTCAGGTGCCAAGCTAATCTGGCACTACCCTTGAATTATGGTCATCCCCACCCGGGTCTGCCCTGGGGGACTTGGGTGGGGTTAACTACTTTTAAGTTCCCAGGGTCACCCTGGTCAGCCCCACGTGGTGGGTTTTTTTCCCCTATTCTGGGGCAAATGTTTCTGTCTACCCTTTGTCCATTCACCTGTATTTGCCTTTTTAAAACTCTCCCAACTGTCTGCACTGCCTGTAGCCCTTGATATTGGATGTGTGTTGCTAAATGGTCTCAGCTTTATTTAGGCCCCATGGCGTAGGTTTATTTAACGTATTGGACCGGCTGGCGACATACATTCAATATTCTGGGTTTTTTTTTTTCACAAGCAGTGCAGGCACGTCCTGAGAAAGCCTTGTTGCTGTTGGGACGTTAAGCAATGTACAATCAATCAATCAATCATTTGAATTATGGTCAATCCACCACCTGCAATTGGTACATAGTTGTTTAGTAACACTTCAATATTTGGGAAATGCACCCGTGGGGCTAAAAGGCATCTGTCATGTTGGTATTGTGTGCAGGTGGCAAGAACCCGTTCGTCTTCAAACTGTGCTTCTCTGCCTCTCCCATTGTGTGAATTCTACAAGTTCCAGAGGAGCCATTATAGAATAGAGGCGATTCCTGAACTTATTCACAGTGTGTTGATGTTTTTAACCCTTTTTACATGTGAAGACATTTTTTAACTCTTTGACGCACACCTTTGAATAAATTTGCCTTTTACAAGCGCACGCCAGCGCACCCCCTACACGTCGGCGCACCCCCTAAGCGCACGCCAAAATCTGTGGAGCAGGCGTGTGCTAAAACACTCAAAATTCCATTTCCCAATACTGCTTTCTGGACCCATCCAGCTATAATGTACTACTTCTACTAAAGCTGAACTGGTTCCATTCACCCTCCTCTGAACATACATGAATAGCACAGAGCTACATAGGGGACATTTAGCATACTAAATACTAGGAACATTTAGTTCTTCATTCCCCAAGTATCACTCGTCGCCATCCCAGCGGCAGGGACCCTGTCTATGACCTCAGGTTATCTCACTTGTCAAGGTTTATAAACATCTCCCCACTCTGACACTGGTTTCATGGGGAAAATACAAGAAATAGTATGAGAAAGGGGCTGTGTGGTACTGTTCGAATTTATTCACCTGCGTGCGCTCATTAGAAGGCTATAAAATTTGACTGCGTGCACTTGAAGGTTGTGCGCCATGTGCTGAAGAGTTGAGCATCTTGTGCATGCAGACACTGGTACTGTATACAACAGTGGCTATAAGCATCTTGTGCATGCAGACACTGGTACAGTAACAACAGTGGCTGCATGAACAAGAGGGTTAAGTACATTTTATCATGTTCATGGTGATAATGCTACTGTCCATGGATGTTTTTTTTAATTTCTCATTTTTTTCATTACGTCACCCTTGTTTTATTTTTATTATTACCATGTGGGTTTAGGTTGTTTGCTTGAACTTGCTGTGTCATGTGAAGGAATTGTTGATTGGTCGATCAAGGGAAATTGCAGAAAACCTGGAGTTCAATAAAAAATTAAAATAAAAAAAAATTAAAAGCATGACGTCATGTCTTTTTTTTTTCCTTCTTGTTGAACATAAGCTGGACAAAGGTGTCTGTGTGTGTGTTTATGTTTATTGTCTACTTTAGTAATTCATTCATTGTATCCGAGTGTGTGTGTGTGTGTTCGGGCAAAATCTGATTGTTGTTCATTGACGCACACACAAGTGGATGTTGCCTGCTGTCTCAATAACACTCGTTCATAAAAATATAATGGTTGGCTATTAGGAAAATCAAAGAAAAACGTTAACCCATTTAAACTGGACATGCTACAGCAGAAGATGAATTGATCATGATAATTCAAAGGCAGTGCCAGATTATCTTGGCGCCTGATGGCTCCAAGCTAATCTGGCACCACCCTTGAATTATGGTCAA
>BTPG01000004.1:137219988-137315760 GCA_036245525.1 Semisulcospira habei | reverse complement strand
GTTGTTTGGTGTGGTATTATTGGCGCTTACCTGCTGACTTGTACCTGGTATGACTTGGAGAATTGTTATGCGTCCATGGCTTGATTAGCGTGGCACCCTGTCGCCTTTGCGTTGATGGGTCTGGCGGGGTCTGACGCTTGCTTCTCCCTGCATGTCATGGAATGCTTGTTTTGTTGTGCATAATGCGTCGTCTGCTCGCCTTAGTTTCGCGGGGCCCACATGCCCACGCCCTGTTGCCATTACGTGGTAATGTTACGGGGCCAGACGTGCTTCATGCCTGTACTGGTCGTCACATGCTTGAGTTGTTGTACATTATGCGTCATATGCTCACCGTGGCTTGGCGGGGCCTCACATGCCAGCGCCCGGTCGCCATTATGTTGACAATGTTACTGTACCTGACGCTTGCTTCATGCTTGTACCTATTGTGATATGCTTGAGTTTTGTTGTGCATGATGTGTCTATGCTTACCTTAGCTTGGCGGGCACTTTGCTTTCCAGTCCTAGGGTGACTGCCACGCGTGTGAAACGCAGGGAGGTACCCAGCAGAGTGAGGTACACGCTGGGAACACGGGTACGGCACATTTTTGATCTCTCAGGGCAAGATGGACAAACAGAGAGGTTAGCCGCGACTTCTCTTCATTCGCAGACGGTAGGTCGCAAAGGTAGCGTGCTTGTCTTAGCTTCGCCGGGCCCCTTGGGCCCGCGCCCGCTAGCTTACGGGGGTGAATTTGCAGGCCCCGACGCTTACTGTCTGGCTTGTACCCTGCTATTGTGCCTTTTATGTTGCGAAGGCAAGCCTTCCCAGGGCGGGGTCCCTCCGGCCCTCGCCCGCGGGCCTTCAAGTGTTGTGTGTTGCAGTGACCTGTTGCTGTCCTGTACGCTAGGCGGAGGGCTCCAGAGACCGTCAGTTACCAGAGGTCTGTCTCTCCTGCACCGGATGCACCTCCGACCACGCTCGCGACACCTACTCCACCTGACCTGAGCTACGTTGTTAGCAGTTATGGAGGGTTCAGACGCGAGCGACCGGCTCCTGTGTGTGATCCGATTCCAGTTGAGGCGACATTCCCGGGCCCTGCGTACTGCCGCAGGAGAGCGCGCAACCAGTCGAGACAGCGATGACCTTTGGAGAGGACCCCACGCCGGATGCAGAAACCTAGTGCGCGGAGCGGGTTTTGATCGATGCGGCAGCCTCCAGGAGGGAGCGTGCCCGGACAGAGCCTTCTGACAGGCGGAGAACACACCTCGCTAAAAGAGCTCAGTTCGCAGAGACACACCTCGCGCTGTCCCATGTCCACTACCGATCCCCGTTTGTCTCCGAGTAGGCCGCTGGCCCCTACGCGGGGTCACTTCGTCGGCAGAGAGCCACATTACGCACGCATCCGAGACCTTCGCGCAGCACGGAACCCTCGCTCTGCTCAAGATGTGCGCGGCAGCCCACTCAGCCGGCCGACGACTTAGCGCAGGAGTCTCGCGCTCGGAGCAGGACTGCTGTCACCGTGATCGCTTCCTGGAGACGCCAGGAACGCGGCTCGTCTGCAGGAAGCATGAGTCCGGCTGCCAGTTGCTGCCCTGTTCATGACCTGCAGGCAAGGCGGAGGTTCCACTGGCCATCCCACAACCACAAGGTCTGTCTCCCCTGTGCCGGATGTGCCGCCAACCACACTTGCGACGTCTGCTCCACCTGGCCCGCACTGCACTGGTCACAGCTACGCAGTTTCTACAGACGCGAGCGGCCGACACCTGTGTGTGCTTCGAGACCGGTCGAGACGCCATACACCACGCCCGGTGCACCGACCGCTCGAGACCACGACGTCCTTGTGGAGAGTACGCCACGCCGGACGCAACAGGCTAGTGCACTGAGTGGGTTGATCGAGGTGGCCGCTTCCAGGAGGGAGCGCGCCCGGACAAGCCTTCTGACAGGCAGAGAACCCGCCTCGCCATAGAGCCCGGTTCGGAGAGACGCGCCGTCCCATGTCCTCTTCCGATCCCCACTCATCTCCATGGAAGCCCGCTGGCTCCTACGTGGAGTCTTCTCGCCGGCAGAGAGCCCACCTCGCCACAGAGCTCGGCTCGGAGAGACATTCGCGCAATCGGCCATCGTCGCAGCGCGGCACGGATTCCACCCGCCGCTCAAGATCTGCCCGTCTCTCTCACTCCCTGCTGCCAGGGTAGGAAGGACCACTCTTCGCTTCGCATTTGGACTCCTTGCTTGCCCTGAACGAAGTGCCCTGCGCATCGCCACCACGCTTCCCGCGGTGGACTGCCCGCCGTCTCCCCCCCCCCACTCACGAGAAGGATCTTTGCTGGTGGACGCTGGAGACAGCTAGGAGTTCCTGTCCCGGCCACAGCTTCCGGCCTTCGTGACCTGCGCGACGCTGCTCAGCGCTCCTCCTGTCGGGTTCCCGGGACTCCGTATGCTTCACCGTCCATAGATGTCCGCCCGGTTCAGCTTGCCTTCGTCAGGACTGGTCCTCGGGACTCTCCCAGGCGTGCCTCTGCCCCCTGCTGTGGACCCTCTACCTGCTGTGGACCCGCCCCTGCTCTGCGGTTGGACTAGGTGACCTCGCGTGTCCGTAACTCCCTAGACTGCGTGGGATGCTGGAGCTCCTGACCCAAGCCTTCGTCGCTTCGAGGACTCCTGGCTCCCCTTCTTGACGACCTGCCGCGGATTGCTCCCCGGTGATGTTGGACTCTCCCGCGCCTTGCTTCCCTGGGCGACCCTGCTCTTCGGTGTGTTCGAGCAGACTGGAGGATACATCTAGGACCTTGGGCTTTGCAAGACACCTCCTCTTCGCTCCCGCCGCCACTAGGCTGTGGTTCTCGCCGTGTGGTCTTCGGCTCCGCCTTCAGCTTTGGACTACGCGTTCAGCCTGGACTTCCAACCCTTATCTCCAGGTCCCCGTGCGCTCGGCCTCCAGGGAGTTCTCCGGTGCACCTGCGACAGAGTAGTTACCAGTTCGGGCGCTGCCGTTCTTTTCGTCATCTGCCCTTGGGTCCTCACCGCTTTGTGGACGCAGTGGTACCTAGGCACAACCCCCATCTCCCTGGCGTCTACCTTCCTCGACGACCTCCTCCTGCGCACCATGGACGCGACCGGACTTCGGACAGGGATGCCCTGATACTATTTGTGTTACGTGAGTCATTGTCTAGAGCGTGCGCATGCGTGTGCGAGTTGTGAGTGCGCGCTTAGAGTTATAATTATTATAAGATAATTGTGTTACGTGAGTCATTGTCTAGAGCGTGCGCATGCGTGTGCGAGTTGTGAGTGCGCGCTTAGAGTTATAATTATTATAAGATAAGCGCATTATAAATACCGTAATTATTATTATTATACGGCTGTGCTCACGGTCGGGGTGACTGGTCACCACAGGTAAGTCAGTCCTCACCCCCTCTCATCGCTTCGTCTAACTCGGCTTGGAGTTCGCCTTTGACCTCAACAGTGTGCGTTGCTGGGGCCACGGATCCTAGGTTGGCCAGCTAGCCGGCCAGGTAGCCCAGCTGGCGCAGCCTCCGCCAGAGTCTGGCTTCAGCTCCTTGGGTGAACAATGCGGTGGCGGATCTACTCCCCCTCGGTCGTCTTTACGCCCGGCCGCTACAGCTGCACCTCCAGCTTCTCTGGCTTCCCTCCTCAGGCGGTCTGTCCACCTTCGTACCCGTGGCATCGTTGATTCGCCCCCACCTCCTGCATTGGACGGACACGCCGTGGCTTGCTTCGGGAGTCCCCCTGACCGCTCCGCCTCCTCTACTCTCCCTGTGTGTCGATGCAAGTCTTGCTGGGTCGGGAGCCTACCTGCTACCGCGGTTCCTCACGACGTCTGGCCCCTGGCCGCCGGAGTACACTGGCAAGCACATCCACGGTTTGGAGCTGCAAGCCGTCTGGCATTTCCGCATCGCGTGGGAGGAACAACTCAGTCACCAGGAACTGCTCGTCCTCTCCGACAACGCGACAGTGGTGGCGTACATCCAGTAACACGGCGGGACGCGCAGACCCGACCTATGCATGCTCCTCTACCGTCTGTTGCGCTGGTGCGAGGACCGCAACATTCCCTCCGTGCTCGACACTTCCCCAGCCGACAGTATGTCTTGACCGACTCACTAGCTCCCGACGCGGCCAGTTGCTACACATGGAGTGGACCTTATGCCAGGATGCCTTCGGATGATCTGCGCGCGATGGGAGATGCCTTGGTCGACCTGTTCGCCACGAGGTGGAATCACCAGCTTCCCCCTACTTGTCTCCCCGATCCCAGACCCTCTGGCCTGGGCAGTCTTCGCACTATCCATTCCGTGGCACAGTCCTCATCCCCATTTCCTCCTCAAGCTTCGGGGATGCTGTGCGGGCGTCCTACTGGTCGCCCCGTTTGCTTGGAACCGGTCCTGGACCACCGACCTTTTCAGCCTCCCCACGGACCCCCCACTACTGCTTCCCGCACCCTGCACGGTGCTCAAGCAGCCGCAACAGTCGCTGTTCCTCCCGTGCCCAGAGCGCCTACTCCTTCATGCTTGGAGATTGTGCGGCGGGCCCTCGCCGCTGGAGGCTTCTCGAGTGCAGCAGTGGAAGCTATCGTACAGCCCGCAAACCCTCAACATGACGCGTCTACGAGGGAAGATAGCGAGTACTTTGCTCCTGGGCAGCGTCCGTCGCCGCACCCCCACCGACCTAACTACCCCCAGCTCGCGGACTTCTTCCTCTGGCTCTTCGGAGACCAAGGATGGCCTGTTGCGGACATGACTCTTCTGACATGCTTACTGGTGGCTCTCGCCACAGTGGCCCGAGTTAGCGAGCTACACGCGCTTCAGCGCGCCCTGCCTGCCTGCAGCTTCGAGCGGACCGTTCCGTACAGCTCCTTATGGACCCTGCCTTCTTCCCATGACCACGTCTCCTTGGACCGCACCACAGGTGATCACCTTATGGCCGCTGAGAGGGATGTACTTCCCCCAGGAGACCAGGCAACAAGATCCTCTGCAAGCCCTACACGTGTCCCAATGCCGACACAAGCCGTCCGGAGTAGACGCGCACGCCTCTTCTGCCGTTGATCCGGCATGACTGACGCTACAGCCCAGACGATCTCTTCCTGGCTACGCTCAGTCATACGGTCCGCCTACCAGGATCCCTCCCCGAAGGGAGCGAAGAGGCTAAAGATACGTGCACACAAGGTACGCGCCATGGCCATGAACGTTGCGTTTGACTGAAACTGTGCTGTCATACACATCGTGGCTGCCGTGGGCTGGCGGGCAGAATCTACCTTCGCCTGCTTCTATCTCAGGGATCTGGCAGGCCAGCGAGTCTCCTCGCACTGGTGGGGGGAAATCACTGCGGCGCAACACTCCCTCCTGGCGCCTCGGCGCCGTAAGTATACACCTACCTAGGGTCGTCGGGAGTTTGCGGCAGGGGGGACGGCTCTTGGGCCCTAAAGGTGTGCTGGGGCGCAGCACTCTCCTCCTGTTCGCAATTCTTCCATAAAGTCATGTCATCGGTAATGTTTTTGAAGAAACAAATTCATTTTTCTCTAAAAGGTATTTTTTCGAAAAATACTTACCGATGACATGACTCGGACGACCCTCCCACCTGCCCCGCTCGCCGCTGGTGAGCTAAGTATCCTTACTGATTAATCACACCTTTACTCGGAACAGGATGGGCAGTAACGGGAGACAACTCTTGGCCCCCCTCGGGGTTCCCCGAGTGCCTCCCGGGTTGTGTGACAACACAACGGGTTCTTAGGCTAGAACTGAGTAAGTAGTAGACACTTCCATAAAGTCATGTCATCGGTAAGTATTTTTCGAAAAAATACCTTTTAGAGAAAAATGAATTTTAGCCCCAAAACTCGTGTTCATCACAGCAGGGAGTCGACTCACGGGAGTCCTTACCAAGATACCTTGAGTAGCCTCCCCTGCCTCCCTATCCGGTGGCGCGCTCACCGTTTCCTGCCAGTCTCTTCGCTTAGCTCACTTAACCGGTCGTGTGCACCTCGCGTGCTCCGGCTGTGTATGGTGGGATTACCTTTGTGAACTCGGATTGACGTTGGATTTTACCTCGGACATGTGTTACTACTTGTGTTTGTGGGTGCTTGGATTACCTTCGGTTTCTGAGGATTTACTTGGTGGTGTTGTCTTAGGGGATTACTGGGTCTCGGAACATGACAAGGTAAAGCTTCGGTTACTGCCTCAGCCGGCACATTTCCGAGCGGCGGGATTGACCGGAGACTGTGTGTGTGCGATTGAACGGGATCGCGGACCCTCGCAAGGAGGCTCCGCGCGCTCGTGCCGGTCTTTGTCTGTCTTATGTTACAGTACTCAGATGATAATCCATGCCAGGCGTGGCGTTCCAGTGTCCTAGCGATGCGCACGATGTCGGCCTACCAGAAGCGGTTGCATCCCCGGTCGGACATGCAACCAATGTTTGATGCGGGAGGGGGTACGATGGTCGCAGCTTGGGCATCTTCCGGTCAAGACCAGCATGCCATCCCGCAGCGACCGCAGCCTTGAAAGTATTGCAGAGGAGGACCGCTTCAGACATTGTGAGCTTGTCGGCGCAAAAGGGACCTGCTGCCCCCACCGGTGCTTCGGACTGTGCTGCAGAGCGGATGATAGAGCCTAATAGCAGCCGACGGGACTTGCCCCCCAGTCAAGCCTTGGCACCAGGAGCTCCGCCCCGCCTTTCCAAGGCGTAGGATATGCCGGACCGCCCATGACAGGACTCGCTGCCCTAGGCATGCGTCAGCATCAGGAGCTCGGTCCCCCAGCAGGAAGGATGTTGGGCGAAGTACAAGGCAAGAGGGAGAGAAAGAGAGCCCAGGCAGCAGAAGCGGGGGACCCCCCTCTGAGAGGTTAGTGCCCACCAGCCATAGGCCGGACCAGCGCCGTCACCGGACCGCATCCAGGAAGCGCCTCTCAGAGAGGGATAGGAAGTTAGCCGCCGACCGGAAAGACCACGATTCATGTATTGGGGCCCGGGAAAACAGACTTACACGAGACAGGTTCTCCAGCAGGGCAAAGATGCTGAGACCGAAGCCCATCCCAGAGAGGAGGGAAGTGTGGCCAGCCATTACAGCCAACGGGACGTGCTTCCCCGTCGAGATCGGACCCCCAGTGCGCCACCCCCACGCCTTAGGAGCATGGAGAGGGACACAGGTTTCGGGGTCCCGAGTCAGAGAGTGGAGCCAGAGACGAGAAGACTTGCAGGGCAGACCCACCGTGACCGAAGCCCTCTTGGGAGGAAGTTAGCTCGGTCAGCAGTGCAGCTGATGAGATGTGGTTCCTCGTTGAGTGCGGGCTCCCCCGGAACGCCACCCACCCAACCACCCACCCACACTTCCACCCTAGGAGGTAGAGAGGGACTCCCAGCGGCCTCGGCCCTGGCGGCACACGGAGACGAAGCCTACACGATCGTTAGAGCGACCACAGCAGCCAGGGACAGAGCACTACGGAAACCTAACGCCAGGAATGGTCTTCATTTCCTGCTCCTCCTTGCTGACCAGTGGACAAGCTTGGGCGCGTCGCAGCGGCGGATCTCTTCGCGACACTGAACCTCAGAGGCACTCTACAGGAGTGGCCGATCTTCCGATTGGACCTTCAGGGACAGATCTTCCTCGGGGACGCGGTGGCCTCGACACCGGCGCCGGGACCACTTGGATGGCGTGGCCCAGCACTCGCCAGCAGTCCGCGACGGTTCACGGGACTGGACTCCCCCCAGTGGCTACACTTCGGTCGGCACACAGACTCACAGCGTATCCCTCAACGCGGGCTGAGTCGGAGGACAAGGAGGCACTCAGTCTACACCCGGAGGACGCGGCGTCGGCATTGGGGTACACTACGGGCACGCCTGGCGGACGGTCGTCGCGCTCCTCCACCGCAGTCAACACAGCCCCGACATCACAGACTCGCCGCTTCTTGGATGAGGCGTCCCGGCTCATTGCGTCATTTCTCCCTACGTCTCCGCCCCTGAGAGGAAGGCTTTGGAGACGGCCGACGCACCCCAGCAGCCCAGTGCTTCACGTCGCTCTCTCACAGGCTTACAAGATCTAGCGGAGACGCTCGGCTCACCGACGACAAGACGGCGGCGGAGACCAGGGCTTCCTCTCAGACTCCCGACGGCCAGAGGGGATGGCATCACCTTCCACTAGCAGTGATGTGGAGGCCTCTCCCAGGTGGTTCCGGTGCCCTTTCGGCGGTGGACAAGGAGGCGTTGATGCAGGCAGCGGCACCCCGCAGCCAACGGACACTGACGCGAGGCTTGGACAGGACTGCTTCCTGCGTCTGCTTCTCCCTAGCATGTGTGGGATTCCTCGAGAGGGCAATGCAGTCCGTGGGCAAGTGTCTGGAGAACACCTGGGACCTCTCGGCTTCGGCCCCTCGGCGCGGTCCAAGCACGGGGCTAGTGGCAGTGAATAGGGTGGCGTACCACTCCTCGGCCAATTCCTTGGCGGCGGACACCATCTGCGACCGGATGCGACGGGACGCGCTGCTGGGACAGGTGCCACACTCTCCCAGCTTCGGGGAAGACACAGCTGCACCAGGCTCTGCTCGGGGGCACTCTTCTGTTGGACCAACTTGGCAGACGGTAAAGGAGACAGTGCAGGAACTCTCGCTGCCTAGGCGGGATTCGTCTCCACTCACTTCAGTCAGCGGCGGATCTCACGGCAGTTTACCCTTCTGTAAATTGCTCTGTTTAGTTGGGCTCTGACTCGGCCGTGACCCACTTCACTGATAAGTGCGCGCGGGTCACTGCCGGCTCAGCGGAGCTAGAGGCGGGAAGCGTAGCGCTCTTTGTTTCTTGTTGAAGGCTGTCAGGCATGTGATCAGTTTAGCCTGTTTATAACTTATTATTACCGTGGCTAAAAAGTTTTAATCGTAAATATCATTATGTAATACTATGCTTGAAAATGTCCTCTTCAAGGTCATGTAAGTTTCTTTTGTAGTCAGCTTCGACTTCTGTGGTTATTACGTGATTAAAATGTGTGTAGTTCGAGGAACTTTCCATCCGCGGTAGACAGTGCGAGTGTGTAAAAAACTGGTTTTCAGTGCCGGATGTATCACTATGTGTACGTGCCCTTATCTGATGCATTTATGAAAAGTATCGCATGTTAAAGCCATGGAGAATGAACATTCCTTTCCAAGACATTTGGAGGCCGTGAATTCTTTGTGTAGACTTTGTGGTAGAAGGTCTAGGCGAGCAGTCAAAGACAAAAACAAAACCCCTGTATGTGTGCACTAAATACACCATAGATATATTTTCGTGTTACAACATTGATGTGCTCAATGACCATGAAGGGAAACATTCTAAAACAATTTGTTTCATGTGTCATACTAATTTTGTCAGATTAAGTAAACAAGTGGAACGCACAAGCTCTACAGACATTCACATTCACAAAAAAAACAAAAACTCTACAGACATTGGTGACAAAACGTGTGATCTTTGGGTAGCCTTTGATGAAACTCTTTCTGTTCATGACTGTAAAACATGTAGTCATTTCAAGCGGCAGCAGTCAAAAGGTGGCCGACCGTATCCAGCCAAAAACAAACTAGCTGCAGCCAAAAGAAAAGATCTTGATAATGTAGGAAATTCTCCATCACCAAGTTTAGACACAGGATCATAGTGACCCTGTAGACACACTCATTTTAAGCCATTTTAATGTGACACTAATCCGGAACTGAATCTCTGAACAGCAAATAATTGAACCTCTGCTTTGTGTATTGTTTTTAAACTGTGTTAAAATTGTGATATTGTTAAAAACATTGACTGAATCGGTGAAATTCGCATACTTTATGTCGGCGTGCTCGGAATGGATTACCGTTTTCACTTGGCCCACCAAACCGGCTGTAGCAGGATTCAGGTATGTTGATTGAAGTTTTTAGCATGGGATATATGCCAGTTAAGACATCTGTTGACAGCACTGACTTTGTCTGAATTTTCCAGAAACTTTTGTTTATGAACAGTGATGTGATAAAAAGTTGATAAACTAATGGAAGGCTGCATCTAATCCGTCTCCTAGTGATGCTTTGAGCCAGAGCGTGACAAACATCCACGCAGATTACCCCAGCATGTTTGGTGTCCAAAGATAGTACAATTTCACCTCTACAAGACGACATATGTTCAAATAATCACTCACAACTGCAGGTCAATTAATTCCGGTTTACAGACAACATCTGTAATTTACAGCATATTCGCTGATGTATGCAGCAGAGGCTAAGAGATAATCGGGGTCAAGCACGATAGTACTGTAAACAAAGACGGCTGCTGCGCTATTCGCATCCCCAGCGGAAGCAAGACCGCATAGCTGGTGCCTTATCGGTGATGGTATTTAGCGTGCTGATAGTAAGGGGAAGGAGGCTGCCTCGCTATCTCAGTGCTCCCGCGAAGCCGATCTCTAAGTGTGCTGGCGTGCGCTGGCAGGCAGCCGGCTGAAAACTAAAGAGCATAGGCTAAACTGCCGTGATCTGTGGTCGCGGCCTGCTGCTCAGGATCCCCTCCTCCCGTCCTCCCAGAGTCCTCGGGGGGCACCCTCCATTTACCTGTGCGCTCGCGCGCTTCCCCGCCCCTCCCCCCCCCTCTGCCTGGCCCAGAGGTGCCGGAAGCGAGGTCTCGGCCGGGCACATTGACTGGATCCCCGTCCTCCCACCCATTCCTAGAGGGAGCGTATGCTACAGCTATTTCAGACGGCTCACGGATTCTTTGACTGTTAAGGAGGGCCTGAGGATCTCCTTCCAGTCACTCCCCCCTTGCAGCTTCCGCCGGTGGATGCGAGTACTGGGGCATCGGGACAAGGCGACAATGCTGCGTAGTGACGTGAGAGCCCTACCCCAGAAGGAGGCCACGCAGGTGGTCTCGCGTCCCGATTCCCCGACGGGCTACGTTAGGCGCTTCCTGATGCCAGACCCAGAGGCAAGTGGCGCCCAGTATCAGCCCTTGGCGCTAAACTAGTACCTTCGGCCCCACGCTCCCAACTACCCGGATGACTTGTCCCTCCAGAAGTGGCGAAGCGTTGGAGGGCACAGATTCCTGGCTGACTTGACTCCGCCGATGCGGATTCCCGGGCAATGGCGGTGAGTCCGACGGAGAACCGGCACGCAGGTTATCTACCTAGGTATGGAGTCCCTGACCGACACCAGGTGGGTACGACGCCCCGAAGGGCGAATACAGAAGATAGTGGAGTCGGCACTCCGAGTGCCTCCAGACTAGGGCCAGGCCCTAGCTGTCGGGCCTACTAGTGCTGTGGTGGATCTCCTACCCCTAGGCAGATTCTACTCTCAGCCGATACAGCGGCATCCGCCTCTGCACTGGAGCCCCTTCTCGTTCACGTCTCATCCTCGCCGGTGGATGGACGGTGCCTGGTAGCAACGGGGGAACACGCAGGCAGATGTTCAGATGGCCGGAGATTAGGCGGTGCGGTTGGCTCGCGCCAGATGGGAAGAACGACTTGCGCTACAGGAGGTTCAGGTGGTCTCCGACTACTCAGCGGTCGTGGCCTACTATCTCCGGGGGTGCAGGGACCGGGGCATCACTCGGCGGGCACAGCGCATTGCAGGCCAGCTCAACGTACGCTCAGACTTCCCCTCGCGACGGGGCCAGCAGCATCTCACAGAGTGATAGCTGCATCCGGTTGCCTTCCAGCTACCCTACGCGCGTTGGGAGACCCCGATGATCAACCTGTTCTCCTGTAAGTCGAACAGGAAGCTGCTTCCTCTGTCTCCCCCATACCGGATCCATGGATGTACCATCCTGGGGTATGGACTCCTTGCATAACCAACAGCCATACCATGTTGAACACTCCGGTTCTTGTCTAATCACCAAAGTTAAGCAACGTCGGGCGCGGTTAGTACTTGGGTGGATGACCTCCTGGGCACACCAGGTGCGGTTGGCGTCACCTTTAACCCTTATCATTCGGAATACACCAGTGGGTGAAATAAGTTGACTGAAATAGTTAAAAGGTAGTGCCAGAATGGCTTGGCACCTCTAGGTGCCAAGCTGGTCCGGCACCAGCCTTCAAGTAAAGCCATTGGTCTATATCCTTGTCTGTAAGTACAATAAAGGTAGCTCGCATATGGCAGTGTACAAATTGAAGCTTTGGCCTCAGTATGATATGGGCTAAGAAGAGGAAGCGCGTTCCCTCCCTCAGGGCGGGTACCAAGGTGCCCCAGAAGCTCAGGGGTGGCATTACGATAGGACCCTGGTGGCCTATTCGGCGGGACCAGGAGCTGGACCACAGTCCTCCTGGGCCGCGCTGCGGACCCCCCTGCCTCAGCTCCCCGCGCCGCATCCAACACGCTAGCAACCCCGGCAGCAACTGTTCGTCCGGGCACAGAGCGACTGCGGCTGCCCACTTGGAGATGGCCGGGCAGGCCCGCGCACCAAGAGGCTTCTCGGGTGCAGCAGTGGAAGCGATCGCATCGGCTCGGAGGGTCTCTACCAGTAACATATACGAGGGAGAGTGGCGAGTACTCCAGGCCTGGCGCGCAGCGGAGCAACTCTCCCCACGGACCGGACTGCCCCCCAATTGGCCGAGTTCTTCTGTGGGTTCCCCAATCAGAACTGGCCCCATCACCATCCAAGGTTACTTGGGGGCAGACACATATCGACACCTGGCATGGCCAGGCCCGAGCACCGGCAAAGACCTATCGGATTGGATGGTGCACTTCGATCGGCAAGACGGCCGACTCCCGCTTGCGCAACTTGGAGACCTAACCAGGAAGACCTGCTTCCTGATCGCCCTCGCTTCAGCCTCGTGGGTTAGCGACATATACGCCTTCTCGGGGCGTCCCTCCAGTCTCCAGCTCAGGGCCGATGGCTAGGTGCAGCTCCCCACCAACCCTACGTTTGGGCCAAGAACCACCTCCCAGCATCCACGCCGCAAAATTGGATCGTCTGTCCACACAGGGCTACAGACCAGTCCCAGGAGACCCACCTACACGACCGTGACAGGGTGCTTAAGGATTCCAGCGCAGGACTAAGCCACTAAGACAAGGGCGCTCACGTCTATTTCTGCCAGTGGCTCTGGGCAGACGAGGCAGCTCGGCGCAGACGATCTGTCCATAGCTACGCTGGGTCATCCATTCGGCGTACAAGAGCTCTCCACAGAGCAGGCCAGGACGATGCGCACCCGAGCACACAAGTCGAACAGTGGCTGCGAGCAGCGCCTTGCCCCCGATGGCACAGGGCAGAATGTTGTGGCGGCCGTGGTTTGGCGGGCCGAGTCTACCTTCGCCCACCTCTACCTGCGAGACCTATCCGACCAGCACGCCTACCTGGCCCTAGTGGGGGACATCTTGGCGGCTCAGCACTCCCTCCCGGCACCACAGGTGCCATGGGTAACGCCTAGCTAAAATTGTCGGGAGTGGCGCGCAGGGACGGGCCTCGGTAGTTAACGAGCGGAGCACTCGGGCATGGGAAAGGTGTACCATTATGTGGCACCCTCCTCCTATTCACCATTCTTTCTATTAGTAATGCCATCAGTAAAGATTTTGAGAAAATAAATGGATTTTTCTCTAAAATGTAATTTTTCGAAAAATTCTTACCGATGGCATTACTCAGAGGTCCCTCCCTCCTACCCCGCTTGCCGCAGTGGAGCTAAGGCTCAGACTGGCGGGAAATGGTGAGCGTGCCACCGGATAGGAAGGCAGTGAAGGCTACTCAGGGTATCTTGGTAAGGACTCCTGTGAGTCGCCTCCCCAGTTGTGATGTACACGAGTTTTTGGGCTAAAATTGCTATGCTAAGCGAAGCATTCCTATTAGTAATGCCATCGGTAAGTATTTGTTTCCTCAAAAACATTACCAATGACGTGACTGTCAGGAAATAGTCTACTTGCTTACCAATTTTAGCCTAAGACCCGAAGGGTCCCCCCAGGAGGCTCTCGGGGATCCCTAACAGTAGCCTCCCATGCCCATCCGGTCACGTGCCACGTGGTGCAACCGTCAACCAGTTGTCTACTTCGCTGTTAGCGTACGCACGCGTTTTTTAGAGCCTACGGACCCTGACTTACGGAGAATGTGTACGGTGGGACCGTTCTTCACCGGCCTTCCTTCTCCTTGCCTTCCTGCTTCCTCTTCCTTGCGTGGCCTCCTTCTTCTCTGCCTAGCCTCGTCTGTGCCTCGTGCAGCTTGCTGGGCCTGGAGCCTTCTAGACTCCCGTCGCACGCGGTGTTTTGTGCTTCGAACACTCTGCCGCTCCGCCATGGAAAGGTAAAGTCTCGGCCGCTTCTACGTCTCGCCCGGCTGGGCCAGACGTCGGTCTCGGCTCGAACTACTCTTTGTTTCTCTCTGCGTTTCGCAGTGAGTTTCCCTCGTTACCTAATTTCGGAGCTTTGAATGGCGGGATTAGTTACCCGCCGCCGGTCGCCTTTCATGTATGGGTATGTGTTGCAGTTACCAAGTGCGCACCTGTCCCCATTGCGGCGACTTCCAGTGGCCTAGTGACCGGCACACAGTGTGTCTACCGTGTTCTGGCTGCTCCTCTGACCTCGTCTGCGCTGTCTGCTCTTCTTGGCCGGAGGATCTTGGTCTGAACTCTGGAGGTTCTACCGGCGCGAGCGACCCATGCCTGTCCGCAGCTGTCCGCCTCCCTTGGGACCTACCGCGGCACACCGGGACTTGTTCAAGCTTCCCTCCTTGGACTTGGGGAAACGCACGCCTCGTATTCCTGGTAAGACTGTTTCTGCTACGGTGTCCGCACCGTCCTTGCCCGCTGACTCCTCCGGCGAGTCGCTGAGCCGGCTACGTGCCCCCCTCCTTGAGCCCCGGGCACCACGACCTTTGTCGCCTATTAGTAGACGCGTTGGCCTTGTGGCCCCCCCCTTCTAAGCCCGCTGACTCCTCCGGCGAGTCGCCAAGCTGGCTACGTGCCCCCCTCCTTGAGCCCCGGGCACCGCGACCTTTGTCGCCTATTAGCACACGCGTCGGCCTTTCGGCCCCACCTTCTAAGCCCGCTGACTCCTCCGGCGAGTCGCCAAGCCAGCTACGTGCCCCCCTCCTTGAGCCCCAGGCACCGCGACCTTTGTCGCCTATTAGTACACACGTCGGCCTTTTGGCCCCTGCTTCTAAGCCCGCTGACTCCTACAGCGAGTCGCCCTGCCGGCTTCTTGAGCCCCGGGCACCACGACTCTTGTCGCCTTTTCCTACACCTCGTGACAGAACGGACTGTCCCCCCACTTCCCGTTCCTCCAGGCGCCGCTCCGTGGATCGACATCATAGCCCTCGTCGCGTGGATAGTAAACGCAGCGCCCGGCATTTATCCTCCCGCTCGACTTCCTCCTGTGTTTCTCGTCAGCTCAGCCGTTCCCCACGGCGGGTGTCCTCTGGGCGCTCCTCCCCTCCGCGCTCCTCTCGTAGGAGTCGTAGGGACGACGGGACTCCTCTGCCTCGTGCTCGTCGCAGTCGTTCTCCTCGGGACCGGCGGCGTCTTCCTCGCTCTCGGCGGCCTTCGCCTCCACCATCCCCGCGTCGTCGTCGGCTTAGCCCTCCAGCTTCCCCTCTGCCTCCCCCGCGGGTCAGTTTGCCTCCTCCCTCCGTTCTTCAGTCTTCTCCTCGTCCATCGCCTCAGCCTGCCGTCGACATTGGGACCTTAAGTTTGCTTCCGGAGGATTCCGTTTCGGCTTTTCATGGCTCGGGCAGTCGTTCGCCCTCTTCTGTGGTTGACCCGGCATCTCCTGCTGCCCTGTCCACTCCTCATGGCGAGACTACGCGCTTTGGACGACGCTGCCCATCTCATCGCGGCTTGCCTTCCCGCGGATGCTTGCCCCTCCTCCCCCCCCCCGCTGAAGAGAAAAGCTGCTGCCTTTGTAGACTCTTCTCGTCAAGTCAAGAAGTTCAAGTCTCTTCCCCAGCCGCCTGCCTTCCGCGACCTGGCTGACGCTCTTTCCGCTCACCTCCAGTGAGATTCCGCTTCTGACTCGGACTTCTTCTCCGACCGCCGCTGGCCTTCCGGTGTCGACATCGCCTTTCGGCAGTCCTGGTACGCTGGCCACTCTCAATCCTTTTCGTGCCCTCTGCCACCGGTAGATCTGCCTGCGCTTGTGCTTGCGGGCGGCTCTTCCCAGCTCAAGCGGATCTTACCTCGTGGCTTAGAACGCACTGCCTCCCTCATCCGGAACTCCCTCTCCTGTTCGGGTCTTTTAGAGCTCCTCACCCAAGCCTTCATTAACCGTATCGAGGCGGCCTGGCTCCCTTCCCTTCCTCCCCTGTTGTCAGATCTCCACGCCTTGGCCGTTGCGGCCAACCGAGCGGCTTACCATTCGTCCGTCAACTCCATGGCAGCCGCCACCAATGGTGACCTGATGCGGCGTGATGTGGTTCTCCATGCCTGCCCTGGTCTTCCCCCCGATGTGAAGTCACAGCTCCGCCGTGCTCCGGTTGGCGCCCCGCTCCTGTTCGGCCCTTCCTGGCAGTCCCTGAAGGAAGCTAACAAGGACCGTTGGCCCAGTGCTCCCCCTCCTCGCTTTCTGCCAGCCCGCAAGGCCGTGGGTTGCGCCCTGCGGTTCGTCAGACCCTCCGCGGCGGTCCCCTCCTCCGCCTCTGCCGCCCGTCCCCGCCCCTCTATTCGTGCGCCCGCCCTTGGTCGTGCCCACCCTGTCCGTCCTGCTGCCCCGTCCTGGCCCAAGTCCACCCACCACCCTGGGCGCGGGAGGGCCCCCTGACTCCAGCCCGCCTCCGCCTCCACCGACCGCTTCGGGGTCTCCTGTCGGCGGGAGGCTCACCCTGCACGGCAACGCTTGGCGTTCCCTTCTTCCGGACGACCCCTGGATCCTCTCCACTGTTTCGGACGGTCTCCTTATCTCCTTTCGGTCCCCGCCTCCGCTCCGTCGCTCCCCCCTGTGGACCGAGATCCCATCCGATCGGACCGAGGCCGATGCCCTTTGCGGAGAGGTCTCTGCTCTCCTACGGAAAGCTGCTACGGAGGTCGTTGCTCGGCACGACTCCCCCGCCTTCTACAGCCGCCTATTCGTAGTCCCCAAGCCTGGAGGCAAGTGGAGTCCGATCATCGATCTCTCCGCCTTTAACCGGTTCATTGCCGCCCCGTCCTTCCGCATGGAGACAGCCAGGGCCCTTCGTGCCGCCGTTCAGCCCATGGACTTTGCCGTCAGTCTGGATCTGGCTGATGCTTATCTGCACGTCGCCATGCATCCCGCCTCCCGCCGATACCTACGCTTTGCCATCAACGGGACCGTTTACCAGTTTCGGGCCCTCGCGTTTGGTCTCAACCTCAGCCCGTGGGTCTTCACGCGGATCATGGACGCCGTGGTTGCCAGAGCCCGACGGTCATCCTCCAGCCCGATCTCCAACTATTTAGACGACCTGCTTCTGCGGAATCAGTCGGTGGTCTCTCTTCTCAAGGACAGGGATGCTCTTCTCCTCCTGTTATCTCGCCTGGGCTTCCTGGTCAACGCAGACAAGTCGGACCTCTCGCCCTCACGCCACTTTGTTCAACTGGGGATGGAGTTTGTGACCGACCTCAACCTGGTGCGTCTTCCCGAGCCTCGGATCCAGAAACTGGCCGATCTAGCCCGTTTGGTAGCTCAGGAAGTGGCTGTCCCCGCCAGAGTGTGGCTCCAGCTCCTTGGCCTGATGAGTGCGGCCGCGGATCTCCTTCCCCTCGATCATCTGTACTCCCGTCCTCTCCAACTGCATCTTCTCCTCCACTGGAGGCTGTCCTCCGGTGATCTCTCTACCCTGGTGCTGGTCTCTCCTATGCTGCGGCCCCATCTTCTTCGCTGGACGGACATTTCTTGGCTCGGCTCTGGGATTCCCCTGTCCTCGCCACTGCCCCGTTTTTCTCTCTGCGTCGATGCCAGTCTCGCCGGGTGGGGCGCTCACCTTCTTCCGAGTTTTCGCTCAACGGCCGGCCGCTGGACCGCGAACCTGGCTTCCCGGCTTCCCGGCACATCAACTGGCTGGAACTGAATGCAGTTTGGCAGGCCCTCCGCGCTTGGGAATCCGATCTTCGGGCACAGGACCTTCTCGTCCTCTCCGACAACTCCACAGTCATTGCATACATACAGAAGCAGGGTGGGACCCGCTCCCCCGACCTCTGCATCCTCCTCTACCGACTTCTTCGCTGGTGCGAGGACCGCGGCATTTCCCTCCGAGCGCGTCACATTCCAGGTCACCTGAACATCCTGGCCGACTCCCTTTCACGGCGGGGTCAGCTTCTTCACACGGAATGGACCCTGCGCCGGGTCATCTTTCGCCTGATCTGCGACCATTGGGAGACTCCCCTCATCGATCTCTTTGCCACGAGGTGGAACCACCAGCTTCCCCTCTTCGTCTCCCCGATTTCAGACCCTCTGGCTTGGGCAGTCGATGCGCTTTCGATCCCTTGGGATGGGCTTGTCGCTTATGCCTACCTGCCGACGGTCCTGGTCCCCAAAGTCCTGCTCAAGCTCCGGGGATGCAACGCAGTCCTTTTCCTGGTGGCCCCATTCTCCTGGACCAGGTCGTGGACTACCGACCTGCTCAGTCTTGCCAAGGACCCTCCCCTCCCGCTTCCCACCCCACGCACGATGCTCAAGCAGCCCCGCCAGCCGCTCTTCCACCCCTGCCCCAAGCGTCTTCTCCTACACGCCTGGCGATTGTGCGGCAAGCCCTCTCCGCTAGAGGCTTCTCGAGTGCAGCAGTGGACGCTATCGCTTCAGCCCGCAGGCCTTCCACCAGACGTGTCTACGAGGGAAAGTGGCAGGTGCTCCGTACCTGGTGCTCTGACCGTCGCCTCTCCCCCATCGACCTGACGACTCCTCAGCTCGCGGACTTCTTTCTCTGGCTCTTCCAGGACCAAGGTTTGGCTCCCATCACGATCCGCGGCTACCTTTCTATGATTGCTGACACCTACCGTCACCTCGGCCGTCCCGACCCCGGTGCCTGCAAGGACCTGGCCGACCTTATGGCGCATTTTGGCTTGCAGCGTCCGGTTCCCCGCTCGCTCGTTCCGCGCTGGGACCTCCCCTGGGTCCTCACCTGGCTGAATTCAGACCGTTTTGAACCGCTCCACCTGGCCCGCTTCGCGGACGTGACTCGGAAGACCTGCTTCCTGGTGGCCCTCGCCACGGCGGCCCGTGTCAGTGAGCTCCACGCTCTCTCGTCGCGACCTTCCTGCCTGCAGTTCCGGGTGGATGGCTCCGTTCAACTGCTCCCCGATCCTTCCTTTCTTGCTAAGACTAGATCTCCCTTGACGGCGGCTCAGGTCATCACTATTCGGCCGCTTAAAGGGGGCCCGACTTCCCTCGGGAGACTCGGCAGCAAGATACGGTGCGTGCACTTCGTATCTACCTGCGTCGCTCCAAGTCCTTCCGGAGGGGACGGACTCGTCTCTTTTTGCCGCTGACCACCGGCAGAACCGACATCTCACCCCAAACGATCTCCTCCTGGCTCCGCTGGGTCATTCGGTCCGCTTATCGCGACCTCTCCCCACAGGGAGCTGAGACACTCAGGATCCGCACGCATGAAGTTCGCGCTATGGCCGCAAGTCTCGCCTTTGACCGCAACTGTGCTGTTAAGGACATTGTGGCTGCAGTGGGGTGGTGGGCCGAGTCTACCTTCGCCCGTTTCTACCTCCGGGACCTGACAGTCCAGTGCGACAACCTTGCACTGGTGGGCGACATCTCTGCGGCACAACACTCCCTCCAGGCGCCCTCGGCGCCTTAGGTATGCACTTCGCTAAAATTGTCGGGAGTGTGTGATCAGGAGTGACGGGCCGTGTCCCTGGGGAGGTTTCTAAAGGGATTGTGCGGCACCCTCCTCCTTTTTGACATTCTTCCTGACAGTCATGTCATCGGTAATGTTTTTGAGGAAACAAATTAATTTTTCTCTAAAATGTATTTTTTCGAAAAATACTTACCGATGACATGACTCTGAGGTCACCACATGGCACGTGACCGGATGGGCATGGGAGGCTACACTCGTCCCTGTTAGGGATCCCTGAGAGCCTCCTGGGGGGACCCTTCGGGTCTTAGGCTAAAATTGGTAAGCAAGTAGACTATTTCCTGACAGTCATGTCATCGGTAAGTATTTTTCGAAAAAATACATTTTAGAGAAAAATTAATTTTTCAATAAAATACATTTTAGAGAAAAATCCATTTTTTGTGACTGGGGTACTTCATAACTTTCTGAAGATACCACACTCTTGTTTTGCAGATGTTACACAGCCATCTCTAGAAGTTGCACACACATTTGTAGGAGTTGCACCTGTTTGTTCAGTTTGCCTACGTATTGGTAGAGACTACACACTTACTTGTAGAAGTTGCACACCCATTTGTAGATGCTACACACCTATTTGTAGGCGCTACGCACCCATTTCATAGGGGCCTGACGATGGTGACTAAATGCAAATCCACTGTGCCATCGCGATGGCGCAGCGGATTTGCATTTAGTCACCTTCGTCAGGCCCCTATGACCCATTTGTAGACATTGCACACTCATTTGTAGAAGTTGTGCACCCATATGAAGAAGCTGCACACGTGAAAGCTGCACACTCATTGTTGAGTATTGTACACTCATTGGTAGATCAGGTTGCTTGCTGCTCTGTAGATAATATAAACCAGTTTAGGAAATAAAACAGCAATGCTAGTTCAATGGTGATGCCAGAATAGCTTTAGCCCTTTCCCCGAGTCGGCTCTGATACACACTACAACAGGAGAGGAGACAGGTCGACCATATGGTAACTCAAAGGTGGTGCCAAAACAGGTTGGCAGCAGACAGATCGACCATATGATGGATTAAAGGTGGTGCCAAAACAGGTTGACGCCTAAGGGTGCCAACCTGTTTTGGCACCACCTTTGAGCTATCATATGGTTGATCTGTCTCCTGTTGTAGTGTATCAGAGCTGACTAGGGAAAGGGCTGAAGTGTAGAAAGTTGTTTACCAGTGTTAACACTGTGGCTGTTGGTAGCACTTTTGTTGCAATGATTCCTGCAGGAATCATCGTGACAAAGCGCTACCATCAGCCAAAGGGTTAACGTGTCTATGAGAGAACCAAAGCAGCACACTAAAGTAGTCTTACATGTCAATAACAGATCATTCAAACCCATCCACCAAGGTTCAAAGCACAAAGATGACAGATGTGCACGAGCTTTCCCCCTTGAGCCACAGCACATTGGAGGCGCTGCTAGAAGACCATTTTGAGGGAGATGAGGAGGAGTCCAGGACAAAATGGAGGGATGGGTGCAAGTCTGTGACTGGAGAGAACAGAGAGAGTGACATCTCACAAAGTCTGGCAGACGAGCTACTGAGCAGCTGGGACAATCCTGTCTTCAGAAAACCTGAGCAGGTGAAATTAACCCATATCATACTCAGGCTAAAAGCTTTAAATTTGTACACTGCCATATGCAAGGTACATTATAGTACTTACAGACAATGAAATAGACCAGTGGCTTTAGTGCAAGGGTGGTGCCAAAATAGCTTGGCGCCTAGAGGCGCCAAGCTATTCTGGCACTACCCTTGAACTATTTTAGTCAAACTTATTTCACACACTGGTGTATTCCGAATGATAAGGGTTAACATTTTCACTCCTTGGATTCAGGTTATTGTGTGGAGGCATCCTTTTACATACTGAGCCCTGAAGTCAAAATCACAGACAATTAACCCCTTCACTGCCAGAAAAAAGTGAACAGCTGCAAGAAACATAAATCCTCATGAGCCCCCGCTTAGTGGGGGCTCATGAGGATCTATGCCTCTTGCTGAGACCTATTTGTATCCATGTTACTTGGACGGTTTTGGCTTTTAGTTGTTGAATGAGCAAAGATTTCAGAAACAAAAATATAGAGTGGCAGGGAAGGGGATACAGTTCAACAGACGATCAACTGTCATAGTTTACTGGTGGTGCCTGAATAGCTTTGCACCAGGATGTGCCGGGACATTATTCTGACACCACCCTTGACCTATCATGTTTGATCAGTCTCATGTCATGTGTCAGGACTGAATAATGCCTCATTGTTTGTTCATTAATGTACATGTACATAGTTTGTCATTTGAGCAGCATGAACCTCAATTTGTACATGTACTGAGAGTTAGATGTATGTAACTGAACATAATGCATTTTCATCATTTCTAGAGATTGAGAGATTTAGAAACATATTTTATTAACCCTTTTCATCCTGATACACCCATTGCTTGAAATAAATTTGACTATGTTAGTTCAAGGGTGGTTCTAGGATAGTTTGGCGCCTGAGGTGCCAAGCTATCCTGGCACCACCCTTGAACCAAAATGGTTGATCTGTCTCTTAATCTGTAATGTAGTCTTTATAGGACAATAAGCATATTTAAAAAAAATAAATCAGCCTCAGGATGTAACTGGTTAAAGGCCCATTCCCGCCTTCGCTGTTCTTAGATACACTTCTGTAACAGACGGTTATGAAACGCTACAAACAGATCTACTTATGGTTCATTTTGACACAGGGCAATCCAGTTCAACACACTTTGTCTTTATATCAAGTAATCTGACCATGACTCCACTCCGTTCTTTAAATACGACGCTGTCAGTACAAGAAACAGCTAAAAATAGATTGACACGCTAATGGCTGCACAGAATAAATAAGTGCGATTACGTGTGTGCTTTATCAACAAACAAAAAAACAATTTTTTTTAATTTATCCCTTAAAGGGCAATTAGTTTTGCCACCTCAGGTGCTGCTCACATTCACTCACTTGCTCATTTCACAAATTACAATAACAGAGCTACAAAATGGACAATGACTCGGGACGGGTGAAACTCGTTGCCCAGGCATCTAAAAGGCCAGTGCCAGTGGCCTCATCCCGACCCGAACCTCCCTGACAAAAACAGAATACTAAGACAGCCCTATGTCTCCTGAACACACTATTATATGTTCTTTGTAAAGTTCTTACTTGATTAAAGCTAGTACATGAAAATACAAGTTAACATCAGAAACAAAATACCGTCGACAGAGAAATGATCTCAGATCTAGGCAACATAAAAACAGCAGTCAAAGCAGCACCTGGGGGCCCATCGCCAATGTACACTTATGTTGCGTGTCCCAACTACTGTTAAAGTAATACTTTTGCAAAGTAATAAACTATTTAAACCAACTACTGTTAAAGTTCATTAGGTGTATCAACATGGCATAATAAACACAAATATTGTGAAATGTCTTCAAATTTATGCATAATGGTACTTTAATGTTTATTGTCATGTAAACCATTTTTGGTACTGTCACTATATTATATAATATTTATTTTTTCAGATATTGCATGTGGCTGAGCAGAGACAGAGCAGTCGAGCGAGCAAAGTAGCGCAGTGCTTTCTTCAGCGCTTTCTTCAGCCGACGGCCTTCAGTAAGCCGATGCTGGCTGGTGGGAAGGTAGGATTTTTGTTAGCATTTTGGCTGCAGTGTAGTAACCTTTTACTTGAAGTTGTATATGTAGTTTATTGAGCCAGTCTCCCTCAGCATTACCCATGAGCTGATGGGTCAGTGTCTCCGACCACTGGCTTATGCCATAATGTTCAAAATCACAGACCCACACACATAAAATGGCAATGGAAGTGAGAGAGTTTATGTGTGCTCGTTTGTGTTTATGCCGTAGGCCAAAAATTGCAGACCAGCACATTCATTTGCTGCTTTGCTAGTTGAAGGTTCTAACATTCACTTTTTGCTTTGGAAATTATTCTTTGTTTATCATACATGTCATATGCTCATTGTATAATGTCTGCTATTGTTAAAGGTTATTGGTCAGTTGGACAACAAGTTTGTAGCCTGCCTCATCCAAGAGGAGAAAACACCTTCATCTGATGGTAATGCGGCAGGTAATAAAAAAGATTATAGATGTGTGTGTGTGTGTGTGTGTGTGTGTGTGTGTGTGTGTGTGTGTGTGTGTTTTCTCACCGTTGTCACAGTTTATAGATTTAACCCCTTCCTTGCACCTAAAAATTATTTTTCTGAAATCAGTGCAGACAAAACCCCAGGTAAACCATCTGTCAGACAAATATGAGTGTCAGTAAGGGGCACTGATTTTCTATTTCAAGATGCTGTTGCAGTCGAATGTTGTTTGCTGTGGCCCAGCAGTGAAAGGCTTATTATATAGTTAGGCCCATGCATTTTCTTATCATTTATGTGCTTTTTCTGTTTAGATGGAGGTCTGGTAGTGCTGTTTGATCAGCATGCTGCCCATGAGAGAGTGCGTCTGGAGCAACTAACATCAAGTCAGTTGTTTATTTCTATAGTTACATCACCATCATGTGTTTAACCCATTCAGTGCCAGCTGACGCAGACTGTGCTTCTGCAACTGTTCTACAGGTCCCAGAAACGTGGATTCAAAGTGGCGTCAGCAAGAGGCATAGATCCTCATGAGCCCCCGGAACTGCGGGGGCTCATGAGGATCTATACCTTTTGCTGTTGGGTGGTGTTCAATTTTTTTTCTGCGCTCACTGGGTTAAATCCATGTGTAATTTCTCTCATTACACTTTGACATGGTTCAGTTTTACTTTCCATGTATTAGTTCCAGTCATGAAACAAGCGCTGGTGTCAGTGTGTCTGTGTGTATGGTTGGTGGGTGGAAAGACGTGTCACTAATCTGCCCTCCCGCAGTATTTGTGGGTGTACTCCCCAGATAAACCCACTCAGGGAGTACGCCTCAAGAACTTTTCTATTCAAATGAGATTTTACCTTCTCATTTGAGTAGAAGTTTACCTGTGGTATACTGGGTCTTTCTGGGGAGTGTAGACTGTGTGGGCTTGGACCAGTCATGGCTGATTCATCCCCTGCTGTCCCTGTGTCATGAGTTTGCTGAGATACAAGTCTCTAGGGTTGAAATGATTATCCTGTACGTTTTGTTTCAGGTGTGTATGAGAAGAGTGCCTCAGGTGACAAGAATGCGAGGATGATACGCAGGTCAGAAGTGTCCCCACCACGGATTGTTGAGCTGCTGGAGGAGGATGTCAGGCTTATGCAGAGCTTCCGTGAGGAGTTTGAGAGAATAGGTATAAGTTCCTTTGTGTCTGCTCTAACCCATTTAACCACATGACTGCACTTCCCAAATTTTGGAGGTGTCGCCCAACGACTATGTACCAGTTGCAGGAGATTAATGGATCATGATAATTCAAGGGTAGTGCCAGATTAGCTTGGTGCCATCAGGCACCAACCTATTCTGGCACATTCCTTGAATTATCATGGTTGATCCATCTCCTGCTGTAGTGCTCCAGGCTTAAATTGACACATTCCAGAATGTTGTGTGGATAGTGGGTCAATCTCAGGAGCTCAAGGGTAGTCCCTAATAAGCTAGGTGACAGGACAGCTATGACTGTAAGTACCTCTAGACTTATTTATTTATGTGAGGTCTGTTGGAAACCTAGCTAATACATGCAGGTTAACATTATTCGTGTAGAGAAATACTTCTGATTATATTTCATTGTTATAAAGAATACATTCCGTTTCTTTGAATTTTTTTTTACCTGTACTACAGTACAACCTGATTACATGGTTAAATAACTGTTTCATATCTTTATTGATTTGGACTGTATGATTTATGTACTCAGGGATGTGTTCACACCTTTGAAATGCTTGTACTTTATCTTCTGTCTTGCAGGTGTTGTGTTTGAGACTGACCCCAATCGTCGAGACACTGTGCACGTTTACACCATGCCAGCCTGTATGGCTCAGCGAGAAGCCAATGATAGGAAGCGTGGAAAAGATCCACTCAGCTTTGAGTATGTAGAGGTGAGTTCCAAGAGGCTGTCTTTGATCTTGAGATAAAATGCTACAGAAGCAAACTGACTATTCTAGTGTGGTAGAGTCTGATTTTGATGTGTACAAGTTGTGTATCAGAGAGAGAGAGAGTTTGCCTTAGTAACTTGTAGTAGGTAATGTCTCTTGGTTTCACCAGCTGGTCAGCTTGTAACCTTGACCTTTGAATTTAACCTTTTTGAACTCTTTTAGCTTAGGCTGGAAACTTCCAGGTGTGTTTGTGTGCTGCACGTGAGCAGTGTTCACACAAACCAGTTCAGCTATTTACCATTTAACCGTGTGTCATTTTTACCTTGGCTGTTGAAGGAGCAACATCTATTGTCTTGCTCTGTATGTCTACATTTTCTGTATCAGTCTTGATGTTGGAGAACCATATTTTCTGTAAGTACAATTATTTGATATTTTGAGTTAGAAATTAATAATTTCAATGTTTCAAAGTCATTTTTGGTCTTTGTACAGTAACAGTTTTTGTTATTCCTTGCTGTGTCCGTTTCAAATGACGAGGACGTCATTTCTTGCTGAGGGGGACAGTGTGGTAGAGTCTGATTTTGATGTGTACAAGTTGTGTATCAGAGAGAGATAGAGTTTGCCTTAGTAACTTGTAGTAGGTAATGTCTCTTGGTTTCACCAGCTGGTCAGCTTGTAACCTTGACCTTTGAATTTAACCTTTTTGAACTCTTTTAGCTTAGGCTGGAAACTTCCAGGTGTGTTTGTGTGCTGCACGTGAGCAGTGTTCACACAAACCGGTTCAGCTATTTACCATTTAACCGTGTGTCATTTTTACCTTGGCTGTTGAAGGAGCAACATCTATTGTCTTGCTCTGTATGTCTACATTTTCTGTATCAGTCTTGATGTTGGAGAACCATATTTTCTGTAAGTACAATTATTTGATATTTTGCTGTACTTGTGTATTTGAAACTAAGCTATGTTGGTTTCACTCTTCTTTTATTGTAAGATCGGGTTTTGCTGATCATTTTGGGGTTTTGTGGAAGCATGTGACTTACCTGTAATTTACCTGAGCTTGATGTATCAGTATAGTTTTAGGGTAGTGGTTTTTGGTTATTGTCAGCTTCCGTAATTGATCAAACCATGTATTGTAGCTGAAATTAGTTGGTTACTACTTTCCAATCTTTTACACTTGTGCCATGTTGAAGATGGTGAACATTGTTTTCATGGAGTTACATGTTTTAGTGAGTATGATGTACATCTGTTCTACTCATGACTAGTAGTCTGCCACTGTTAGTTTTATGTTTGCATCGTTTCTGTTGCAGGACAAGAATTATCGTTATTGTTACTTTTCCTACGTGTCCTAATAAAAAGCCGAGAAAGCAGAACCCACCCCAGCGTTGCCTTTCATCAATTTAGGGAGACAACTGCTACAAAATTTCCAATGTTACTACTAGGACTGTTGTCGTTAATCCAAAAGCTATTTTGTGTGAAATTCAACCTGTAGCATTAGCTGATCCTAACATGACTTTCAGCTATGATTCAGTTCCGGTCAATATCAACACTCAGTGTCTGGATGCTGATCGTGCTCGTGCTATAGAGGCGCTTCTCCACAAGTACGACGATGTGTTTTCCCACCATGACTTAGACCTTGGACACACCACTGCTGTTCAGCACGAGATCAACGTCACTGACGAGATTCCCTTCAAGCAGCGACACAGACGTATCCCGCCAGGCATGTACGAGGAGATACGCGAGCATCTTCGTCAGCTTCTAGCAGCAGGGGTTATCCGCGAGTCGCACTCTCCATGGTCCAGCAACGTCGTGTTAGTGCGTAAAAAGGACGGTTCGCTGCGCCTTTGTGTCGATTATCGTCAACTCAACCAACATCAAGACTGATACAGAAAATGTAGACATACAGAGCAAGACAATAGATGTTGCTCCTTCAACAGCCAAGGTAAAAATGACACACGGTTAAATGGTAAATAGCTGAACCGGTTTGTGTGAACACTGCTCACGTGCAGCACACAAACACACCTGGAAGTTTCCAGCCTAAGCTAAAAGAGTTCAAAAAGGTTAAATTCAAAGGTCAAGGTTACAAGCTGACCAGCTGGTGAAACCAAGAGACATTACCTACTACAAGTTACTAAGGCAAACTCTCTCTCTCTCTGATACACAACTTGTACACATCAAAATCAGACTCTACCACAAGGGTGATGTCAGAATAGATTGGTGCCTCTGGGTACCAAGCTATTCTGGCACCACCCTTGAACTATCATGGCTGTCAAACTGTTCTTTTTGTACCCTTGAAAAATAACGATTCAGCTATCTCCTCCATAATATCTTCAGGGGACAAATCTGCCCCTCTATTTTGACCTGATGGTTCAGTGTGTTAACATCAGTGTTTTATGCTGGCAGATGTTTGTACATTGTGGTGAATTATTGAAAAGATCGAGATGCACACACTGATGAATGATTGCAGAATTTTGAAACGCAGCAAGTTGCTTGTATGCTCTACCTACTGAAGAGTTTTTTTTGTCATCCGTTTACTAAGTGAAAAAAAGTCAAAGATTTATGAAATAGCTAATTTGTATTTTATCTGTGCTGGTGCTCTAATCCATACATATATGTCTTGCAGAAAATGCTTCGGGAACACACTCAGGTATGTATGATGTATGCTTAGAGTATGGTGATTTACATATATAGATAGATCTTGTTACATCAGCAGCAGTTGAATCCACCCTAAGTCTATCTCGAATGTGACATGGGGTAGTTATTGCTTATGTCATGTCAGCTGTAAAGACTTAGACATTAGTCACGTGTAACATTTTACATATATTTTAACATGAAATCTTTTATACTGTATTCAGAATCAGTCATAAATATTTTGACATGTTTCTTGAATGTAAAATCTTTATTTTCAGCTGCTAAAAACAACTGCTGGAGCAAAGCGCCAATTACCTCAGGCTGTCCACAGGTTGTTGGCAACTCATGCGTGTAAAGGTGTGTTGATGCTTTTCTAATTAGTATCAGAGCTTGTCTGTGAAATATTAAGTAACCTTTTTGTATTTTAATTTTGTAAAAAAAGATTTCAGCTCTTGTTACCTGTGTTGAGAAGAGCACACCATGCGGTAGAAGGTTCAAAAGAACAACTTTTCAGCATGCACACCAAAGGGAGTCACTCAGTGCTGGACAAACGTGTAAACCAAATCAAACAATTAGATCCCTTTACCCCTTCCACTCACTTGGGATGGGGAAAACGTTAAACGTTTAGGGCTTAACGTCTTTTGTCTACCATGATGAAGGTTATTCAAAAGACTGGGCATCGAATAGGGTCTGAACAAATTTTGACCCCAGGTGGATTTGAACCCGGGACCTTTCGGACGAGAGTAGAACGCACTGATGTACAGTGGAGTCCAGTTAACCCGAACTCGCTTTACACAAAATTCTGGTTAACACGAACCGTTTTTGCATTCCCGGCCGACGGCCTTCTTATTCTGTATTAAAATTTCACTGATAACACGAAATGCTTAACACGAAATTTCGCTTTACACGAAGCTGGTTTCGGTTCCCAACCAGGGCAATTTCACTATTATTCACCTGTTTAACACGAACACAGATTCCATTCACAGAAAACCAATTCACGTGTCGCTCTCGCGCTGTAGTACACGATAGATCAGAGCGAACTCTAGTCTGTGATTGGCTGAATAGCCTTCGGCTGTTGTAATCTGTCTTCTCATTGGCTAGCATTTCTGTACTGTATTCATGTTGTATCATTCGTGTACCAACACAACCCTTTTACTGATGCGGGATTGTACTTCAGCCTGTGTTGCTTTTACCTGAGGATTGTAACTTAGTATGGATTTTACCTGATGGATTTACATTAAATACTCGAGCTGTACATGTTTCCTTGTGTTTTCCTAGCGAGCTGAAGGTATGCATAGAAAGTACGATAATGTGCACTTTTAACCTGGTACTCATTCACGCACACGTCTTACACACTTTCTCCTTGAGGGCCATGAACAATTTTGAGACCATATTGGTTAACACGAAATACGGTTAACATGAAGTGATTTTCCGTGTCCCCAGAAATTCGTGTTAAGCGGACTCCACTGTACTTTGTCCTAAAGGTGGACTGGCCTGTTATTTCTTCAGAAACGTTACGGATGGTATTACTGAGAGGAAGATGTACTTAGCCTGACAATTTCAGCGTCCAAAATTGTTGTGTGTTGCTACACAACCAGGGACGTAACTCTAGCAAGCAGTAACCTAATCCCCCGAGTGGCCTCCATATCCTCTGAGTAACCTCCCTTCCAAATCTCGCGAGAGTCCGTTATTACCAGTTTTATACTTAGCTTCCATTTTGTTAGGTTCCTTCTTCATCAGTCTCCACGTTCTAACTCGTCTCCTTTGTTCCTCTTTAGGCCTTGTTCGTTGTAACATGGCCAGGTAAGGCCTCGGACATTGCCTCGCCCGTCGATTGTGGCTGACTGGGGCAATTTTTGTGGATTTGCGGCGTTCTGCCGTTCGTTTCGACTTCGCCTTCGATTGTCGGTTATAATGGTCGTGTGCTCGGTTACATAGCCTCTGGGCTACGCGTGCTTTATTTATTCTCTGTTCCCTGTTGCAGTATTCTACTTAAAACGTGCCCCAACTGTTAGAATTTCCAGTGGCCTAGCGATCTACACCCGTGCTGTCTTTCATGTTCGGGTTGTGCGTCGGACCACACGTGTGTGACTTGTGCTACGAGTGAAGAGGATCACTGGTCCGAACTTTGGAAATTCTACCGTTGTAAACGTCCCGAGCGATCCGACGAGGCTCCTATTCGCCCGGCCACTCCCACCTCTCCCGCTGTCGGTGTTTCTTCTTGGCGCTCGCGGACTCCGTACCCCAGTCGCATTCCATCACGGCATTCCCGATCTCCTGTGACGGGACCCTTCAAGCTTTCTTCCACCCCGGCCGAGGTGACGGATGCTTTTCCTTCCGCCGTGGGTGGTGTTGCAGGTGAGATAGTACGCCCCCGCTCTCATGAGCTTACTTCGCAGCCAGCCCCGCAGACCCAGCCTTCTAAGACAGGTCTCTCATGGAGGCAACCCCATCTCCCTTGGGGAAGGAGACATCGGCCTCCAGCTGTCCCTGGCGCGTGTCCACTCCAGCCAGGCGCGACACTGTCTTCTTGCATTTTTACGCCGCAACGTCAACAATTGTCGTCACATCACGATTTGTTGCACAGCGCTTCGGCCCACCCACTGTCTCCTTGCGCCCTGGCTAAAAGCCGGTCTCCGCGCATGCGTATCACACACGGTACGTCCTCTCGGCGTCTAGGAAGGGTGGATTTGCTTCACGCCGAGCGGCCTTCACAGTCATGTCGCAGCCACCGTCATCGTGCCCCAGAGCGGGGACAGTCCAAGTCGCGTTCCCGTTTTCTTTCTCGCCATGGTTCGCGCCGCCGCCCACTTTTACTGGTGAACCGACCGCCCCGCCCCTCTTCCGTGCGGCGCCGTTCTTCTTCTTCTCTTCTTCGGTTGACAGTCGGAGCTCTTGGCGACCTGGGCCTCTAGACTCCTCCTCTGTCCAAAGGCGGACTTTACATCGGCCGTCGCGTGATCGTTGCTCTTCCCACGGATCCCGTTCTCCTCGCCGCTTGGCGGCGCCTTTTGCAGAGGACGTTCTTAGCCTTCATCCGGTGGATTCTGCTTCTGACTTTGGTGCGTTAGAGCATCTTTCCCCATCCCTGAGTCCCTTACCCGCGGACGCTCAGCGAAGCAGTTCCCCTTCTTCGTCCCGTTTCGCTCCGGGTGTCGAGACTCGACGGTCCCTGGATGAGGCCACGGGTCTCATTCTCCACTTTCTTCCTCCAGAGGCTTGTCCGCCCACCCCTCCTCTGAAGTGGAAGGCTTCAGCTTCGGTGGATGTTACCCTTCAACCTAAGCGTTTCCGCTCTCTCCCACAACCACCTGGCTTCCGGGATCTGGCGGATGCTTTCTCAGCACAGTTACCTCTAGGCAATTCCAAAGAGCCTCTCTTCTTTTCCGATATTAAGTGGCCTGAGGGCATCAACATTCGCTTCCACCAAAGTTGGTACGCGGGGCACTCTCAGGCGTTTTCATGCCCTTTACCTTCTCTCAATGACGCAGCGGATTTGCAATCGGGTGGTCGCCGCTTAACCTTTTCCCGGGTTCTTCGTGGTTTTGACAAGACTGCTGTCCTGATCCGCAATACGCTGGACTGCTCCGGCTTCTTGGACCTGGCGACCCAGGCAATTGTACGAGCACTCGAAGACAATTGGGACCCTCAATCTACTGCTGCGCTACATGAGATACTTTCTCTGGCGGTTGTGGCTAATCGGGCTTCTTACCAACTGCGATTTAATTCGACGGGATGCAGTTCTTGCTGCTTGTTCCGGTTTACCTTCGGCAGTCAAGTCTCAGCTCCGACAGGCGCCCATCGGTGGTCGCTTACTGTTTGGCTCCACTTGGCAGGCTATGAAGGATACTGACAAGGACATCTGGCCCACAGCTCACCATCCCTCTTCTCGCTTTCGTTTGGCCCGCAAGGCCGTGGGTCGCACCCTGCGGTCCTTCAGACCCACCTCCCGTCCAGTTGCCAGTGTCCCTCTTGCCCCCTCCCGTCAACCCCATTTTGGACGTTCCCGCACCCTCCCAGCCCCGGCCTCCGCCTGGCCTGGTCGCGGCAGGCGACCAGGATGGGGGAGGGCCCGATGACTCTCCTCCCACCCTGCCCCCGCCGATTTCTCTCGGGTCACCAGTTAGCAGGCGGCTATCCCTATACAGCAACGCATGGCGGTCGCTGTTGCCAGATGACCCTTGGATCCTTTCTACCATCTTGGAGGGTCTTCATCTCTCGTTTCTTCGCCCACCTCTTCGACGCTCTCCGCTTTGGACTCTGGTTCCGAGCAATCCCGTCAAGGCGACGGCTTTGCATGGCGAGGTGGCTGCGTTGCTTCTCAAATCAGCCACGGAAGTCGTCCGACGACACGATTTTCCGGCTTTCTACAGTCATCTCTTCGTCGTCCCCAAGTCGGACGGAGGTTAGCGACTGGTGATCGATCTCTCAGCTTTAAACAAGTTTTTAGCTGCCCCTTTCTTCCGTATGGAAACGACCCGAGCCCTTCGGGCCACCGTCCAGCCCATGGATTTCGCTGTCAGTCTGGATCTGGCCGATGCCTACCTTCATGTTCCTATACACCCTTCAGCTCGCCGTTACCTACGCTTTGCCTTCCGCGGAGTGGTGTATCAGTTCCGGGCCATGCCCTTCGGTCTCAACCTCAGTCCCTGGGTCTTCACCAGGATTATGGATGCGGTGATCTCAAACGCTCGGCGGTCGTCTCTCAGTCCGACCTCTCACTACCTCGACGATCTTCTTCTCCAGAATCCGGATGTGACTTGCTTGGCCACCGACAGGGACGCCCTACTCTCCCTTCTCCATCGCCTCGGTTTTCTGGTCAACTTCGGCAAGTCGGACCTCTCGCCGCCTCGCCGTTTTCTCCACCTTGGGATGGAGTTTCAGACCGACTCGAACTTGGTGCGCCTTCCTCTAGCTCGGATAGACAAGTTGGCTGCTTTGGCCTGGCAGATGTATCATGCCACCGAGGCTCCGGTGCAGATGTGGTTACAGTTGTTGGGCCTCATGAGCGCCGCAGCGGACTTGCTTCCACTCGGCCGGCTCTACTCGCGGCTGATTCATCTTCATCTCCTCCTTCTTTGGAGGCCATCTGCGGGGGATTTGGACGTCTGCATACCTGTGTCTCCCTTGGTCCGGCCACACCTCCTTCGGTGGACGGACCCCGCTTAGTTGGCGTCTGGTGTTCCCCTCGCGTCTCCACTTCCCTACCTGTCGATCTGCACGGATGCCAGTCTTTCCAGTTGGGGCGCTCACCTACTCCCGGATTTCGGCACGACAGCAGGCGTTTGGTCGCCGGAATTAGTGGGCAAGCACATCAATTGGTTGGAGTTGAAGGCAATTTGGCTCGCCCTGATCTACTGGGAGGCGCGCATGGCCAACCAGGAAGTCTTGGTTCTCTCCAACAACACGACGGTTGTCTCCTATATTCAGAAGCAGGGCGGGACCCGTTCTCCCTCCCTTTGCATTCTTCTGTTCCAGATTCTCGTGTGGTGCCGAGATCGGGGCATCTCGCTATGGGCGTGGCTCAATGTGCTGGCTGGTTCCCTATCTCGCCAGAGCCAGCTCCTTCATACCGAGTGGGCTCTTCGCCCTGACCTTTTTCGGATGATTTGTGTACACTGGGACACGCCCATGATAGACATGTTTGTGACGAGGTGGAATGCCCAACTACCCCTCTTTGTCTCTCCTGTTCCGGACCCCCTTGCGTGGGCGGTGGATGCTCTCTCTCTCCTGGCCTATGCTTACCCTCCCTCTGTACTAGTCCCAAGGATTCTTCTCAAGCTCAGAGGCTGCCACGCAGTACTATTCCTGGTGGCCCCGTTCTCTTGGAACAAGAGCTGGACCACGGATCTCCTGAGTCTCGCCACGGACCGGCCTCTCTGCGGCTACCCACGCCATGTACGATGCTGAAACAGCCACGGCAGGCTCTTTTTCACCCTTGCCCGGAGAGCTTCCTCTTACACGCTTGGCGCTTGTGCGGCGTGCCCTCATCGTTCGAGGTTTCTCAGATGCGGCTGTGGAGGCTATCGCTTCAGCTCGACGGCTTTCCACCAGAAAAGTCTATGAGGGAAAATAGAGGGTTTTGCAGTCGTGGTGTGGGGCTCGCCACCTCTCCCCCACATCTTTGACTATGCCCCAGCTTGCAGAGTTCTTCCTGTGGCTCTTCGAGGATCGGTGCTTGGCACCCATCACCATTCGGGGATATCTTTCTATGGTGGTTGACACTTACCGCCATTTGGGTCAACCAGATCCAGGATCTTGCAAGGACCTCGCGGACCTCATGGCTCATTTTGATTTCTGGCGCCCAGTGACCCGATCACTACTTCCACGTTGGGACCTTGCATGGGTGTTAACCTGGCTCAACTCCATTCGTTTTGAACCACTTGGCTCTGTTCTCAGACTTGATGCGAAGACGTGCTTCCTGCTGGCCCTAGCCACAGCCTCTCGTGTGAGTGAGCTCCATGCTCTCTCTGTACTTCCGTCTTGCCTGCAGCTCCGGGCTGATGGCTCGGTTCAAGTACTCACTAACCCTTCCATTTTGGCTAAAAACAGGCTACCCTCAGCCGCCCCCCAACCGATCACTGTTCATCCTCTTCGGGGTCCTGACACGCCCCGGGACGTCTGACAGCAGGATCCCGTCTGGGCATTAAAAATCTATTTCCGCCGGTCAAAGCCCTTACGGCGGGGTCGTTCATGCCTTTTCTTGCCCTTGGTTCTGAACCGACACGATATATCCGCCCAGACGATCTCCGCTTGGCTGCGTGGAGTTATCCCTTCCGCTTACCTCTCGACTGAGGGAGTGAAGAGGCTGCGGATTCGGGCGCACGAGATCCAGATTCGGGCGCACGAGATCCGGGCTGTCTCCATGAGTGTCGCGTTCGACCGCAACTGCGCCGTGAAGGACATCGTAGCGGCTGTGGGCTGGCGGGCCGAATCTACCTTTGCCCGTTTTTACTCACGTGACCTCTCCAGCCAGTGACACAACCTGGCTCTGGTGGGTGACATTGCCGCGGCACAACACTCCCTCCAGGTGCTGGCGGCACCATAGGTAACACTTAACTGAAATTATCGGGAGTGTGCACCGGCAGGGGGCCTAGCTAAGCAGTTACCTGGAAGGATTGAACTTTGGGTGGTACCCTCCTCCTCTTCGCAATTCTTCCTCTCAGTAATACCATCGGTAACGTTTTTGAAGAAATAAATGTATTTTTCTTTAAAATAAATTTTTTCAAAAAATACTTACCGATGGTATTACTCAAACTTCCCTCCCACCTTCCCCACTTGCCACAAGTCAGCTCAGATAGAACTGGTAATAACGGACTCTCGCGAGATTTGGAAGGGAGGTTACTCGGAGGATAGGGAGGCCACTCGGGGGATTAAGTAACTGCTTGCTAGAGTTACGTCCCTGGTTGTGTAGCAACACACAACAATTTTGGAGGCTGAAATTGTCAGGCTAAGTATATCTTCCTCTCAGTAATACCATCGGTAATTATTTTTCGAAAAAAATTATTTTAAAGAAAAATACATATTTCTTAGCTGCTGTATGGAATGTCTCTTCGGAAGGATCAGTAGGAACTGATTGTTTACATGATCTAGCGCTTTAACCCTCAACTCAGTCCAGACGTGTCGCTTACGGATACACTGTGGTTCGCCGCATATCCGTAGGCGGCACGTCTCAAATGAGTTAATCCTACAGGAATCACATTGACAAAAAAACTACTGACAGCCAGAGGGTTAACATTTTACTGTATCATGCAACACTTGCCTCATATTGTCCCGCCGTGAGATGGCCTTAGTTGCCTGCTCGGCGTTAAACCCAAATAACTAACTCATATTGTCTGTAGCCGCATGTTTTACAACACCTGTCAGATACACAAAGCAGTGATTGGTGTAAAAGCTGAGACTGCCGTCACCATGACTGTATCTCAATGTTCAGGTGCAGTGAAGTTTGGGGACAAGCTTTCAGTGACAACATGTCAGGAGTTGCTACAGGCACTGTCAGCGTGTGATCTGCCATTCCAGTGTGCACATGGCCGTCCTTCCATTGCCCCGCTCCTCAACTTATCACAACTCAAACTGGTCACTCAGGAAATGGTAATACTGGGGCACTCTCCCAGAGAGCAAAGGCCATCGGGCCAACCTAAGCCACTGCTGGCCAATGCACATTTATACGTTGCCAACAGTGCCTGAAATTGGCCCAGTGATCTTTTCATACTGCAGGTGTACCTATTTCACCTCCAGCGGCAATGGTGGGAGAAAAAATCCACTGTAATAAATCATTGGTAGTTCATGTGTCTGATAAGAGTTACCCATAGTTGTGAGGTGCTCGCTGTTTAGGCACAACCAGTGAGCATTTTTTGGTTGAAGCCTCTCTTGTGCTTTGTAGTGTTTCTCAGGGGATGCTTAAATGATCCATTTGACTCTGGAAGTGGAAGGTGTACATTTTGCATATTCGCTTACCTCCCACATATAAAAGCCATATTACGCAAGTATTAATTAGCAGTTTGTTTAAATTGGGTTAGTTATGTATGCATCAAGTTTTTTCTCGGCCAGAATCGCATCTTGGATAAGATTTCTTCTTTCATCCCTCTTGTAGTTCATCCACCGGAACTGAAGTACCAGGGGGTCCACGCGGGTTAGGGTTATGCGGGGGTGTCCATCAACATGCCCTTCGAGGCACTTCATTGAAATTAGATTGTCCTTGGAGATGAACACAAAGTAGTAATGTAGAACGATGCATTGGTCATAATTTTCTCCTTGTAATTGATGTGACTGCATGAATATTAAATTTGTTTGCTGTGGTTTGAATTTGCTTTGGACAAAAACGTTTATGTTGCATATTTTTCTTTTTCAGAAACGACCAGTGAACTTCATGAAACTGCGGGAACGAATGCAGAGAAACTAAGTGTACCTCGGTGAACGTGAAGTACGAGATATGTATAAACAATTGTGTTACATGTACTTGCAAGACTGCTGTGAACAAACTCAGGAAAGTGTGAAAAACATTAACCTTTTTAGCACCTAGGTCCTATTTTTCAAATTTTGGAGGTGTTACCTAATGACTATGTATGTACCAGTTGCAGGAGATGGATTGACCATGAAAATTCAAGGGTAGTGCCAGATTAGCTTGGCGCCTTCAGGCGCCAAGCTAATGTGGCACTACCCTTGAATTATCATGGTCAGTCTATCTCCTGTTGTAGGGACTTGGAGCTAAATAGGTTAAGGAAGGCTCTTGTATGAATGTTAGGGTATGTGGAGATTTGTGTGCGTGCTTATGTGTCCACGTGTCTGTGTTTTTGTGTGAGGTAAAAAGAGACAGACAAACTGTTTCTGCCTGTGATACTTTGAAATTGTTTTGTTGTTGTGGATTCTTGTTATGGATGGGTAAATTTCACAGTTTCATCACAGTGTGCAGAGATCCTAGGGCCACCGAAGGCTGCAGTTGGCCTGCACACGGCTGTGTGCGGACCAGCGGTGGCTGTCGTTTGCCCGAACACCTTTTTCTACTGAGGGTCGAGCAAGCAAAATGAACTTTTAGAAACTTTGAGGTGATGTTTTCAGTTTTTTTTTAATATATTTAAAAAAAAAGTGAAGATACTGTCATCTCTACAGTACGTTACATAAATTGATTGGTTTCTGTTTTCCATGTTGGTTGTGTTACAAGAGCTGTGGATTATTTATGAAGGGTTCGATGAATAGCTGTGATAAACTGAAGAATGTTCTACAAATTTGCAGTGAAACTGATCCTTTATTGAGAGAGTGAGGTGATTGGATTGGATTTGACGGGGTAAGGAGGAGATGGGGGGTGGGGGTTGGGGGGTGGGGGTGGGGTGGGGGAGGAGATGGGGGGATGAGGAGATGGGGAGGGGGGGGGGGGATGGCACAAGCACAGCTTGTGCAAGCAACCACTAAAATTATTAATAGTTATTGGTCGCAGGGGTTTGCTACATGAGCCCTTGTAGGCCTGAGGGAGGTCAGTGGAACCATTGTACCCTGAAGGCCTGAGGGGTACAATGGTTCCTTTGACCTCCCGAAGGTCTACAAGGGTCCATGCAGCAAGCCCCTGCTACCAATAACGTATTTGTTTTCATTCCTCCACTATTTTCGTATAAGAAATCAAGAAGAAATCTTCCGACCTGGATCACGCCAGACATGACTGACGTAAAAGGAATATATTTATACATAATAAAATTATGACGTGTTTAAAATCTTGAACGATGCTGCTGTCTCCAGTAGTGTGTCTGTTGTTTCGAACAACACTAAGTAACTTTGTACTTTAGAACATTTGGTGATCTTTTATAGAACAAAACTGATGCCCAAGACGTGTCAGAAAGAGGGCTACAAAAAGTCCGCCATTTGTCGCTATAAGGGTTTTTGTAGCTCAGTCATGTGGCACAATTTGCGCTAAAGAGATTGGTCGTGTGGTGACGTAGGGATGAAAACAAGTTGGTTAACCCATTTCCCCCCACAACCACATTTTCCAAATTTTGGAGGTGTCGCCTAATGACCATGTGCCAGTTACAGGCGAAGGATCGATCATGCAATTCAAGGGTAGCGCCAGATTAGCTTGGCGCCCGACGGTGCCAAGCTAATCTGGCACTACCCTTGAATTATCATGGTCGCTCCATCTCCACCTGTAGTGCGTCGGGGCTAAATGGGTTAAACATGCTGAACCGTAAACGTCCCTTTAGGTCAGGGTGTACTGAAGGAAGAAGAAGAAGAAACAATAAAGCGAAAAACATGACGGAATGTTGCAGCTTTTATTTTTCATCCGATCTTGTGCCTCCGCGTGCTTGACACCATGGAGGTCTACATCCTCGATAAAAAGGACGTGCACCATATTCCGTCAAGCTGAAGTCTGGAATGTTCTCCATCTTACAGTCTGCGCATATATAAAAAGGATAATGCACAGACGTGAGGCAGTAGTGAGCGTCAATCAGACCGTGTTGATCGTACGTTTGTTGCAAGTGTCATGATACCACTGCTGATAATATTCTGACCTGTCTGCTTCAAGTCTTCAACCCATTACATCCTGAGCCTGATCTTGTAAACTCTGCTTGTCGTCCTGTGAAGGCTACATTACAGATTATGAGATAGATCAACAGTTCTAGTTCAAGGAGAGTGCCAGAATAGCTTGGCGCCTCCGGCGCCAAGCTATTCTGGCACCACCCTTGAACTATCAGTCAAATTTATTTCAAACAATGGGTGTATCAGGATGACAAGGGTTATTTGGCACCACAGACATTTTCAGTTTATACAGACATTCAGTGTAACTGTAAAGTGACCCTCTCCATTGAGTGCTAAAATTCTCCCAGAAGGACTTCCGGTTGCTATCCGATGTCGGATAGACGCTACATTCTTGTCATCCCCCAAAATCGCTAAAAATCACCATCTAAAGTGTGACATCGGCTCTACAAAATAGTGTGTACGGTGCAAGTGTTGTGTTTGGTGCCTTGTGTATCATCCATCGTGACACCATCTGCCAGTGCCATCTGTTAATTGGACAAGAAAGATAAACACCGGCAGCAGCAGTACTGCGCTATGGCGGCGGAACATGTGCCACCGGTGTTTATCAAGGCGCAGCTACTGCCGGCTGCGGACGATAAAGACTACACAGTTTTTGAACTCTGCTCAGCAGCAGAAAAATGTACAGGCTTCAACAACATAGAAGGAAGCCAAAGACTGGGAAATCTGTGGAGGATATACCCCAAAAACATGGACGCACGAGTGGCCCTCCTAACCAAGGGCATAGTGTTGAGGGGTCGGCTTGTGACCCCAAGTGACAAAAACCCCTATATCGTGATGGACGCGCAAGAGAGCGAGAAATCCCAGCCACACGTCTCACCATTGGAAATATTCCTCTTTCTTTCTCGAACGAGGAAATACTTCAATATATCGAAAAACTGCCCGTGAAAACTCGGTCAAGACTCATGGACGAGAGGGCCCGAGATGAGAATGGGAAGCTGTCACATTGGAAAACGGGGCGTAGGTTCATCTACATAGATGTGCCTGCAACCCCTCTCCCCAGATCACTAAAAATTGGGAATTGCACAGCTACACTATTCCACAAAGAACAGAAAACGGTTATCTGTTCAAAATGCCTGTCTGCAGGCCACCACCAGTAGTCTAGCAGCTGCCCTTCATAGACGATCAGCCGTTTACGAGATAGTGATTTTCTAGAGAGTAACAAAGGTTTGGGTATATCAAAATGAAGTCTAGTATGAATAAAAGCAGTGCGCACTCGTTTTAAACCGCCGGAGGATGGAGACATTTTTCTGTAGCACATTTTGTTTCCAGTATGGCTGCAGACGAAACCAGGACCTTACCGCCATGTTTACAGGGGATCAGTAGTTTACACGGGTCTCATTGTTCCTGTATTCAGTGGTAGTATGCACTATATGTCACTTAAAAGGATTTCATTTTTTAAAGTAATATTTTCACACTTAGATATATTAAGAGAAGAAACAATTACGAAAACGCTTGCCTTGAACGCAAAATTAATATCGTTTCGCAACAATAAGGTATCCCAAAATCACGTGATCAAAACATCACGTGACGCCACGACCTCTGCGGACGTGAATTTCTGTGTGCCGACGGGTTCTTTTTTATTTGTTCTACATAAGCTTGTTTGTTTAAAAAAAAAAGCAAACGTGTCAAGTTGCTGTGTGCATTTTTACGGCTTGATAAAGGTTTGTCACGTTTATTTCCATTCACTTTACCATCGCTTTGCCCGTTTCATTTCGACAACACAGCACCAAAACAAAACGTAACCCACAACACAAACGCTATCTTCAAAACCTATGCTGCATTCTGTAAAAGAAAAAGAGTGCCACACCACTTGGTTTTAACTGTCATGGCTGAGCAAAGTTTCGGAACTTGATTAATTATTTTATGCAGCAGTAACATTTATTTTAATCAGTTGCACTGACAAGCTATGTTGTGATGTGCGATCACTGCCAGTGCCAATTTTGCAGTCTCAGTGATCACTGATGGTACAGTACACTTCACACTGAAAAAAAAAATACACAGTACAATGTGAACACGCTTGGAAGTTCATGCAATGCTTTGTTTAAAATTGAACCCTATATTGCTAGCACAAAAGCACTATCTTGCTACTGCACAAAAGAGGAACTTATTTTGCTGCTGTGTTATTTGCAGTTTGTCTGCATATAGACATTTGCAGTTCGCTGCAAGGATTCTTAGCAGCTGACATTAGCACTGACATATTGGGATTAAAACGACAAAGAAAACGGAGAAAGGTGACACAGAGATGATTTAATAAATCAGTCAAGTGATCAAATGAATGAGATATCTATGTTTTATGATAAACAGCTAGTTATGGGGGGGGGGGGGGGGGGGGGGGAAGGAGGCACATACTTTATAATGTACACGTACTATTTTTATCAGTGTTTCCATCACCCATTCATAACACCATTAGACTCGATGAGTTGTCATGTTTTGAGTGGTTTACAAAATACATGTACTTGTTGCTGTTACATTATCTTCTTACTGGTTTTGACATTTCGCTGTAAGATTTACAGTCACATACTTTAAGCGTGTTCCCCCTAACGCACACAGAGGTTGACTGTATCATTGATATGTGTGTGTAGGTAGCGTTTGGTTTTGTTTGAGGTGGCAGTTTTGGCCTCACCTTTAAGTTTGGTGCCGCTGTGCATGTGGCCACCAGTACTATTTACAGAACTGATGACTGCATGTGCAGGCTAGTTCACGGTATCAAAATGTGAACTGGGCAGCCTATTGTTTGAAGTGATCAGTGGTAGCAACATCCATGATGTATGTGTGCATTTGGCCACTGGTACTGTTTACAAAGGTGCTGTTTACAGAACTAGTGGCTGAGTAGGCATATTATTATTAGTACTGTTATTGTTATCAGGTGTGGCCTTATCTCTAAGTTTTGGTGCCCCTGTGCATGAGGCCAACAGTACTTTTCACAGAACTGATGGCTGCATGTGCAGTGTGGTTAACTGGACACATGAAATTTGTAGGTGGGCAGCTAAAATACAGGCAGTCAATACAAGCCACTTGCTTAACCTGAAGTCTCTATATATAGATTTTACAGTCCACTAATGCCCATCAGTATACAATTGTGCATGTCTTTTGTGGGTATTCTGTGGTTTTGTATGTGGGCTGGGGTTGAAAGTGGGGCGGTATGGCACCTATTACCGTGTATGTACAAAACCTTCATTACAAACAAACAAATTAATAATTTTAATAAATAGTTATTTGGGTTTAACGCCGCGCGGTAGACTACGGCCATCTCATGGCAGTTAAATAAATAAGATAAAGTAAGTCAAAGATACCTGGGACATAAGAATGCTAAGTAAAGTATAGATTATGATCATGCACAGATGTACATTGGTGGATGTTCTGCGGTTTTGTGTGTGTAACTGGATTGGGGTTGGGAGCGAGTGATACTGCACCTATTACCATGTACGTGTATAAGACATAAGACATTTATTCACCAAGTAAAACGTTACAAGGATTTTTGTGTGGCATGGCAACAGTAAAATATGTCCTCACTTGTAGGGCATTCATCATGTCATACACTTAGTTGGCGATCATCCTATATACAGCACTAAAAGATAGATAAACACAATATTAAACACAAATCAGTCATATGTCACAAATCATGGAATCACGTTGTTCCGTGCATGGTGATGTATTGAGGACAGCTTCTGGAAAAAAAATTGCATCTGAATCGAGAGGTTCTGGCTTTAAAAGCATGAAACCACCGGCCAGAGGGCAGAAGCTCGAAGAGATGATTGGCTGGGTGTGACAGTCTGTCAGAATAGTACTGGTGGCCACATGCACAGGGGCACCATGGTGTATGTTCTTGAGCTGTATGCTGATGTGTATGTACAAAACCTACATTACAAACAAACAAAACAAAACAAACAAAATAAATAAATAATTTAAATAAATAAGATAAAGTAAGTCTAAGGTACCTGGGACATATGCATGCTAGGTAAAGGATAGATTAAAAATTATGAACATACACAGATGTGTATGTCCTTCTTTTGGTAGGTGTTCTGCGGTGTTATGTGTGTATTTAGGTAAGGGTTGGGAGCAGGCAGTATGGCACCTATTACCATCTATATATGTGTATATTTTCTTGTTTGCTGATGCCCCCACCCGGGTCTGCCCTGGGGGACTTGGGTGGGGTTAGGTACTTTTTAGTTCCCAGGGTCACCCTGGTCAGCCCCACAGGGTGGGTTTCCTTTCTATTCTGGGGCATGTGTTTCTGTCTACCCTTGGTCCATTCACCTGTATTTGTCTTTTTAACTCTCCCAACTGTCTGCACTGCCTGTAGCTCTTGATGTTGGATGTGTGTTGCTAGACAGTCTTAGCTTTATTTAGGCCCCATGTTGTAGGTTTATTTAACGTATTTGACCGGCTGGTGACATACATTCAATTTTCTGTTTAGTTTTTTTTTTTTCACAAGCAGTGCAGGCACGTCCTGAGAAAGCCTTGTTGCTGTCGGGACGTTAAGCAATGTACAATCAATCAATCATTGTTTGCTGATGTGTATGTACAAAACCTTCATTACAAGCAAACAAAATAAATAAATAATTTAAATATATACTTATTTGGGTTTAATGTCGAGCAGGCGACCAATGCCATCTCATGGCGGTTAAATAAAAAAGATAAAGTAAGTCAAGATACCTGGGACATATGAATGCTCAGTAAAGGATAGATTATGAACATGCACAGATGTAAGTGTCGTTTGGTGGGTGTTCTCTGGTTGTGGAGTGGGGTTGGGAGTGGGCAGTATTACCATATATGTGTATGTGAACATCAGCATATGAACAAAACCTACTTTTCAAACAAATAAAAATAAATAATAAATTTAAATAACTAGGACATATGAATACCAAGTAAAGGATATATTATGAACATGCACAGATGTTTGTTCTGTGGTTTTGTATGTGGGGTGGGGAGCGGGTGGTATGCACCTATTACCATATGTGTACATGTTATGTTCACATCATATATGTGTATATGTATGTTCTCATACCCACCCAGGTCTACCCTGGGGGACTTGGGCGGGGTTAACTACTTTTTAGTTCCCAGGGTGACCCTGGTCAGCCCCACAGGGTGGGTTTTCCCCTCTATTCATAGGCGTGTGTTTCTGTCTACCCTTGGTACATTCACCAGTATTTACCTTTTTTAAACTCTTCCTACTGTCTGCACTGCTTGTAGCTCTTGATATTGGATGTGTGTTGCTAAAGGGTCTAGTTAGGTTTATTTAGTGTATTAGACCAGCTGGCGACATACATTCAATATTCTGTTTAGTTTGGTTTTTTTCACAAGCAGTGCAGGCACGTCCTGAGAAAGTCTTGTTGCTGTCGGGACGTTAAACAATGTACAATCAATCATTTTATGCTGATGTGTATGTGCAAACATACATCACAAACAAACAAACAAACAAAAAAATAATAAATTAATAAAATAAGTTGGGGATACCTGGGACCTATAAATATGCATGTTAAGTAAAGGATAGATTATGAATATGCACAGATGTATGCATATTGAAAACAAATTTCCTCTCCTTGGTGACCACTACCATACCACTATAGTGATCATGTGCATCAAGGAATTCCTTCCATCCATAATTAAAAGGATAAATAATAAATAAATATGTAAGTGAATACATACATGAATCAATAAAAAATAAATAAATAAAACCTGTAATATAATAGAGAGGGCTACTATCTGTATTGTGTCTCATGCAGTCCTGATAAAGCTTAATCATAAGAGTCCTTGTGAGTACTTGAGTGCGGATTGGTTGAATTGGTTGCAAAAACTAAAATTTTATATTTAGGTGTTTAGCTGAACATGGTGATTTTGATGGAAACGGTTCGGAGATGGATTTCACTCTGCCTGGCTTGTGCTTAAGACCAGTCGGATACGAGTGTGCTTGACCAGTTAAAAATCCCATCTCCACTAATAAAATAAATAAAAAAAGAGCAGACCTGCACTTAGAGCCGTTAGGCTGAAAAACAGACGAACAACATGCATGTTGTATCCGGCCAAAGAATGTTGAAGATGGTCGGCTGACACATTGCACAACATGCACAAAGGGAGTTTACTTTCGATATGCTTTCCTCCCACAAAAGACCGAGTTCTGTGGAAAAGGCTGTTTTCAAGACCAGGAAAAATAACGTATTTGACGTTGATAAGATGTTCAAATCGATAATAATCTCTGTTTCAATTCAGGAGCAAAGTAAAACTTCATCAACCGTGCGCGTCTGATTGACTTCTTTAGAAGGCTTCTCGCTGACCGCCATTTTGAAACTAGCGACGCGACTATGCTTACCGCATTAAAAATAATACTTTTAAACTTATTTTATCGTATATATGTATGCATGTTTACTTGCTGATGATTTTAATTTACTCACTGGAATAAATTTGTAACTTCAATGCTTAAATTTTCAATGTTATGCACAAAAAATGTCTTGCACCTTATCCGGGCGGTGTCCTACGAGGACTGGTTCCCTCACATCGAAAAATAGCTTTCGAAAAACACTTCTACAAAAATGTCTCCATCCTAAGGACAAATATTGTTGCCATGCATAAACTATATGGCATTAGTACTTTCGTTTCGTACCTGCAAACCATTGTTACTCTTTTGACGAACTACTTAGTCAGCAGAAATTGCGAAAAGCTGCTAGACTACAGAGCACTTGCTCTGCGCCGGTCAGGTGCAAGCAATGCTTGGGTGAGGGTCATAAGGCTGGGGCCAGCGAGTGTGAACTCGCTGCACCCATGCCTCCGCCCTCCTCATCGGAAGAAAGAAAGAAGCAAAGTACGCTTAGCTTCAACCCCCGCGAGCCGCGTCAGCCTGCTCGCGGTGCCGGCACTGCCACCGAGTCTGCTCGCAGCAGATCTCTGACACCGGCGCAGCTGACGAAGCGTGCGCGGTCCCCTTCCGCGCAACGCTCGCCGCGATCTGCCGGGAAAAAGAACGTGCGAGTGAACAACACTCCCGCACTCAACAAGGAGAACGCAAACCCCAACTCTGACCCCTGTGGAGAGAGAAACAATATGGATGATGACAACTCGACCATAAATACCTGAACCGGGCGTCACCTCATCCTGCTCTAATGACGAACTGCTTACGGCCACGGACTATGATTCCTTCCTCTCGATATGGCTGAATTACGTTGTGTGACTCTGAATGTACGCGGACTCAAAAACAAGCAAAAACGCAATAGCATTTTCAGACTCCTAAAAAAAGAAAAATACGACGTAATTGCTCTACAAGAATGTCACGTCTCCACACTAGAAGAAGTGGAGCAGTGGGAACTCCAATGGGGAGGGAAACTATTCTATTCTCTGGAAAACAACCGCAGCCTGGGCCAACTCACTTTAGTCTCCAGAAAACTTATGGAAAACTCGAAATGTATCTACAAAGACACCCGTACTCTTATCATAGAAATATTAATAGACGGAAAAAAGATACTCATTGCTAATGTGTATGCTCCACAATCCACCGTCGACAAAATTAACTTCTATTCCCACGTCCGACAGACCATCATAGATCACGACACGGAACACAACGGCATAATTATTCTAGGAGATTTTAACTCCGTGATGAGCAATGAGACTGACATAATAAGTGGAGAGCAACACAATCAGAGAGAAATCGAAGCACTCGTACAGCTAGCAGTAGACTTAGATCTACACGACAGCTGGCGGTCCCTTAACCCCGATTGTAAGCAATACTCTGGTGCCGACATCACCCATTCACAGCCAGACGCTTAGACTACATATTTATCTCCAACAACCTCACTCCAAACACTGTACACAGTGAAATACTCTCATTCGCTCACTCTGACCACAGAGCAGTGCTACAGCAATGTCCTTCCATGATTACCAAAGGGGACCATCGTACTGGAAATTAAATAACAGTCTTCTTAAAGACAAAGCGTACGTTAGCGTCATTAACAACATTATCGAAGAATCCTATCGCGATCAAACAGAGCTCAGCCCGCACACTAAATGGGAACTATGCAAAGTCAGAATCAGAGAACAGTCTATAGCCTATTCGAAGCACAAGCGGCAAAAACAAAAAGACAATATCAAAATCAAGCAAACTAAACTGCAACTCCTAGAAAACGAACTCGCTGAGCAAGCAGACAATAAAAGACTCATATCAGAAATAATAAGGATAAAAACAGATCTAGAAATAAACGCCCTCGCGGAAGCTCGCGGGGCACAAATAAGGTCAAGAATAAAGTTCATTGAAGAGGGCGAGAAAAACACACGGTACTTTCTTGGCCTAGAAAAAGCAAATGGTTCGAAAAACACAATATCTGCTCTCAAAACCGAAGACGGAAAATTGCTGACAAAACAACAAGACGTATTGAAAGAACAAGTGAACTTCTATGCTAAACTATACAAAAACGACCTTAGTCTTTCAAACGAAAATGACACGTCCTTGTCCGATTTTCTTGGCCCTCACTCCTCTCTGCCCACATTAAACGATTTTGACAAAAACAACTGCGAAGATGACATCACGGAAAACGAAATAGAGGAAGCCCTCAAATCCATGAAAAACGGCTCGGCGCCGGGATGTGACGGACTTACAACGGAATTTTACAAATGTTTTTGGCCAAAAATAAAACACATGATTATGGACTCCTATTGTTACTCCTTCGATGAGTGGGAACCTATCCCATACCCAAAATAAAGGAATTATAATACTTCTCCATAAAGGCAAAAACCTCCCGCGGGATAACCTGTCAAACTGGCGACCAATCTCTCTCCTAAACACTGACTATAAACTACTCGCAAAAACGCTAGCCAGAAGGCTTGGTACAGTTATACACAAGCTTATAGCTGAGGATCAGTGCGGATTTGTAAAAGGCAGGAACGTTGCAACAATCCTCAGAACAATCGACGACACAGTCAACTATCTGAATAAGGAAAAGCTCCCAGGAATCTTGGTCGGAATTGACTTTACAAAAGCTTTTGACACAATCTCCAAAACACTCATAGAGGACAGCCTCAAACTGTATGGCTTCGGCCCCAACTTTCAACAGTGGATAAGCACTCTCATAGAGCAAACAGAAAGCTCCATAAACCATTATGGATGGATCTCTGAACCCTTCAGAATCGAACGAGGAATACGACAAGGATGTCCACTGTCCCCGCTGCTGTTCATCTTAGCAGTAGAAGTGCTTGCAATAAAGATCAGGGATAGTAATGTAAACGGGATAGCGATCAAGAGAAACCACAATGTAGAGCTGATACTAAAAATCCAACAGTTTGCAGACGACACTACACTCTTTCTTAAAGACGGTACTGACCTGGACAAGATAATCGATATATTTGATAACTTCTCAAAGATATCTGGCCTCAACATGAACAAGGAAAAGACAGAAGCAATGTGGCTAGGAAAAGACAAAAATAACGAAAATTCCCCCCACGGCATTAAATGGGTAAAACAAATAAAAATTCTTGGCACTTACTTTAACAGCAATGTGAGTGCACAAGAAATTGAAGACAACTGGTCGAAAAAAATCGAAAACATGAAAAAGGCAATAAAGCAATGGTCAAGACGAAATTTAAGTATACAAGGTAAAATTGTTGTAGCTAAAACATGTCTTATCTCTCAGTTTGTGTACATCATGCAAGCCATCGGCCTCCCGGAGGACATTTTGGCTGCAATTAATCGAGAACTATTTACTTTCATCTGGAAAAAGAAATATAATAATAAAAAAGCATTTGAAAAAGTCAAACGTAAGGTACTTACCCAAGGTACCGACCTTGGAGGTCTCAAGATGATAGATATGAAAACACTCCAAGAAGCTCTGTACCTCACATGGGTCCCCAAACTCGTAAAAGGGGACACAAGCAGCGCATGGAAGGCATACCCAGTTCACGTCTTTCAGGGACGTAGCGGGCATGAGAAAAGTAGTCCGGCGGTTTCGGAAAGTCCGAAACTATTGGATGGACGATGGCGAACAGACGCTTATTTATTGATACTAAAATGTTAACTCTATTTTAAAGAAATAACAATCACCTCCAAAGACAGACTTACCTATGATATGATGGCTTGGAATCAAGAATGGACGGGAAATGTCACAATTGTTTAAATCCTTCATGTGGTCATGGGGAAACCAATCAATTGGTAAACAAACTCGCCTTTCTGTAGTTAGAAGATTACAACATGTCAGAGTTGAAGATCGTTTGTTGTAGATGAGACTTGCGAAACAAAATTTAAAAAGAAATATAATCCATGAAGAAATGTTCATCACAAAGCTTTGCATCTCCTGAATCAACTTTGACAGCAGATGTCAGTTTGTGTTGCACGGGATTTTTGAAGCACATTGGTTCTTAATAATAATAATAATGGCTACTTATATAGCGCTTATACTGAAATAAGCTCTTAGCGCTTTACAAATAAACAATGGGAGTGGAGGGGGTCATAAAGCCAGAGGAACAAAGGATTCTGCAATACACATGCACGCACACAGACAAACACACAGGTACATAACGGCCACTGACGAAGAACTGCGTGCGAGCTACATTGGGGTATCGAACAGGTGGGTCTAAAGGGCACATTTAAAGGCAGTGAATGAGGGGGAATGTCTAATATCTATGGGTAGCGAGTTCCAGACAACACTGACGTCCAACGTGCGCAAAACAACGGTCACCTCTGTTTGCAGAGCGGGACTCTGAAAAGGCGCGCCGTGTCACTACTTGAACGGAGGGAGTGAGAGGGAGTGTATATCAACTTTGAAGAAGATCAGCGAGATAGGAAGGGGTAGAGTAGTTAATAGTTTTGTAGCACAGACAGGCGATTTTGTACGAGACTCGTTGTTTGACTGGCAGCCAATGAAGTTGTCTCAGGATAGGAGTGATGGGCTGATGCTGTCAGGCGTGGACGATAAGACGTGCAGCACAATTCTGAACTCACTGCAATTTCTGAATGAGAGACCGAGGGAGGCCAGCTAAGTAATCAATTGCAGTAATCAGTGCGGGACAAGACTAAAAAGACGACCAGTTTGGTGGCAGATTCATTGGTGAGGTAATAACGGATAGAACTGATACGTCTTAATTCCAGAAAAGCAATTTTGCAGACATGATTTACATGGTCCTTCAATTGAAGATCTTTATCAAGAAAAACGCCAAGATTGCGAACTGAATCAGAAAATGGAATAGGTGCGTCACAAATGCGCACAGAGTCAGGAAAATTGGGCAGCAGTCGAGAGGCACCGATAAGAACAGCTTCTGTCTTGCCCTCGTTTAACTAGAGTTTATTTTCACAAATCCAGAACTTAATATCTGAGATACAGTTCTGGACATCTGAAATAGCCTGATTGGAGCTGTTTGGAGGTGCAGATTTCGGAAGTTGTGTATCATCCGCATACATGTGATGATCGGTTGAATGCGATGCGATAACCTGAGACAGAGGCTGAGTGTACACCGTAAATAGAACGGGGCCAGGACAGAGCCCTGGGGGATCCCAAACCGTCTAGCGCAGCAGCTTCAGAAAGAGCGTTCTTGACAGAGACGTTAATCTGACGGGAAGACAGATAAGAGTAGAACTTACCAGAAATACCAAAGTAGTTTTCTAAACACTGGAGCAAGATGGAGTGGTCAATGGTGTCAAACGCAGCTGATAGGTCTAACAGGGCAAGAACTGAGCTCTGGTTTTCATCATAGGCACTGGGGAGGCCATTAACGACACAGAGGAGAGCAGTTTCAGCACTGTGCCCAGCACGTTAAGCAGACTGAAGCGGATGGACGAGATTGTTTGACTGTAGATATTTAGTGAGCTATGTCAGAACGACTCTCTCAAATACTTTGGACAGAAAGGTTAGGTTTGAAACAGGGGCGATAGTTCTTTAGCTGGTTGGGGTCAAGATTCGACTTTTTCAGGAGAGGTTCGACAACGGCTGATTTGAATTCTGACAGAAAGACGCCTCACTCGAGGGACTGATTTATGATTTTATGATTGGTTTCTTGACACATCCAGCTCAGAAAATGTCCCAAAAACTGTTTGCCTGCGTGTTGCAGAAGCCACAATTAATTTTGTTGGCAACACGAATCAAGTTGAGTGAGTCAGTTTTGTGAACGTGGTTCAATCGAGCCTCGTGCATACGTGATCTTTTTTTTGGGGGGTACACCACACACCCCTGTGTGATGGCTTGATGTGACCAGCCATACCCATATGACAATTCACAAATCAGTCACGTTTTGAGTTAGCTGTCAGGTGTATTTCGGGCATGTTTAAGCCTTTATTGGCTAAGGGCTGCCTTCATCAGCGTGCTGACCCTTTTGTTTTTGTTGACTGAGTAAACCTTTATTGTTAGGTTTTATGGTAGTTTGTTTTGTGGATTATTTTGTATTGTTCAAGAGGATGTACTCTCGCTCACATTATAACTTGGAAAGGCTAGTGAAGAGTGGTGGTGCGTTCTTTTCATGCCGTGTCCTTAGTTTTGATTGTTGGTGGGACAATTCCGTGGTTGTCTATGGTGTTTCGTCTAAGTATTCGAGCGCCCGTTGATCAATGATGTCGTAGGCGTACAAAGCTTTGCTGTATCTGCCCTCTTTAAAGTATACGAAGAGGTATTGTAGTTGTTTCCTTGCTCCCTTTTCTCTGCAAAGGCCCATGAAGTCGACCCATTCAAAGAATATCGTAGGGTTCAGTCCATTGGAGGAGATGAATGCGGCTAGTAGGATTGCTTGAAAGTGTGGGAGGTTTTTCGTCCTCATGTATTTTATTCCCCCCCCCCCCCCCCCCCCGCCCATTTGTGTGCTGGTCCTATGATGATTTCATAGTTCAAAGGTCTGGCGGTTTTCATTTTCCCAGTTTTTTTTTTTTTTTTTTTTTTTTTTTTTTTTTTTTTGGGGGGGGGGGGGGGGGGGGGGACCTTGTATTGGTTGCGGTGTGGCGCGCAGGCATAAGATATTTCCAATGCCAGTTGGTTCAAGTTCTTATTGGGAGGTCGTTCTGCTTCGTTTAATGTGTCATGACTTGAGGCTGTTACCGTTTGGAGTCGGCGTGCGGCTTTTGCTAGTGGTGCCTCATGTCCTTCTTATTTCTGTTTTTTACCACTGCTAAATTGGTGGAGCTAGTGGTGCGAAGTCTGTTGTGTTAATGCACTTCGGCCAGTAGCTTTCGTTCTTGGGCCGGCGATTTTGACACTTTTCTGTTTACCAGCCACTGATAAGTGGTGCACTGAGCTATTGGCGCAAACTTGCCATTTTTGGTAAACATGAATACACTTGCGAAGTTTTGACACCACGACAGGTTTGCTCTCTTTCTCGCTCTTTTTTTTTTTTTTTGGGTCCAAAAAGTACTCCGGCGGTCGCCGGAGCGCCGGAGTGGCCCGCTACGTCCCTGTCTTTTCAAAACTATCTAACGACCTGGACATATTGGCAACTCCCTCAAACCCAACGGACTTAAATGGACTCTCCCCAAACATAGGAAACTTTTGGAAAAACGTCCTCCGTGCCTGGTTAAACTTGAGATCTAAATTTGATGAGAACGAGGCAAGAGAACTTTACCTAAACTCCGCTATATGGAATAACTCCAATCTACAATTTAAACGTAAAAGCCTGTACATGAAAGATTGGATTGCAAAAGGATTACACAAGCTCAACGATATCCTTAGCGACAGATTCGAAATAATCACATTTGGCGATCTAGAGGCGCTGGTAGGCCCAGCCCCACATAGAATATTAGAATACAACGCAATGCGTTCTGCAATTCAGCAGGCCTTTGCAAGCAACCGAATTAAACTCTTTGACCACCCAGAACAAAACCCCTCACGCATGACACTAAATGGCATCACAGTAGACACTCTCACCGCAAAACACTTTCGAAGATTGCTCACGGAAGAAACACAACCATGCGCGGTAAAGTTTTGGAACAGAAAGTTACATGTATATATCAACAAGCATCACTGGGAGGCTGTAATCAACGCCACCCGAGAAACCAGACTAAGGGTTCTTCATTGGAAGATCCTTCACAACATCTTCCCCACAAACATACTCCTAAAAAAGATGGGAATTGCAAACTCGGACAAATGTAACGCATGCCGTTTAGATCAAACAGACTTTATAGAGCATTTTTTCTTTGCCTGTCCCAAAACCAAACCCTTATGGCAAATGGTCGAAAAAGAAATCAACGTGCGAACCCAACAGCATCTCAAAATAACTGAAAACATTGCCCTTCTGGGAATCCACGACTGAAACGTCGACCACCAAAACAAGAACCTAATAAACCATCTCATTATCCTAGCGAAAATGTGTATCAGCAAATTTAGATACGGCGACGCTGCTAATATTTGCATGATTTTTGAAAAGGAACTGATGCTAAGAAACCATTTGATGCCACATTTATAACTATCTCTCTCCTCTCTCTATCTCTCTCTCTCTCTCTCTCTCTCTCTCTCTCTCTCTCTCTCTCGTGCATCTTTTAAAGACAGTAGCAAAAGACAATAGCAGAGAGTGCATGGCAGCAAACCCACTTTGTTTTCTGTCCATCCCAATAATCTATAATCTTTAATTGCTATATATAGTATACATGTGCACCTGATCAAGACACTGCAAACAACGGGTTTATGTCCATTACTAGTTCACGTAGTGTTCACTGTTGCATTGGGCATGCATCATCAGAATTTTGAAATAAAATTTGACTAGACAAAATGTGAAGAATAAACGGGAAGATGATGTCGGAAGGATTAAAGAAGAATTTGAAAAAAAAAAAAAAAAAAGAATGAAAAACAGGCACTACAAAAAAACTTTCCTATACGGCAATTGCTGGGCCGGTTTAAGACTGATTTTCACAAAAAAAAAAAAAAAAAAAAAAAAAAAAAAAAAAAAAAAAAAAAAAAATTCTCCCAGAAAAAGCTTTCCCGATGTTTGTTCTGCCAAACCAGGACATAGTATCCCTGCCATGGCTCATGTGCGAGAGCAATAGTAAATCTATGTACTGGGTCAGTTGGTCATCGTCCGTCTGGCGTCCGCCGTCGCCCCTGGTAGAATTTAATGTTGGCGTTTTCTCTGAAACTAATCAAGCCACAGTTTTCAAGGTTACTTTGTGGCAAGACCTTTCTAAACTTTTCAGTTTCAGTGACCTCTCTCAAAGGTCAAGGTCACAGGGGATCAGGAAAAAGGTTAAAAAAAACCCCATATTTTGACAAACTTTGTTTTTTTCTCAAATACTATTCACAGCTTCAAACCCAAACTTTGTACAAAGATAACCGCTGGTTAGACCTTTCTATGCTTCTGATATGGATGACTCACCGGGAAGGTAAGAGTCACTAGAGATCAGGAAATAGGTAAGAGATTTTTTCTCCCTCAAATACTACTTGCAATTTCAAACTGAAACTTGTTACAGAGAATAACTCATAAGACCTTCCTATGCATACTAATTAGGATGGCACCTTGGAAAGGTAAAGGGTAAAAAGAGATCAGGAACTAGGTTACACATAGCCATTTGACAAACATTGTGTTTTTTTTTCCTCAAATACATACTTCTATCCCAAACCTGGTACAGAGACACCTGATGGTAAGACCTTCCTCTGCATGCTAATGTGGATGTCCCCTTGGAAAGGCCATGGCAACAATAAATTGGCAAGTGATGTGAAAGATGTCTATTTTATGGTAGAGTTTTAGTCGCCAGCATTTTGGCAAAACGTTTCAACCAATGGTGGCAGAAAGCCCAGCGCGCAAAGGCTGTCGGCCGCCGTTGGCCCACGCACGGCCGTGCGCGGGCCAATGGCGGCTGACGTCGGTTCGATGGCTTTTTGCGCATTGGGAAGGTAGCTGCATGATTATAAGACCTTTTTCATGCTATTTTAGTTCATTACTTGCTCACGGGGGCTTGACAGAAGTGTGAACAATGTAAACATTTTCAGAAAACATGGATTTTGCAGGTACAAAGCCAACTCTTTTGCTTACGATGTTGTATTAGCCGATGAAATATACTAATGGTCAAAACTTAAGGGCTACTTATTATCGCAGACGCACTGACAACACCACACAAATAATGTAACGCTTGGGAGTCAGTACTTTGCTAATTTATTCAGTAACAATTTCATTTAAGTTTTGAGTAAATCAAGCAATTGTAACAACAGCAGTACGTTAGAATGTTCACCCACCCCTCATTTGAAAAGTCACACAAGACTGGTCCAGTCAGTAGCGAGTGTACCCACCGTTTGCAGCCAAGCATTCAATGCAGCGTTGACGCATTGAGTTCACCAGGGTTCGCAGAATATGTTGTGGGATCGCTTCCCACTCTTGATGCAGGAACTGAGTCAGCTGGGGGGCGGCTTAAGGTGGGTGTGGGGGGGGGGGAGTGGGGGTGGTTGCTGACTACACGTTGCCCCAGCACGTCCTAGAGGTGCTCGATGGGAGCCAGATCAGGTGAACGAGCTGGCCACTCCATCCTCATTATGCCCCGTTGTTCAAGGTTCTCATCCACCACACGGGCGCGATGAAGTCGAGCGTTGTCGTCCTGCAGAACAGCATTGTCGCCTATGGCTTGGAGAGCTGGCTGGATGAGGGGCTGCACAATCTCGTCCCGATAGCGCAGTCCAGTCAGGGTGCCTCGGATGACGTGGAGGGGGTCCTGCCTTCCCTGCTGAAGCCTGCCCAGACCATGACTGAGCCTCCTCCGTAGCGATCCACCTCTTGGACGCATCCATCCGTGAATCGCTCGCCCTGGCGTCTCCAGACCTTCACCCTGCTGTCGTTGAAGGACACAGTGAATCATGACTCATCAGTAAACAGAACCCGAGTCCACTGGAGTCTGTTCCACCTCACATGTTGACGACACTAGGCAACCTGGGCTCTGAGATGAGCTGGGGTGAGGGGTATTCTCACTGCTGCTCTGCATGAAGCCAGGCCAATTTCACGCAGACGTCGGCAGACTGTGCTTCTGCTGACGTTAACGTTTGCAGTTTGCATCAGTTGACGTCGCAGAGTGGTTGACGTGACAGTTCGGTCGCGCAGAGCCGCCACACAGAGGTATCTGTCCTCCCTTATGCTGGTGCAGCGCGGGCGTCCTGAGCAGGGTCGTCCCCCCACCCGGGTCTGACCTGGGGGACTTGGGTGGGCTTAACTATTTTTTAGTTCCCAGGGTCATCCTGGTCAGCCCCACAGGGTGGGTTTTCCTCTCTATTTTGGGGCATGTGTTTCTGTCTACCGTTGGTCCATTCACCTGTATTTGCCTTTTTTAAACTTTCCCTACTGTCTGCACTGCCTGTAGCTCTTGATATTGGATGTGTGTTGCTAAATCGTCTTAGCTTTATTTAGGCCACATGTCGTAGGTTTATTTAACGTATTGGACCGGCTGGTGACATACATTCAATATTCTGTTTAGTTTTTTTTTTTTTTTCACAAGCAGTGCAGGCACGTCCTGAGAAAGTCTTGTTGCTGTCGGGACGTTAAGCAATGTACAATCAGTTTGAGCAGGATCGTCGTTCTGCCCTTCCAGTTTCTTGGAATCGTGCCAGCAGCCTCTGGATCCACTGAATGGGACACCCAAATACGTCTCCCATCTTCTCGTCCGGAAATTCCATCCTGCAGCCATGCTAGCGCCCGGCCTTGATCTACTGGCGTTAGGCTTTGTCGTGGTGGCATAGTTAGGAAAGTGACAATTATGCCCCTACTGTACCGGTATTTGTAGCGAAACAGAGGTGCTCAGTGTTCACGACTGACCCATTTAGCACGTGCATCACGACTTTACCGCGTTTTCCCACCTGCCTGCCTTTGGTACGCTTGCCAATATCGCACAGCTTTTCACCAAAACTGACGATGTTTCTGGCACGGAGTTTTGGTTGTGCCACACTTAACACTTCTGCCCTGGCGCAAGACAGAAGGCGCGGTCCCTGTTCCGGGCGACGACCGATCCGGTATGGATTGAGGTAAGGTTGTCATTGCATGTGGTGTGTCTTGGGCAAAAGAACCTGGCGGAGCCCATCCCTCTCCAGGCTGTTAACCACAACCGAAACTCCACATAACTTGTGGCTCGCTTTGGTCCTGGACACGTGGCCGATGAGACCCTCATGGGACTCTTTCGCCCTGGGTGGTGACTTCATCAAGGAAGTTCATACACCCAATCAGGTACCGTGTCAGCACCCTAGCCTTTGGTTATCTAAAACCTAACCTGCAAGGCAGCAGGGGACTCGTGGAGGGCGGGGTCGTCAAATTCCTGTGCAGATGTGAACATCTGCCCACTGCCCATCAGCATTGGCACCTGGAACGTCAGAACATCAAGAACGCCTGGAAAGGTAGAGGAACTGACACACGAAATGAACAGATACCACTGGAACATCCTAGGACTGTGCGAAGTACGATGGAAAAACCTTGGGGAAACATCAACCCAGCAAAACTACAAACTGTATTACAGTGTCAGAGAAGACAAAACACGAACAGGGTGTCGGGATTTCTCATCCACAAAGACATCGCGAGCACTGTCATGAGTTGTCGGCAAGTCTCCAGTAGGCTTATCACCATACCCTTGAGGGCAACCCCATTTAATATCACCATTGTACAAGTTTACGCCACAACAACAGACTATGGTGATGAGGAAATAGAAGACTTCTATGACCAACTGCAAGAAGTCATGAACCAGACCCCCAAGAAAGACATTCTTGTGGTGCAGGGAGACTGGAATGCCAAAATAGGAGAGAATGCTGCTAGGAACTGGAAAGGCACATGCGGACGCTACTGCAATGCAGAGACCAACGACAGAGGCTTAAGGCTCCTGGAATTTGCCAGCTCAAATGATCTAAAGCTGATGAACACGTTTGGCCCACACAAAGCATCCAGAAGGTGGACATGGCACAGCCCGAACGGAGAGCATCATAACCAAATTGACTACATCACGGTGAGGAGACGCTTCCAAACCAGTGTGAACATTGCCAAGACAAGAAGTTTTCCAGGAGCAGACATTGGAAGCGACCATGACAGTGATGATGACCTGCCGACTCCGCCTAAAGAAGGTCAACAAGCAGGGTCCCACCAGAATCAAGTTTGACCTCGAGAAACTGAAAGACCCAGAGGTAGCAGAAGCCTTCCAGGCAAAGATAGGAGGAAAATTCGCGCCACTGCTACTTCTAGGTGCAGAAGACACGGATGTGGACACACTGATTGACACATTTAACACTGCTGTAACCCAAACAGCCAGTGAGATCCTTGGCAAACACCGACAAGCAAAGAAACCTTGGGTTACAGCTGACATCTTTGTTCTATGTGACAAGCGTCGAGAATTAAAGAAAAAGAAATCAGAGGTAGAAGGAGCTAAACAATACAGGAAAATTAACCAGGATATCAAGAAAAGCATGAAAAAAGGCAAAGAATAAGTGGATTGAAGATCAGTGTAAACACGTAGAAGAAAATCTGAACAAAAATAATAGCAAAATAGCATACCAGCTGGTGAAAGACCTGATCAGTGTAAAACAAGGACGCTCCTCAATCATTCAAGATAGTGAAGGGAACTGTCTTACGGAAGACCAAGACATACTGAAGAGATGGACAGAGTACTGCTCAGATTTGTACAACTACCGAGCTACAGGGGACCCAGGCATACTTGTCAACCCACCCGTGACCAACAATGGCAACTATCCCATCCTCCGAGAAGAAGTAGAGGCTGCAGTGAAGTCGCTGAAAAAAAAGGTAAGGCAGCAGGAGCAGACAACATCCCTGCAGAACTAGTCCAAGAAGGGGGAGAAGACATGATAAGCGCCTTACTAACAATCTGCAATAAGATCTGGCAGTCAGGGGATTGGCTCACACCATGGACCCAATCACTTATAATAACTCTCCCCCAAAAAGGCAACTTACATCAATGCCAGAATTATCGCACGACCAGTCTTGTATGCCACCCAAGCAAAGTCACGTTAAAGATCCTACTGAACAGGCTGAAGCCACAGGCAGAGGAAATCATAGCTGAGGAACAGGCAGGCTTCAGACCAGGGCGCAGCACAACTGAGCAGATCTTCAACCTGAGAGTTCTATGTGAGAGGTACCTCCAGCACCAGCAAGACCTCTATCATGTCTTTGTGGATTTTAAGAAAGCGTTTGACAGGGTGTGGCATGCAGCCTTTAAGTCCACCATGAAGCTATACAACATCAATACCAACCTGATCAAAGTCATAGCAAACCTTTACAACAAGGCCACTAGCGCAGTCTGCTTCAACGGCAAAATAGGAAACTGGTTTGGACTACAGTCGGAGTCAGACAAGGCTACTTGCTCTCACCTACTCTTTTCAACATCTTCCTGGAAAGAATCATGACAGACTCTCTGAAAGATCATGAAGGAACTGTCAGTTTTGGAGGCAGAACAATCACGAACTTGTGCTTTGCGGACGACATTGATGGCCTTGCAGGAACAGAGAAGGAGCTAGCTCAGCTGGTGGAAAAGCTGGACAGTACAGCCATTGCGTATGGGATGGAAATCAGTGCAGAGAAGACCAAACTGATGACAAATAACACCAGTGGCATTGGCACTGACGTCATGATTGGAAGGCAAAAACTGGAAACAGTTAATAAATGCAAATACTTACGAGCCATTGTGACAGATGAGGGATCAAAACCAGAAATACTGTCCAGGATTGCGCTGACAACAACAGCACTGACAAGATTGAAGACCATAATATGGAAGGACAGAAACATCACGCTCTGCTCCAAGATCAGACCGATGCGCTCCTTAGTCATCTCAGTGTTCTTGTATGAATGTGAGTCAAGGAGCCTCACAGCAGACCTTGAAAGGAGTATACAAGCCACTGAAATGAGATGTTTTCGAAGGCTGCTTGGCATTTCATACAGAGATCACATCACGAACGAGAAAGTGGGAAGCAGAATCAGGCAAGCCATTGGGCCCTATGAAGACCTATTAGACATTGTGAAAAAGCGCAAACTGAAGTAATAATAATAATTAAAAAAAAAAAAATTACGGTATTTATAATGCGCTTATCTTATAATAATTATAACTCTAAGCGCGCACTCACAACTCGCACACGCATGCGCACGCTTTAGACAATGACTCACGTAACACAAATAGTGAAGATACCTTACGACGGTCAGCTTGGGGTGGGGAGTGTGGTGATATAGTGCTAGAACTGTTGAAAGAGGTGAGTTTTGAGGGCGGACTGGAAGGAGGAGAGCGAGTGTTTCTGACGGAGAGAGAGTGGGAGAGTGTTCCAGGTAGATGGACCGTATACTGAGAAGGAGCGGGGGCCGAAAGTGCTGAGTTTGGTGCGGGGGATGAGTAAGCGGAGAGGGTCGGAGGCGGAGCGGAGGGAGCGGGGAGGAGTGTAGGGGTGAAGTAAGTTGGAGAGATAGGCAGGAGCGTAGTTGTTCAGGGATTTGTAGCAGAGAGACAGAATCTTGTATTGGATGCGTTGGGGGATGGGGAGCCAGTGAAGGAGCTTGAGCAGGGGAGTGATGTGGTCGGATTTTTTCTTTCTGAGGACGAGGCGGGCAGCATTGTTCTGGACGCGCTGGAGAGTGAGAGTGGTGGAGTGAGAAAGGCCGGAAAGGAGAGAGTTGCAGTAGTCGATGCGAGATAAGATGAGAGAGACAGCGAGTTTGGTGGCAGCTTCGGTAGTGAGGTATTTTCTGATCTGACTGATGCAGCGGAGGTGGAAATAACATGCCTGGGCCGTGGCGGAGACGAAGCTGGTCATGGAAAGCGAGGAATCGTTGATAACGCCAAGGTTCTTGACCGAGTCAGAGAGGGAGATGGGGGTGCTGTCGAGTTGAAGGTGGAGAGAGGGAGGGAGCTGGAAAAGTTTCTGGCGAGTGCCTACCAGCATGGCTTCCGTTTTGTCGTCGTTCAGTTTGAGCTTGTTTGCTGTCATCCAGTTTTTCACGTCTTCATAGCAGTCAGCTGTGCGAGTCAGTAGTGTCTGAGTCTTGTCGAGTTTGTCTTTGTCTAGTAGTTGTGAGTGTGTGTGTATGTGGTGAGACTGGATGATGTTGGACAGGGGGGAGGTGTAGAGTGTGAAAAGTACCGGGCCCAGGACGGACCCCTGTGGAACGCCGCAGGAGAGCCTGACTGGGTTGGAGGAGACGCCGTCGATGGTGACGGACTGCTGTCTGTCGGAGAGGTAGGAGAGAAACCAGGAGTGAGCAGAGTCAGTGATGCCAAAAGAGTGGTGAAGGCGGTGGAGGAGGATAGAGTGGTCTATGGTGTCGAAGGCGGCAGAGAGATCGAGTAGCGTAAGAAGGGAGATGTTGCCCGAGTCGGTGGAGAGATATGTAGAAGGCAGGTCGTTAAGGATATGTAGAAGGGTTGTTTCAGTGCTGTGATGTTTGCGATAGGCAGACTGGAAGGGACTGAGGAGGTTGTTGTCGGCGAGGTGGAGGTTGAGTTGGTTGAGGACAACCTTCTCAAGAAGCTTGGACAGGAAAGAGAGATTGGAGACTGGGCGGTAGTTCTTGAGTTCGTTTGGGTCGAGGTTGTGTTTTTTGAGGAGAGGACGGACGATGGCGGACTTGAAGATATCGGGGACGGAGCCATTCTCTAGAGATGAGTTGATGATGTCGGTAATGAAGGGCAAAAGTTTTGGGAGGCCGTCCCGGTAGAGGGAAGCTGGGAGGGGGTCTAGTTCGCAGGTTTTGAAAGGCATGGACTTTATGGTCTTGAGGACTTCATCCTGAGAGACGGGGCGGAAGGACGAGAGGGGAGTGCCGGAAAAGTGGGGGGTCAGGAAGGCAAGGCGGAAAAGGCAGAGTGTCGAGTGTGTTGCGCAGAGTTTGGATTTTGTCGGAGAAATAGGAGGAAAAAGCGGACGGAAGTTCTTCTTTGCTGTGTGTGTTGGGAAGAGGAGAGTCGTTAGAAGTGCCTAGGAGTGTGTTCATGGTAGCATAGAGGGTTTTGGAAGAAGTGGATTCCAGGATTTTGTTTTGAAGGTGTTTGCGTTTGGAGTCGGAGATCATTCTGCAGAGTTTGGATCTGGTGGTTTGGAAGATCTCTCTGTGAACGGTGAGGTCAGATGAGCGCCAGCGGCGTTCCGCTTGTCGACGCTCGCGCTTGGCCTCAGCTATGTCGTCAGTGAGCCAGGGGGAGGGGAGTCGGTTGGGTATGGAACAGGGGTGACAGGGGCATGGGTGTCTAGAAGTTTTCGAAGGGAGGAATCGAAATGGGATGCAAGATCGGGAGAGGAGGCGGGGTCCAAGAGAAGGTCGACAGCTTCGTCGAAGAAGTTCTCTCGGTTGACAGATTTTAGTTTGCGACGAGAGACAAAGAGCTTGGTTTTTTTCGGGGGAGGTAGGTTGAGGGTGACGAGAATAGCGAGGTGGTCGGAGGGAAGCACAGAAGAGGTGTCAGAGTCGAGGAAGAGTTGATCGGATGTGCGGGTGATGATCCAGTCGAGGGTGTGGCCGAGTCGGTGGGTGGGTTTAGTGATGTGTAAGATTGTGGTTTGAAAGTGACGTGCAAAGGCGTTTTGTGTCGGGGTGGTCGGGTTTGTCGAAGTGGAAGTTAAAGTCGCCAAGAAGGATGTGTTTTCCGGGTCGTGTGCTGTAGTAGTCGAGGAGGAGATCGAACTCGGTGAGGAACATGGAGTTTGTGAGTTTGTTTTGAGAGCTTGGAGGGGGGGGGGGGGGCGATAGATACATGAGAAGATGAGGGACTGGCCAGGGAGTGTTGCTACGGCCTCGACAGATTCAAAGGAGGGATGAGCAAAAGGGAGAGACTGAGAGAAGGAGAGATGAGCAGAAAGACAGTCCCTGTAGATGATGGCAATGCCACCCCCTCTGGAAGCACGCGGGAAGGAGGCCAGGCGGTAGCCACTCGGAGTGACGCTGGCGATGATGGGTTCATCGCCAGCTGAGCGGAGACACGTTTCGGTGATCACGACACCATCTAGGTCATTGTCTAGGATGAAATCTGAAATCACGTCGGCTTTGCCATCTTTGCAGACAGACTGTGCATTGAACAGACACAGTTTTAGGTTGGATGAGCCAGAAGTGGGGAGGGCGAGATGTCGACGAGAGAGCACACGAAAACCTATAGAACGGTAGGAACACGAACGTGTCTCAGTACAACAACCAAGCAGCAGATGCAACCACGGGTGACAAACAGACTCACACAGTAAACATATCACACACTAGCATGCAGCACATGAAAACAGGGCGCGGAAAGGCCCGACAAACCCACGCTGCGGAAGAAGCAAAATGGCGACGTAAACAAAAATTCAAATGACAGACACAATTCAATACGATACCACTCAAACAGCAATCAGATCAGACGAAACACAAGCATAATCCTCATCAGCGCACTCTTATACGATACTCAGCAGACTTTCAGCACACGAAACACAGTACATGCAACGAAAAACCACTAAACACTGGGAGTGAAAACACGTGGTAGGTCGCACAAAACAAGATGGCGCCCTACTGGCGAAGTGGTATGGGCATGTCACGCGTTCAGCAGGGCTTGCCAAAACAATCCTGCAAGGCACTGTGCAAGGAGGACGAAGGAGAGGAAGACAGAGGAAAAGATGGGAGGACAATATCTCAGAGTGGACAGGACTGAGGCTGGGTGATAAGCTAAGAATGGCAGAGAACAGAGAGGAATGGAGGGAGCTGGTTGCCAAGTCATCAGTGGTGCCCCAACGGTCGGCAAGACTACGGGATAGATAGACGATGTTTCACGTGCATTTGACACGTTCGTGGAAATTGATGAATTGTTGTCTCTATTGTTCCCTGTACAGTGGACTGTCAAAGGTCAACTTTTAACCCATTTGGATTCGAAAGAACATTTATTTTATTAGCGTACTTGCGTCGATAAACAATGACACAAAAAATGGGGTGGCCCTTAAGTTTTGACCATTAGTATAGTTTGACTGGGTCGCCAAATCGGTATACTGTCGTGTGCGTCTTGATGTTTTAGCCAGTGTAACAGATGTGGAAATCAATTTTCACCCATCATAATTATTTGACCCTTGATTTTAAGAAAAAAAAACAAACAATATGACTATCATTCCTCAGTCAGTGACATCAAAGGGGTAAGAATCAGAATCGAGATTTCTAAGAAAACAGCAGTTTTCTTACTTGACCTCGCAGGCGAAGTGGAAGTCATGTGTACATGAATAGTCGTGCCACTTATAATCTGTTGCTGATATAACGAAGCAGTCCTCGTTACCGCCGAAATCCGGTTGATTCCAGTTCCAGGCAGTGAAGCCAACTCCATTTCGGATCAGCTGTCTGCGGCTTCCGGCCCACACGAAATGTCCTTCGTTCAGTATGTCTGTACCTCCTAGCCAGAGATAGGCATCTGAAAGACAGTGTTCCGTAGCGCAGGAAGATTTTCGGAGGGGAGGTTGGGGGAAGGGGGGGTGGGGGGTATGCCCCAAACTGATAAAAAAAATCGAACGACAGAAAGGGGGAGGCAATTTAATTCGATCTGTCGGGCTTCGCTTAGCAAATTCGCTAATCTTAAAGGTCACCCTTGAATTGAAGGGAAAAAAAAAAACAAACAAAAAAACAATACGGGGAAATAGGTACAAAATAAGCATATTTTGACAAAATTTATTTTTTCTCCGGCCAATACTATTCACAACTGTAAACCCAAACTTGGTACACATATAAAAGAAACCTGCCGATAACAGCTTTCTTTGTATACTAATTTGGTTGATCCCAGGGAAAGGTCAAGGGTCACAAGAGATCGGGAAGTAGGTAAAACATAGCCATATTGTAACAAAAGATGTTTTTATCTCATATAATAATAATAATAAGGATGATTTATAAGGCGCCTATGGTAAGATGCTGTAGGCTCCATACATACGAACGAAATACTATTCACAACTTCAGACCCAAACTTGGTACAGAGATACCTGATGGTAAGACCTTCCTATGCATACAATACTAATTTGAGCGACCACTCGGAAGGGTCAAGGGTCACAAGAGATAATAAAATAGGTAGAAATAGCTTCTTTTTTCTGACAATTATTTTCCCTCAAATATTATTTACAACTTCCATCCTAAACCTAGTTCAGAGATACCTGATGGTAAGACCTTCCTATGCATGCTAATTTGGACGACCCCTAGGAAAGGAAAGGGGTCACCAGAAATCCACAAAAAATGAAAAAAAATTATATATTTTTGAGTCGAATTGTAATTTAATCAGCATTTTTGCAAAACCTTTCAACCAAATTTAGCAGAAAGGTGGCTGATGATAAGACCCTTCTGTGCATACTAGTTTGGTTCACTACTTCACAAAGGTCCAGTGTCATGGGAGGTCGACAAAAGTGGAAAACGCCTAAATGTTGAGAAACAGATTTCGTGGGGTAAAAAAGCTAACCTTTTCCTTATGTTAAAACACTTGAACATTTGCTTGTTTCAGTGACCTGCTGATACAAACATGCTACACAGCTCGCCTGAGTACATTTCACTGGCATGTGATACTAGCTATACTAGTAATTCCGTGTGCCCGTCAATAGATACAATGCTCCTTGAAACTCACAATTTTCGGTTGACCTGATCGTTCCCGCCTTGTAAGAAGTCCGTCATAATTATATCTCAATACTTAGTATCAGTATACAAACTAATAAAACTGACACTTTGCGTTTGTCGCGGGTCGGCTGTCTTGAAGAAAAGCTATACTAACCCTTTTAGCCCCACGGGTGCATTTTCCCAAATTTTGGAAGTGTTGCTTAACGACTATGTACCAGTTGTACGAGGTGGATTGACCATGATAATTCAAGGGCAGTGCCAGATTAGCTTGGCGCCTTCAGGCACCACGCTGATCTGGCACTACCCTTGAATTATCATAATCAATCTCCTGCTGTAGGGTGTTGGGGCTAAAAGGGTTAACTTACTAAGCCGCCACATGTCGGTTGGGTGAGGCGTGGCTAATGGAGTTGTGACACGGCCGTAGCCCCCCCCCCCCCCCCCCCCACACACACATACTTTTTTTTTCAAGTTCCTAAGCGGGTTTCTGCCACATTCACGAATTTTAAAATTAATAGACACGGAAATGAAGGTAGCTGATGGTGTCCAATGACGTCACAGCACTGCTTTGTGGGCTAACTTTTACCTTCTACCATCCAGTGCACTGTGGACCTTACTATCATATAATGAAGCATATTGGTCTATGGGAGACAACCACTACTACAGGAGTTGTCTCCCATAGACCAATATGCTTCATTATATGACACGGCAGTATCAACTACAGACCATCATTCTTACAGAGGGAAGACAGAGTAGTCATGTCCATGACTTTTAGTATTGTTCCTCTGTGTTATACAAGAACGCACTGCTATTTGAGATTCTAATTAGTAAAACTCACATCCTCGGGATCTTGTCACTCCTCCCCAAGGAAGCTGTTTTCTCCCGACGACTCCACTTCGGCGAGGGTAGCTCCAAAATTTCTACATACCTCCTGAAATTGTAACGGTAACATCAATAATAAACCAATTTGTGCCTGCAATTTCCGTTGCTATCACAAGTGCCGGTGGCTGCACATACACGAAACGCCTGTAAAAGTGTCGGTATTTACTACAGTTACTGACCTCAATCGACAGTAGTAAATTGTCGCATTGCTTTTGCTCCTCGGTAAACAAAAAGAAAAGCGACAATTTTGGAATCATAGGAAACACTAAAGTGTTTCCGTTGATTGTAAAATTATCGCATTTCCTTTGCTCTTCAGTATATGATGGTGGTGTATATACCTACTCTAGTTCGATTGACTGTGCCCGGTCAACTCTTGCTGGTTTCAGACGTGTAAAGCACGGCCAACCAAAAGGGTGTAAGAGCCTAGTAGCGAGACGACGAAGGAAACAACAGCTGCCAGCCCTAACTCCGCCAGAAACGGCGATCAAGACCCAAGACATCTATGTCAAGGGAGAACTACAAGGAAGAAGAAAGTCATCGATGGTTTCCCACACCTGAAACAGGGTGGTTGAGACCCATTCCCCACGCCTGATAAAGGGTGGATGGAACGAATACAACCAAGAAAACCACAAGCAAGAAGGAGCTCTTCGACCATTCTCCCACACCTATAATAGGGTGGTTGAGACCCACTCCCACACCTATAATAGAGTGGTTGAGACCGACTCCCACACCTATAATAGGGTGGTTGAGACCCACTCCCACACCTATAATAGGGTGGTTGAGACCCACTCCCACACCTATAATAGGGTGGTTGGAACACACTCCCCACACCTGAAAAAAAGGTGGATGGAACGAAAACCACCAAGTAACACGTCCCCCACAAGGCTGGAAATCCAGGTGGAAAATTTAACACCACACGATCGACAAGCTAGAACAAGCGACAAACTACACTGCGATCCTATTTTTCTGCTGCTTTAACAAGACACGTGTGAGCCAGCTACTCAACTGAGGCCAACAATCGGCCCTGCAGCCCCCCACGGCATAACCCTCTACTGAAGAGACATCTGTCATGAATCGCTACACGCTATGACGTCATACTGTTTGCTAAAAGACTTACCTCCCGCCAACGAGAAAGGCAAGCCACTTTGTCTACAACACGGACTAAGGAATAGAGGAAACGGACATTGTCTACTTCACACAGACCACAAAACTACGCAGCACCAACTTTAATCTACAACACCAGGCAACACTGGTCACAAAGAACCCGTTCTAAAGCGCACAAAAGTGAAAGGAGGACTGGAACGCTCGCAACAAGCGAGGCCAACTATTCTGTGAAGCACTCGAAGAATTGAAGGCCCTTCTACAACGACAAAACCCGGCACCTACCACCAAAACGGTATACAATTCAGGCGGCCCAACAAGCCAACGGCAACAACAGCAATCAACGAAACGACAGCCACACCAAAACAGCAGCAACAGCTATGATTAAGCTGATTTTATCAACTGTAAGATATGCACCACGGCAACACTGCATACCACCTACGCAGAGGACAATACTAGAAACACTAGTCTGTCGCATGGAAGGCAACACAGCCACACAAACAACCGGCATCGTCTACAAACACGAATACACGGAGAATCAACAACAACAACGACACTAAGTCTGGGATTGATCCGTCAAAACGGACGGATTAATAAACAAAGAACATGACTCCCACGTCTATACACGCAAACTCCGCCCAAAGGTTCCTTGTGTCTTATCGCGGCTAAGCCCCGCTGAGCAGGAAATGACCTTGGAACTGACAGGCACAAGCGCCGAGGGAACAAAAGACGCGGCGATACAATCGGATCCCGACACAAGACTGGACCCTGCAAGGATTTGAAGCGATCATACTTGACATCAATAACACCGCATCAGGAATACTGCAAGGATTTGAAAGCGTTCATACTAGACATCAATAACACCGCGTCAGGAATACTGCAAGGGTTTGAAAGCGACCATACTGGACATCAATAATGCCGCGTCAGGACTACAGTTACATGCAAGGACTACACGGATAACATGTCCTTATGTAAGGAATTAAATGCGACACACTTAGAGGAAGACACCAAGAAATGGACTGCGAATTGTAGGCCGGTTCCCTAATGAGTAAATCGGAGCCTGTAGTTACTAACTACGAATACCGATCGAAACGCCCCCGAGTGCTTCACATTCTTCTGCTCGGATATTTTGAGGCGTCGGGACCAGAGTGACCGGATGCATACCTGGGTGGGACCGGTCTTGCTCTTTTACCACGGACAGAAACGCCGGGGAGTCCCTGTGACAGACGGGACAGGATGGAGGGGGTCGGGGGTGGGGGTGGGGGTGGGGGGGGTGGGGGGGGGGGGGCTGGATGGCTCGGTGGTACAGCGTTCAACTCTCGTCCGAAAGGTCCCGGTTCGAATAGAGCTGGGGTCAAAATTTGTTCAGACCCTATTCGGTGCCCCGTCTTTGAAATCACCTTCGTGGTGGAAAAAAACCCGTTCGCCCTAAACGTTTAACGTTTCCTGACATTGACGCTTAACAGTGCAGATGGCCAGGAAAGAGGAGTGTCGCCAAAGCCGTAACACGATGTGTCGTAACGCTTCCAGCCATCAGGACAACCTGCACAGACGGATTTTATCAGACATAATGTCTACATGAGATTTTGTATAATTTCTTTCGTTCATACAATTTTTTTTTCAGGCTCTTAACGCGTACGCAGGCACGCCCGGCACGTAAACACTGTATTCGCAACGTGTGGCATTTATTACCTGTGTGCCTTTCCTGTATGTCACGTTACTCACAAACCAGATAGGTGAGGCTAGCGCTGGCAGAATTGTATAACAAACCAAGGGGAATTACTCAGCGCTGGACAGAACAATTAGATCCCCTGCCCCCGCCTATCAGGCACCCAGCGCTGAGTAATTCCCCTTGGTTTGTTATATATATATGTATGTCACGTTGTTCCGACGATTCCGCATGTTGGACTAAAGCCATCTGTTCAGAAGACTGCAGCACGCCAACAACCAGTACCGTCAGGATGCGGACACCGCCCAGCATCTTCACTGTAACAGAATCCGTCGTACATGCACACATTTACACCATATTTGATTTTAGTTACATTATTTAACCGCTTAGCCGCCAGTAATCGTGAATTTCGCGCCTGAAACCATTGCAAGCTGACCGACATTTCCGCGAAGAAACAAATGTAAATGGGACCAAAGAGAGACATTAGGAACACAGGACTAACAAGAGACATCACTCCTCTTGAGCCCCCGCAGTCGCGGGGCTCAAGAGGATATTGTCTCTTGCAGTCTGGCAGTGTTCTCTTTGCCCCGGCAGTTAAGGGGTTAAGTTCTAGGATATGGTCGGTTTGCAGAAAGACCTGCTTACCTGTTGCAGATATCACGCTTGAAACTGAACTGAACTGTCTTCTTGGCTTGACTTCGCGAACGAAGATTCTATAGGGCTTGCCCACGTCGTCTGCAGGCATTTTCGTGGCTGCGGAGGCCAATCCGGGACAGGCAGGTACGACCGCAGTGGCTGCAGGGGAAGGTCTGTTCAGGGTTCTGAGTTACGACAGCTCTGTTTTTTCTTCTGAGCCGCTTGTCCTTAAGGTTAGCTCTGCGAGAGTCCTCAAAGGAGACGGCTGCCTTGTGAATGGTGGAGCGCCAGGTGTCACGGTCCGCAGCAAGCGAAGACCACTGGCGGTGGTCGATTTGGCAGGCACTAAGTGACTTCTTGAGACCGTCTTTGTACCTCTTCTTTGGTGCCCCTCTGTCTCGGTGTCCAGTGGCGAGCTCGCCGAACAGAGTGATCTTGGGTAGGCGATGATCCTCCATCCTGGAGACGTGCCCCGCCCAGCGAAGCTGTGTCCGCAGCAGCAAAGCCTCGATGCTCACAGTTTCCGCCTGTTCAAGGACCTCGACGTTGGTGACATAGTCACTCCAGTGAATGCTGAGGATGGTACGCAGGCAGCGCTGGTGAAAGCGTTCGAGGAGTCGTAGTTGGCTGCGGTAGAGGGCCCAGGACTCGGAACCGTACAGCAGGGTGGTGAGGACGACAGCTCTGTACACGCTGATCTTGGTGCCTTTTTTCAGCTGTTGATTGTGCCACACCCGCTTGAATAGTCGCCCGAAAGCACTGTTCGCTTTTGCCAGCCTGTTGTCCAGCTCCTTGTCCAGCTTGGCGTCTGACGTGATGATGCAGCCAAGGTAGGTAAACTGGTGTACAGACTTCAGTTCGGACTCGCCGATGGTGATGTGGGGAGGGCGATGCTCTTCCTTGGGTGCCGGCTGATGAAGGACCTCTGTCTTTTTCAGACTGACCTCAAGTCCAAAGAGCTGGGCGGCATCTGCGAAGCAGGACGTAATGCGCTGCAAGGCTCTCTCTGTGTGTGCAACGAGGGCAGCGTCATCAGCAAAGAGCAGCTCACGAACCAGTTGGTCTAGGGTTTTCGTGTGGGCCTGCAGTCGTCTGAGGTTGAACAGGCTGCCATCGAGACGATACCTGATGTACACTGCGTCGTCGTCGTCGAGGTCCACTGTGGCCTGCTTCAACATCATGCTGAAGAAGATGGTGAAGAGGGTCGGTGCCAGCACGCAGCCTTGCTTCACGCCGTTGCGAATGGGGAATGGTCCTGAGAGGTCACTGTTTAGTCTGACCTGGCCTTGCTGGTCCTCGTGGAGCTGGACGATCATGTTGAGGAACTTTGGGGGACAGCCTAGTCGCTCCAGGATCTGCCACATACCTTGCCTGCTCACAGTGTCAAACGCTTTTGTTAGGTCGACAAACGTTACGTACAGCCCTTTGTTCTGCTCGCGGCACTTCTCCTGAAGCTGTCTCAGCACAAAGACCATGTCGGTGGTACTCCTGTTGGCTCTGAAGCCACACTGGCCCTCTGGGAGGTGGTCTTCAGCGATGGCAGGTACCAGCCGATTCAGGAGCAACCTTGCGAGAATTTTCCCGGCAATGGACAGCAGGGTAATTCCACGATAATTAGAGCAGGCAGACTTCTCTCCTTTGTTCTTGTACAGGGTGATGATGACTGCATCACGGAGATCCTTTGGTAGTGTTCCTTTTTCCCAGCAGCAGAGAAAGAGGTCGTGGAGCTTGTTGTGCAGTGCTGGGCCTCCATGTTTCCAGATCTCTGGCGGGATTCCGTCAATGCCTGCTGCTTTGCCACTCTTGAGCTGGTGGATGGCTGTGAGGGTCTCTTCGGCGGTGGGCGGTTCGTCCAATTCAACCTTTAGTGGAAGGTGTGGGATTTGAAGGATGACTGTTTCTTGAACAGTGCGCTCAGCGCCGAAGAGGTCCTGAAAGTATTCCGACCAGCGGTTCAAGATGGAGGTATTATCTGTGAGGAGTGCCTGTCCATCAGCGCTTCGCAGGGGACTTTGTACCAGGTGCCTAGGGCCATACACTGCTTTCAGTGCTTCGTAGAAGCCCCTGTAATCACCGTTGTCAGCGCAGAGCTGGGTCCTCTGTGCGAGTCTGGACCACCACTCGTTCTGGAGCTCTCTAAGCTTGAGCTGGAGACTGCTGCAGATGAGGCGGAAGGCAGACTTCTTCACAGGGCAGGAAGGCTGGGCTAGGTGGGCCTGGTGGGCGGCTCTTTTTTTTGCTAGAAGTTCCTGGATCTCTACGTCGTTTTCGTCAAACCAGTCTTTGTTCCTCTTTCTAGCAAAGCCCAAGACTTCCACAGAAGATTTTACAATAGCAGTTTTCAGTTGTTCCCAGAGTGTTTCAGGGGAGGAGTCTGCTGGATCAACTGTGTCTTTGAGCATGCGCTGTAAATCGGCCTGAAGGGCAGCTTTCTTGTCGTCACGCTGAAGGCTGGCAACATCAAGCTTTTTCTTGGGGGGGCCCCCTTTCTTGGGTTTCAGCTTGAGGCGGAGCCTGAGTTTGCAGCGAACAAGGCGGTGGTCAGTGTGGCACTCTGCGCTGGGCATCACTCTGGTGAGAAGGACGTCACTGCGGTCCCTCTGACGCACTAGGACATAGTCGATAAGGTGCCAGTGCTTGGAGCGAGGATGCATCCAGGTGGTCTTTCGACTGTCCTTTTGCTGGAAAGTAGTGTTGGTGATGACAAGTTGCTGTTCTGCACAGAGCTCCAACAGTAAGCGACCATTGTCATTGCAGTTCCCAACGCCATGCTTGCCGAGGACTCCTTTCCAGGCTTCAGAGTCTTGGCCCACTCTGGCGTTGAAGTCGCCAAGGATGATGACTTTGTCGTCTGCAGGGGTGCTCTGCAGGAGGCTGCGCAGGTCAGAGTAGAACTTGTCTTTTTCTGCAGGCTCTGCCAGGAGGGTTGGGGAGTACACACTGAGAAGGGTGACGTATTGCTGGTGTCTCAGTGGGAGGCGCATGGACATGATGCGGTCGGAGTGACCCGTTGGTAGGTTTTCCAACTTAGTCGCAATGTGGGTCTTCACCATGAAGCCCACGCCTGAGAGCCGTCTTTCTGATGCAGGCCTGCCTGACCAGTAGAGGGTGTAGCCAGCGCCAAGTTCTTGGAGGCTGCCTTCCTCCGGGAGGCGTACTTCGCTGAGCGCGGCGATGTCGATGTTTAACCTCCGCAATTCATGGGCAATGAGGGCGGAGCGACGTTCAGGGCGTCCGCTGTCTGCTATGTCGAGCATGGTTCGGATGTTCCAGCATGCTACGTTGAGTCCGGTCGTGGTCGTCATGAGAGTGGATCCATTGTTTTTTCTTGTTTTCTGACCGCATGAGAAGATGCCCGTTGACCGCGGCTAGCCAACTGGGTTACGAGGGGATGAGCTTTGGTTAGGCCACCTTTTCTAGGCCCCTCTCCGTGTGGAGCAAGCAGTGCTGTCCCTAGAGAAGGCTGCTTGGTCGTTCAGGGTGTGCCGAGTGACGTTGTCATCCCCATGTCAACATCAGGCGACCAATATCCTGAACCGCCTGCATGCAGGTTTGAGACTGCGGCTTCCAGTGACATCTTTCACCTGCCGTTTTGCCCCTTGCCCATCGCTACAGGACTTGGAAAGTTCAGTGTCATAGTCCGTGGGCGTTTCCTAAAGCCTGCGCGGTGGAGCTTTTTGGTGGAGTGCAGTGTGCGCAGTACTGGCCCCACCCTTTAAACCCTTGGTTCGTTTGCCATGGCCTAGCAAGCTGGGACGGTGGCATCGAGGTCCTCGGGTCGTAGGTTTTATATCAGACTGTCCTTGTCTTAGTCTCTGGCTCAAAAGCCTTCCCCGGAGACACGGGGGCTTTGATGTCAGGGGTTTCCTCCCTTAGCCTTTCCGCAGCCAAGCGGCCAAGCCTGCAAGGCAGCAGGGGACTCTTGGAGGGCGGGGTCGTCTATGTCCCGTGCAGATGTGAACATCTGCCCACTGCCCAAGAACTGAACTGTACTTTGCAGAGAAGACAACTAAACTGGATGGAGCGAACTTTGGTTTTGGCGGCGGGTGTGGTCAGTGGCAACGAGCGACGAGTTTAAATAGCGTTTGATGGCAGAGACCACCTGTTGTTTTTCTATACTGATTCAGTCCTGATTAGGACCTGAATATATTACACAAAAACGTACATTTGGCACTGATTTGGCGATAAAGCGTCAGCTGTGGTCACAGGCTACGGCCGAGAAAGTTCAGGTTTTCATTTTTTCGAGATGTATGTTAGTGTTTAAGTCCCTTCTATTTATAGACGGTACTTTTTAGGATGGGCCGAGATGGAACGAGTTCAATAGCAGTCTCATCACGCAATAGGCGAGCGGGCCTAAACATCTGACAACTAAAGTAACCAGACCAAAAATTATTTCATGACTAATTACGCTCACCTCACTGCAGAACTATTGTTGTTGTTGTTGTTGTTGTTGTTGTTGTTGTTGTTGTTGGTGTGTGTGTGTGTGTGTGTGTGTGTGTGTGTGTGTGTGCGTGTGAGTGTGTGTGTGCGTATGTGTGTGTGTGCGTATGTATGTAATCACGAGAATCTCCGATATTTGTGTAGGCTAACAGTGAAAGCGATTTGCACACGGAGCTTTTCACTACACACTCCGCGCGCATTCCTCCTACGCACTGAACAAAAAGTCCTCGGGCCGATGCCGGCCGGGGTAGTCAGCGCACGTAACAGATGCCAATGTGTTAGTGAGCTTTACAGGGACACAGTACATACGCGTCATTGGTTTGAAAAACGGCATTTGTCGTGACGTAAATTTTTTTCGCCCCGAGTAATTTTACGAGATATGAGTTTCACTGTGATTTCTAGACTTCAGAAATATGGCGACGAAACTAGAATTTCACGGTACCGTGCCAGTTTCAGTCTTGCTATAATTTATGTGAAGTGAGGTTGACTTTATCTAGATACAAGATACACTACTGTACATGCGCATGCTCTTCTGACATCGCGTCGATATGTGCGTGGCAGTGCGTGAGCGCATGTGTTAGGTTTACCGTCGAGCGGGCGACTTAAGGCCATTTTACTTCGGGTGCGTGTGCGCTCGTGTGTATCTGTGTGTGTGTGTGTGTGTGTGTGTGTGTGTGTGTGTGTGTGTGTGTGTGTGTTTTGAGTGTGTGTGTGTGTGTGTGTGTGAGAGACAATGACAATGACAATGATTCTTTATTTTACAACGGTGAAAGTTTTGGTGAAACCATTTTTCGAACTTGCCGTTGCTAATCTACTTTACATATAATGCACAAATCACAAAAATACTATCATTAAATTGGGAAAAACTAAACATATAACTAATAAAAATTGAAATATAAAGTTTTAAAAAAAGAAATCATTGAAAAAGTGGAAATAAACATAACAAATCTCACACATATACACAATTATAAAGGTATAAATCTTCATACATACATTCATAAACACAAGCACAAGCACAAAACACACACACACACACACACACACACACACACACACACACACACACACACACACACACACACACACACACACAATACATGCAGCATTAGCATCTTGTATTAACTGAAGATATAACTGAATTGAAGAGTTAGAAAGGGGAAAATCGTACACTGCAAGTGCAGGTTGCTGTGAAAATCTTAAGATGCTGAGGTGAGGTACTTGAAGAGAGCGGTTTTAAAAGACGAAAGCGTTGTTGATGTTGTAACATGTTTGGGCAATGTGTTCCACATGCTAGCACCTGAGAACGATAAACTTGTCTTATAGAGATCGATTCTAGGTCGTGGCACAGTAATGGACTGCCTTGATCTGGAGTATGTTGATGCCGGGAGGGAAAACATTTTTTTTATATGCTCGGGGAGTCTGTTATTCAATACTTTGAACATCGTTATTCCCTTATTGTATAATAGAGAGTGTAACCAAGTGACCGGGTAGTCTCCCCTCCTTCTATCCGGTCATGCGCCGTAGCTTACCCCAGTCGTACACTTTGCGAAGGGCGGCAAGCGGGGCAGGTGGGAGGGACGTCCGAGTAATGCCATCGGTAAGTATTTTTCGAAAAAAATTATTTTAAAGAAAAATACATTTGTTTCCTCAAAATCCATTACCGATGGCATTACTGTATGGAATGAATGGCAAGAAGGAGGAGGGTGTCGCCCCAAACCCGGCACGGCTGTAAGCTGAGCATCGAGGGGCAACCTCCCGACGATTTCAGCAAAGGGTTACCTTAAGGCGCCAACGGCGCACGGAGGGAGTGTTGCTCTGCCGAGAGATCTCCAACGAGGGCCAGGTTGTCCCGTTGGCCGGAGAGATCCCGGAGATAAAATCGGGCGAAGGTGGACTCTGATCTCCAACCGACCGCCGCGACGATGTCCCTGACTGCGCAGTTGCGGTGGAACGCGACGCTGGCAGCAACCGCACGAACTTCATGGCCCGTATCCGCATGGTCTTGGCCACTTGTGGGGACAGGTCAGAGTAAGCGGAACGAATGATGCAACGCAACCAAGACGATATTATCTGGGCGGAAATATAATAATAATAATAATAATAATAATAATAATAATGTACATAGTTCTTGTATAGCGCTGTTCTCCAGGAAAACACTGGACTCACTGCGCATATCAACCCGGCCAGGGGCCAAGGGTAGGAAGAGGCGGGAGCGACCTCTTCTCCAGGGCTTCACCCTGCGCAGGACCGGGTCCTGCAGCCGTGATGTCTGGGACTGGTCAAATCCTGTAAGAGGCCGAAGACTCCAAGCCTGGGGCGCGGCCGAGGGGAGTCTGTTCTTGGCCAAGAAAGAGGGGTTGGTCAAAAGCTGAACCGAACCGTCCGTCCTGAACTGCAAGCAGGCCGGGTCAACAGACAGGGCATGCAGCTCGCTGACTCTGGCAGCTGTGGCGAGGGCCAAAAGGAAGCAGGTCTTTCTAGTCAGGTCCGGAAGACTGGCGCGACGCAGAGGTTCAAAGCGACTGGAGTTCAGCCATGTGAGGACCCAAGGGAGATCCCAGCGCGGAACGAGGGAACGAGTGACTGGCGTTGGAGGTCGAAATGGGACATCAAGTCAGAGAGATCTTTGCACGCTCCAGGGTCCGGACGGCCTAAGTGACGATAGGTGTCCTCCACCATGGCGAGATAACCGCGAATGGTAATCGGCGCCAAGTTCTGTTCATGAATCAGCCACAAGAAGAACTCGGCTAGCTGCGGAGTAGTCAGTGCCGAAGGGTCCAGAAGTCTGGTCTCGCGCCAGGTACGAAGGACGCTCCATTTCCCTTCATACACTCGGAGGGTGGAATCTCTGCGGGTGAAGCGATCGCCTCTACTGCAGCATCCGAGAAACCTCGGGTTGCGAGGGCCTGCCTGACAACCGCCAGGCGTGAAGCAGCAATTTCTCCGGACAGGGGTTGAAGAGGTTCTGTCGAGGCTGCTTCAGCATCGTCCGAGGCGTGGGAAGCCGAAGAGGCGGATCTGTGGCGAGACTCAGAAGGTCGGTTGTCCAGGTCCTGTTCCAACTGAACGGAGCGACAAGCAGGAGGACCGTGTTGCAACCCCGAAGCTTGAGTAGAATCTTAGGTACAAGAACCGAAGGAGGGTACGCGTAGGCTATGAGGCCCTCCCAGCAAATCGATAGGGAATCCACCGCCCAGGCGAGAGGGTCCGGGATGGGGGAGACAAAGAGCGGGAGCTGCTTGTTCCATCTGGTCGCAAATAAGTCGACCATGGGGGTCTCCCAAAGAGTGCAGATCATGCGGAAAATGTCCGGCCGCAGAGACCACTCGGTGTGGAGAAGTCGTCCGCGTCTGGAGAGGGAGTCCGCGAGAACGTTCAGGTGTCCCGGGATGTGACGCGCTCGGAGTGATATGCCGCGATATCTGCACCAGAGCAAGATCTGGTACAGCAGCATGCAGAGAGTCGGCGATCGAGTGCCGCCTTGCTTCTGGATGTAGGCCACGACCGTCGCGTTGTCGGACAAGATCAGGATCTCCTGTTCCCGAAGCCGTGCTTCCCAATGGATGAGGGCCAACCACACCGCTTTCAACTCTAACCAGTTGATATGTCGGTCCCGAAGGTCCGTCGTCCACATGCCTGATACGGAGCTGAATTCCGGCATCAGATGGGCCCCCCAACCTTGGCGACTCGCATCCGAGTAAATGGAGAATGTCGGGGGAGGGGAAGAGAGAGAGAGAGAGATTCCTGTCGCCAACCAGGAACGGTCCGTCCAGCGGAGAAGGTGAGGTCGGATCAGTAACGAGACCGGAACCGGGGCTGAGAGATCCCCTGAAGAAGGCCGCCAGTGGAGCAGGAGATGAAGCTGTAGTGGTCGAGCGTAAAGCCTGCCCAGCGGTAGCAAGTCCGCCGCTGCGCTGACGAGGCCTAAGAACTGGAGCCAAGTCCGAGCCGGAAGCGACTCCGCGAAGTAAACTTGTAGCGCCATGGCCGACAGTTTCGAGATGCGAGGCTCCGGCAGACGAACTCTGTTGAGGTCGGTCAAGAACTCCATCCCCAAGTGGGTGAAGTGACGCGAAGGGACCAGGTCCGACTTGCCGTCGTTGAGGAGGAATCCGAGACGACGCAAAAGAGCTAGAAGCGCGTCTCTGTCCTTTGCCAGCGCGACCGAGTCCTGGTTCTTGAGGAGCAGATCGTCGAGGTAGTTGGACGTCGGGCTGGAGGAATCCCGCCTGGTCTTTGCGACAACCGCATCCATAATCCGAGTAAAAACCCACGGGCTGAGGTTGAGACCGAAGGGGAGAGCCCGAAACTGGTAGACGACGCCGGCAAAGCGAAGGTAACGACGTGAAGCGGGATGTATGGGAACATGAAGGTACGCGTCGGAGAGGTCGAGACTGACAGCAAAATCCAAAGGCTGGACTGACGCCCGCAGGGCCCTTGCAGTTTCCATCCGGAAGGAGGGCGCGAGAATGAATTTGTTCAGGGCGGAGAGGTCTATGATCGGGCGCCACTTGCCGTCGGGCTTCGGGACAACGAAAAGCCGGCTGTAGAAGGCTGGAGAGTCGTGGCGAACCACCACTTCCGTGGCCGTCTTCCGAAGATGGGTTGCGATTTCGTCTTGAAGCGCGTCCGTCGTGTCGAGATCGGAAGGCACTTCTGTCCACAGAGGTGAACGTCGCAAAGGAGGGGGATTCACAAACGCGATCTGAAGCCCCTCCGAAACCGTGGCAAGAATCCAAGGGTCCTCCGGCAACAGCAAACGCCACGCGTCGCCGTGCAAAGATAGCCTCCCGCCGACTGGAGGCCCTGAAGGGGTCGGCGGGGGCGGTGTCGGAGAGAAGTCATTGGACCCTCCCGCGGCCAGGCCTCCGGGAGGCCCGGGGCCAGGCGGGGGCCGCTGCCTGGGACGAACGAGCTCTACCGGCGGAAGTCCATGGACCGAAACGGGAAGGAAATCTGACCGGAAGACGGTCTGAAGTCCCGAAAGGTGCGCTCCCTGTCCCTGCGCTGGGCTGGAGGCCGCGAGGGGTCCGATCTAGGAGCGCTGGGCCAAAGGTCCTTAGTTGACTCCCGAACCTGCTGCCAAGTAGGGCCGAAGAGGAGGGGTCCCCCGAGGGGGGCACGGCGCAGCTGAGCCACGGTGGTGGCAGGGATGCCTGGACAGCCCTTCAGCACGGCATCCCGTCGGATAAGGTCGCAATTCGCCGCAGCCGCCAAAGAATTCGTCGCAACGTGGTGAACTGCGCGATTCGCTGTGATGGCTATGGAGTGAATGTCGCGAAGACGAGACTCATCCGGCCGCTCCCAAAATTCCTCTACGCTTCTAACCACAGCCTGAGTAGCCAAGTCCAAAAATCCTGCACACGCCAAGGAATTACGAGCGAGGGTAGCAGTGTGCTCCAGTCCGGGAGGAAAAAACCGACGGGCCAAAACCTTGCCGCCGGCCTGCAACTGAGCGTCCGGATCCACCGGCGGGAGGGAGCAAGCAAAGGCCTGAGAATGTCCCGCGTACCAAGCCTGCCGAAACTTGATATCGACGCCGGAGGGCCATAGAGTGTCGGCGAAGAAACCACGATCACGGAGCTTGCCTAGGGCGAGATGCTCGTTAAAGGCTTCCATCAGATCTTTAATTCCCGGAGGCTGAGGTAAGGACTTGAAACGTTTCACTTAAAGAGGAACATCGACCGAAGCTGCGGCTTTCCTCTTGAGTGGGGGAGACGGAGGGCAGTTCTCCAAGGGAAGAATCTTAGCGATCAAACGTGCCGCATCATCTAGTGCACGCGAAGTATCAGAAGTCGCGGACGGTCCCCCTGGTGCATCCAAGTCCGAAGCGTCCCGAGGGCCAGGGACCGGAGATAAAATGGCGGAAACGGAGTCCTCCGGAAACAGGCTAAGAACGTCATCGTCCCCGACGTGGAGAAACAACATCCGATCGTCGGCGCGGCGAGCTAACGGAAGGCGAAGGCTAGCCAAACGCGCGCGCTGTCGAGAACCGGGCACTACCGTAGCGCTAACCGGGGAACCTGCACGGCCGACGTGGACAGGAGGAAGTTCCTGAGAAAAGCCCCGAGGGGACACATCCGACCGACGCGCAGCGGACCTCTCCCTAGGGCTGCACGAACGGCTAGGACGAAAATAAGTCCGAGGGGCGCGAGGGGACCGGCTAAGGCCGGGAGCCCTGACAGCGCTGGAGGAAGGAGACCGACGTCGCGGGGACGGGCTCCTATCGAGGTGGCGCGAAGATGAACGCCAGTCCGAAGTCGGCCCCCTGCAAGGGCGAGCAGAGGCCCGGCGACGGACGGTGTCGCCGGGAAGCTAACGAAGGCGGAAGGGAATCCCGCGTGCCCCGTCTCTCGACCACCCCTTGCGGAGGACCATGCGAGACTGGCATACGTCTGTCGGCCACCCCTTGCGAAGGGCCATGCGAGACAGATGAGACTCTACCGGCCATCACTGTGAGAGGGCCAACCGGTACCGGGTCTAACAAGCGCCGAGAGGAGGGCCCCACTATCCGAAGTCGCACGGAGATATAGGGGGGGGGGGGGGGGGGCGAGGCTACAGGAATAACAATGCTACGCACTGACCTGTCCTCCATCGGCGTAGTAGTTTCCGAAGCCCCAGGGCCGCGACGCTAGTAAAAATCCCACATCTGTGACCACTTTCGTTCCCTCCAAGGCGCACAAACGGAGGAGCAGCCAGAACACGGCAAACACAACGTGTGGTCGTCTGTGGGCCAATGAAAATCTTTACAACGTTTGCAGGTGCGAAGTTGAACACGGCAACACAAAGCAGACGCCATTTTGAAAAACACGTGGGCCGTACACGAGAGGCCCGTGAACAGTACTCACGACCGATCGAGGGCTAAGCCCACAAGAACGAACAAATTCCAAGGGAGGTACCGCCGAGAAGTAAACGGCCCGTTTACTGGTAGGCATAACCCGAGGCCTTACCTTGACATCCTGATAAGCCACTAAGGTGAAGTACAGAGAAAAGAACAATCCAAACGAGAGAGGCTGAAACCGGTGACCATCCACGTTGGAGCAAAGGGTACGACTGGGGTAAGCTACGGCACATGACCGGATAGAAGGAGGGGAGACTACCCGGTCACTTGGTTACACTCTCTTTATCTTCTTTCGGGGGTCCGTGGCGCAGTGGTTAAGGCGCCTGCTACCAATGCTAAAGGTGCGAGGTTCGATTACGGGTTCCGGCGTCGGATTTTTCTCCTCTAGTGTAACGCACGCAGACTTGCCCACAGTCGCACGTACAGACTCTCACGCAACAGACGCATACACCGCCACTGACTCAGCCGGGCGCATTCATGCGGTAAAACAAACACACGGGTTCCCTTTCTAAAGTGACTTTATACAATATAAATATACCAAAAAAAAAAAAAACGCTCACACTATCAAGCTATATACATCACATACACATCACAATATCTTTGCCAGGCTAGGTTTTAGTTTCACACTGTCTCCAACCTGTTTGATGTTATTGCCTGGTTACGTTGGTCCTTCTCACGTCTAGGCGTGAAAGTCCTTCGTCGTACGCTTCTTCTTGCCGTCCTGTCTCTTTGGCACGGACGTCCTCGTTCTCGTACGGTAGCGCAGTTCTCGCTTTGACTCGGGCGTCTTGGTCCCGGTCAGACTCACTCTCAGTGAAGAGATGGAGGGATGACCTCACGTTAGGTCCCACCTGTGACTCGACGTCTCGGCGTCCGTCGTTCCACTCTTTACAAGAACTCTGAATAGACAACAAAAGTCCCAACGTAACACTTGCTAAACACACCACATATTGGATAAATGAGAAACGTCACGTAACCTGGCTGATACAAATAACTCACACGTTCATTCACACACACACACGTGCTTCATAAACTGTCTATTTCCGTAACACCCCCATATCTCTGTCACTATCTTGAAACAGACTATAGCCTAACACTCTTGCTATACACTACTCTATACACTGGAAAAGACTATGCTTAACCAACCACGTACTATCTTCATAGCGGCTTAGACATACACACCTCGCATTCTTTTAGTTATCTATCTCGGTAACAACTGTATACAAAAACACCGGTTACTTCCCCGAATTCTAAACATACATAACTAAACCAAACCGGAACACCGCTATACAACCACCTTACTCTTACCAACGCATACTGTCTTTAACTAAGCAACTATCAATACTACATATATAGAAACATACCTGAAATCTAGGCTTCAGAGTCTTGGAATACGGGCTAGGTATCTCAAACACAACCGTTCCAATGCTAAAGGTGCGACAAGACAGCCCGTACTACCGATCTAGACCTCTGACAGACACAGCTTCCGCCTAGAACTCACTAAACAGAACTCACTAAAAATCCCGTGCTAACCATGTCTTACAGATTTCCCGTGGAGCCTAATGCCACCCGGACTATCGGCACAAACACACCGTTAACAAAACCCGTACCGTACTAATCCTACGGTGTGAGCACTATGCACGAGCATAGAGCTTCATCACATCTAGTAAGTGTCACCGTTAATTCGGGCGGACCGTCGGGGGTTCTTTCTCCGGGTACTCCGGCTCTTTCCTCCCCCACGACTTTGGTATCAGTTTCAGCCCACTTAATCAAATTTCAAATACAAACGATTTTGAATTTCCAAAAACTACAGTAGCTCGTTTGAGCTTGCCCTTAGCACGACGTGAATGTTCTGTGTTTATGTACAGTGTGTGAGTGAATGCGCGTGATTCACGTGAGCGTGCTTGTTGGGTTCAGTTCGCGGCGGCGCTATGAGCCGATTTTCAATTGGGATAAAGCGCCTATTTAATGCGCTAATCATTATTATTATTATTATTATTACGCCCCTTGTTGGGTAGGTATACAGAAGGGTGCTTAGGCTCAAATCGGGTAAGTGGAGGGGTATATTCCATACAGTAATGCCATCGGTAATGGATTTTGAGGAAACAAACACAATGTAACTGGTATCAACAATGGGCATAAACAACATAGGTATGACAAGAGACATAAATCCTCACTGATGAGCCCCCGCGGCTGCGGATTTATGTCTCTTGCAGATGGGTAGCATTCGCTTTACCCTCCCCCTCCCCCCCCCACACTTCCTCCCTCCTCCTTGCCCCCGGCGTTTTTGGTGTGGTTATGCTTACTCTTGCAAAACGCTCACCGGCTGTAGATTTGCTTGACTGATGCTGCTATAAAATGAAAATGACACAAGTGACAAAAGAGGGAAACACCTCCGTGCATTTCAAACAGGATTTCACACTGGCATAGAGACAAACAAGGAAATGTAAAATGAGTGTAACAGGTGCCGAGATTATATCATACTGATTTATGTTTTAAATAGAGTTGACGGACTTCGCCGGAGTGGTGCCCTCTGAACACCGCCGCTGAACTATATCGACGGGCGGCTTTGACAGTTGTTTAACGTAGCCTAGATCAGAGATCATTTCCCTATCGACGGTATTTTGTTTTTGTTGGTAACTTGTATTTTCATGTACTAGCTTTAGTTAGGTAGAAACTTAACAAAAGAACATACAATAATGTGTTCAGGAGACTTAGGGCTGTCGTAGTCTTAGCATTCTGTTGTTGTCAGGGAGGCCACTGGCGCCGGCCATAAGATGCCTTGGCGACGGGCTTCCCCCATCCACAGTCATTATCCATTTTGTAGTGCTGTTATTCATTGTAGCAAGACAACTTTTGCTATGTGTTACGATTGTGGTTGTGTTGTCCTGTGAGAGCATGCATGTGTTAATCGTAGGAAACGATCCGATATTTATTTGAGCTATCATGGTTACGATTCACATACCTTTTCAGTAAGATTTTCTTTTGGTCGCGCTTAGAGCGGAATTCGCTTTGTTATGATACGCTAAGTTAAACCGGAAGCTTCTAGAAAAGTCGCACGGAGAATATCGGTCGATCTTTGTTTTGCGTAGATTCGCGGAGTATAGATTAGAACCTTCGAGAAGGTCGCGCTGTCTTGTGACCTCGTACGTGTGTCGTCAGAAAAGTAGGAAACATTTTGCTACATTGTATTATAGACGCTCAAATAGTCATAGTTGTTTTCTGTGCGCGTGAAGTTGGCAGCCAGTCGGTGTGTTTTTTTTGAAAGATTGTGAAACTTCTGGAAAGATTCTGGCTAGCTGCCTTCCATACTTTTGTGTGACATCATTACACACTAGGATTTGGGGCTGAAATTAGTAGCCGAATATTTATAGCCTATTGTAGTTATTCTAGAAAATTCTTTCTTTATTAATATTTATAAGTTTCAGTTACGTGTTTCGTTCTGATTGGTTGCGTTGTATGATTTGTTTTGATTATTCTAGAAATTGGTGGTACTATAAAAGATTGGTGCTGGGGAAGCACGTTCGTACATTGTCATGCATTGTCAGTTGTAGAGACACACAGTTTATCGTAGGTACGTGGCCCGTATAGGGTGTACATTGTGAAAGACGCAGCGTAACGTGGTGTACGTTGTATGAGAAACTTTGTGTCGCCAGTGTGGACATTTGCAGAAGAGACATTGTATCAGTGTTAATGCATTTGGAAATGCATTGTGTGGAGATCGCATCGCTGAATTAAAATATTGTTGGAACTGTTACTCCAGTATTGTCTACATCCTTAAGCCACGTGTGACGGGTTGCAGCTAAATGAAGTTTATTTAAAAGAACCTTACGTGCATGCGTCTGGTGTGTTTATCATACTACGACTACGACCCAACCACGTAACATTTTGGTACCTCCGACGGGACTTCTTCAGTTGGCTCAGTGGAAAGGGTAGCAGGAGAAAACAGCCAGCAGTGAAACGCAGAGATGGCGACATCGGAAATGGAGACATTCCTGAAAATTGGAAAGGAATGTGGACTCGAAGGAGCTCAACTCCTCGAGTTCGTAAAGGAGAGAGAGGAAAAAGAAGAAAAGAGACGAGAGAGAGAAGAAAGAGAGAGACTGGAGAGAGAAAGAGAAAAGAGACTCGAAGAAGAGAAGAGACTGGAGAGAGAAAAAAAAAGAGCTAAAGAGCGTGAATTTAGGAAACTCGAAATCCAAGCAGAAGAAGCAGAGAAACAGCGAAGAGAGGCAGAGAAACAACGAGAAGAGGAGCGAGAAGAGGCGGAGAGGAAACGACAACACGAAATTCATCTGAAGCAGATGGAGATAGAGGCACAGAGCCAGAGGGCTTCTGAAGCAACAGTCTTAGCCAGCAGAGAGCAAACAGCCCGGTCGCCAAAGCTACCACCTTTCGCAGAAAATTCAGATAAGAAGGACGCTTATCTGGAGCGATTCGAGCGCTTCGCAAGCAGCAACAACTGGAGACAAGAGACTTGGGCTATCAAGCTGAGTGCACTTCTAACTGGCAAAGCGCTTGAATTTTACACCCGCTTACCAAGAGAAGAAGCTGAAGATTATACGCAGTTGAGAGCCGCCCTGCTGAGACAGTACGACTTCACTGACGAGGGTTACAGACGACGATTCGGAACTGCAAGCCTGAAGAAGGAGAAACACCCGGCCTATTCATTGAGAGAATCAGAAGCTGCCTGGAGAAATGGATAGAGCTGGCTGGTCTAAACAAAGAGTACCAGGACCTGTGTGACCTCATCATCAAAGAACAAGTCTTCAACGCATGTTCTAAGGACGTGGCCGCCCAACTCAGGGAGAAAAAGAACCAGTCACTGAAGGCCCTAGCCGACTTCGCTCAAAGATACCTTGAGGCCCACAACATGAAGTTCGGGCCCAGTAAGCCGCAGCGTGTGTCTGCACCAGCAGAGGAAATCCACAATGTCAGAGACACCTCGAAATACAAGCCGGTGGAGAACCTGACATGTTTTCCATCGTGGAAAGAAAGGTCACAAAGCGATACGGTGTCCTTCTAAAGATCTTCCCCGAGGCGTCAACATCAGAAGATCCAACCAAGATCGCGGGATAGCAGGCAGAAGCAGTACCACCTCTCAACACAGAGCTGCCGCTGTATCAGCCAATGATGTGACGTCATCCAGTAACTTTGAGTCTCGAGAAACGCGAGTGACACCGGAGCTGATTGAATCTTTCAGAAAAAAATGGACGCATCCCAGTAGGAGATGGGGCTACATTCTTACCAGTCTCAAACATCGCGCTGCCTGAGAATGAAGTGCCGAATATGCCGATGGTGTCAGGATTCGTCGGCAAAGCATCAGTGAGAGTGTTGAGAGACACTGGTTGTAGTTGCATCATCGTGAGAGAGGACCTTGTAACTGAAGACCAGAAGCTACAGGAGTTGACCACCCTCATTTTGGCCGATGGAACTGTGAGGATTATCCCCCTTTGCCAATGTCAGTGTCGACACCCCATACTTGACAGGAGAGGTGAAGGCGTTGTGCGTGAAGACCCCTGTCTACGATCTTATTATCGGAAACATTGATGGTGCCAGAAACGCAGACGATCCAGATCCAGAGTGGAGACCAGAAACATGTGCTGTTACCACGAGAAGTCAAGCAAAGAAGAGTCACCAGACCATCCTTCTAAAAGTGGCGGACAACACGGAAGCAGCCGTGGTGAATAAGGACAGGCTGGTGGAGCTACAGAGAACCGACCCCACGCTTGACAAGTTCCGAGGTCAGACCGAGCCCGTAACGCGAAAGGGAAAGGAGATAACCTTCGAGACCAGAAAAGATATCCTGTACCGGCTATTCGACATCAATGGAGATAAACCTGTGCATCAAGTAGTAGTTCCTGAACCTTTGAGAATGCAGGTAATGAAATTGGCCCATGATTCCATATTGGGAGGACACTTGGGAATCAGCAAGACCCTCGATAGGATCCGAGCCGTCTTCTACTGGCCTGATATGGGAGGCGACGTCACCCGATTCTGCAGGTCGTGCGACATATGCCAGAAGACAATCTCGAACGGAAAGGTCCCCAAGGTTCCTCTAGAGAAAATGCCACTAATCGGGGGTTCTTTCTCCGGGTACTCCGGTTCTTCCACCCCCCCCCCCCCCCCACTTTGGTACCGGTCTCAGGCCACTTTACAAATTTCAAATACAAGCGATCAAAAATCTCTGTAACTTCAGTAGCTGACTGGCCCTTCGTTTGTCTTGTACTGTGTTTGTCTTAAATGGCGTAAATCCGTGTCTGTTTCGTGAGTGTGTGTGTTGGGTTTCAGGCGCGGCGCTTTGAGTCGATTTCCCCAAAATTGAGAAAAAGCGCCTATATAATAACGGTATTATTATTTTTATTATTATTACTAATCGATATGCCTTTCAAACGGGTAGCTGTGGACCTGGTGGGGCCAATATCTCCTCCAAGTGAAGATGGTCATCGCTACATTTTGACCCTGGTGGCCTACGCTACACGTTATCCTGAGGCCATACCATTGAAGAAGATTGACACTCCAACAGTGGCAGAGGCGCTCGTCGACATGTTCAGCCGTTTGGGGATTCCTGGAGAGATCCTGAGTGACCTGGGAACTCAGTTCTTCTCCGACTGCATGGAGGAAGTCAATCGGCTATTGAGCATCCGACACCTTACTACCACCCCTTGTCACCCCATGTGTAATGGGCTGGTTGAAAAGTTTAATGGAACATTGAAGGCTATGCTGAAGAAACTGAGTGCTGAGCAGCCAAGGTTGTGGCATAGATATATCAATGCCTTGCTCTTCGCATACCGTGAAGTTCCTCAGGATTCGACAGGGTTTTCCCCTTTTGAATAACTGTACGGTAGGACTGTAAGGGGACCCATGCACTTCCTGAAGGAGCTGTGGACCAAGGATATCGACGCGCCTGAGGTGAAGATCAGCTACCAGTACGTCTTCGACCTGAGAGAGAAGCTGGAAGATACCCTCAGGATTGCTCGAGAAGAACTGGGGAAGGCGCAGAACAAAGGGAAGCATTACTATGATCGTAAGGCGAAACCTCGACGATTCCAGCCAGGTGAGCAGGTGTTGGTTCTTCTTCCTACCGACAACAACAAACTCCTGATGCAATGGAAGGGACCCTACGTTGTCGATACAGTGGTTGGCATCAACGACTACAGAGTCAAGATCAACAACTAGGTGAAGACTTACCATGCTAATCTGCTGAAGAAGTATATTGAGAGAGGTCGTCAAGACAAAACACAACTGGCGGCATCGGTGCGTCTTGCTGATGACGAAAGACTAGACGACGAGAACCTGTTTGACCTTAACGAACTCCGACACAAGGAGGATGTAGAAGACATCCAGTTCGGTCAGAATCTGACCCAGACTCAACGAGAAGAACTGCACGTCCTGACTCAAGAGTTCGAGCATCGGTTTACACCTGACCCAGAGACAACAGACACCATCCAGCACGAGGTTTACCTGACATCCAACAAGCCGGTTCGTGACGAGCCATGTCGTCGGCTTCACAACACGAGAGAAGGACTGAGGGAGAATGTTGGGAAGATGCCGGACTTGGGAGTCGTCAGGGATTCCAGATCGCCAGTGGTTATTGCGAAGGAACAAGAGAGATTCAATTTGGTGTGTACGGATTATCATACTTTCCGTATGCCGACAGTGTTCGACCCAGGACCAGTAACCCTTGAACTGTGTGAACTGTGAACTGTGCCCCATGATTTGGTGATGTTCCTGAAACAAACTTTGACATTGATTTTTAGTTTAACCAAGGGTTTGCAGAACTTTGGAGCGGATTACCTGAGCAGAGCAGTTTAAGTGAACATTTCTGTGTCCAGAACAGTTTAAATAAACATTTCGGTGTTCATTACAGTTTAAAGGGACATGTCTTCGCTCAGGACTGTTTAAAGGTACTGTGAGACGATTATTTTGATTTGATTTTGATGTGAAATTGTATTTGTTTAGGGTTCTGTGTAGTTTAACACAGCCACAACCGTTTTTTTTTTATTTGAAAAGAAATTTTTGTAAAATTTCATTCTAAGAGGGGGGGGGGGGGGGGTGCGGGGGGTTTTGTTACGATTGTGGTTGTGTTGTCCTGTGAGAGCATGCATGTGTTAATCGTAGGAAACGACCCGATATTTATTTAAGCTATCATGGTTACGATTCACGTACCTTTTCAGTAAGATTTTCCTTTGGTCGCGCGTGGAGCGGAATTCGCTTTGTTATGATACGCTAAGTTAAACCGGAAGCTTCTAGAAAAGTCGCACGGAGAATAGCGGTCGATCTTTGTTTTGCGTAGATTCGCGGAGTATAGATTAGAACCTTCGAAAAGGTGGCGCTGTCTTGTGACCGCGTACGTGTGTCGTCAGAAGAGTAGGTAACATTTTGCTACATTGTATTATAGACGCTCAAATAGTCATAGTTGTTTTCTGTGCGCGTGAAGTTGGCAGCCAGTCGGTGTGTTTTTTTGAAAGATTGTGAAACTTCTGGAAAGATTCCGGCTAGGTCGTGAACTGCCTTCCATACTTTTGTGTGACATCATTACACACTAGGATTTGGGGCTGAAATTAGTAGCCGAATATTTATAGCCTATTGTAGTTATTCTAGAAAATTCTTTCTTTATTAATATTTATAAGTTTCAGTTACGTGTTTCGTTCTGATTGGTTGCGTTGTATGATTTGTTTTGATTATTCTAGAAATTGGTGGTACTATAAAAGATTGGTGCTGGGGAAGCACGTTCGTACATTGTCATGCATTGTCAGTTGTAGAGACACACAGTTTATCGTAGGTACGTGGCCCGTATAGGGTGTACATTGTGAGAGACGCAGCGTAACGTGGTGTACGTTGTATGAGAAACTTTGTGTCGCTAGTGTGGACATTTGCAGAAGAGACATTGTATCAGTGTTGATGCATTTCAGTGGAAATGCATTGTGTGATCGCATCGCTGAATTAAAATATTGTTGGAACTGTTACTCCAGTATTGTCTACATCCTAAGCCACGTGTGACGGGTTGCAGCTGAATGAAGTTTATTTAAAAGAACCTTACGTGCATGCGTCTGGTGTGTTTATCATACTACGACTATGACCTAACCACGTAACACTATGTCTGATTATTTTCTACCACAGCAAAAATAAAGTCATCTTGAATCTTGCCTCTTTTGTGTGCACTTTTACATTTGAGGTAGGTGCAGCACCTCTCAGAACCATTCCCCATTCGCAACATAATAATAATAATAATAATAATAATACCGTTATTATATAGGCGCTCTTTCTCAATTTTGGGGAAATCGACTCAAAGCGCCGCGCCTGAAACCCAACACACACACTCACGAAACAGACACGGATTTACGCCATTTAAGACAAACACAGTACAAGACAAACGAAGGGCCCGTCAGCTACTGAAGTTACAGAGAATTTTTGATCGCTTGTATTTGAAATTTGTAAAGTGGCCTGAGACCGGTACCAAAGTGTGGGGGGGGGGGGTGGAAGAACCGGAGTACCCGGAGAAAGAACCCCCAACGGCGTGAAGCAAGGCTGCGTGCTGGCACCGACCCTCTTCACCATCTTCTTCAGCATGATGTTGAAGCAGGCCACAGTGGACCTCGACGATGACGACGCAGTGTACATCAGGTATCGTCTCGATGGCAGCCTGTTCAACCTCAGACGACTGCAGGCCCACACGAAAACCCTAGACCAACTGATTCGTGAGCTGCTCTTTGCTGATGACGCTGCCCTCGTTGCACACACAGAGAGAGCCTTGCAGCGCATTACGTCCTGCTTCGCAGATGCCGCCCAGCTCTTTGGACTTGAGGTCAGTCTGAAAAAGACAGAGGTCCTTCATCAGCCAGCACCCAAAGAAGAGCATCGCCCTCCCCACATCACCATCGGCGAGTCCGAACTGAAGTCTGTACACCAGTTTACCTACCTCGGCTGCATCATCACGTCAGACGCCAAGCTGGACAAGGAGCTGGACAACAGGCTGGCAAAAGCGAACAGTGCTTTCGGGCGACTATTCAAGCGGGTGTGGCACAATCAACAGCTGAAAAAAGGCACCAAGATCAGCGTGTACAGAGCTGTCGTCCTCACCACCCTGCTGAAAGGTTCCGAGTCCTGGGCCCTCTACCGCAGCCAACTACGACTCCTCGAACGCTTTCACCAGCGCTGCCTGCGTACCATCCTCAGCATTCACTGGAGTGACTATGTCACCAACGTCGAGGTCCTTGAACAGGCGGAAACTTTGAGCATCGAGGCTTTGCTGCTGCGGACACAGCTTCGCTGGGCGGGGCACGTCTCCAGGATGGAGGACCATCGCCTACCCAAGATCACTCTGTTCGGCGAGCTCGCCACTGGACACCGAGACAGAGGGGCACCAAAGAAGAGATACAAAGACGATCTCAAGAAGTCACTTAGTGCCTGCCAAATCGACCACCGCCAGTGGTCTTCGCTTGCTGCGGACCGTGACACCTGGCGCTCCGCCCACCATTCACAAGGCAGCCGTCTCCTTTGAGGACTCTCGCAGAGCTAACCTCAAGGACAAGCGGCTCAGGAGAAAAAACAGAGTTGTCGTAAATCAGAACCCTGACCAGACCTTCCCCTCCAGCCACTGCGGTCGAACCTGCCTGTCCCGGATTGGCCTCCGCAGTCACGAAAATGCCTGCAGACGACGTGGGCAAGCCCTATAGAATCTTCGTTCGCGAAGTCAAGCCATGAAAGGTGCAGCACCACCCCCCCCACCCCTCCGCCCCAGAAAAGAATAAAAAAAAAAAAAAAAAAAAAAAAGGAAAACGAAAAAATGTTGTTGGTAGAATGGGAGACAATGGACATACTAAATTCGTCGATATCAAAGTGACCTGATCCAGGCCGGAAAGGGTTAATAGTTCGCAATACACCTGTCTCCTTCACAAATGCTCTTCGTATGTCTTTACAATAATGCTGGACAATAGCGCTAACATACTTAACCCATTCAAAACCTGTCGCACTACAGCAGGAGATGGATCGACCATAATAATTCAAGGGTAGTGCCAGCTTAGCTTGGCGCCTGTCGGCGCCAAGCTAATCTGGCACTACCCTTGGATTATCATGGTCGATCCATCTCCTGCAACTGGTAAATAGTCGTTAGATGAAGCCTCCAAAATTTGGGAAATACGGGCGTGGGGTTGAATGAGTTAATGTATTAGAATTTGAATGTCGTAAAAGGAAAGATCTATTCCTGCTCTGCTTATATTTTGTGCGTCGAAGATTTTAACCCAAAGCGCACACAGGGCAGAAAGTAGAAAACCTGTTTTGCCTGTGTCTGCTCATATGGGTTGTGAAAAGAAGGGTATACATTTTATTATGTTTCTGTGAGCCAAAGACTTTTAAAAAATATTTTATGCTTGTCGTTTGAAGGTTTACTACCGCCGTAACTGTTCAAAGATACATTTCTGTAACAGACGGTTACCAAACGCTACACACAGGTTCATTTAGACACAGGTTAATCCAGTTCAGAGCACGTCGTCTTTATATCAAGTAATTTGACAATAAAGCACTGACTGGTAGGAAAGCCGCAAACATGTTCGCACAGATCTAATAATAATAATAATTACAGTATTTATAATGCGCTTATCTTATAATAATTATAACTCTAAGCGCGCACTCACAACTCGCACGCGCATGCGCACGCTTTAGACAATGACTCAAGTACCACAAATAGTGAAAATACATTACGACGGTCAGCTTGGGGTGGGGAGTGTAGTGATATAGTGCTAGAACTGTTGAAAGAGGTGAGATCTATGCGAAAGAAAGTAACATCACTGTCCCACGAATGCTTGAGAAAGAAATCAGACAGGAAGAAAGAGAGAGAACAAGAGATGCAAACATCCATGATGCAATGAAGGACATCACCCTTCCAGAACTGAAGATGGCCATCAAACAACTGAAGAAGAAAATATCTCCAGGTCCAGACAGCATCTCAAACGAGATGATACAACACCTTGGCAACACTGCCTTAATGAAGCTACTGGACATCTTTAACCACAGCTGGAGAGGAGGACAGGTACCCCAGTGCTGGAAGGAAGCCAGGATGATCCCAATTTTGAAGAAAGGGAAGAATAAGTCCAAAGCCCTGAGTTATCGCCCCATCGGCCTGACAAGTTGTGTGTGCAAGACCATGGAGTGCATCATCACTCCAGCGCCTGCAGTGGTACCTGGACTCCGAGAGCATTATCGTGCCAGAGCAAGCCGGCTTCAGAAGCTACAAGAGTACAGAAGACCAGACAACACACCTTGCACAGGTCATAGAAGACGCCTTTCAAGATCAGAAGGTGACATTAGCAGCCTTCATTGACCTACAGAAGGCTTTCGACAAGGTGTGGAAGGATGGTCTCCTTGTGAAACTCAGTCCTTCGCAGTGGCATCCAAGGGAACATGTACCGGTGGACCAAGTCATACCTGCACAATCGCAGAGCCCGTGTGACAGTGGATGGGTACTGTGGCCAAAAAGTGCTGCTGCGTCAGGGGGTGCCACTGTCACCGACCCTGTTCATACTCTTCATCAACGACCTTGTGCCAGAGCTACCAAAAGGAGTCCACGCAGCCCTGTACGCAGATGACCTGGTACTCTGGTGCACAAAAGAGTATGCAACAACTGCTACACACAGGATGCAGTTAGCCCTGGACAGGCTGACAGACTGGACCAACAACTGGTGTGTGACCATCAACACAGAAAAATCATCAGCCACACTCTTCTCTCTCTCCAACAAAGCAAAGGCAGGCAACCTAACACTGGGCAACACCCCCCTGCGGTATGAAGACCAACAGACATACCTGGAAGTCACCCTTGACAAGAGGCTGACGTGGAAGCCGCACTTCGGGAACGCAGAAGCGAAAGCTAGAAGAAAGCTGAACATCATGAGGAAGCTGGCTGGAACACAATGGGGAGCCAGTGAAAAGATCCTCAAAAGTGTATATCATGGCACAGTGAGACCACACCTTGAGTACGGATCCAATGCATGGTTGACGGCAGCCCAGTCACACCAGCAGACCATTGACAGAGTTCAGAACAAGGCACTGTGTATCATCACCGGCGCAATGAAATCCACACCAATTGAAAAGATGGAAGAGACAACAGGCATCCCACCCCTGCACATGAGAAGAGATTGCAAAGCCTTGATACAGTCCACAAAGGTCAAGTCTTTCAAAGATCATCCTATGAACGCCAGGATGAAACAACCAACCTCAGGGAGACTGAAAAGATCAAGCTTTGTGAAGGAGACGAGAGCACTGCAGAGAAAACACCAGGCAAAGCTCCCTGCGCAGGTAGAAGCTCTGAATCCTGCTAGCAACCTTCCACCCTGGGAAAGTAAGCCTGAAAACATCATTTCTTCCACGGTACCCTACATCACCACCAAAGATGAGCACAGCACTGTGAGCAAGAAAGCCCTGACACTGGCCATGCTCGAAGAAAAGTATCCCCAGGAAGCATGGATACGGGCATACACCGATGGATCAGCCACAGATGCAGTTCAGAATGGAGGGGCTGGGGTGTACATTCAGTGCCCAAACGGAAAATGGCAGGCTGAGGCAGTACCAACAGGCCTTCACTGCACAAATTACAGAGCTGAGGTGGAAGCCCTGGTCCGCGCTGCAAACACCCTTATTGGCACTGCAGACCCTGATGCCCAGATTGTCTTCCTGACTGATGCCATGTCTGTCCTTGAGGCAGCAACAGCAAGCAAACTGCCACGTCTACAAGAGGCACTGCAAAACATCAAGTGCACCATTCTGGTGCTGCAGTGGATCCCTTCACACTGTGGCATCTATGGCAATGAAGAAGCTGACAGAATGGCAAAATTGGGCGCAGAAAAAGAACAAGACGAAAATGGAGTCAGCTTCACAGAGATGAAGACCATCATTAAGTCTGTGTACAAAACCACCACAAAGGCCCCTAGACAGTTACCATCAGCTGTCCAGACAAGAGCAGGTGACCATCTTCCGTCTGAGGACCGGGCACAACCGACTCAATTTCCACCTGCACAGACGCTTCCACTTCGTGCCAGCTCCCCTGTGCCCTTGTGGAGAAGCAGAGCAGACCACGGAGCACATCCTCCAGGACTGTGGGAACCATCAGCTGCTGAGGGAGGAGATATGGCCGAAGCCCGCTACTCTACAAGAGAAACTGTACGGCCTGTGGAGGTGCTACAGAAGACCACAGATTTCATTTTGAGAGCCAAACTCCAAGTGTGACGGGTTCGAGAAGAAGAAGAAGAAGAAGATTTGACAATGACTCTACTTCGTTCTATAAATACAACGCTTTTAGTACGAGAGACAGTTAAACATAGGTTGACTCGCAAACGGCTGGGTAGAATAAATAAGTGCGATCCCAAATGCTGTTAAATTTCATTAGGTGTGTCGACAAGGGATAACAAACACAAATGGTGCTGAAATGTGTCTTTCAAATTTACGCGTAATGGTACTTAAAAGGGACAATAACGTTGATTCAATTCACTTCAATTCTATTCCATT
>BTPG01000004.1:137020816-137219488 GCA_036245525.1 Semisulcospira habei | reverse complement strand
TTTTTGACTTATTCCCTGATCCCCTGTTACCTTGACCTTTGTGAGAGGTCACTCAAATTGGTATGTTTATAAGGTCTTGCCACAACGTATCCTTGGGGTAAGTTTGAAGACTGTGGTTTGAACAGTCTCCGAGAAAATGCCAATGTTAAAATTTTACCACAGACGACTGCGGACAGACAATGGACGATGGATAGACAACCACTGGACCAAAACATAGTAACTTTTGCTTCGCATGTGAGCCCAAAACATGAGTGACATGAGATATAAACCCTCATGAGCCCCCGCAACTGCGGGGGCTCATGAGGATTTATGTCTCTTGCACCTGGGTAGCGTTCACTTTGCCCTGACAGTGAAGGGGTTGTAGTAATGTTGATTTGAGGCAAAGAAAGGCCATACACGTTCAACATCAATACACACTCTAGTGTCAGAGAACGTACAGGTTCTCAAGCCTAGAAATAAATAAATGTGCTGGCGATTTGGGGGAGCGGTAAGGTCCGGAATCACGGACCAGCATGCACTACTGTACACAGACTCATGTACATGTATGTATGAAAGCCGCTGCTTGGGAAACTGGTACATGGCTAAAGCTGCAAAAGAGTTTTTCATGGGCGGCAATGGAGCAGAATGAATATCCATGCACACAAGCAAAGCTGTGAAGAATATCTTCCAAAATTCTCCGCAAGCCTGCTTAACCCTGTTAGCCCCAAGGTCCCATTTCTCAAATTTCGGAGGTGTTGCCTAACGACTATGTGCCAGTAGTAAGAGATGGATTGACCATGATAATTCAAGGGTAGTGCCAGATGAGCTTGCGCCAAGCTCATCTGGTACTACCCTTGAATTATCATGATCAATCCATCTCGTGCTGCAGGGTCCCGGGGCTAAAAGGACTAAGGATAACAAAATTCCATAAATATGGTCCATAAATACTTGGGAAAAAATACAAAATTCCTGTAGATAGATACAAGGGCAAAAGGAGGCAGTTGTGATAATAAAAAGTCAGGCCAGGGGCCAGGTGCAGCAGCCTAAGCGCCACAGGGGTGCCAAAAACTTTTTTTTCATTTTGAGGCATTTTTTTTTTTTTTTTTTTTTTGGGGGGGGGGGGGGGGGGGTGGTGGTTGTATTTTGGTGCTTCACCTTCAGTATGGAAATGAAAGTTATACTTTATTCTACTAGTGAAAAAATGGGTTAGATTTGTTGAAGCTGTTTCTGTAGAAAAGATTTTCTGTCTTTCCGTCTGCCAACATCCACCCATATAAAACTGCTACACAAAGGCAGAATTGCAGCATGAATACAAGAGAGCAAGAGATTCACAAACAACTTGTTTAGGAGACACTTTGCCTGGGAAACCAACATAATACTTGTAGGTTTCAAACTATAGATAGGTGTAGGACAATCAATCACTCAACGACCACAACTACACACAATACACAATTCTGCCACCACTGTGAAGCATGCACGCACGTCATCAACCACTTTCACATTAACTCTTCACTTGTTGGGAGCGGTTTATGTCGATCATCGCAACAAAAACCGCTACTGACACGCAAAGGGTTAATTCATTTACCAGAACAGGAGGAAACTGTAGAGTAGAGCAAAAATCTAACTGAATTGATGACCCATTTCAGCATTAACCCCATCACTGCCAACAAAAAAGCGAATGTGATCTACATGCAAGAGGCATAGATCCTCATGAGCCCCCGCAATTGCAGGGGCTCATGAGGATCTGCGCCTCTTGCTGAAATCACTTTGTATCCATAATCGTGGGGCAGCTGGAGCTCTTTCGCATTGATTGAACTGACACAGATTTCAGACGTACAATGAACATATAAAGGCAGCGAAGGGGTTAACAGGTTTTAAGTTAAAATAGGGGATGTCAGTGCTAGCTCACCCATTACGTCCTGAGGCTGATTTTGTAACATTTGCTTATTGTCCCATGAAGGCTACATTACAGAGTAGGAGATAGATCAACTGTTTCACCTAAAGGGTGGTACCAGAATAGCATGGCGCCTCAGGCGGCAAGCTATTCTGGCACCACCCGTGAACTATCAGTCAAATTTATTTCAAGCAATATCAGGATGAAAAGGGTTAACATTGATATGAGTAGATGAGAGGGGGAAGGTGAGAGTGAGGGAGTCTGATGGGGTGGATGCAGGGAGGTTGAGGGAATTATGGTATCTAATGATAAAAATGAGAATCAGAGAAATAAAAGAATCTGTGTCAAGGATGATCAGCATGAAAACATTGCAGTGAAGAGCTGACAAGAACTCAACATTTCTGATTTAGACTCTATGAAAATTATCAAACACGTAGGAGAAAGTAACGATAAACACTAAGAAAACCTGTTGCTGAAGGAAAAAAAAAGCACAGATACTTTCGCTTTGTTGGCTTTTAAGCCGCTGCTATAAAAAACAAATTTCAGAGAAAAACAGTCCATTTTTAGAAGTTGATGAATTTTGTGTTAAATTAATAGTTATCATCACTTGAAATTGCTCTGACCCCCTCACAGCCAGTGGTTACTGATTGCAATTTTGAAACCATTGCAAACGTGACAAAAGTCTGTCCATGTGACACAGAAGTGATAAAACAGAAACAGGAAGAGACAAAGAACTTCATGAGCCCCCGCAATTGCGGGGGCTCATGAGGTTCTTTGTCTCTTGAAGAAGTCTGTTTGTCTGTTGAAGTACTTTGCATGTTCTTTGCATATTCTTGGCAGTGAAGGAGTTGCCCTACCACGAGACTAGATTGCAACTGAGCAGAAATTGGAGCAATTTTCAGAGTACCTGCACCAAACAGAAAGGGACAGGTTGAGCCCAGGAGGACAATAGATGAAGTAAAAGGCACAAGTCGCAGTGAGTAGAAGCGAAGAAGGGTTTTCTGAAACACTTACCGGGCGGGCGGACACGGGCCTAGTAAAAGCAGACTGAATGGAAAGAAAAGTCAGCTACTTCAAACGGAAAATAATACACGTACATACAAGCAGCTCAAAGATACCAAAGCGCTAAATAAAGATTGACTAGAGTGCGTTTCTATCCCTCTGAACCACGCTGTCAATAACCCATTTAACCTGAACGCCCTACCGCAGGAGATGGATCGACCATGACAATTCAAGGGTAGTGCCAGATTAGCATGACGCCTGACAGCACCATGCTAATCTGGCACTACCCTTAAATTGTCATGGTTGATCCATCTCCTGCAACTGGTACACAGTCAGATGACACCTCCAAAATGTGGCTGTGCTGTTAAATGGGTTAACAAATGCATGTAGCCACCAGCACTTTAAACAGTAGCAGTGGCTTACATGCCCTAAACCAACTGAAACATTTACGTCATACCACTAACAACTCTTTTTGAATTATATCCCAACAAAGGGAGGAAACATAATTTTGCATCTGATTTCTGTCCTTTCACTTTTGGGAGCTCGCATTCACAAACCATACCAGTGAGCCAAGTTTTCAAGCTTATGAAAATTAATTTGGTACAGGAGAGTGGATCACTTCTTCCCATAAAAGATTCAAAGAAAATTCACTGTTTAACCCATTCAGCCCTGGCGCACTACAGCAGGAGGTGGGTCGACCAACATAATTCAAGGGTAGTGCCAGATTAGCTTGGCGCCTGTTGACACCAAGCTAGTCTGGCACTGCCCTTGAATTATCATGGTCGATCCATCTCCTGCAACTGGTACATAGTCATTAGATGATACCTCCAAAATTTGGAAAATACGGCCATCAGGCTGAATGAGTTACCAAATGTCATATTCTTATACTTACATTCTAGAAAATGTTTTCTAAACTATGTGGTTCACCGAAACAGAAAATGCACTTTACAAATTCAGAACAGTACTGATCAACACTGCGAGAGTAAAAATAAGACATATATAGCGCTCTCATCTGAAGGAGTACTACCCACTAGAAATAAAGAAGTTACATGTTTCTTGCTTGACACAATAATCATGCGCTCAATCTCATTTTTGACAGAATAATCATGCACTCAATCTCATTTTTGACAGAATAATCATGCACTCAATCTAATTTTTGACAGAATAATTATGCACTCAATCTCATTTTTGCCGTTGATGAACAACTGGCATAAACTATGTGTACGATCAAACCTGGAACTCACAGGATACTGTGCACTGACCACAAACCCGTGCACATGTTAAACCTTGGTTAGACTTTCAATCACGGACTTGCGCTTTGCGGACGACATTGATGGCCTTGCAGGAACAGAGAAGGAGCTAGCTCAGCTGGTGGAAAAGCTGGACAGTACAGCCATTGCGTATGGGATGGAAATCAGTGCAGAGAAGACCAAACTGATGACAAATAACACCAGTGGCATTGGCACCGACATCATGATTGAAAGCCAAAAACTGGAAACAATTAATAAATTCAAATACTTAGGAGCCATTGTGACAGATGAGGGATCAAAACCAGAAATACTGTCCAAGACTGCGCAGACAACAACAGCACTGACAAGATTGAAGACCATATGGAAGGACAGAAACATCACGCTCTGCTCCAAGATCAGACTGATGCGCCCCTTGGTCATCTCAGTGTTCTTGTATGCCTGTGAGTCATGGACCCTCACAGCAGACCTTGAAAGGAGGATACAATCCACTGAAATGAGATGTTTTCGAAGGCTGCTTGGCATTTCATACAGAGATCACATCACGAACGAGAAAGTGGAAAGCTGAATCAGGCAAGCCATCGGGCCCTATGAAGACCTATTAGCCATTATGAAAAACTGCCAACTGAAGTGGTATGGGCATGTCACGCGTTCAGCAGGGCTTGCCAAAACAATCCTGCAAGGCACTGTGCAAGGAGGACGAAGGAGAGGAAGACAGAGGAAAAGATGGGATGACAATATCTCAGAGTGGACAGGACTGAGGCTGGGCGATACGATAAGAATGGCAGAGAACAGAGAGGAATAGAGGGAGCTGGTTGCCAAGTCATCAGTGGTGCCCCAACGATCGGCAAGACTACGGGATATAGATAGATAGATAGATAGATAGATAGATAGATAGACTTGCAAATATTGAACGTCTAAGACAATGCTTGGAATTTAGTACAACATGCATTGATTTTAACCCCCCTGTGCATGCATCCACCAGAATCCAAAACATCTTCTGCGTCATCACCACCCCAAGTAAGTTTATGCCTTGCTGATATTAACCTTTTTAGCCCTAAGGTCCCATTTCTCAAATTTTGGAGGCGTTGCCTAACGACTATGTACTAGTTGTAGGAGATAGTTATTTGGGTTTAACGCCAAGCAGGCGACTAAGGCCAAGTTGTAGGAGATGAATTGATCATGATAATAATTAATTCAAGGATAGTGCCAGATGAGCTTGGTGCCTTCAGGCGCCAGCTCATCTGGCACTACCCTTGAATTATCATGATCAATCCACCTCCTGCTGAAAGGTCCCAGGGCTAAAAGGGTTAAATGACAGTAATCAGGACCTCAGTCCTGGAGCCCCATAAAACTGAGGCCCCTGCAAGGGTTACCCTACAGCAGGGGCCTCATGAGGATCTATGTCTTTAACAGTTGGATTGTGTTCACATTTTCTTGGCAGTGAAGGGGTTAACAGTACCAGTGACTGCATGCATAAGGGGTTAAAACCTACATCCTGAAACTCAAATAAATGTTTTCTCTCATTCTGAATCAACACCTGTGTGGGTGTGCGTGTGGAAAGAGACAGATAGGGAATGTAAATAAAACACAAATTACAATAAATCTGAAAAGGTATGCAAGGAATTTCAAGCTGTTAAAACAATGGGTGACTTAAACACAACTGCACCTTGAATGTACGACCCTGGAATATGCATACGAGTCATTACATCTCATGATGACTGACTTCAAATAGTGGACTAAAAAACCAGTAGATTCACAGTCATACTGTTATGATTTTGTTGTAACATATGTAGACTAGCTGTAGCTTCAAAATAATGCACTAAAGATTTCAGGGTCTACAAAGGCACAAAGTATTTCTAGTTTTGTACTGCAAAATTACAGTCAATACTGTATAACAGTACTACTGACTACTACACATGCATAATAGATGTAAGTGTGCACACTGGTTGCCTCCCTCGATCCGCTATACACAATTGTGCACAGCAGATCAAGGGAAGCAACCAGTATAATATGTGTTCACAGTAAAATTTACATTAAGTGAAAGTCCACAACTTTATCCAGTTAAAAGGAAAGAAACAAGAACTCCCAAGAGAGTGTTTGGGTTTGGGTTTGAAGAACTTGTAAAATAGACCAACAGCAAAAATGTTAACACTTTGCGTGTTGGTAGCGATTTTTGTTGCGATAATTCCTACAGGAATCATCGCGACAAAAAACGCTACCGACACGCAAAGCGTTAACAACCTCTCCATAATGCAGCATCTACTGGTATTAGCTATAGAGTCTAACTGTGTTATACACATTTTCATTATTGTGTGCAGAGTGTATAAGCAAAAGTCCCCCTGGCAGCCTTAGCAGGCCTGTGCACAGCTGTGACCGATCCAGGTAAGACCAGCGTTAGCCTAAAGACCTTTAACTACCCATACTGACTCTGGAGGCAGGGACCTGTTTACATCATATACGATTCTGCATGTACTGGTGCACATAATACTGTGGCTGACCTGTAAGAAGGAACATGTCTAAACATTCTAGACCTAACTACAGGAACATGCTAACTAGGCTTCTAGCACTGCACTACTGAATTCTAAAGATATTAACTCATTCAACCCCGACGATATCAACTCATTCATCCCAGACACACCACAGCAAGACATGGATTGAGCGTGATAGTTCAAGGGTGGTGCCAGCTATTCCGGCACCACCCTTGAACTATCATGCTTGATCTGTCTCTAGAATTGTAATACCGTCCTTCAGAGGGCAATTTGATAATCTAGGGATTTCGGTCCTGGGGTAGAATGTGTTAAATCAGTGCATACACCACATGACACATAATTTCACACAAAGTCTGATAGGTTAAACCGTCTACCCTACCTTTGCGCGGCCAGCAATTTTAGCGGAAATTTCCTGGTTCCTACGACTCTGCTGCTGAATCGATCTCATCATGGGGTCGTGGCAGACAATGCCTGGAAACATACCACACAATCAAATAAAGACTGCGCAAAAGAATCAAGCCATTCAGCATTGACCCAGAACAACATGACCATGATACATTAGAACCTGTTTCAACCCACTTAACCCCAGATCCCCTACAGCAGGAAATGGCTTGACCATGATAATTCAAGGGTAGTGCCAGATTGGCTTGGTGCCTGAAGGCACCAAGCTAATCTGGCACTGCCCTTGAATTATCATGGTCAAGCCATCTCCTGCAACTGGTTCGTTATTCATCAGGCAACACCTCCAAAATTTGAGAAATGGGACCTTGGGGCTAAAAGGGTTAAGCAACCATCTCTCTGTGAGGAAAAAAGTGGTCTTCAGACTTAAAGAGCAAAAAGTTTCACCTGTTCACCTGTCATTAAAGACCATCATTTAGGTGGCTATAGCTGTGACTGTGGCTGTAACCACCTAAATGATGGTTTATAATGACAGATGATCTGTCATCAGGTGAGCCCTTAAGACAGGTTCTGCTGTAGTTCACGCCTCACTGGATTGAGTGTAAGAAAACTGGCTGCTGACCTGCTAAGCTGAAGAGGTCGCACAGCATGTTTCCTTTGATCTTGAGGTCCAGTGGACTGTCACTGGAAAAAAAAGTCAACATTTCAAAAAATGTTGCTGTTTCTTGAACACATGTATCACAGACTGTCACAAGAAAAACAAAAACATTCCATCCCTTAGGCCTTTCTGTCCACAAGAGGCATAAATTTACATGAGCCCATGCAGTCCAGACATTTCTCAAAGTGTGCTACAGTTAATTTAAGATACAGTAGAAGTAAAACCTGTTTATAAGCAACCGCCTTTTCTGCAAGGGCAAAGTCATCTTTAAAGACATGAAGTTTTTAATCTTTTCAGCTCCGAGGCCCCATTTCTCAAATTTTGGAGGTGTTGCCTAACGACTATGTACCAGTTGTAGAAGATGAATTGATCATGATAATTCAAAGGTAGTGCCAAATGAGCTGGGCGCCTTCAGGCGCCTTGCCATCTGGCACTACACTTGAATTATCATGATCAATCCATCTCCTGCTGCAGGGTCCCGGGGCTAAAAGGGTTAAGGACAAAAAGTGTCACCTGTCATTAAAGGCCATCACCTAAATGAAGGTCTTTAAAGACAGATGGTCTCGTTGTGGAAAGCAAGTTCTGCTTGATAACATACCAAGCCAGAGAGGGAGACAGATTGACCTCAAGAACCCACGGCTTCATCGTGTCGTCGACCAAGATGTCAAATCCATACAGTTCTGAAACGTAAAATTCAACACGTGTCAGTCCGGGAGTCAAAGCTCACGCTACAGCTCAGGAGTAAGATCATGATAACTCAAGGGCAGTGTGAGAACCGCTTGGCGCCTAAAGACTACAATATAACACTGTACAAGAGACAGGTCAACCATGATAGTTCAAGAGTGGTGTTCAGACAAGCTTGGCATCTAGAGGCGCCAAGCTATTCTGCCACCACCCTTGAATGATCATGATAGATCAAATTTGTATGGCATTGTGTCAGGGCTGATTCAGTTTCATCATTCAAAGTTTACCATGAATGCTCTATGACTCCAGCACACCAGCACAAAAGGACAGCAACAAACTAACCAAAGCAGTTCCCCTTGTATGGCATGAACATCTTGCATGCCGTGGCAATAGACAGCTCCACAGACAGCAGTGTTTTGATCACCACGTCTTCGATCCTCATCATGAGAGCTGCACACACACAACAATACATCAGAGGTAAATCACAGGTGCACCCCCCCCCCCCCACCACCACCAGCCATTATCTTTATATCTCACCAATATAAAAACAAAACATTGCCAATCTAAAGGAAAACATTTGTTGCTTAACTCTTTCGAGATGTGCCTCATCCGGATTCGCGGCTTTATGCCGCGAATCCGGATGCGGCACGTCTCGAAAGAGTTAACCCTATCACTGCCAGTGGACGCGGATTGTGCTTTTCAAATCATTGCAAATTCAACGTCAAAGATCCCTAGACATCAAAGGAACAAGGATACAGAGTGGTTATGGCAAGAGGCATAGATCTTCATGAGCCCCTGTTGCGGGGGCTCATAAAGATCTATACCTCTTGCAGTTGGGCAGTGTACAATTTTCCTTGGCAATCAAAGTGGCATAGATCTTCATGAGACCCTGCAACTGATTGGGCCTATGCGATGTGCTGTAAAAATCATTAACACAAAAACTTTTCTTTTTATTTCAGTAAATACCTAGCTCTTTGACTGTCGGTAATGTTTTTTTGTCTAGCTGATTCCTGCACGAATCACCTTCACAAAAAAGCACTACAAACAGCCAACTGTTAAGTGTGTTTTTTTTTTGGTCTTTGTTGGTTACATTCTCTGCCTTAATCACTTTCAATATCTTTTTTCTCTGTTGGTTATTTTCTTTAAGAAAAAAGCCCAAACCTGCTGTATCTTTGCCCATGGAGCGGAGGTAACGAAGCATGGCACCCATCGACCACTTGTTGCCGTAGTCTTCAACATCTGGGTCATCATTTCTATAGCAATGCACAAACAAAACGTACAATTCTAAATCCATGAGAACTGACTGGCATGTTCTACTGTACATAGTGTGATATAAATACTCTCATTATTAACCCATTACATCCTGAGGCTGATTTTAAAAAAATCTGCTTATTGTTCTACGAAGGCTACATAACAGATTAGAAGATTTGTCAACCATTTTAGTTCAAGGGTGGAGCCAGAATAGCTTGGCGCCTTAGGCACCAAGCTACTCTGGTGCCACCCTTGAACTATCATAGTCAAATTAATTTCAAGCAGGAGCGTATCAGGATGAAAAGGGTTAATTTGTTACAAAATAGAAAAGGCTAGCACCCAAAATAGTAGCTCAACAAATAATTACTTGACGTAGTCGTTGCTCTTCTTGTTCACGCTGTAGTTTGTCAGATGCATGCACTGGTTCCGCAGGTACTTGGTTGCTCTCTCATATTTCACAGTCGCAAATCTGCAAAGAGACGGAAAAAGCGTCATGTACATTACACTACAGAGTCAGCTGGAGATATAGTCAGGTACCTGAGAGCCATGAAGTCTGATACCTGCCAGCCATTATTCGTGTTCACAATCATGTGGTGATGTATAATTACATAGACTTGTGATTTGTCCATTGGATGTCTGTAGTGTGTTTGGTTGAGGTGATTCCTTCAGGAATATAAATACTCTCATTATTAATCCATTACATCCTGAGGCAGACTTTTAAAAATTAATTTTTCTCTAAAATGTATTTAAAAAAAAACAACTTACCGATTGCATTACTATATCATATGGAAGATACCCTTTAGCCTACTGATTTCAGCCTAAGCGTTTGTTGTGTCCCTTGCACAACTGGGGAGGAGACACCGGGGATCCATGCCTAGGAGCCCTGGATGGCCTCCCCTTCCCTCCCTATCCGGTCACGTGCTGGGCGGAAGCCCGCCAGTTTTACTATTAGCCGACAGGCGGCAAGTGGGGCAATAGGGAGGGTCCTCCAAGTAATGCCATCGAAAAGTATTTTTCGAAAAAAATACATTTTAGAGAAAAATTCATTTATTTTCTCAAAACCCTTACCGATGGCATTACTATATGGAAGAATAATGAAAAGGAGGAGGGTGCCGCCCCCTTGAACACCCTGCGAGGCATAAGCCCCGAAGGCCCCAAATGGAGCACTCCCGACGATTTCAGCTAAGAGTTACATTGGCGCGAGGAGGGTGTGCTGGGCTGCGGAGATGTCCCCCACCAGTGTCAGGGAGTCACGCTGGCCGGATAGGTCGCGGAGGTAGAAGCAGGCGAAGGTGGAGTTGGTCCGCCAGCCTACCACCGCCACAATGTCTTTCACTGAGCAGTTGCGGTCAAATGCCACGCTGGTGGCTACTGCTCGCACTTCGTGTGCCCTGATATGCAGCCTCTTATCGCCATCAGGTGATATGCAGACCGAATGACCCACCACAGCCAGGACGAAATCAGCAGTTGCGGTCAAATGCCACGCTGGTGGCTACTGCTCGCACTTCGTGTGCCCTGATATGCAGCCTCTTATCAAGTCAGGTGATATGCAGACCGAATGACCCACCACAGCCAGGACGAAATCGTCTGTGCTGAGATATCAGGCCTGCCCGGTGATAGGGGCAGGAAGAGGCGGGAGCACCCCTGGTGGCGCGGCTTTGTGCGACACAGGTAAATCCTCAGCGCCCAGACCGGGTCCTGCTGGCAGGACCCGCAGGATTGATCCGTACCTCGGATGGTAAGCACCTGGGGCGCGACCGACGGAGGCCGGTTTTTGGCCAGAAAGGACAGGTCGGTGAGGAGCTGCGCCGAGCCATCGGACCTGAACTGCAAACAGGCAGGATGCACCGAGAGGGCATGTAACTCGCTCACTCGGGACGAAGTGGCGAGGGCCAGGAGAAAACAAGTCTTCCGGGTCAGGTTGGAGAACCGCGCCAAGGGCAGGGGTTCGAAGCAGTCCGAGTTTAGCCAAGTCAGCACCCAGGCGAGGTCCAAACGAGGGATGAGCGAATGGGAGACTGGCCGTCGGAGCTCAAAGTGGGCCATGAGGTCCGAGAGGTCCTTGCAAGCGCCTGGATCTGGGAGGCCCAGGTGGCGGTAAGTGTCTGAAATCATGGCCCGGTATCCCCTGATGGTAATCAGCGCTAAGCCCTGATCGGCGAAGAGCCACAGGAAGAAATCCGCCATTTGGGGGGTAGTCAGATCTGTGGGGGGGATCCGCTGGGCGGTGCACCAGGACTGGAAGACCCGCCATTTCCCTTCGTAGACATTTCTGGTAGAAAGTCTGCAGGCTGCTGCGATCACCTCCACCGCCGCACCCGAGAAACCTCTGTCAGCGAGGGCTTGCCGTACAACCTCCAAGTGTGTAGGAGGAGCCGCTCTGGGCACAGGTGGAAGAGAGCATGTCAGGGCTGCTGGAGCATCGAGGGCGGGGTGGGGAGCTTCAGGGGTGGGTCCGTCGCTAGAGCGTGGAGGTCGGTGGTCCAGCTCTTGGCCCAACTGAAGGGGGCCACCAGCAAGAGAACTGCAGAGCATCCCTGAAGTTTCCGTAGGATCTTGGGCACCAGGAGGATGGGGGGTAAGCATAAGCAACCAACCCATTCCAAGGGATAGAGAGCGCGTCTACCGCCTAGGCGAGGGGGTCTGGGACGGGCGAGACAAAGAGCGGGAGCTGCTTGTTCCACCTGGTGGCAAAGAGTTCGATTAGAGGCGTCTCCCACCAAGCGCATATCAGGCGAAAGATGTCCAGGCGCAGCGACCGCTCTGTGTGGAAAAGCTGGCTGCGCCGGGAGAGGGAGTCCACGAGGATGTTTATGCAGCCCGGGATGTGGCGGGCCTGGAGAGCAATGCCCCGGTCCCTGCACCAGAGCAGGAGATGGTAAAGGAGGATGCACAGCGAGGGCGAGCGAGTGCCCCCCTGGTTCTGTATGTAGGCCACCACCATCGTCTTGTCAGAGAGAACTACGACCTCCTGGTGCCCCAAAGCTCCTGCCAGGCGCTGAGGGCTAACCACACCGCCTTCAATTCCAGCCAGTTGATGTGCTTGCCGTCGAGTTCCCGGGGTCAGAGGCCCGAGGCAGAGACAAAGTCCGGTAAAAGGTGCGCCCCCCAGCCCGACTGGCTCGTGTCCATGCAGATGGACCACCACGCCAACCACGACAGGTCCGTCCACCGCTGGAGGTGGGGCCGGACCAGTGGAAGAACTGGGACCAGGTCTGCCAGACCGCCGGAGGATGGGTGCCAGTGAGGGAGAAGGTGTAGCTGTAGCGGGCAGGGGATAGAGCCTGCCGAGGGGTAACAGATCCGCCGCCGCACTGAGGACTCCCAAGAGCTGTAACCAGACCCTGGCTGGGAACGAGTCCCCGAGCTCCATCTGACGAGCAAGCTCAGCTATCTTCTGCCCCCGCGCCACTGGGAGCTGCACCAGGTTGAGGTCGGTCAGGAATTCCATGCCCAAGTGGATGAACCTGCGCAAAGGCGTGAGATCTGACTTGCCCAGATTGACCAGAAACCTGAGCCGGCGGAGAAGGGAGAGGAGAGTGTCCCTGTCCTCTTCCAGGGCCACAGCGATCTGGTTGCGAAGGAGCATATTGTCCAGGTAATTGGAGGCTGGGCTCAAGGACCGCTGCCGGAATCTGGCCACCACCGCGTCGAGAAGCCTTGTGAAGACCCAGGGGCTGATGTATCGGCCGAAGGGGAGCGCCCGGAACTGGTACACGACCCCGTGAAAGGCGAAGCGCAGATATCGGCGGGTGGCCGGGTGAATGGGAACATGGAGATACGCGTCTGCCAAATCGAGGCTTACCGCGAAGTCCATAGGCTGAACTGCCGACCGAAGGACCCTGGCTGTCTCCACTTGAAAGTGCGGCGTGGAAATGTACCTGTTTAGTGCTGACAGGTTGATGACTGAGCGCCACTTGCCACCGGGCTTGGGACGATGAACAGATGGCTGTAGAAGGCTGGCGAGTCGTGTCAAGAGACTACCTCCGTGGCCGCCTTGCGAAGCAGGGTACCTACCTCTCCGAGAAGGGCGTCTGCCTTGAGCGGGTCGCCCGGTAACTGGAGCGCTGTGGAGGTCCTGCCGAGGAAGGGGGGGGCACTGGGGCCGGGAAGGACGCTCCCGCCGGTAGAAATCCCAGAACTGGGACCAACGTTCTTCCCTCCAAGTGGCACATACGTCACACGTCTGACAGGAAGTACAGCCCGAGAATGAGAGGCAGACCTCGTGGGCGTCCGTGGGCCACTGAAAGTCCCCGCAGCGAAGGTAGGTCTTCATCCGTGCACTCGCCATACCACTAACAAAGCCAGACCAAAGTCACTTCACATGCAGGAAGGCACAAGATATTCCAAACAAGCACACTAGCAAGAGTCCAAGTAGGAACCACAAAGTCCGAGAACGAAGCAGGACCATACACAGTCACAAAACGCAGATAGGCCGAAACACAACCGAACATGGTCGGCTAAGTGTAAAACTGGCGGGCTTCCGCCCAGCACGTGACCAGATAGGGAGGGAAGGGGAAGCCACCCGGGGCTCCTAAGCATGGATCCCCGGTGTCTCCTCCCCAGTTGTGCAAGGGACACAACAAATGCTTAGGCTGAAATCAGTAGGCTAAAGGGTATCTTCCATATAATAATGCCATCGGTAAGGGTTTTGAGAAAACAAATCTGCTTATTGTTCTACGAAAGCTACATAACATATTAGGAGACATATCAACTATTTTAATTCAAGGGTGGTGCCAGAATAGCCTTAGGCGCCAAGCTATTCTGGCACCACCCTTGAACTATCCTTCAGGAATCACCTCGACCAAACAAGCTACTGACAGCCAAAGGGTGAAACAAGATGAAGATTTCATCCCAGAGTCTACCGTATTGTTTGGAGCTCACCTGTGCTTTTCTTTTAGGAACATTCAGAGTTGTTTGTACTTTTAAGCTTCTCCTGCTGATCCATTTCCCACCTCTCCTCTCTAAGCCTTCCTCTCTAAGCCAACCTCTGATCAACACACATGCCGGAGCATACAAATAAAGACGGACACATGGCGCTTCCCGCCATTAGTACGCTCTGTGGGCTAAAGTAGCAACAGGAATTCGGAAGATGAATAGCATGAGCAGCAAAATGACGTCATTATAAGCTTCACATCATTCCATCGCTAGTCTCACGACACAGTGTACAAAGTGATGAATTTGATGTTTACCACACTCATTCGAAAGGCACGCAGCCTCTTCCAGGGCTGATTGTTTTGTTCCGCACAGCCTCTACTAGGGCTGACTATTTGATGGGAGCATTTAATTAGGTATCGGTCACAAAATTTTGTATTGATTTGCATGGTACAAGACATACACATTGACGTAGCTAACGGATACCATATTGTTTGGAGCTCAAATGCGTTTTTCTTTTAGGAACATTCACAGTTCATATTCATATTTTTAAGCTTATCCTTCTGATCCATTTCCTCCTCTCCAACCCAACCTCTGATCAAAACACATCGGCACACACAAATAGAGCTCTGTGGGCTGATATAGCGACAGGATTCTGAAGAGGAAGAATAACACGAGCAGCAAAATGACGTCACTATAAGCCTCACATCATGGCATCGCTAGTGTAGACAGTGACGAATTTGATGTCAATTCAGAAACATTGTATAACACTGACATCTGGTGCTTTGCGACAATTTAGAAACATTGTGTAATAGTGACATGTTTGGCGACGAATAAAACAACAATTACGAATTCAAATGCGGGTCAACTGACTTTATATAAACAGCAATTTTTCTCCTTAACGAGTTGACCATTTAAAATATGCCCGGAGGCTCTCCGAAATACATCTCAATCAAAGCATTTTCTAAAGTTTCAGGCCTGTACATACACAAACACCGGAGATACTCTTTTCTACATATACACACACACACACACATGCACGCACGCACGCACACACACACACACGTTTCCTACCATATGTACGTTCAACAGTGCGGTTAGCGTAGCTAAGCATGACATAATTTTTATCATTTTACTTCACTGTCAGAGTCTGATGTGTGCCCGCCTATGTTTGTCATTTACATGCTATGGAACGTGCTCCGACCAGCCCCATCTCAATGTCTACCATATTTTCAATACGGTAGACAAAAAAACCCACAAAATAAGCAAAATATCATTCGGTCAACGTCAGACTTCTGTGCAAGGGCCAAGTAAGGCTGATGCTGACCCTCTGACCTTTTACTAATAGGGCATCCGCTTGACAGCCAAAGAGCCATCTTTATTAGATCTAGTTTCACAATATATTGGTGTGTGATAGTACTCGAGTCTAAACATATTTTACCTTGTCAGCAGTACTCAAGTCTAAACATATTTTACCTTGTCAGTCCCTCTTCATACAAGTACACAACAAGGGGGTCATATGATGTCACAGCCACGTAGATTCGAATATCAAACTTGAATCCTGAAAAATGAAAATGCCCATCATCAGTCCAAAGCCACAGCAAATCATGTCTGACTGCTCAAAAGACTCACTGGACCACAAAAGACAAAAAGGTTATTTTTCTCAATATGGCTAATCATAAGCTCGAGCTATTGCCAGCCTTATACATGCATCACCAACCAAACAGCCACGAATTCATGGCTCTTGACAATGTTTTATACAGCACTGTGCATAACAGAATGTTGCCTTAACCCATTACATCCTGAGGCTGAGTTTTTAGATTTTGCTTATTGTCTTATGAAGGCTACATTAAAAATTAGGACATGGATCCACCATTTTAGTTCTAGGATGGTGCCAGAATAGCTTGGCTGCTGATGCGCCCAGCTATTCTGGCACCACACTAGAACTACCATAGTCAAATTTATTTCAAGCAGAAGTGTATCAGGATGAAAAGGGTTAATGGAAATCACTTTTTTTGCAGCTAGTCAACTTCTGTTGCAGAGACAAAAAAAACAGAAACAACAAGCACAATTTGTATATAAAATATACATAAATATGAATATTGTATATGAAAAAACAAACAACAAAAAAAACCCAACCAAAAACACACACCATGTTCATATTTTTGTTTCATGCATCAATACTTATTTGTCAAACTCAAATTTTCAATTGTGGAGATCACATATCAGTTCAGGAGACAGACTGTCTACAATAGTTCAAGAGTGGTGCCAGAAAAGATTTGTGCCTGTCGGCACAAAACTATTTTGCTCTTTGAAGGTTTTGTTTCGGGACATTACCCCGGACAGAATCTTCAGCTTTCCAAAGGAAGACAATTGGTTTTACAAAATTTAAGTCTCTGTAGTCTATATAAATATGACCGTTATTAAGAACTTCCAAAGTCTCTAGACATGTATGATTGACCTGTGTGACTTTTTAGCTGAACTGTATTTATATCATGTTTTAAGACCCTTTTCTTAGTCTGGCTGACCAGACTTACCCTTCCCGCCGTGACATGGCTTTAGTCGCCTGCTTGGCATTAAACCCCAATAACTAACTAACTATTTTGGCACCACCCTTGAACTATCGTGGTTGATCCATATCCCACTTTCTGCTGAATTTCATTGTTTTATACATACCGTCAATGACAAGAGGGTTGTGGAGGTAGTGACACACAATCAGATTTTCATCCAAGGGCACTTGGTCCGGCTAAAAATAAAAAACAATGGCCATCATCAAGCAATACAAAATGAAAATCCAGACTAGAAAGGTAACTCTCAAGCAAGTAAAATACAGGCAAACAGCTAGCAAAGAATGAAGCACTTTTGGGCAGGAATGTTTTTTTGAAGTAGACAAGACAGCAAGAAAGATGGCTAGCTAACTATCTTTTTGTGGTGGCAACATAAACAATGAACCAAACAACAAACAACGGTTATGTATGAGTAACGCAGATTATTGCTAGCAAAAGGCACAGAGCCTCATAAGCCTCCATAATAGTGGGGCTCATGAGGGTCTATGCCCCTTGTTTTTGGGCCGCCGTGAGATGGCCTTAGTTGCCTGCTTGGCGTTAAACCCAAATAACAAATTGTACAGTATATCATGGCGGTGAAGAGGTTACCCCATTTAACCCCACAGTTATATTGGAGGCGTCACCGAATGACTAACCCGGTAATCCGTGGCTTGTACCAGCCGCAAGAGATGGACCGACCATGATAATTCAAGGGTAGTGCCAGATCAGCTTGGCATCATCAGCTGCCAAGCTAATCTGGCACTACCCTTGAATTATCATGGTCAATCCACCTCCAGCTGTAAGGTGTTGGAGCTAAATGGGTTAATCCCTGTGAACAGTATACCTGTGGCAAAATGCACAATGAGATTGCTTAAATGTATTTTCCACATGATTTACTTACATGATTGACAAGGAAAACTCCACGTCCTCTTGAAGACGCTACAGGCTTGACAATCCAGGGTCCCCTGTCCTTCAGAAACTGGGCTGTAACATTCACCAAATATGATGAAGATGTATTTCTATTGATGATACAGGATACTATTTATCTTTTCACTGCTGAGAAACAGAAAGCCCCATACCCACCACAAGAGACACATGTAAGGGCTCATAAGTTTTTTTTTCTCAAATACTGTTTTCAACCCAAACTTGGTATACCTGATGGTGAGGCGTTTCTACGCATACTCATTTGCACGACCCCTCAGAAAGGTCAAGGGTCACAGGAGGTCAGCAAGTGTTTGAAAAATATCAGTTTTTGATAGAATTGTAGTTTTTTCAAAGTTTTTGCTAACTTTCCCATCAAATTTGAGATATAGGTTGCTGAGTATAAAACATTTGTATGGATACCAATTTAGTCGATCCTGCACAAAGGTCAAGGGTCAAGGAGGGTTGACAAATTTGTGAAAAATGCTTAAATTTTGAGAAAATTTGGCCAACCCTTTACTTATGTTTAGATACTTCAACACTTACTCATTCAGTGACCTGTTGAAAAGATCAAGGTCACACTTATTTTGTGGAGTGGTCACACACGTGAGTCTTAAGGGCTTGATTGTCTTGTTCAGTTTGAAAGTGCTTGTTTGGATGTATTACAAATTGTACTCCATTGTCCCAGAATTAGATTTTAGGTACATAATAAAGTTCACCCCTTGAGTGCCAGTGGATGTAAATTTTACTTTTGAAACCGTCAGCGACCGAAATTACAATTTTAATCTTTATCACGAGGAAGCCAGATGTGAATGGCGCTGGAAAGAGACATATGTATTTTTCTCTAAAATGTATTTTATTATAAAAAAAACTTACCAATGGCATTACTGTATGGAATATACCCCTTAACTTACCCGATTTCAGCCTAAGACCCTTTGTGTGTACCTACACAACAAGGGCTGTAACTCAGAGAGCTGTATCCGGTCATGAGAGCCGTGCACTCCTGCCAGTCTTACACTTAGCGTAGAGGCGGCAAGTGGGGCAGGTGGGAAGGTCCTCCGAGTAATGCCATCGGTAAGTATTTTTAGAAAAAATACATTTTAGAGAAAAATACATTTGTTTCCTCAAAATACATTACCGATGGCATTACCATATGGAAGAATAGGGAAAAGAAGGAGGGTGCCGCCCAAAATCCCCGCCACGGCTAAAAGCTTAGCTTCGAGGGGCAACCTCCCGACGATTTCAGCTAAGGGGTACCTGTGGCGCCTGAGGCGTTCGGAGGGAGTGTTGTGCTGCCGAGGAGTCTCCGACGAGGGCCAGGTTCTCTCGTTGGCTGGAGAGGTCTCGGAGATAGAAGCGGGCGAAGGTGGACTCTGCCCGCCACCCGACCGCTGCAACAATGTCTCTGACTACGCAGTTGCGGTCGAATGCGACGCTGGCGGTGACTACTCTGACTTCGTGAGTCCATATCTGCATTCTCCTGGCCCCCCTGTGGGGAGAGATCTATGTAAGCAGAGCGGATGGTCCATCGCAACCAGGACGTGATCGTCTGGGCGGAAATGCCAGCTCGGCCTGGGGCCGAGGGCAGGAAGAGGCCTCTTCTGAAGGGCTTCACTCTGCGCAGGTAGACTCTTAATGCTCGGGCCATGTCCTGCAGCTGTGATGTCTTGGACCGGCCAAACCTTGCAATGGCGAAGACTCAACACCCGGGGCGCCGCTGCGGGGAGTCTATTCCTGGCCAAGAAGGAAGGATTGGTCAGAAGGTGAACTGATCCGTCGATCCTGAACTGCATGTAGGCTGGGTCCGCCGAAAGGGCATGCAGCTTGCTCACTCTGGCCACTGTGGCACCGGCCAAGAGGAAGCCGGCCTTCCTAGTCACATCTGCGAGGCGGGCCAAGGAAGAGGCTCGACCGACTGGAGTTCAACCAAGGCAGCACCCACGGGAGGTCCCAGCGTGGAACGAGGAATGAGAGAACGGGCGACTAGTCGCTGCAGTGCGAAGTGGGACATCAGGTCTGAGAGGTCCTTGCACACTCCCGGGTCTGGTAGGCCTAAGTGCCGATAAGTGTCTGCCACCATCGAGAGGTAATCACGGATGGTGATCAGGGCGAAGTTCCGCTCAGTAACTAACCGCCACAAGAAGAACTCAGCCAGCTGAGGCATGGTCAGGGCCGTGGGGGAGAGGCGCTGGGACTCGCACCAGGACTGTAGGACCCTCCACTTCCCTTCGTACACTCGGAGGGTGGATGGTCTGCGGACTGCTGTGATCACCTTCACTGCTGCATCCGAGAAACCTCGCGCTGTGAGGGCCTGCTGCACAACCTCCAGGCGTGAAGCAGAAGTCTCTCCGGGCAAGGGAGGAAGAGATTCTGCTTGGGCTGCTCCAGCATCATATGAGGCATGGGGAGCCAGAGAGGAGGGTCGGTGGCGAGGCTCAAGCTCTGTCGTCCACGTCCTGTTCTAACTGAACAGTGCGACGAGCAGTAGGACCGTGTTGCAACCCTGTAGCTTGAGGAGCACCTTGGGCACCAGCACCGAGGGAGGTTAAGCGTAGGCCACGAAGCCCTCCCAGGAGATGGACCGAACGTCCACCGCCCACGCAAGGGGGTCCGGGATGGGTGAGACAAATAGCGGCAGCTGCTTGTTCCATCTGGTCACAAACAGGTCGATCATGGCGTCACCCAGTGAACACAGAAGATGTCCGGCTGTCGGGACCACTCGGTGTGGAGGGGCTGTCCTCGTCGCGAGAGGGAGTCCGTGAGAACATTCAAGTGTCCTGGGATGTGCCGTGTTCGGAGTGCAATTCTCCGATCCCTGCTCCACAGGAAGATCTGGTAAAGTAGCATGCAGAAGGCCAGGGACCGAGTGTCACCTTGCTTCTGAATATAGGCTAGCACCGTCACATTGTCGGACAGGATCAGGACTTCCTGGCCGCGATTCCCAGTTGATGAGCGCCAACCACACCGCCTTCAACTCCAGTCAGTTGATATGCTTGTCTTGAAGGTCCGATGCCCACTGGCCTGTGTCGGTGCTGAATTCCAGCAGTAAGTGGGCACCCCAGCCGACGAGGCTTGCATCCGCGCAAATGGAGAAAGGGGGCGGAGGGGTGAAGAGTGGGACTCCTGTCGCCAACCAAGAGTGGTCTGTCCATCTGAGCAGATGCAGTCAGAACAACAGAGGGACTGTGATCAAGGCTGAGAGATCTCCCGAGGACGGATGCCAGTGGAGCCGCACATGGAGCTCTAGCGGTCGCGAGTGGAGCCTGCCGAGGGGCAACAGGTCCACCGCCGCGCTGATTAGACTGAAGAGCTGCAGCCAGGTCCTGCCGGGACCGCGTCCGCTAGAGAGACCTGAAGTGCTAAGGCCGCCACCTTCTGGATCCGAGCCTCCGGTAGACGTACCCTGTAGGGGTCAGTCAGGAACTCCATGCCCAGGTGAACAAACCTGCGAGACGGCACCAAGTCCGACTTTCCCTCGTTGACGATGAACCCGAGCCGGCGCAGAAGCGCTAGGAGAGCGTCCCTGTCTGCCTCTAGTGAGGCCGGGTCCTGATTCTTGAGGGGCAGGTCGTCGAAATAGTTGGAGGTAGTGCTCGAGGAGTCCTGCCTGGCTCTGGTGACTACGGTGTCCATAATCCTCGCAAAGACCCAAGGGCTGAGGTTGAGACCAAAGGGTAGGGCCCGAACTGATAATGACCCCACGAAAGGCGAATCGCAAGCAACGCCGAGAGGTCAGGTGTATGGGAACGTGCAGGTATGCGTCTGAAAAGGTCGAGACTGACCGCATAGTCCATAAGCTGTACCGAGGCTAGTAAGGCTCTTGCTGTTTCCAGGTGGGGTTTGGTCGAGCTGACTCCATGAGTCTCCTCCCCCGGCAGGGTACACCCCCAACGGTTGAGAGAATAGTGTATATCAGTATTAGCCTAGTCTTATGATATATATTAACCAGTTTTACTTCCAACTGTGATCACTAAATTAGTGACATTTACTCTAAGATATTCTGGTTTCTTCTTAAACGATATACCTTTAATTAATTTCGATTGCCTAGATTAATAGGCATGTGTGTGTGTGTGTGTGTGTGTGTGTGTGTGTGTGTGTGTGTGTGTGTGTGTGTGTGTGTGGAAGATGAGCGTGGGTGTGTACGGTATGTACTGGTTTGTGATATTAGTTGCTTAGTTTTAAATTTTTTACAGTGTGTGTAGGGCATTGGATTTGTGTGATAGAGTATTGATTGGTTGTTTTTTTGTTTGTGTGGTTTGTGTTTTTTTTGTTTTGTTTTGCTTTGACTGTGATGTTTGTAATTGTAACGACACCAACACACATTCCTATGCTTTATGTTCTTAAGGCAAATGGCAATAAACAGTATCTTATCTTATCTTAAAGGAGGGGGCAACAATACACTTGTTCAGGGCCGAGAGGTCGATGACCGGTCGCCACTTGCCGCTGGGCTTCAGAACCACGAAGAGCCGACTGTAGAGTCCTGTCGAGCTACTACTCCATGGCGGCCTTCTGAAGCAGCGCGGCAATTTCCCCCTGAAGAGCGTACGCCTTGCACTGGTCGACGTACGCCTTGCACTGGTCGACCGGTATGCGGTCCAGCGAGGGGAGCGTCTCAGCGGAGGTGGGGTCCGAATGAGATCTGAAGTACTTCCGAGATCGTGTCAAGAATCCAAGAGTCCTCCAGCAGCAGCGACCACACTCATTGCTGTGCCTCGCTAGCCTCCCGCCGATTGGAGACTTTGCAGGAATCGGCGGGGGCGAAGTCGGGAGAAAGTCACTGGGCCCTCCCCCCGCCCGGGCCTCCAGGCGTTCCTGGGCCCAGCGGGGGCCGAGGCCTGGAGGGGGTCGGCGCGGCCAGCAGGGGCCTGACGTTTGGGTCTGGGAGGTAGTCTGGTAACCAGCCGAGAGGTGGGTCTGAAGCTCTAGGGCGCGAACCTCGTCCTTGCTGGAACCGGGAGGAATCAGCTATGGGAGCGCTCGGCCACAGGTCCTTAGCTGAATCCTTAACCTCTTGCCAAGTGGAACCGAAGAGGAGGGACCCGTCCAGAGGAGCACGGCAAAGTTGAGCGACGAAGGTCGAAGGGATGCCGGGACAGCTCTTCAGCGCGGCGTCTCGTCTGATTATGTCACAAGTCGCAACCGCCGCCATGGAGTTGGTCACGATGTTGTGCACAGCGTGATTAGCTGTCACCGCCAACAAGAGGATGTCCCACAAACGAGTCTTGTTCGGCAGCTCCCAAAACTCCTCCACACTCCGCACGACCGCCTGTGTGGCCAAGTTCCAAAAAACCCGCACAAGCCAGGGAATTCCGAATCAGACTTGCCGTGTGGTCCAGACCAGGGGGGAAAAAAACCAGGGCGGGTACCTTGCCTCCAGGGTCCACCGCTGGGAGAGGGCAGGCAAAGGCTTGAGAGTGTCCCATGTACCAAGCTTGCCAACACACAATATCGACGTCACCAGGCCAACGAGTGTCGGCATGCCGGCACCCCTATCCCGCAGCTTACTCCGCAGGTGCTCATAAAAGGCGTCCGCAAGGTCTCTAAATCCCAGGGGCTGAGGAAGGATCTTGAAACGTTTCGCCTGAAACGGAGCGTCGACCAAGGCCGCCGCCTTCCTCTTGAGCGGTGGAGAGGGCGGGCATCCTTCCAAGGGAAGAAAGCGGAGATCAAATGTGCCGCCTCGTCTAGGGCCTGCGACGTCTCAGACGAACCGGGTGCCTCTCCTGCCGTGTTGGACACCGAAGCGCTGTGGGGGGTGGTGGTCCTGGGAGCCCAGGGCTGACACACAGTCCTCCGGGTGCAGACTGAGGACGTCCGCAGCATAAACCGAAGGCGCGGGCGATACGGAAACCATTTCACGACGGGGAACCAACCTGTCCGGCGGAGACCAGCAGGGTCCGTCAGGCGAGCGCTTGGGGTGCCTGTGTGCGAGGGTCAGGTGAAAAGCCGCACGGTGTGCAACCGTTACCGAAGTCCAGGCACAACCGTAGCGCTGACTGTCGATCTTGCTCGAACGAGTGAGGGAAGCCACCTCCCACAAGCCACATGAGTCGAAAGCAGCCGGCGGGGAATCGTGATGAGAAGTTCTAGTGGCCCACCGAGGAGTGTCCATAGCGGCTGCAAGGAGAGATACGCCGAGAAGCGCGAGGGGACCTGCTCCGGCCGGGAGCCCGACGCGGAGGAGACGAGCTACCTCTGTAGCTACGAGTTCCCGTGCTAGGAGGCCTGCGTGTGCTGGGGTGGCTGACGGACAGCGATTAGCAGAAATATCCCCATGAGTCCGTGTCTTCTGAGTGCTCTGTCTCTTGGCCGCCCCTCGCGAAGGACCATGCAAGACTGGCAGCGGTCTCTTGGTCACTCCTTGCGAAGGACCATGCGAGACGGGGTTGACTCTCTCGGCCAACGCTATGAGAGGGCTAACGGGCCCGAGTCCAGTGTCTGGCGTGAAGAGGGCCCCACAATCTCAGAGGTCGCTCTGCGGCATGGAGATGTGGGGGGAGCGGGGGTTACAGTCACTTTAGAGTCTTGCACTGACCTGTAACTGTCCAACGGCGCGGTAGAATCTGTAGCCGCTGGGCGGCCTCGCCGAAAAAAGTCCCACAGCTGAGTCCACTTCTGCTCCTTCCATATAGAGCACTTACCGCAGATACGGGACGAGGAGCAGCCGGAACAGAGAAGACACAGCGAATGCAAGTCCGTCAGCCACTGGAATCCTTTACATCACCTACAGGTGCGTCGCGCGAAGGCCCCGTGCAAAAGACTCACCCTCCAGTCCGAGGGCTAAGCCCAGTCTTAACCAAAAACATTTGACAAATTTGAATGGGATATGCCGACGGTTCCGTAAACAACCCGTTTACTCGTAGGCATAACACGAGGCCTTACCTCGCCATCTTCTTAGCCACTAGCAAAACCTGAGATGAAGTATAGCTGAAGAATTAATCCAAACAACAGAGAGGCTGATGCCGGTGAACCGTTCCCGGTGAAGCTAAGGGTAAGACTGGCGGGAATGCACGGCTTATTTGACTGGATGGAGGGAGGGGAGACTACCCGGTCACTTGGATACAACTCTGAGTTACGGCCCTTGTCGTGTAGGCACACACACAGGGTTTTAGGCTGAAATTGGGTAAGTAAAGGGGTATATTCCATATAGTAATGCCATCGGTAATGTATTTTGAGGAAACAAAATATTTTTTGTCAAATTACGACAATTTTTGACATACATATATTATTTCTGGATCCCCCCTGACCTTTGTGATATGGGACCACTAAATTGATATGCATAGAAAGGTCTTATCATCAGCTACCTTTGTGCCAACTCTGACTGAAAAGTTGGTACAAACTTTGATAAAAAATACAAGCTTATCAAAAACAGACATTTGTCACAGATTTTCCGACCTCTTGTGACCCTTGAACTTTCCGAGGGGTCATCCAAATTAGTAAGCATAGAAGGTTTTACCATCAGGTATATCTGCACCAAGTTTGGGTTTGAAGCTGTAAATAGTATGTGAGGAGAAACAATTTGTGTCAAAATATGCTTCTTTTTTTACCCCTTTCTGGAGCCCTTGTGACCTTGACCTTTGAGAGAGGTCACTGAAATTGATATGTTTAGAAAGGTCCTGGCACAAAGTGTCCATGGGACAAGTTTGAAGTCTGAGGCTTAAATAGTCTCCAAGAAAATGCTAATGTTAAAGTTTACCACGGACGCCGGACAGACGATGGATGGCCCATTACATACTCACTTTGCTATCGCCCGTGAGCCAAAACAGTTCCACTATCTTGTTATGACTTCATTCCATACATCCATGAAGCATGAATATTGCTTATGATATAGTTTGTAAGTTATAACAAAAGTCTACAGTTAGTACAATCACAATGATTGAAAAGATGTTTCTACCAAATTCATGTGACTTCACACATGCATAATGTATGAGATTTGTCAGTAATAATAATAATGATACTGGTCATACAAACACATTAATAAATTCTATGAATCAGCTCAAAGTGTTTTGAACTGAACCCAGTGCACACACTTATGTGAAACACATGCATTCACTCTAAAGACTAAAACAGTATGAGACAAACACAAGACATTCATGTGGTAGGAATCGTCAGCTGAAGGTTTTATCGCATGTGCTTGAAATTTATAAAGTGCCCTGAAATCGGCAACAAAGTACAACAAACTTACAACAAAATTCTTGGTACTCTCCAGGTAGTACAAAGCTCTGTGGAACGAAGTCAAAGTGTTTTATCCCCTGAAAGAAAATGCAACAAAAATGCCCAGTAAGAGTTTCATACGCACAGAATGTCTCCGAGGCACACATAATTATCTATCTATTTCAAGATGCTCATGGCGCTGCAGGGTTGAAAGCTGGAACTATGAAAGCCTGCTGCCGTTAAGAACAACTTTATGTGCAAACCTCCACCCTGCTAATAACTTTGGTGCATGTGATACGTTTCTGTTTCCATTTCACGGGCCCTAACGGGCCTATCCTTTTCAAATAGTAGAAATGGGATTTTTAATGTGAGCGTTGATGATTATGAGTGCCATACACATGAAGGCGAGACAGGCACTGTAAACAGAGTCTGTACCTAAATTTGCCTCGATGGAAATGAAGAAAAATGCACATCCCATTCCTGCCCAGCAGGGGGCTCAAACTTTTTTGTGTGCAGACATCCATGCTTGACTACAGTGAAATACATTTGATTCATTTACTTTTAGTTTCAAAATTCTTCAACACATACATACATGGGGGACAGGGGGGGGGGGGGTAGGGAGGGAGGGAGAGAGAGAGAGAGAGAGAGAGAGAGAGAGAGAGAGAGAGAGAGAGAGAGAGAGAGAACACATTGATTCAAACTGAAGAGAAAAAATCCTATAGAGCAAGCAACATACCTTTATCTGCTGCATCCGCTGGATGTTTTTGTACAGTCTGTCTTTTCTTGTCAATTCATATGACCTGAAAAACATTCACAAAGTTGTCCTTTAAAGTCTTTAAAGTTATATTCTCATTTCCTTTTCCCCCACTTGCAACAGTGTAAAAATGGCTGCTTTTCCAAATTCATGGCTGTTTGTAAAACCCTTTAAACACGAAGTTGGTTTTAAGGATGCAGACAAGAAAGACTGTCTTGTCTAAACACACAAAATGAATGCATACTTATGTACTTTAAACAATAATAACAAATGTTTTGGGAGCTTGGGAAGGGCAGGCATTGTGTCTAGTAAAAGAACCCTAGGGAGCGTAAAGAAGTCATTCCTAAATCTTTTTCATGGATCTGAAATCACAGTGCATCCGAGTGCTTTGATCTTAACCCATCTAGCCCCGACGCCGTACAGCAGGAGATGGATCGACCATGATAATGCAAGGGTAATGCCAGATTAGCGTGGTGCCTGAATCTTGCACTACCCTTGAACTATCATGGTCGATCCATCTATGGCAACTAGTACATAGTCAATAGGTGACATCTCCAAAATTCAGAAAATTCGGCTGTGGGGTTATGATCTCATGTGGGTTAAATTAAGACAAAAGAAGTAAAAAAGCAGACGGAAGAAAGACAAACTTACCTGGGAAAGTGGTTGATTTTCTGAAACTCTGACAGTGTTCGCAGAGTGAAAGGTTTCAGGTGAGAATTGGTCCACACCAAGTTGAAGTCTGAGCTATTGGGGTGCACCTCGTGGAAGCCATGGGATGTCAGGATGTTGCGGATGATTTTACATTCTGTGGACCCGAACTTGAAGGCCAGGTGATATCTCTCTGCATATCAAACATGAACCATTGACAAACTGCACCAAGGCGTTACACGCAATAAAGATTGCACTTGTGAAAAGAAAACTAAAGAGACAGGTTGAAAACAATTAACTCTTAAACTCCCAGAACTAAATGACTTCCATATAGAATGGAAGTCATTTAGTTCTGGGAGTTTAAGAGTTAAGTATGTGAAAATGAAACATGACGTTTTGGATCAGAGATCCTTCTGCATGGTGATATTGAAACAAGAAAACTAAAAAGACAGGTTGAAAAACCTTTAACCCTTTTAGCCCCAAGACCCTGCAGCAGGAGATGGATTGATCATGATAATTCAAGGGTAGTGCCAGATGAGCTTGGTGCCTGAAGGTGCCAAGCTCATCTGGCACTACCCTTGAATTATCATGATCTCTACAACTGGTACACAGTTCATACAACCTGCGCTATTAACCCACTTAGCCCCAACACCCTACAGCAGGAGATGGACTGACCATGATAATTCAAGGGTAGTGCCATATGAGCTTGGTGCCTGAAGGCGCCAAGCTCTTCTGGCACAACCCTTGTATTATCATGATCAATCCATCTCCTACAACTGGTACATAGTCATTAGGCAACACCTCTAAAATTTGAGAAATGGGACCTTGCAGCTAAAAGGGTTAAGTATGTGAACATGAAACACGACGTTTCGGATCTGAGATTCTTCTTCAAGGTGATATTATATATGGAAACAATTTTTTTTTCATATCACCCTTATCATTCGGAATACACCAGTGTGTGAAATAAGTTTGATTAAAATAGTTCAAGGGTAGTGGCAGAATAGCCTGGCACCTACAAGGGTAGTGGCAGAATAGACCTGGCCTATTCTGGCACCACCCTTAAACTAAAGCCATTGGTTTATATCCCTATCTGTAAGTACTATAATGTAGCTTGCATATGGCGGTGTACAAATTTGAAGCTTTCAGCCTCAGTATGAAACGGGTTATACGGTTTTCAATCTGTCTTTTTAGTTTTCTTTTCATACCAAACCTTTGCGGCTAAAATTTTTGCTTCATTGCATTTTGTGAAGTTTTAGTCTGACAAGACCACAACTTGAATTCCTTGTGCATTCTGCTAACTGTACTGTATAGGGTAGCAGTGGCTGCATGCACACAGGGGCTACCCATTTGGCTGTCTGTAGCCGGAATCATTGCAACAAAAGTAGCTACTGACAGCTAAATGGTTAAAAGGAAGTAGGCAATGAGTTTTCCTTTTAACCCTTATTTAGAATACACCAGTGTGTGAAATAAGTTTGACTAAAATAGTTCAAGGGTAGTGCCAGAATAGCTTGGCACCTCTAGATGCCAAGCTATTCTGGCACCATCCTTGAAATAAAACCATTGGTCTCAGATACCTTTCAGATTCAGATACTGTTTATTGCCATTTGCCTTAAGAACATAAAGCATAGGAATGTGTGTTGGTGTCGTTACAATTACAAACATCGCAGTCAACAATAAAAATAATTAATACTCTATTACACAAATCTAATGCCCTACACACACTGTCAAAACTTTAAAACTAAACAACTAATCTCACAAACCAATACGTACCCACTCACACAACCATGCTCATCTCCCACATACACACACAACACACATGCCTATTAATCTAAGAAGTCTAAATTAATTAAAGGTATATCATTTAAAATGAAAACAGAATATCATACAGTAAATATGTCACTGATTTAGTGATCACAGTCACTGGTTAATATATAATGATATATCCTTATCTGTAAGTACTATAATGTAGCTTGCATATGGCAGTGTACACATTTGAAGCTTTTAGCCTCAGTATGATATGGGTTAAGAAAAGCTTCCCTAGTGCAAAAATGTTAAAAATCAACAAGCTGTTATGCATATATCACATACCTCCGACTGTTTTGAAACTGCGTTTTTCCAGGATGCTGCTGACATTGAAAAAGACCACTGGAGTTCGTTTAGCGTAGCCTGTCCAAACAATGTTGAGGTTCTTGTCACTGAAAATTAAATATTACAGGGCTGTCAAAGAGGCTGTTTACACTTGCAGCCATGTAGTGTTCAGTCAAAGAGTAAATATACTTTTTGAGGTGATTTTAGAAAATAAATCACCTAAACGAAAGGTTAGAGCTGCGTCAAAACTTGGGACACCGTAGCATCTGAAACGTCGTACCAAATCATTTCACCACAAAAGCGAGAACAGGTGTTTTCCAGTAGTTAAGCACAAGCAAGGTATAAAACAAGTGAAAGAATATGGGAACCAAAAACAATAAAATTATAATAGTTGCATCTCCTAAATATTACACTTGTTAGTTATGATGTTTCAGATGTCACGGGACACGATGAATGAAAGAACACTTGTTTTGACTTATTATTAGGCGTCATTTCCAGTTGTTCTGTTCTGGGAGACATGCTGGGACATCTCATAGCATAAGATACCTCATAAAATATAGATATATACAGAAAAATATTGCAAATACTAATGGTAATGGTAGGCAGTTTGACCAGGATTGGCTTCTATATTTACCAGCGTTACTAGAGCTGTGAAAGTGTGGGTCTGAGGGTGTGGAGCAGAGGTACAAGGCTTGTGTACACAAGATGAATGTTTATTTGCAATGTACTTGTTCAGTTTTGTGTGTATTAATGAATGCTTTAGTTGAACTTTTTTATAAAACAAGTGAACGTGTTCGAAAATTAAATGTACAATAAAACAAAACAAAAAAACACAAAAAAAAAACCCCACAAAAAAAAAAGATTTTGGGGGTGTCCGTAAATATGAACAGTCACACACACAAACATGAAAATGATCCAATGAATACAGTTCATCATTTATTGTAAATATCAGAGAAAAATAAAACCAGATAAGAAATTATTTAAAAAAAAAGAAAAAAAGCACTCAACAAATCATTGGCAGAAACACAGCTCATCAAAAATCATAACCCTCCACCCTCCATTCCCTCATACTGTTGCAAGATGGAACAGAACCAACTTTAGCTATTATCATGTCCATGGACACGAGCTGCACATCAGCAACGACTGGCTATAAAAAAAATGTCTTCTTTGTCGTGTGGGGATGTAAAAATCTAATGTGGCGCGTGTCCTTGTCAATATATTCTGTGACAACTCCTGCACACATAAAGAACAGAAGTATCATTAAAAACTGCTAAGTCAGGCCTCAAATCAAAACAATCATTTAAAGAAGGAAAGAAAAATTTTGGTCAAATATAAACAAAAAGTTTTTATGATTTAGTCTTTTCACAATCCTAAAAGTCTGCATGTTCATGTTTCTGATGCTGCATGGTAATTGGTACTTTACACAAAAATGCAATCGTGACGTCCCATGACACATCCTAAACAAACTTCACCTAACTTAGAATTATTTTTAGGTTTTAAGGCATTTAGAAAAAAATCACTACATGATTGATGAACACTATGCATAATAATAGTCCTTGCACACAAGATTAATTTTGGTGCTGTGTCAGATTTGTTTGAAAATGATGAAAATGTCACAAAATTCATTACCGATGTTCCACGAGACAGAGAGTAAACGTAAGCACAGTCTATAAAAACTGTTATCTCCTATAAAAATACAAACATGCAAATAATAATGATTTAGATTGATGCATGGAACATAAAAGAATATAAAAATGCCAACCTGTAATGCAGATGGTCCAAGATACTTGGTAACAGTTGGAGATTCAAACCGTATGAGGCGCATGCATTTCAGACACATGGTGGTCGGAAGTCGGGACGCTTCACTGTTTTTTTGCGTACCAGGGCTAAAATATCTATGGATTTTCTGTGTAAACATCATCAGTTTGTGTGGAATTTCCCGGGGAATTCCCACAACACAAGCAAACCGGTCGGAAAGCGAGTTTTGAACGAGTTTCTGCAATTGTTTTGGGTTGCGTTTCAGACGTGACATTTGGGACACAGCGATATAAAAAAAATTCTCAGCATCCAAATCCATCGAATATTTGGAAACTATTATGGTGCAAAATGAAGTATTTTGGGTATAGTTTGTTGATGCACATAGTGGACAAGCGGATCTTATCTTGTTGCCGACTTTGGAAAAGTGAAAAAATACGTTGCAGTGGGACACTTCGTTATGCGTCCGAAACGCAACTTTTCATCCATAAGTGTGTCAATATCTAGTTCTAAAGTGAAAAAAAAAAAGAAGTTTGGCACTGATTTTTCAATGTATGAAGCCTAAATAAAAAATAAAAATATTTTTTTGTAATGATGCACTGATGTAGTCACAATCTTCATCCGAGTTCACCCACTGATACCGTTCCTCTTTAGGGAAGCCATTTTGGGCCACTTTTTCAACATTTTATTATTAGTTCACAATTAAATTCATCATGCAGATAGCCCAAAATATACACATATTTATACATTAACATTATCTTAATGCATTTCAACAACAGAAATGTCACTACATGCCTTATTTTGATCGAAATCTGAATAGCACCACACTGACCCCTTTTGATGCTCAGTACTGTAGATGAACTCGTCTGTTGCAGGAGATGGATCGACCATGATAATTCAAGGGTAGTGCCAGATAAGCTTGGCGATTTTGGGGCTAAATGAGTTAAAAGTAATGAGGGACTTAAATGGTCCAGGCTAAAACTAATGTATTATGTACCCACCGTCTTTCATCCTCTTCTTCTTCCCCATCATCAGTTTCATAGTCCGAGTCATGCTCACTCCTCTCCTCCCCATCACTCTGCTCTGACGGTGTCATCGACCCACCTCCATCCGAGTCAATTGCCCGTGAAGCCATGCTGCCTCTATTTCACCTCCCACAATCAAATGCCTTTTGCATCTGATGATGTCCAGATTAAGGGCATCAGTAAACTCATAGCTGGTGAAGTAGTGTCTGAGAAAAATTAACCCATTACATCCTAAGGCTGATCTTGTTAAAATTTGCTTACTGTTCTATGAAGGCTACATGACAGATACAGAGATAGATCAACTGTTTTAGTTCAAGGGTGGTGCCAGAATAGCTTTGCGCTTGAGGCTCCAAGCTATTTTGGCACCATCCTTGAACTATCAGTCAAATTTATTTCAAGCAATGGGTGTATCAGAATAACAAGGATTAAACAAGTAATTAATCTTAGATTGCTTTCAATGTTTTATTCACCAGGTAAACATCTAGAAATTAGAGCTATTTTTGTTGTTGTTGTTGTTGTTGAGACACATAAAGCAATTTGTGTTCATAATTTATTTTGAAATTGGTTTATCACAGTCTATTTATCTGTCTATCTATATCCCGTAGTCTTGCCGACCGTTGGGGCACCACTGATGACTTGGCAACCAGCTCCCTCCAATCCTCTCTGTTCTCTGCCATTCTCAGCGTATCGCCCAGCTTCAGTCCTGTCCACTCTGAGATATTGTCCTCCCATCTTTTCCTCTGTCTTCCTCTCCTTCGTCCTCCTTGCACAGTGCCTTGCAGGATTGTTTTGGCAAGCCCTGCTGAACGCGTGACATGCCCATACCACTTCAGTTTGCGTTTTCTCACAATGGCTAATAAGTCTTCATAGGGCCCGATGGCTTGCCTGATTCTTCTTCCCACTTCCTCGTTTGTGATGTGATCTCTGTATGAGATGCCAAGCAGCCTTCGAAAACATCTCATTTCAGTGGCTTTTATCCTCCTTTCACAGTCATCTTAGGTGAATTCACAATCACAATAGGAAACTGACACCAATGCTAAATCTATTATATTACATACATGTGCATGTAACTCTGCCGTTGTGGTGGATGTCAGGGATGCTAGACTAGTATGTGAGTTAGTAAGTCTGATTGAATGTATCTGTGATACCATCTTTCTTTATTTTTGTCAGGTTTTGACGGACAGTTTACGCGTTGTCATGGCAGCCATCATGATGGGCACCTGTTTCGCCGGAAGTTTATGTTTAAGTAAACAAACGGGTATTTATATCAGTGGATATCAATTCATAGACTGAATGGAAAACTCAATGCACGTGCGATAACACTGCAAAGCATGAAAACAAATCTGGCCGTCCATAACTAAAAAAGACGCAGTTGATGTGTGCTGCGGAAAACAGAAAACAGAATCATAGTTGAACCTGTCGCTATGTGCTTTTCTGCGAAACCTGCCCATTCTGTACACTTCCATGAATACAGTTCCACTTACCTGATATCAAACTTAAAATAAACAGGCGGAAAACATAAATATTTGCACTATTTGACTATAATCCATGTAATTTATTGGGTTAACAGGGCAGCTGATGGACAGGAAGAAGCTAAACCGCCATCATGTTTAGACACGCGCAGTTGAACAAGTTTGATGTAGTTTCGTATAACGTAAAAACAAAAAATGATACATACGATCTGAAAACTCTAACAAAATGTTGTTAGCCGAAAATAGCATTTTCTTTATGATGCAATGGAAACAAAATCAGTATAATACTTTTGAGTGGCTGAGAAAGATACAAACAGGCAGATGTCAACTTCCGGTTGCAAGAAACACGTTGTTCAAAGGAAAAATGTTTTACCATGTAAGTTTTGGGATTTATTTAAAGATAACTCGACAAGGAGTTGTATGAATTCAAGCATTTTTACTTAAACTTTCAGCTACTTGTTTATGCAAGTCATTTTATCGAACTGATATGCGGATTCACTCTGCTTGTTCAAAACTAAAGCGGCTGATTCTTTGGACAGTTTTATCTCACTTTAGTACGCGTTTATCCGTTTATCAATGGTAAGAGAAGAACCATGATGTAGAAACTAGTGTGCAGATTTTAATTTCTAAACCAAACGATTACGTATGTAAAGTTATGAAAAGCGAAAGTTACCTAAAATATTTTTTACAAGTTTTTTGTTTTAATTTATTTAATATTAGTCAGTGGGTGGGAGTGTATAATACAGTGGAGTCCAGTTAACACGAACTCGCTTTACACGAATTTCCGGTTAACACGAACCGATTTTGCATTCCCGGCCAATGGCCTTCTTATTCTGTATTAACATTTCACTGATAACATGAAATGCTTAACACAAAATTTCGCTTTACACGAAGCTGGTTTTGGTTCCCAACCAGGGCAATTTCACTATTATTCACCTGTTTTACACGAACACAGATTCCATTCACCAAAAACCAATTCACCTGTCGCTCTCTCGCTGTGCAGTACACATGACAGATCAGAGCGAACTCTAGTCTGGATTGGCTGAATAGCCTTCAGCTGTTGTAATCCGTCTTCTCATTGGCAAGCGTTTCTGAACTGTATTCATGTTGCATCATTGTGTACCAACACAACCCTTTTACCAATGCGGGATTGTACTTCAGCCTGTGTTGCTTTTACATGAAGTGTAACTTATAATGGATTTTACCTGATGGATTTTACATTAAATACTCGAGCTGAACAAGTTTCCGTGTGTTTTCCTAGCAAGCTGGAGGTATGCAAATAAAGTAATAATAATAATAATTACCGTATTTATAATGCGCTTATCTTATAATAATTATATCTCTAAGCGCGCACTCACAACTCGCACACGCATGCGCACGCTTTAGACAATGACTCGCGTACCACAAATAGTGAAAAATACATTACGACGGTCAGCTTGGGGTGGGGAGTGTGGTGATATAGTGCTAGAACTGTTGAAAGAGGTGAGTTTTGAGGGCGGACTGGAAGGAGGAGAGAGAGTGTTTCTGACGGAGAGAGAGTGGGAGAGTATTCCAGGTGGATGGACCGTATACTGAGAAGGAGATCTTCTTTGACGAAGCTGTTGACCTTCTCTTGGACCCCGCCGCCTCTCCTGATCTTGCATCCCATTTCGATTCCTCCCTTCGAAAACTTCTAGACATCCACGCCCCTGTCACCACCTGCTCCATACCCAACTGACTCCCCTCCCCTGGCTCACTGACGACATAACTGATGCCAAGTGCGAGCGCCGACAAGCGGAACGCCGCTGGCGCTCATCCGACCTCACCGTTCACAGACAGATCTTCCAAACCACCAGATCCAAAGTCTGCAGAATGATCTCCGACTCCAAACGTAAACATCTTCAAAACAAAATCCTGGAATCAACTTCATCCAAAACCCTCTACGCTACCATGAACACACTCCTAGGCACTTCTAAAGACTCTCCTCTTCCCATCACACACAGCAAAGAAGAACTCCCGTCTGCTTTTTCCACCTGTTTCTCCGACAAAATCCAAACTCTGCGCAACACACTCGACACTCTGCCTTCTCCGCCTTGCCTTCCTGACCCCCCCTTTTCCGGCACTCCCCTCTCGTCCTTCCGCCCCGTCTCTCAGGATGAAGTCCTCAAGACCATAAAGTCCACGACTTTCAAAACCTGTGAACTAGACTCCCTCCCAGCTTCTCTCTACCGGGACAGCCTTCCAAAACTTTTGCCCTTCATCACCGACACATCATCAACACGTCTCTAGAAAATGGCTCCGTCCCCGATATCTTCAAGTCCGCCATTGTCCGTCCTTTCCTCAAAAAACACAACCTCGACCCAAACGATCTCAAGAACTACCGCCCAGTCTCCAATCTCTCTTTCCTGTCCAAGCTTCTTGAGAAGGTTGTCCTCAACCAGCTCAACCTCCACCTCGCCGACAACAACCTCCTCAGTCCCTTCCAGTCTGCCTATCGCAAACATCACAGCACTGAAACAGCCCTTCTACATATATCCTAAACGACCTGCACCTCCACCGACTCGGGTAACATCTCCCATCTTATGCTACTCGATCTCTCTGCCGCCTTCAACACCATAGACCACTCTATCCTCCTCCATCGCCTTCACCACTCCTTTGGCATCACTGACTCTGCTCACTCCTGGTTTCTCTCCTACCTCTCCGACAGACAGCAATCAGTCACCATCGACGGCGTCTCCTCCAACCCAGTCAGGCTCTCCTGCGGCGTTCCACAGGGGTCCGTCCTGGGTCCGGTCCTTTTCACACTCTACACCTCTCCCCTGTCCAACATCATCCAGTCCCACCACATACACCACCACCTCAACACTCCTTCCTGCTCGCTCCGCCTCCGACCCTCTCCGCCTCCTCATCCCCCGCACCAAACTCAGCACTTTGAGCCCCCGTTCCTTCTCCGTCTACGGTCCATCCACCTTGAACACCCTCCCACTCTATCTCCGTCAGAAACACTCTCTCTCCTCCTTCCAGTCCGCCCTCAAAACTCACCTCTTTCAACAGTTCTAGCACTCTATCACCACACTCCCCACCCCAAGCTGACCGTCGTAATGTATTTTCACTATTTGTGTAACGTGAGTCATTGTCTAAAGCGTGCGCATGCGTGTGCGAGTTGTGAGCGCGCGCTTAGAGTTATAATTATAAGATAAGCGCATTATAAATACCGTAATTATTATTATTTAAGGAGCGGGAGCCGAAAGTGCTGAGTTTGGTGCGGGGGATGAGGAGGCGGAGAGGGTCGGAGGCGGAGCGGAGGGAATGGGGAGGAGTGTAGGGGTCAAGTAAGTTGGAGAGATAGGTAGGAGCGTAGTTGTTCAAGGATTTGTAGCAGAGTGACAGAATCTTGTATTGGATGTGTTGGGGGATGGGGAGCCAGTGAAGGAGCTTGAGCAGGGGAGTGATGTCGGATTTTTTCTTTCTGAGGACGAGGCGGGCAGCATTGTTCTGGATGTGCTGGAGAGTGAGAGTGGTGGAGTGAGTAAGCCAGAAAGGAGAGAGTTGCAGTAGGCGATGCGAGATAAGATGAGAGAGACAGCGAGTTTGGTGGCAGCTTCGGTAGTGAGGTATTTTCTGATCTGACTGATGCGGGGGAGGTGGAAATAACATGCCTGGGCCGTGGCGGATACGAAGCTGGTCATGGAAAGAGAGGAATCGAGGATAACGCCAAGGTTCTTTACCGAGTCAGAGAGGGGGATGGGGGTGCGATAATGTGCACTTTTAACCTCGTACTCATTCACGCACGCATCTCTTACACACTTTCTCCTTGAGGGCCGTGATCAGTTTTGAGGCCATATTGGTTAACACGAAATACGCTTAACACGAAGTGATTTTCCGTGTCCCCAGAAATTCGTGTTAAGCGGACTCCACTGTATTGCCATAATTAGTCAGTGTTATGTTTTAAGTTAAGCTTTATTAAGGTTTCTGCAAGATATGTCTTAAGCTACAGCCCTGAAAGTCTAAAATTTTGCCCACCAGCCTTTGGCTAGTGACTTCCAAGTTTTACTAGCCAAACTGAAGATGTTACTAGCCAAAACTGAAAATTTTACTACTGAAAATAGCCCACCCAACTCAACAATATAATGTACCACAAGTGTTTGACGCCCAATGTTAGAGAGTGTTTTCTGCCCAGAGGCATTGAAAACAAATATTTGAACAGACAATCATAACCAAGTTAATGTTTATGTCCTGACTTCAGGCTTTTGATAGTATCAAGTGGAGAAATAACTGACAAAGTCCCCATGTGAACTGTGGTGGGATTTTTTATTTATTTATTTTTTGTAAGTAGAGCAGGGCTTCTGTTTGCACAACAGGTTAAAGGGTCTGTAGACCCCCAGGTATAAATTTTAGAGGGTATACAGACCCCCATCCTAGCATTATAGAGGGTCCGCAGATTTATTTAAGAAAAACTGCATCATCTGTATGTTCCTTAAAATAAATTATCCACACCCGGGTCTGCCCTGGGGGACTTGGGTAGGGTTAACTACATTTTAGTTCCCAGGGTCACCCTGGTCAGCCCCACAGGGTGGGTTTTTTCTGGGGCATGTGTTTCTGTCTACCCTTGGTCCATTCACCTGTATTTGTCTTTTTAAAACTCTCCCAACTGTCTGCACTGCCTGTAGCTCTTGATATTGGATGTGTGTTGCTAAATGGTCTTAGCTTTATTTAGGCCCCATGGGTAAGGTTTATTTAACGTATTGGACTGGCTGGCGACATACATTCAATATTCTTTTTCTTTTTTTTTTTCACAAGCAGTGCAGGCACGTCCTGAGAAAGCCTTGTTGCTGTCGGGACGATAAACAGTGTAAAATCAATTAATCATTAAAATAAATTATCTCATTTCGCTCTCTCTTTTAAATGTGTTGTGACAGTGTGTGTGTGTGTCCTTTCCATGATCTGATTCTTTAACTGGTGAGCTATCGCGCAAAAGCCTGTCTCCCTAGCTCTCACACACAGAAAAACATATATATCTATTTATTTATTTGTATGATCGTTTGATAATGTATTGTAACAGAGAATATAGTGTTTTCTGCTGAACGCGGCAGACTGACAAGCAAAGTGTGACTTGTCTAAAAATGTGTGTGTGTGTGTGTGTGTGTGTGTGTGTGTGTGTGTGTGTAAACTGATGTACTTCAAAGTTTGTTTCAACCCGTTTAACCACTTAGACTGACAGAGACGTGTTTCTCCAATTTTTGCCTAATAACTGTGTAACAGAAGATGGATCGATCACGATTTAAAAAAAAAAAGACAATCTTATTTCTGTTCAAATTTCTGGACTTGCTTTTTGAGTTTGCCTCAGTGCTCATTGCGCATGCCATTCGAGTGCCGTCGGGCTTTAGCCATGGAAATACACTCAGCACAGCCATGGACTCCGAAAACTGTGTCGTAGCGGCGGTGCCACACACGGCCCAGGGGTAGCATTTCTGGTACTGTCGCTTGTCGATGGAGATGGCGATGTCGAAGTGCAACTTTTTTCTTAGCGATTATCAAGATCAGACGGTGCCGGATTGAAGAATCCGAAGAATTCCAGCTCTTCCTTTGCTTTTTCTCCGCCATGTACAACTTAGTTCTAGATCGAAAGCGAAACGCACGATGCCGTATCCCATAATAGTATGTACGGTGATGTCACAGCAAGTAACGCGTTCAACATGTAGCGCGCACTTTGTAATAACATGCTGACACCACACATAAACTAACAGTTTGCCCGCCCTGTTACACTCGCACGGACCTCTTCGTCGGGTCGATTTTGAACGCAGCCGTGACTGCGCGACCCGCTAAATGAACCAATTCGTCACTAAAAATAGAACGACTGTCACCGACCACTGTTATGGTACGCACAGTTCGAGTGACGTGTTCGGCTACTGCCGCAAAGTGATGTTAGAGGCGACTCGCAGTGCGGTCAGGTCACGCGCCGGCGTACCTGATGTTCGGCTGGCGGTTAGCCGTTGGATTGGAAAACGCATGAGCGCACTCGCATTTGGCGAGTGGGTATTTTTTTTTTTACTCGCCAAATAAAAAATTCACTCGCCATGGCGAGTAAATTACTCGCCATTTTCAGGGCTGAGCTAAGTTTAATTGTTAGTAATTTTGAAGGAGTTTGATATAAGGTTCAATGCAAATTTATACTCTTTTTAAGCTACATTTGGTGTGCATGATGATTTTATGTGTGTGTGTGTGTAAACATATGAATGAAAACAACATTGAACTACATTCCTATGTCCATGACAAATGGCAATAAAAATCGTTATTGTTGCTTTTAGGTTTCACTGGAGCATGAGATCCTTTTGCACCCACGTTATTTTGGACCCAACCTCCTCAACATAGTGAAACAGAAACTCTTCACTGAAGTAGAAGGTACTTGCACTGGAAAGTGAGTATGACTGTCACTAAGTGTATGTGACTATGTCACTGTAATTGTAAAGCACAAATTCATACAATATTTAACACATTCTACCTATTAGGACTGAAATCCCCAAATTTTGAACTTACCCTCTGAAGGACTGTATTACAATTTTAGAGACAGGTCAAGCATGATAGTTTAAGGATGGTGTCAGAATAGCTTGGCTCCTTATGGGCGCCAAGCTATTCTGGCACCATCCTTGAACTATCATGCTTGATCCATGTCTTTCTGTGGTGTGTCTGCTAAATGAGTTAATACTCAGCATGATAGTGCCAATGGGCCAACAGCATGAGAGTGCCATTGGTCCAATGTTAGCCGCAGTTGGCCCATAAGGCTGTGCGTGGGCCAGCAGGGGCTGATGTTGGCCCCTTTACAGATAAGTAGCTTCCTTATTCAGATCACAGGGGTGTGTGTGTATGCACATGCATTGCCAAGTGTGTATCATTGATAAGTAATTGTGATCTTGTAAAGTTGCATGAGCATGGGGCAATATTTTGCTCCACATTGAACTTGTTCAAAGACATGCCATCGGTGGATACAAGCTGAAGTATGTGTTTTACTTTGGACATGCTGCTTGTGTAATGAAGTTGGGTTTGACGTAATGCTTCATAATGTGCGGAATGTTCTATACATTTGTGGTACATTTTGGATGGATACGTCATTGCTGGTAGTTCATGGACTTTATGTCCACCATGTTTTATCTGGAATGAGTGACAACAGCCACAGTTGGTCAGAGCAACATAATTAACCCTTTTCATCCTGATACACCGATTGCTTTAAATAAATTAGACTATTAATAGTTCAAGTGTGGTGCCAGAATAGCTTGGTCCCTTGAACTAAAATGCTTGATCTTTATCCTAATCTTTAATGTATCCTTCAAAGGACCATAAGCAAAATTGAAAAAAAGTCAGCCTCAGGTTGTAATGGGTTAATATCAAAAGTCAGCAGGAATTTGAATGCCAATCATCTAGGCAGCTTCAGTATTTCTTGCTTCAGTACATTGAGAAATCAGATGGATACCCATTAACCCATATCATTTGGAATACACCAGTGTGTAAAATAAGTTTTCATCAAGACTAAAATAGTTCAAGGATAGTGCCAGAATAGCTTGGCGCCTCTTGGCGCCAAGCTATTCTGGCACCACCCTTGAACTAGAGCCATTGGTCTATATCCTTATTTATCTGTAAGAAAGCAAGTAGTGTCTGTGTTGGGAGTAGAGTCCGATCCTACTGAGCTTGTGTACGGTGTTCCCCAAGGCTCTGTTTTGGGTCCAATACTTTTCACATTGTATACCCAGCCTTTATCTATTGTTATCAAAATTTAATGTCACTCTGTTTCTCACCATTTTTATGCTGATGACACAGAGCTGTATGCCAGTTCCCAACGAAAACATGTTAGTCAGATGTTCCAGTTTTTAGAGTCCTGTGTCACAGACATTCAGAATTGGACCACACAGAATAAATTGCAAATGAATAGTGGCAATACTGAGGCCTTAAGATTTTCTTGTTCAACCTCCACTGATCTCCCAGACTCGATCAGGGTTGGTCAGAACAGTATCCCCTTTTCCGAGTCGACCCGTAATCTTGGTGTTATCTTTGACAATAGGCTGACCATGAGAGAGCATGTCAACAAGGTTTGCCAATGTTCCTTCTTTGAATTGAGAAAGATCAGTTCAATTCGACACCTTCTCACTACTGAAGCAACTAAAACGCTTGTTACCTCCCTTGTTCTTTTACGCATTGATTTTTGTAATTCCCTTTAGGCGGGCGTTCCTCCAAATCTTCTTGATAAACTTCAAAGAGTTATGAACTGCTCTGCCCGACTAATTTACAGAGTGCCAAAATGTGGCATTGAGGCGCGTCCCCTGGGTGGTGGATAGGGGGTCCCTCGCGAGAGGGGTGCACCGAATGAAATAAGGTGCCGTGAACCAACATGGTCTAAGGGAAGGTGACCCCGACAGAAAACCCCTGGTCTTCCTAGTAAGGGGGTTGGGCGTGGGGGTAGCTTCCCCACCCTGCAAAAAAGGAAATAGCTACAAAAACGCCGACGAAAAGACAAACAGTAATTCCTTTCCTGGAGGAGGAAGGTTCTTCTACCAGAAGATTTATGACGTCCTGTGGTGAAAGCCGGAAGTCTTCGGAAGCCACAGGACCGAGCCGCCTCTCTCTATCCAGGGACACAACCATGGGCACATGGAACGTCAAGACCATGTTCAGAGCGGCAAGGCCGCCCAGATAGCAGCAGAAATGTAAAAGTACAACCTTTCCCTGCTAGGTATCAGTGAAGCCAGATGGACGCAGTCTGGCCAGAAAAGGCTGTTAAGTGCGGAGATGATTCTGTATTCAGGTCATAAGAGGAGAATGCCCCCCATACAGAAGGAGTAGCATTTATGCTGTCACCAGTGGCACAGAGAGCGCTGATGGGCTGGGAACCTCTTGGGCCAAGAATTATCACAGCAGCCTTTAGAACCAAGAAAAAGCTCAAGCTGAACGTCATCCAGTGTTATGCGCCCACTAATGACAGTGACGAGGAAGAGAAACAAGAGTTCTACGACCCACTCCAGAGTGCCGTGGACAAATATGCGGAGCGAGACATCACCATCGTTATGGGCGATTTTAATGCCAAAATAGGGGAGGACAACACCGGATACGAAGAGGTGATGGGGAGACAGGGACTAGGGGAGATGAGTGAGAACGGGGAGAGGTTTGTAGACTTTTGTGCTCTAAACAGACTTGTCATTGGAGGCAGCATCTTCCCACACAGAAGAATACACAAAGCAACTTGGGTCTCACCTGACCATACTACAGAGAACCAAATACACCATATTTGCATTAGCAAAAAATTTAGAAGATCCCTTCAAGATGTTCGAGTGAGGAGGGGAGCAGATGTCGCCTCAGACCACCATCTGCTTACCTTAAGAATAAAGCTCAAGTTAAAGAAAAGCCGCACAGATACAACAAGAAGACAGCGCTATAATGTAGGCCTCTTGAGAGAGACTGGAGTGAGAGAAGAGTTCAAACTGGTGCTGTCCAACCGGTTTCAAGCGCTACAAGAGCTAGTAAATGAAGAGGCGGTCACCACAGAGCAGCAGTGGAACTTGGAAGGCAGTTAGAGAGGCGCTGAACTCAACCTGCAAATACACTGTAGGGTTCAGGAAACACCATCACAAGGACTGGCTGTCGGCACAGACCTTGAAGAAGATAGAAGTGAGGAAGCAGAAGAAAGCAGTTGTCAACAACAGTCGCACGAGAGCAGCCAAAGCAAGGGCACAGGAGGAATACTCGGAAGCCAACCGCGAGGTGAAGAGGAGTATCAGGGCAGACAAGAGGGCCTACACAGACAGCCTGGCAGCAGAGGCAGAAAAGGCGGCAGGCAGCGGCAACATGAAACAGCTCTACGACATTACCAGAAGATTGTCGGGCAAGTATGGCCATACAGAAAGACCAGTAAAAGACAAAGAAGGCAAGCCTATTGCAGACAGAGCAGACCAACTCGACAGATGGGCCGAGTATTTTGAAGAGTTACTGAACAGACCCAGCCCACCCGACCCCCCAGACATCCAGCCAGCAGAGACCGACCTACCCATCAGCTGTGACAGACCCAGCCGGGAAGAGATCAGAAGAGCAGTGGCATTTTTGAAGAACGGCAAAGCAGCAGGGCCAGATGGCATCCCAGCGGAGACTCTGAAAGCAGACCTAGAGACAACAGTAAAGATGCTGTACCCACTGTTTGGAAAGATCTGGGAAGAGGAGGTGACGCCGGCTGACTGGAAGGAGGGGTACCTAATCAAGCTTCCCAAGAAAGGCGACCTCAGCAAGTGTTCCAACTACAGAGGAATCACCTTGCTGTCAGTACCAGGAAAGGTCTTCAACAGGACCATCCTGGAGAGAATGAAGAGCTCCGTTGACCCCCAGCTCAGAGACCATCAAGCAGGATTCAGGAAAGACCGATCATGTACAGACCAGATTGCCACTCTCCGTATCATCGTGGAACAGTCTCTGGAGTGGAGCTCCCCGCTGTACGTCAACATTGTGGATTACGAGAAAGCATTTGACAGACAGCGTGGACCGAGAGACTGTGGAAACTCCTATGACACTACGGTGTACCCACAAAGCTCATCCGCCTGATCAAGAGCAGCTACGATGGCATGACATGTCGCGTGATCCACGAAGGGCAGTTCACCAGGGAGCTCCAGGTCAGAACCGGTGTCAGGCAGGGGTGTCTGCTGTCTCCGTTCCTCTTCCTACTGGCCATAGACTGGGTCATGAAGAGGACCACAGAGCACAGACGAAGTGGAATACAGTGGACACTGTGGACACAGCTTGACGACCTCGATTTTGCAGACGACTTGGCTTTACTGTCCCACACTCATCAACAAATGCAGGACAAGCCCACGAGGCTTGCTGACATCTCGTCCCAAGTGGGCCTCAACATCCACAAACAGAAAACAAAGACAATGAGGCTGAACGCAACCAAGGAAGAACCAGTCTTGCTTGCTGGCACCCCGTTGGAGGAGGTGGAGTCCTTAGAGAAAGACAATAGGAGACCCGAAAGACAATGAATTCAATAAAGCCGCATCAGTCATTAATTTACATCATTTTAAATATCATATTTTTTACCCCCCATTACACCCCCGTTATTTTTGAATCAACCCTATGATTTTAAAAAAGTGATGAGCATGACTGATGCGGCCTTTTTGATCTAATTATCTTTCGGGTCTCCTATTGTCTTTCTCTATAACTATTGTCTCTGTTAATACCTAATGATCTTAATTAATTAACTAATTAAAGTCCTTAACGTACACACTGCCGTTTCTCTCAAATCAAACCAAAATCCTGATAGTGCACTCGGTTAAAGAGACTAACGACTTTTTACACACCTCAATAATTAGAAAATTACTCTTCATTGTCTCTCAATACTGTCAGAGTCGATTTCCGAAAAACTCACATGCTCTGTCCCACACATAACATTTCAGTTCACGCATGACAAGATTCAATGACAAGCCTCTTTCAATGTGAGGACATGCTTTCAGGGCGCCCATTCACAGACCATGTTGAAAAGGTCCTTAGAAATTGTACAGCGGTCCGGTGTGACTGAATAGAGCTTCACCAACATAAAGGCTTGTTCTGAGTAAATAGAGTCACATGAGCCCCGTTCTACAACATTTTCAGTTATTTGTAGTGTTTGATTTCTCATTATGAGTAGGTTTGAGAGGCTTGTTTAACATGAGTTACTGGTTCATTCTAAGGTTCTGTTTGCATGGCTGAGTATGTCTGATACATAAATACACACATACATACACACTGACACACTAAAACAACACCAAGTTGCACACACACATACAGACACACACACGCAAACACACACACACACACAAACACATGAATAAACATACCCGTACACACACACTAACACACACACACACACACATATATGACACCCGACGTCAAAAACACAAGGTTTGTAAGTACGGCCTCACGCCAGTGCAATATTATTTTAAGATTTTTATTCCGGGGTGTATACTGTCTTATACATGTCTGACGCGAGCCATTGAAACCCACCAGCCCGTGAGAGGATAATAACTCTTATTGAATTTCACGCCCTGTTGGGTTAGACGGTGTACATGACTGTAACAGGATCATCCTAGAGAGAATGAGGAGCTCCGTTGACCCCCAGCTGAGAGACCAGCAAGCAGGATTCAGGAAGAACCGATCATGTACAGACCAGATCGCCACTCTCCGCATCATCGTGGAACAGTCTCTGGAGTGGAGCTCCCCGCTGTACGTCAACTTTGTGGATTATGAGAAAGCATTTGACGGCGTGGACCGAGAGACTCTGTGGAAACTCCTACGACACTACGGTGTACCCACAAAGCTCGTCCACCTGATCAAGAGCAGCTATGATGGCATGACATGTCGCGTGATCCACGAAGGGCAGTTCACCAGAGAGCTCCAGGTCAGAACTGGTGCCAGGCAGGGGTGTCTGCTGTCTCCGTTCCTCTTCCTACTGGCCATAGACTGGGTCATGAAGATGACCACAGAGCACAGACGAAGTGGAATACAGTGGACACTGTGGACACAGCTTGACGACCTCGATTTTGCAGACGACTTGGCATTACTGTCCCACACTCATCAACAAATGCAGGACAAGACCACGAGGCTTGCTGACATCTCGTCCCAAGTGGGCCTCACCATTCACAAACAGAAAACAAAGACAATGAGGCTGAACGCAACCAGGGAAGAACCAGTCTTGCTTGCTGGCACCCCGTTGGAGGAGGTGGAGTCCTTCACCTATCTCGGGAGCATCATAGACAAAAAAGGCGGCACTGATGCAGATGTCAGAGCACGAATCGGTAAAGCCAGAGCAGCCTTTCTCCAGTTGAAAAAAGTGTGGAGTTCCAGAGAGCTGTCACAACACACCAAAGTCCGGATTTTCAACTCCAATGTAAAAGCAGTTCTCCTATATGGAGCAGAGACATGGAGATTGACAAAAACCACAGTCAACAGAGTACAGACCTTCATGAACGGTTGCCTTAGAAGAATTTTGAAAATCCACTGGCCAGAGAAGATCAGCAACGTCAGACTCTGGGAGAGAACAGAGCAGATAACAGCAGAGAATGAAATTGGGCGAAGAAGATGGGGATGGATCGGTCACAGTCTGAGAAAGCCAGCTTCCAGTATCACTAGGCAGGCATTGTCATGGAACCCCCAGGGAAAGAGGAAAAGAGGTAGGCCGAGAAACTCCTGGCGTCGAGACCTCCAAGCAGACATCAAGAGACTGGGAACCACCTGGAGTAGAATCGAAGGAGAAGCACAGGACAGGAGTTGCTGGAGGTCTCTCGTCGACGGCCTATACCCGGGTAGGGGTGACAGGCGTAAGTAAGTAAGTAACAGTGTCTGTAGCGTACACACACACACACACTGACACGCACACTGACAAACACAGACACACGCGCAAACACACACAAACACATGAATAAACATACATGTACACACACACAAACACATAAATACACACACACACACACACACACACACACAAACAACTAACTGGTATGGCAGAGCTGCATAATACACCGGCACACACTTTGAGAAATTCTAAGTGCAGAAAGGTTCAATATGAGCACTACTTTTCCTCAGGAAATCACGACGAGGCAGGTGCAGATGACTCACTGCTGGTAACTTTTCATGGTCACCGTACACAGTGTTTGTTGATGCAATCGTCCGCAAATAACATAGGTATAAATATATCCACGTTGTGACGCATGGTAAACCCACCTGTGACTGAGACTTGAGAGCCCTCATCCAAATCACTCAAGTACACAATCCACGCTAGTTAGCCTCAGGCTTTAAGAAAAAAGCCATTTTAAGTCTATCTATACCATTATTTTTGAGTCAATACCCTAAAAACACGGCTATAAGAAACATTGTTAGCGAGTGTGTGCATGCACTTGTAAAAAACATTTAAGCAGGTGTTAAAGTGACAAAAGTAATTACAAAATAATGTATAATTTGGTCTTTTTTGAAAATAAATCACTCATTGTTTTAACAAAATCAAATAACAACATCTTTATTCTATTATCTATTGTAATTATATGCTCATCTTGTTATTTACCTTTTGACAAAACGTGTACTTTAGTCAAGAATTAAAGCATAATTTAATAAAGCAAGGGAAGTAACTTTTTTGTCTTGCTGAAATTTTTACAAAATTACTTCCCTTGTATAAACCTGTACTCAAACAAAGGAAAAAGTAATCTGAAAATTTTGTTATTGAACAGGGGTGATTCCTTCCTTTTTCTGGTGCTCAAGTCATGGGTAAAATTATGAAGTTACTGTCTATGTTACTGTCTAGATGTTTCATTTGGCTCTCACTTGGCCAGGGTGTGTGATTTATAATTTACTGCAAAGCCAATAATTGTCAATACTGTGTCAGGTATGTTTGCTTTAAAGGGCAGGGTTATTGTACATGACACCACAATTGAAATCTGTGAATCATGATATTAATAAGCCCACTGAGAAAGATAATATAGTACAGGGCAAGTCTTGTCTGGGGTAAACTCAAAAACTATTGGCAATATTGCTGGAGTGGTGCAAACGTAAAAAGTTACTGTTCAGTGTAATTTCCTAGAAAACATGATTTTGCTTGATAACAATTTATTCTTTTGTTTGTCTAATAAAAATGGCAGACGGACAAATCATACAAGTGCTTGATCTCACACACTGCTTCAAAGATGTTATGCACTTTACTGACCTAATAACATCACCCAAACAGACTAACATAAGCCTTTCAGCACCATCAGAAATATATGCTACATATAGTGTGACTTTGGATTATGTTGATGAACATCCAGGTGTGGAGCGCATGACAGTTGATTTAAAGACACCTACTTTTAAAGTTGATGATACCAACTATGGTTGGTTAGGGGAAGTTTGTTATAGCATATTTAAACAGCTACGCAAACTAAATGTTTATATTGACAGTGTTACAGTTAATAAAGTGGTATTACACAAGGTGAGGCAGCGGTATTATTTTTTCATTTATTATTTTGTCGGACAAATAAAAATGACGGACAATGTTCAAAACCCTGGCCCACCAGGCTCATCAAACCCTGGCCTACGTAACGTGTTTCACACAACAAACTTGCCTATATCTAATACTAACAACGTCTATGAATCAATAGAAAACTCTTTTTCTGTAATACAACAAAATCTTCTTACAGGTAGTGTGAAAATTCAGATTGTTGCAAAAATAGAATTTACTAGAGTAGATGGTGAAGTGATTGTATCGTACATATCAACAAGACAACACACAGTTAACACAAGAAGAGAATTAGAGAACGTGTTTAGAGACAGACTATTACCTGACTTCCTCCAAGCAATTGACAGTGCAAAAATGAAAGGATCTGGTTGGCACGAAGGTCATGTACATGAACTACAACTAAAGCAGTCAAGGTATCATCCTATATTAGGCAAATCATGGTTACCACTGCCAACAGAGGTTGCAAACAAAAAGGCTGTCGTTAACATACAGAACAATGACAACTATTGTTTCATGTGGTGTGTGCTTGCTAAACTACACTTTATAAAGTCAAAACCTGAACGTGTATCTAACTACACCAAATTTGTAAACGAACTCGATTTTAGTGGCATTGAGTTCCCTGTTAAAATAGAGGACATAGACTTGTTTGAAAAACTAAATCCTGGTATATCTGTAAATGTGTTTGTGTGGGATAATGAATCTGAGAACAAGTTACAACCAATTAGAGTATCACCTCTGGCTCCAACATATGGTCAGTCAGAAGATAAGCATGTTGACATGTTGCTAATCGGCCCTGCCGGTGATAACTTTCACTACACAATTATCAGAAATATGTCACGTCTAATTCATGGACATACAACAAAACACAATGGCAAACAGGAAGTTTGTAAAAAATGTTTACAAAGATTCTCCTCTATTTCAGTAGCGCACAAACACATCCTACATTGTAGATCAGCTGATGACATACAAACTGTACTTAAGTATCCAGATCCTGGTAGTCAAGTATGTTTTAAGAACTATGGGAATCAGCAAAAGCTGCCATTTGTAGTGTATGCAGATTTTGAATCACTGGTTGTTCCATATGAAGGTCCTGTTCCAGAGTCATTACCAAAGACTATAAAACTAAGTGACCAAGTGGTGTGTTCTTTTGGATACATTATTGTTAGGTCAGACGGTCAGCATTCAAAACCTGTTATCTACAGGGGTGAAAATGCAGCATGTCTGTTTTTAACAGAAATGAGACATCTGTATAGTCAGGTAGTACAGTATCTCACAACATGTCAGATGCCTTTGGTGATGACAGAAGAAGACAAACTGAAATTTGATACAGCTGAGATGTGTTGGGTTTGTGAACAACCCCTCCAGGGTGATAAAGTTCGTGACCATGATCACATAACTGGACGTTACAGAGGCGCTGCACATAACAATTGTAACTTATTATTAAAAACAGATCCCAAGACATACAAACTGCCAATCTTTTTCCACAATCTCAAAGGATATGATTCACATATTATCATGCAGGCTGTGGATGAATCTTACAAAAAAATTAGTTGTATTGCCCAGACAACTGAGAAGTACTTGACTTTTAGATTGGACAACAAATTAGCATTTTATGACTCCATGCAACATTTGTCTTTAGGTCTTTCCCCACCCGGGTCTGCCCTGGGGGACTTGGGTGGGGTTAGGTATTTTTTAGTTCCCAGGGTCACCCTGGTCAGCCCCACAGGGTGGGGTTTTCTCTCTATTCTGGGGCATGTGTTTCTGTCTACCCGAGGTCCATTCACCTGTATTTGCCTTTTTTAAACTCTCCCTACTGTCTGCACTGCCTGTAGCTCTTGATATTGGATGTGTGTTGCTAAATGGTCTTAGCTTTATTTAGGCCCCATGTGTTAGGTTTATTTAACGTGTTTGACCGGCTGGCGACATACATTCAATGTTCTGTTTAGTTGGTTGTTTTTTTTTCACAAGCAGTGCAGGCACGTCCTGAGAAAGCCTTGTTGCTGTCGGGACGTTAAGCAATGTACAATCAATCAATCTTTAGGTCTTGCTAGTCTCGCAGAAAGACTGACTGAGTATCCAATAACGAGTAAATATTTTGAACCAGACTTGATTAAGAAAGGTGTCTATCCGTATGAGTACATTGATCATTGGGTTGTGTTTGAGGAAACAAGACTGCCACCAAAAGAGAAATTTTATTCCACACTAACTGGTAAAGGTATTTCTGACTCTGAATACCAACACATAGCTGCCAACCCTCCCGATTTTATCGGGAATTTCCCGATTTTTTTTCAATTCCCGATTCTCCGGTTTTTTGTACATTTCTCCCGATTTTCATATTTTCAAGCTTTGTTTTAAAATTCGAGGCATTTTGGCGTACCGCGCGGGGTCAAGCGCCTGTAGTTGAGAGCCTACCGCTATACTGTACCGCTAAGCTTTCGGGGACCCACAGCCAGTCTTGATTACGCATGCGCGGCAAATTCCGTCCATTCTGTTTGTTCCGGTTCCTTCGAATTTGCCCTCGAGCACATGCTCAACGATCTTCGCAACTGGTCACAGAGTATTTTCGATTTTCACCAAAATCATGCCTCCTAAGAAGCAGAAGTGTTTGGTGAAGTTCCATCCAGACTACAAGCGTTCCTTTCCTTACATCGACGAATCGAGAAAGGGGGAACACTTTGCCTTTTGTAAAATGTGCCGGGCGGACATAAACATCGGTCACGGCGGCCAAAAAGACATCAGTCTGCACAAAAAACGTAAGAAACACCAAGTATAAGTATAAGTAGCGAAGTATAATGAAGAAAAAATAAAGACTGTCTGGCGGTCAGACTGAATGATGAATTGAATAAACGAAGGAATACATGAAAAAGTAAGAGCATCTTGTGAAATAATTATGAAAGTGTGGAACACAAACCGAAAGAGACGAGAGAGAGAGAGAGGACTTGCTGTTGAAGGCAAAATCAGCAACATCTCAGTCCCTGAAGGCTGCTGCAAACCCTTGCCCACCATCAAAAGAGTAGATAAACTTTGAATTTTGTTTCAAAGAGAGGCCTCCAAACTGCCTTCAAAATGCTGATTTTCGTTTCCATTGTCCTTGATTTAATTTGTTCAGCTATGCTTTTTTGTGCTGATGTGAATGTAAATAAACTTCAAACTGTAGGATACAAACTGGTCATTATTTTGATTTTTGCTTCAAGGAGAGGCCTCCAAACTGCCTTCAAAATGCTGATTTTCGTTTACGAGCGGGGGGCATAGCCCCCCTGCACCCCCCAGCGGGGCGCTGCCCCTGCACCCTGCCGGGGCCTAGGCAGCCCCTGGACCCCGGCCAGTCAGGATTTTTATTTCTCCAAAGTTGGCAGCTATGCCAACATGCTCTTGATGCGTGGGGGAAGTTAGGGTGTCAGACGATTGGTGACTACCATGACCAGTACTTGAAAGCTGACGTTTGTTTGCTAGCAGACGTATTTGAAAGTTATCGTGAGAAGGGTTTGTTACACTACAAGCTTGACCCAGCTTGTTACATAACTAGTCCTGGCATGACATGGGATGCATTTTTGAAATCCAGTAAGATATCTATAGACCTGTTGTCTGATCGTACGATGGGTGAAATGGTGGAACATGGATTGAGGGGAGGGATTAGTATTGCAGCGAACAATTATGCCAAGGCCAACAACAAATATCTGGTTGACCTTGGGTTTGACCCCTCGAGGTCAAGGTCATTTATTACCTATGTAGATGCTAACAATTTGTATGGCTGGGCAATGTGTGAGTTATTGCCCTTGAAAAACTTTTGTCTGTATGATTTGTCACAGTATGACGTAACAGAGTCAGGGTTAACTAACAATATTATGAATCTTGACCGAAACGACGCGAAGGGTTGGATCTTTGAAGTCGACCTGGAGTACCCACACCACCTACACGATTACCATAATGATTATCCGTTGGCAGTTGAGAAAATGAGTATGACGGGGGAAAAAAGAAGACACCAAACTTGTACCGAATCTGAATGACAAATTCAATTACGTTTGCCACTATCGCTTGTTACAGTTTTACATCAGACACGGGTTAGTACTAAAGAAAGTTCACAGAGGTATTCAATTTGATCAGAGTGCTTTCATGAAAGATTACATAATGAAGAACACAACATTGCGTGCCAGAGACGGCAACACTGCATTTGACAAAGACTTCTTTAAGCTTATGAACAATGCCTGTTTTGGCAAGACAATGGAAAATCCTCATCACTGCAAAGATGTGAGACTGGTCACAACTGAATCAGGTGCAATTAAACTTACAGGTAAGCCACAGTACACGGGGTACAAAGAGTTTCATTCATCATTGTATGCAGTGTCACTCAAAAAAAGATTGTTAAACTGGACAAGCCAGTATTCATTGGTATGGCAATTCTTGAGTTGTCAAAACTGTTGATGCTTGAATTTTATTATGATTACTTCAAACCAAAGTATCCTGAGTGTCGGTTGTTATACACTGACACTGACTCTATGATCATTGATGTGTGTACTGAAGACTTTATGAAGACATGAAAACAGAGTTACACATGTATGACACATCTGACTACCCTAAAGACCATCCACTGTTTAGCACACAAAACAAGAAAGTACCTGGAAAGTTTAAAGATGAACTAAATGGTGTGCCAATAGTTGAGTATGTTGGACTGAGATCCAAAATGTATTCTATCCTGCATCAGAAAGGCAGTCAGTCGAAAGCCAAAGGAATTAAAAAAACAGCAATAAAAAATAAAGACATTCGTCATGAACATTACAAGCAAGTGTTAGATGGTGCATTGATGCCTGATTATCCAAACAAGTCACTGAGATCAAACAAACTTAATCTTGAAATGATCCAAACACACAAAAAGTCACTGGCAGTTGGGGACACGAAACGAGTGTTTCATAGTAAAGAAAAAGCTTATGCACCAGGCCATTACAGGCTCAAGTTATCTGAAGATATTTGTGATGAACTGGTTGATGAATTAATTGACGACTTAGTTACTGAAATGAGTAACGGTGTCTGGGGGAATAATCTGTAATTCTTCTCTGACAAATGCCCTCAGGGGTGCAGGGTCATACAGATAATATATTGTTGCGTCAGCACCAGGAATTATTTTTTTTATATTGTGTACAGACGTTGACCAGATGGGGTCTGTTGCCCTGCGCTTCACGTCGTTCTCAGCCTCCCCTGGTTGATATAAATATCTCACCTGTTTAGTAAATAAACTTGTGTCGGGTGCTGGGGTTGGTCCTGTTTTTGGCTCTGCAATTGTTTTCAATTTAATAGCATCAGCTGGCTTAGGATGACCTTCATTGTTCATTGCTTTTATCACATGTGGTAATCTCTTAACCCACTCAGTGTTACGTGTGTCATGCATGAGTTCCTTAGAATACTGATAGCTGAAAAGTCTTTCTGATAACTGTTTGTTAAAGTTCTCTACAATTGCCTGTGATCTGTGCACACCTGGAATGCCTCGTCTGACCAGTACGCCGTGCTTAGCAAATAACTGATTAACTGCGCCCTTAAATTCAGATCCATCATCAACTTGTACAAGTCTGGGGTATCTTAAAGGACCTCGACCATATATTTTTGTTAATGCTGTAGCAACTGTGGTAGCTGTTTTGTCAGATATGGGTTCAGCGTCTTTATATCTTGAAGCAATGTCTACAACAGTCAGTGCATACTTGTATCGTTTCTTTCTTATTGTGTCATGTGGTAGGAACAGGAGGTCCATTTGGTGTGTGTCATTTGGTGATGTGTTCTCAAAATGAGGTCTAGATATCTTTCTTGGAGCAGGGAGATATATCTGCCAAATTGCCTGTCTCTGTAACCATTGTTTGACTTGATTGAGTGTTATATCTCCGCCCACAGCGGCATGTAATTTCTGAATAGCTGTTGCTCCTTTCCAATACCCTGATGGAGAGTAATATATTTTCGATAGTTTATTTTCGGCTGTCATTTTTTCTAGCAATATAAAGTCCAGTAAAATAAACAAATGTCATTCCCACTAGAACAAAGATTATCTCCCCGTTTCTTTGTTGTGTGCTTGGTTTGTAATAGTCACTTAGTTTTGGTTTAGGGATAGACATGTCTTCACCCGTGACAAGAAAATATTCCCTGATTGCTTCGTCTGTATTTGAAAACGTATGTTGTGCGTGACCTTCTAGCCTCAGTTTTTCATTGATGAAATCAAGTTTCTCAATTCTTTGTTTTTCATACGCCTGTTCTGCCTGTGCTAATTTTTCTGACGCTTCATTATGATGCTTCAATTCTTCTGCAGATTCCTCTCTACCCATTTTTGAAAAGAGATAGTTTGAACCACTGAATGCCAATGCGTTAACAACTGCCCCACCAATCATAATAGCTATCGTCGCCATATTTATTTTTATTTACATAGAAACATTTTCGGGAATAATTCCTTGCTTAACAAGAAAATCTTTTGTCGCAATCGACGCTGTGACAACTACAATTAGCTTAGCGCTGTCTTCAAAGTCTAATCTCCCCCACCCGGGTCTGCCCTGGGGGACTTGGGTGGGGTTAGGTACTTTTTAGTTCTCAGGGTCACCCTGGTCAGCCCCACAGGGTGAGTTTTTCTCTCTATTCTGGGGCATGTGTTTCTGTCTACCCTTTGTCCATTCACCTGTATTTGCCTTTTTAAAACTCTCCCTACTGTCTGCACTGCCCGTAGCTCTTGATATTGGATGTGTGTTGCTAAATGGTCTTAGCTTTATTTAGGCCCCATGTGTTAGGTTTATTTAATGTATTTGACCGGCTGGCGACATACATTCAATGTTCTGTTTAGGTTTTTTTTTCACAAGCAGTGCAGGCACGTCCTGAGAAAGCCTTGTTGCTGTCGGGACGTTAAGCAATGTACAATCAATCAATCAATATTCTGGGGCATGTGTTTCTGTCTACCCTTGGTCCATTCACCTGTATTTGCCTTTTTAAAACTCTCCCTACTGTCTGCACTGCCTGTAGCTCTTGATATTGGATGTGTGTTGCTAAATGGTCTTAGCTTTATTTAGGCCTCATGTCTTAGGTTTATTTAATGTATTTGACCGGCTGGTGACATACATTCAATGTTCTGTTTAGTTTTTTTTTTCACAAGCAGTGCAGGCACGTCCTGAGAAAGCCTTGTTGCTGTCGGGACGTTAAGCAATGTACAATCAATCAATCAATCAAAGTCTAATCTACTCAGGTCTGCTGATTTCATTTTGAGTAGACATTTTCCTAGCATAGAATAAGCTACTGCTAATCCACTGATTACGGCAGAGTGATACACAAGGTTCATTATGTTCTTTGTGTCATTCATTTCTTAGGCAAGAAAAATTAAAATAATATTTTTATTTACTGCATATAAAATGGGTCAACGGCTTTGGGTGTTACTGGTAATGTGGCGACTTCTGGTTTTGTTTTTGGAGTGTCTGATTTTTTGGTCACTATACGAGTCTGTGGTTTGTATTTTTTGTATAATCGATAAGCTACAAAACCAGATCCGACAACAAATCCGGCAACTACATATTTTGCTGTTTCAGAATTAGACTGGATTGAAGGTCTTTCACTTTGATGTGGGTGTGACAGGGGTGTTGAAAGTCCTGTCAGTTCTGACGGTCCTAACGGTGTTGACGGTGGGTCAGTCAAATGAGCCTTTTCTGTTTGCGCTTGAAGCTGTAATTTTTTTTGCCTGTTCCATTCGGCTAATTTTTTCCCCGCCTCTATTCGGCCTGGACTTTTAGCCTTAGTCACAGTTTGAACCTGTGTCAAAACAGGGTCGGGGTTCAGTTGTGGAGTCGTCTGGGTTTCGTCCATTTTCTTCTGCAGTAAAATTTATTTTTGAAAAATCAATATGACTCCCGGTAACAAGCAATGTTACAACAGGTGCAAGGTAATTTCCAAACTTGTAAAACATGACACATGCTAATTTGCCAATTGAACTTGAAACAATAGGATTGCTTTCAAGGTCGTGTGAAAGACTGTCACTATCCACAGGTAGAAAGTGACTCACTGCTTTTGTGTATAGGCATACAAGAGACCTGCTTAAATCACGAGTCATTAGTGAAGCGATGTGGTTTTCATATTTTGAATGAAGCTTGATTAGCTCGTCAGCCGTAAGAGATTCAATATCCTCTGTCATGTATTGTTTTCCGAGATAAGTCTTTGACTTGCCTGAGACAATCACAGACAAAAGACGCTGTTTCTTAGAGTCTAAGTCTTTGTTCTCTACAGCATTGATATCATTCAATAGAAGGATTCCATCAGGGTTCATTTATATTGTTATTTAAAAAAAAAAAAACAGAAAACAAAAATTAATTTACTAACCCATACCCTGTGGGCTGATCTGTCTTTAAAATGAGCTTTAGATGCTTAGTTGATTTCAGTTTATTTTTCACATCATCACGTTCATGTTTATTTGGTATGACATCATTTTCTCTGAGACAGTCTTCAAAGCTGTCACGATCCTTGCAGTAAAACAAACAGATAAACTTTAACTGTTCTTGAAAATCTTTCAGTACAGCATTATATTTCTGAGTGAGAATCCATACACTTACATTTGCGTGTCTGCCACTGAAAGCAAGTTCTGCTAGAGTGTTTCTCTTTTTGACAATGTCTTTCTCTGCAGAGCAGTCATCAACAATAAACAATGTTGGCTGTCCTTCAAATTGCTTGTAAAAATATTGTAGGTAGTCATTCAGTTTCTTTTCAGGGTCAACTAAGTAAATGTTGTTGTCAGTCCAAATGAATAAACGATTGTGATAAGCTTTGTTGTGTTTGATTGTAGGACAAAATATTACAATGTTTTCAAAGTGGTGTATGTATCTTGTTTGTAAAAGGTTAAGTACAAATTCAGTTTTACCACACCCTGTGGCACCACAAAATAATCCACAGTGTGGGTCAAGGGTCATCAAGCTCCGGTTCATTTTAATACACAATATAATTTTAATATATGTGTCCACTTAGTCTGCACTCTTGTATATTGAGTTGTGCATCATAAATCAAATACAAATATATATTTATTGCTTCGGCTTTTTCAACCTTTTTTTGTATCTGGATTGTTATTCCATCACTGCCGTTCTCAACAGTTCGACCTGACCCATGAAGGTAATCATCGTCTGTGCTACGAAGGTCTAGCCAAAGAGCATACTTATTTGTAAGGTATTGTCCGATCCTAACATCATACAGATGTAGATCTTTGCACACACTGTTTGCGGATTTATCTCTAATCCTTCCACCCGCAAAAAACTGTGTGATCTCATCGTAGTGTTGATAAGGTAACATACCAGAAGCATACACTTGATTAGGACGGCCTTCAATTGTACAGGACAAATGTGTAATCTTAGGATTGTAGAATTTTTCTGAATCCCTTTTGTATGGACTCACCGGTTCAACAAACAACATAAGAATACCTTTCAGTGACCTGGCAGGCGTGTTCAAGTTTATGTTCCACATTGGGTCACTCTTGTCTTTGGGTATTAAACTATGTCTAATCACACGGTCATAATAAATTGGAAGTCTTGACTGGTACTGATTTTGTATGAGTCTAGCTAGTTCAGTATGTGTGACAATTTCATATTCCAAGGAAATGTTAGAGATCTTATATGTTGCATCTGTGGCAGATGATTTTATAACTTTGGAGTAGTCATTGAAAGTTAGTTCAAAGCTCAGACGGTCATTCAGTGCCCCTTGATAATAAGGCAAATGTGCTGTTAGGATTTCAAACTCAAGTGGAATGTAAAATCTGGTTCCATATGTTTCAGCCATTATATCGTCCTTGGCTACCCCAGTAGTTACCTTATCTGCTGCATTGATTCGAAGTTTACCAACATTATCAAACTGTATGCCTTGGTAAACACGGTCTTCTCGTTCTTCTCGTGTGAGCCAAAGGTCTTTGTAACAGTAGAATACATCGGAGTCGTCAAGACTAAACACTTCCTGCCCTTCAAGTTTTACTTTAATAGTTCTAACAATTGCTCTGCCAAGATTGTCAACCAGTGTTCTGTTTACATCTGCGTCTGATGATAGTTCAATATTAAATGCTAGGCGAGCAGTGCCAGGAACAATAACGTCACTGGGACCTAGGTTTGGAAACTTGACTGTAAGTGTTTGGTTCTGGTCTATGGTATTTGGATTGTTTGTGATGACGATTTCCAGTATCACTAGGCAGGCATTGTCATGGAACCCCCAGGGAAAGAGGAAAAGAGGTAGGCCGAGAAACTCCTGGCGTCGAGACCTCCAAGCAGACATCAAGAGACTGGGAACCACCTGGAGTAGAATCGAAGGAGAAGCACAGGACAGGAGTTGCTGGAGGTCTCTCGTCGACGGCCTATACCCGGGTAGGGGTGACAGGCGTAAGTAAGTAAGTAAGTAAGTGATGACGATTGATTGTCTTATGCCCTTAACACCCAGAGGCTCACGTAGTTTTCTGTATGGGTCTAACTTTGATCCGTAAGACTGTGTCATTTTTATTATGCACAATAAAAAATAATAAATTAATAAAACAATGGCCGCGGGAGGATTTAATCATGAAGATTTTGAAATGGATGACACGTATGATTTTGGTAATACAACAGATATGACAGATATGGCAGATGTGACTGGTACAAGAAATATTTACAGTTTACGTCACAAACTTTTAGAAACCAAAGTGAACTCATTTTATGATCATGTTGGTGGCCGCCCAGACAACGTAGATCCTAATCAGTTTCAACTTGATGGCAAGGGTCATTTATATTTAAATACTGTTGACAAAGGAAAAGTACTATTGACTAACAAAAAAGACCCTAGTAGGTTTAGGGCTTTAAGTACAATAAAAAATGAAGGTGGTGTTGGTGCCTTGCGCCAACTTGAACCCCACCCGGGTCTGCCCTGGGGGACTTGGGTGGGGTTAGGTATTTTTTAGTTCCCAGGGTCACCCTGGTCAGCCCCACAGGGTGGGGTTTTCTCTCTATTCTGGGGCATGTGTTTCTGTCTACCCGAGGTCCATTCACCTGTATTTGCCTTTTTTAAACTCTCCCTACTGTCTGCACTGCCAACCCCACCCGGGTCTGCCCTGGGGGACTTGGGTGGGGTTAGGTATTTTTTAGTTCCCAGGGTCACCCTGGTCAGCCCCACAGGGTGGGTTTTTCTCTCTATTCTGGGGCATGTGTTTCTGTCTACCCTTTGTTCATTCACCTGTGTTTGACTTTTTAAAACTCTCCCTACTGTCTGCACTGCCTGTAGCTCGATATTGGATGTGTGTTGCTAAATGGTCTTAGCTTTATTTAGGCCCCATGTGTTAGGTTTATTTAATGTATTTGACCGGCTGGCGACATACATTCAATGTTCTGTTTAGTTTTTTTTCACAAGCAGTGCAGGCACGTCCTGAGAAAGCCTTGTTGCTGTCGGGACGTTAAGCAATGTACAATCAATCAATCAATGTCTGCACTGCCTGTAGCTCTTGATATTGGATGTGTGTTGCTAAATGGTCTTAGCTTTATTTAGGCCCCATGTGTTAGGTTTATTTAATGTGTTTGACCGGCTGGCGACATACATTCAATGTTCTGTTTAGTTGGTTGTTTTTTTTCACAAGCAGTGCAGGCACGTCCTGAGAAAGCCTTGTTGCTGTCGGGACGTTAAGCAATGTACAATCAATCAATCAATTGCGCCAACTTGGTATTGGAGGGTCTCCTGTCACGCCACTTGCGCCTAGACTGGCTAGTGCCCTCCATGACACGCAAACAAAGTTGCCAACAGGGCAACAAATTGAAATGGCACCTGTAACAAGCCTACCAGAAATAGCAAACACTGTGATACAAGAAACTTCATTTACTGAAGGACAAATAAATGACGCTTTGAAAACAATAGATGATCCACCTTTGTCAATGCAGAGATTATAGGGTTGGATAAATCACTGCAGACAATAAGAGGTGAGATGGTAAACAATGTTGCCAAACTGGGTGAGCTTGATAAACACATAGAACGTGAAAAAGAAAAACTGGCTACAGCAGACACAGAAATGAAAGAAAGAATCCAACACAGATTAAATGATTTGCAGATAGAAAGATCAGGATGGTTAGAAACAATTAGTATTGGAAGACAAAAACTAAAATCACAGGTCAACAGAATTAGAGAAACTATTCAGAAAATACTTCACGAAGACACTACTCTGGCTGAGAGACTAAAAACACTTTTCAGAGAACAGGGTATTACTATTGCAAGTTTAATTACTGCTCTTGGATTTATTATCAGTACTGTTGTGTTAGCTGTATCCGGTGCTGGTGGACCCGGTGGTTCTCTACCTCCAGCACCACCAGCCCCGGCACCACCAACAGACCCAAAAGATTTACAGTCATGGGTAAAGAAACAACTGTCTCACATATCAGACTTGCTTAAAAAATTGGCTCTGAAAGCAATAGATGCTTTGCCTGGCATAATTGGCACTGTTGTCAGTTGGCTGATTACTACAGCAGCAAAGGTAGTAGGGTTTATGGCGGAGCATGTGTGGATCTTTCTGGTTACAGCAGGAGGGTTGATGGTGGGTTATTTAATGAAACAGATAAAGAAGTAAAACCCCTAATCCTGTTAGACCTATTACCAATGCAGTTCTTTCTGACTCATGTGTGTCAGGGGTTGACTGTACTGGTCGTATGGGCGCCGGTGTTGGGGCTGGGGCCGGGGTCGGGGGTGTTACCATCTGTAATGATTTTAATGACTGTACGTGTGTGGTTGTGGCCCCCCAGTTTACAGATTGATTGAGTCCTAATTTTTTACCAACACCTGCAACAATGATTTCATTTCATTATTATAATTCCCCCACCCGGGTCTGCCCTGGGGGACTTGGGTGGGGTTAGGTACTTTTTAGTTCCCAGGGTCACCCTGGTCAGCCCCACAGGGTGAGTTTTTCTCTCTATTCTGGGGCATGTGTTTCTGTCTACCCTTGGTCCATTCACCTGTATTTGCCTTTTTAAAACTCTCCCTACTGTCTGCACTGCCTGTAGCTCTTGATATTGGATGTGTGTTGCTAAATGGTCTTAGCTTTATTTAGGCCCCATGTGTTAGGTTTATTTAATGTATTTGACCGGCTGGCGACATACATTCAATGTTCTGTTTATTTTTTTTTTTCACAAGCAGTGCAGGCACGTCCTGAGAAAGCCTTGTTGCTGTCGGGACGTTAAGCAATGTACAATCAATCAATCAATCATTATTATAATTTGTTATTGTACCCATTTGGAGTTGAAGATCAGATGGTAACATGTATAACCCGATGCCAACTACAAAGTCAACTTTTGATCTGGCATATCTGAGTACGTCTTGGTAGCGTTGTATGCTTGATGGGAGATCAACCACTGAATTAATTGAATCTTCAAGATTTGCAAGAAATTGTTTTTGTGCTTCAAATTTGCCACTTCCATTCAAAATGTTTGATTTTGTTAGTGATTGTGCTCCTAGTAAACACCAGACATATGTTCTGATAGACTCATTGACGCACTCGACTCCTGCTTGAGTAGCCCCACCCGGGTCTGCCCTGGGGGACTTGGGTGGGGTTAGGTATTTTTTAGTTCCCAGGGTCACCCTGGTCAGCCCCACAGGGTGGGTTTATCTCTCTATTCTGGGGCATGTGTTTCTGTCTACCCTTTGTCCATTCACCTGTATTTGCCATTTTAAAACTCTCCCTACTGTCTGCACTGCCTGTAGCTCTTGATATTGGATGTGTGTTGCTAAATGGTCTTAGCTTTATTTAGGCCCATGTGTTAGGTTTATTTAATGTATTTGACCGGCTGGCGACATACATTCAATGTTCTGTTTAGTTTTTTTTTCACAAGCAGTGCAGGCACGTCCTGAGAAAGCCTTGTTGCTGTCGGGACGTTAAGCAATGTACAATCAATCAATCAATCCTGCTTGAGTAAACCCGTCAGTTTTATCTAAAATAAATGTGGTCCAGTCGTTTGACTGTTTCTGCTCTATTGATCCTATCCAGACTTGTGATTTTGATGAGAATGAAGTGTACCCAGGGTAGTAATCTTGAGGGTATTGTCTGTGACTCAAAGCGTAATACAATGTACCCATACCATTGTGATCATCAAGTTTTTGTGTGAAGTCATACTTTGTACTGATGTTAAATTCATTACAGATGCGTTCAAATGCTTTCATATCCATGGGGTTGTTAAACCTGTTGAAACTGGATTCAGTGGGTAGTGGTGTATGAAGTTCTGACAGTATACGTCTAAGCTGGTAATAAACATGGAAACGATACACAGATCTAATCAGTTTGTTTGAGTGATTCAAGTGGTCTGTGAATGAAACACCACAGCCTGTAGTTGAACATAGTATGGCAAAGTTGAGTTGGTTTTGAAACATCTGTAGTGGACTTGAGGACCACTTTCTTGCAGTAGAGTCGTCTGTTATTGGAGGGTTTAGGTAATGGTCGAACGGATTTGGTACTTTCACTTGAAATAAATCTTGTTCACTTACAGCAATATCAAGCTGATTTAGTTGAATTATTTTCTGTTCATAAGTTGGTGCAACATTATATTTGGCATCTGTATTAAATTGAAATGCGTTTGTAGTGGTAATGGTTGGTGATATAAATTCCATCCTTTTTTATATGAGATTATAAAAATGTTTATCACATTAACAAATCTTGACACAAGCAAACCAGTGTGGTTAACTAATGGGATTGATAATCGTGATGGTAGCAAGGCTGTAGCTATCCATGAACTGTTCTACACAGTAAAGTGGTTTAATGTTACAAATGACGGTGAATATTCTGTGCATGGAATGATAGGTAGTACAAGTTGGGGCGCTAATCACTTACAGCCTGGGTATTATGACTTTTGTACTATAGCTGAATTTTTACAAAATATGTATAAAATTAAAGCAACTTTAAATCCAGCTAACTTACTTGTTACATTGGAATTTCCAAAAGATAGTCAGCTTATATTAACAGACAAACTTTTAATACTATTAGGTTTTTTATCCAAATGGGATATTAGTACTGTAGCTGTTAGTGGTGATGATGATGATTGGACTTATGAAGCAGGATTAAAATTAAAGCCCAAAAAAGAAAAAATAACTGGAAGATATCCTGTTCATTTGTCAGTACACACAGTGCTAAATGTTTATTTGAAAGCACTGAACACAACTGAAAATGTGCACAATGGAAAGCCTTCAACTTTGTTGAGATGCTTACCGACTGGAACCGCTCCCTATTGTGAAAGTGTGGTTGTTAGATTTCCTGCGCAGTTAAAAAAATTAGGTTCTAGTTTCTTTGAGTCACTGAGTATATCTGTAACTAATCAGGATGACAAACCAGTTGTTATGCATGATTTTAGTGTTGTGTTGGAAATTAAATAATTTTATTTTTGTTTATAAAAAATGAGTGGTGGTCCAAAGCCGAGAATCATACCAGTTGCATGTCCAGTAACAGAGTTGAAAGATTTGGCTGATGTACAGGATTTTGAGAAGGAGGGGGATGTTGGAGAAATATATGGTTTTGAACTTGATTCAAATGGCATGTACAAGAGGAAAGTAATTGTTGACATGAAAGACGGTGAAAGACAGATTCCTAAACTTGGTCAGCTACGTGATGTTACTGTACCTACTCCACCTGTAAATAATGTGCCCTACAACTTAATACATGTGGGTAGTAAGTGGGTTGTTTCACCTGTACCACCTACACCTACGCCAGCACCCACAATTGACTGGGACATAAAGTTGGAATTTATTAGTCCTTATGTATACACTGATGATGAAGGCGCCTTAGTGTTTAGGAAAGTTGTTAATTCTGGGCCGCTGATTGTAAGCCTTGTTCCAAGCTTTGCCCCAGACAACAATAGCAGAGATAAACTGAAAGTTGAAAATTATGAGAGACGGCGGTATCTTCTTACACATAGGAAGGGCAGGTCTGATGCGAAGGTTGTGTTTGCACCAGTAAACTTTCTGATTGCAAGAGAAGCAACAATAGTATTTGAAATTATCTTGCGATCTATAGCTTCTGCGAAAGAGGCAAATATTGCACAGGGAATAAAACTTACATGGGATGAAACAGTATCAGAATCAACAAAGGTTTTTATTGCTATTAGAAAAAATGTAGATGTTTTTGAAGTTTCGAGCAGTGTTCCAGCTGTTAAGATATTAGTCGACAAAACAACTTTTGTTCGTCTAAGTTACATAAACCTTGAACACATTGATCTTGTTGCATTTTATTATGCAAGTAAATTGTATACTTTTGACGAGTTGCAAAATGTAATTGCTGATTAAATAAAAAAATAATTGTCAATAAAAAAAATGGTAAACTGCTATCCGCAACTACCGACGACGCTTGCGCATGAGACTGTGTCATCATTTGTGCCTGATCAACATATGCCAATTGCATCAGATAAAACATTACAGGCAGACGCATTCAGATTAAATAATATTACAGAAGCAATTAAATATTTGGAAAGTGAAGAGGCGAGGTACTCCAGATGTAAGAGACGGTATAAGACCGTTTTTAATTCTGTTCAAAACACTTCTATGGCTATTGGTGCAGTTTCAGCTGGTTGTTCTGTGGGGGGTATTGTTCTGTTTGCCACGGGAATTGGAAGTTTGGCTGGAATAGCAGTTGAGGGTGTTAGCGTTGCTACATGCCTGGCTTGCTTTGGTTTGGAGGCCTTGAACAAGAGGTTTCACACGAAATTACAGAAACATGAAGCATTGAGTACGCTTGCTGGTGCAAAGCTGAGCAGTATGAAACTTATTATCAGTAAGGCATTGAATGATAATTTTATTGATGACGAAGAATTTAAGCGAGTCCAGGATGATTTAAATAATTACAAAAAACAGAAATCTGAAATACAAAATAAAATGCGTAGTCAATCTCCTGTGAATGTTGAAGAGCTAAAAGCCAGTTTTTTAGAGATGGGAAAACAGATGGGTGTTCAGGAAACCACAGAAAAACTACACAATCTTTTAAACAAATAAAAATCAGATTTGGTAATCAATCAATATTTTTGTCATATGCTTCGCAGAGAGATGACACGTCATTTACACCACTTGTGCCTGATTGTTTAGCCCCATCTGCACCACCGCCAGAGTACTACTGAGAAAAAAAAGTTTTTTATTGTCCTTGTATCTTGACAAATCTGACCGAGTAAGTTGTGACTTAAGTCAAGTTGTTGTAAGAACTTAGGGTAAGTACTTGTAAGAACTTAGGGTAAGTACTTGTAAGAACTTAGGGTAAGTAAATAATAAGTTCTTATGGCAACACACTTAAAGGTTACCTCTGCAGGTTCCTAAAAGTTAGTTGCAACTTGTTAATAAGTATTAAGTTTCACTTGGCATCACTTGATCAGGTAAATGATTAGGTATTGACAGAGACAATAGTTATAGAGAAAGGAAGTATGAGACCCGAAAGATAATTAGATCAAAAAGGCCGCATCAGTCATGCTCATCACTTTTTTAAAATCAAAGGGTTGATTAAAAAATAACGGGGGTGTAATGGGGGGTAAAAAATATGATATTTAAAATGATGTAAATTAATGACTGATGCGGCTTTATTGAATTCATTGTCTTTCGGGTCTCATACTTCCTTTCTCTGTCCTTCACCTATCTCGGGAGCATCATAGACAAAAAAGGCGGCAATGATGCAGATGTCAGAGCACGAATCGGTAAAGCCAGAGCAGCCTTTCTCCGGTTGAAAAAAGTGTGGAGTTCCAGAGAGCTGTCACATCACACCAAAGTCCGGATTTTCAACTCCAATGTAAAAGCAGTTCTCCTATATGGAGCAGAGACTTGGAGATTGACAAAAACCACAGTCAACAGAGTACAGATTTTCATAAACAGTTGCCTTAGAAGAATTTTGAAAATCCACTGGCCAGAGAAGATCAGCAACGTCAGACTTTGGGAGAGAACAGAGCAGATAACAGCAGAGAATGAAATTGGGCGAAGAAGATGGGGATGGATTGGTCACAGTCTGAGAAAGCCAGCTTCCAGTATCACTAGGCAGGCATTGTCATGGAACCCCCAGGGAAAGAGGAAAAGAGGTAGGCCGAGAAACTCCTGGCGTCGAGACCTCCAAGCAGACATCAAGAGACTGGGAACCACCTGGAGTAAAATCGAAGGAGAAGCACAGGACAGGAGTCGCTGGAGGTCTCTCGTCGACGGCCTATACCCGGTTAGGGGTGACAGGCGTAAGTAAGTAAGTAAGTAAAACGTGAGCACATAACACCCTTGTTGATCTGCACTGGCTGCCTGTATCTCAAAGAATTGTGTACAAGGTCTCTGTTATTTGTTACAATGCTATTACCGGTTCTGCTCCCCCATATTTGTCCAACCTAGTTCATTTACACGCCTTCAAGATCCCTCCGTTCAGCATCAGACACGCATATTTTCAGGGTTCCTAGGCGATAGAAGTCTAGCCAGGGCCAGCGTGCCTTTTCTTATTTCGGTCCAGTCACCCGGAACAACCTTCCAGTGCTCAAGACCTTTATATCTGTTTTCTTATGCATTTAGTTAGATGCATTTTCAATGCGTTAGCAATCTTCGACAGTAACTGTTCTTGTAATGGTGTGTGTGTATGTGTGAGTATGAGCTTTTGATATGTGTCACTTTAGTTTTTGTAACATTTATTATAGCGTTTTCTTTCTTGTACTTTTTGTTCTGTGATTTTTGATCTTGTAAAGCACTTAGAGCATCATTCATTTGGAGGTTAAGCGCTATATAAATGTACATTATTATTATTATTTAAGTACTATAATGTAGCTTGCATAATATGGCAGTGTACACATTTGAAGCTTTTAGCCTCAGTATGATATAAATGGGTTAACCCAAATGGATTCCCCAGGGAGAACAGTCATCAGGTCAGGTCAACCTTAGGTGGCATGTGCACAGCTATTCACAAGTACCTTTTGCTCGCTAAATTTGTATTGTTTCCTCAAAAACATTACCGATGACATTACTATTTAGGAAATGCCCTTTAGCTAGCACAATTTCAGCCAAAATTTGGTTGTGTACCTATAGGGCAGGGGAGGCAACCTAGGGGTGCCGTAACCTAGTACCTTGAGTAGCCTCCCATCCATCTCCATCCGGTCACGCGCCTAGCGTGCCAGTCTATTCTCTTAGCTAGCCGTGAACGGTTGTGTACCTACTCTACTGCATCTTCCCTGTGTACGATGTTTCTGGTCATCTTGTGACCTTGGACTTGCTGGCCATGTTTACTGTGCTAGCCTTGGATTACTGTGTTCACTGTGCTAGCTTGGAGTTTACCTTCGTTGGTTTTACGTGTGAGGGCTTCCGCTGGACTTTGTGGTGCTTGTACCCTTGGACTGGCTTACTGTGTCCACAGTGCTAGCCTTGGATTACTGTGTTCACTGTGCTAGCTTGGAGTTCGTTGGTTTTACGTGTGAGGGCTTCCGCTGGACTTTGTGGTGCTTTCGTGGGACTGTGTGGTGCCTCTACCGGTTGGTGGTGCGGTGCTTCGCCTATGCGACACGGTTTGGTTCCCTCCAGCCTTGGTCAGGTGCCGGCCTCTCCGCAATGGCGAGGTAAAACCTCGGTTGTTGCCCACGACCGGTGCTCAGGGAGGAGCGCCGGGCGACGGCACTGGCCGTGGAATTGGGACTGTATGCGAAATTCGCCTTCGCTCGTGTACGCTCCTTGCGTGGCCTCTAAGAGCCACACTAGCTCGCCTCTCACTGTTGACCATGTTTTGCAGTGTCCAAGTCCGCACCTGCACGCGCTGTGGGGGCTTCCATTGGCCGAGTGACGAACATGCTGTGTTGTGTGCCTACCCTGTTCCGGCTGTGCCTCCACTCATCCGTGCGTTATCTGCGCCCCCTGGCTGGAAGAGCAGTGGTCTCAGCTTTGTGGCTTCTATTGCCGTGAACGGCCTACACCAGTCCGAGGTCAGGCACCTCCTACTGCCCCCCTTACCACCTCCGCGGATGCGACAAGGTGTGTTCCCCCAGATGTGGAGACTTGGACTGCACGGGCTACAACAGGGGGTACCGATCCTAGGACATCAGCCGGATTGTGCGCCCGCTCGCTAAGTAATGAGGGTATCCATTATGAGTCAGACCCACAGCGTGCATGCATGACCCACCTCCTCACCCGAGCTAGCTTGGGTCATGACGCGGCTTCCGGAGTATGGCCCTCCAAACCCTCGGGACAAGTCCAGCACAGATGTACAGCATTCTGCCCCAAGGTCAGTGACAAGTATCCTCGGCCAGACGAGACTGCTGGACCAGAGTGCGCCCGCTCGTCAGATAAAGTACAGACGAGCCTGGCCCACAGCGAGCTTGCTCGCCCCGCCTACCCTCCCGATTGGACAGGATACATGGTGATAGGAGTCCCGCGCGGACGCCCGTGCCCGGACCTCGTTCGCGCTCACGGGACAGGCCTCCACAACCCTTGGAACAAGTCCAGCACAGATGTACGGTGTTCCGCTCAAGGTCAGTGACAAGTACCCTCGGCCGGACGAGACTGCCTGATCAGTGTGCACCCGCTTGCCAAATAAAGAAAGCACTACGAGCCTGGCCACAGGACGGGTTACCAATCCTAGGACATCGGCAGGATTGTGCGCCCGCTCGCCAAGTAGTGAGAGTATCCATTATGAGCCTGACCCACAGCGAGTTGATCCCACCGCCTCCCCACCCGAGCTTACTCGGGTCTCGACGCGGCTACGTGAGTGCGGCCCTCCAAACCCTTGGAACAACTCAGCACAGATGTAGTGTCCCGCCCCAAGGTCATTGACAGGTACCCTCGGGCCGGACGGGATTGCTGGACCAGTGTGCGCCCACTCGCCAAATAAAGAACATTGAACCTGGCCCAGCGAGCTTGCTCGCCCCGTCTCCCCGCCTGATTGGCCTCGCGCTTCGACGCGGCTACTAGAAGCATGATGAGGGGAGTTCCGAGCGGACACCCGTGCCCGACCCCGTTCGTGCCACGGGACAGGTCTCCACGCCCGCGGACTGCATCCCGCAGCCTGGATGCCCACCGATACGCTAGGCCTTCCTCCAGGACTGACGCGGCCCCCGTCTTGCGTCCGACTGCGGCGCGCCCCTCGAAGTGGAGACCGTTGTCTTGCTCGCCGCAGCACGCCTCGCCCTGCCGGCCTAGACGTTCGTCTCCTCCGACTTGACTCCAACCTCGGCCCCTCCCCGGGTTGGCGTTCGTCCTCCTGCTACCTCGTTTTCCCCGATGCTGTCATTCTCCACGTGACTGCCGGTCCTCGTGTCGCAGTGCAGCCCCTTACAGAGAACTTTGAAGGACTCCTCCTCGGTTCAGCTCCATGCGGCGCCACTCCAGCTGAGAAAGTCCCCCCATCCCCCCCCCCCCCCCCCTTGGTGCGACTGCCAGACGATGGGACTCCGCTAGCGAGACCTCCGCTCACCAAAGTAGGGAAGACTTCTCCCCCCGTTTCCACGGAGGACTGCCTGCCCCCCCCCCCCCCCCCCCCCCCCCTCGCTGAAGAGGAAAGCGTTGGCCTAAGTGGATGCCGCTCGGCGGACCGAGCGGACTTAGACATCACGAGCTTCGCTGCGTCATCTCCCCCCTGGCGTGTACAGGACAACTACTCGCTACACTTGCCCTGGCCTCTGCGGCATTCCTGGATCTGGTCAGCAAGCTTTCGTTCGACGCGTCCAGGATGCTTGGCACCCTTCACTCGCCGCTGTTGGGGAACATCTTGGCTTGGCGGTCTCCGCCAACCATGCTGCATACCACACCTCGGTCAACACCATGGCCGCTGCCGCTATTGTGACCTGATGCGTCTTGATGCTTCCTGCGCTTTTGCCTTGACCTCCCGACCGAATTTAGAAGCATCTGCGACAGGCACTGCTCGGCGGATCGCTCCGCTCCATCCTGCCTTGGCAGGAGGTGAAGGACGCGAACTAGGACCTCTGGCCCAGCCGCTCCGCCTCTGCCCGCTCCGCCTTCGCCCGCTCCGTTGGCCGCTCCCGGGTCTCCACCCCCGGGTCTCCGCCCCCCCCTCCCCCCCCCCACCCCCCAATGTGGACTTCAGTTCTGCCGGACCAGCTCTGAGCCGACGTCCTTCGCGGCGAGATCGCCGCTTTGCTTCAGAAGGCCGCCACAGAGATGGGGATGCATAACATCTCCCCAGCCTGCTACAGCCGCCTCTTCCTGGTCCCCTAGCCCAGTGGCAAGTGGCGCCCCGTCTTCGGCATCTCCATGCTGAACAAGTACATCACCGTCGCATCCTTCCGCGTGGTGACCTTCCGAGCCCTACGGGCCGCAGTTCAGCCCATGAACTTTGCTGTCACCCTTGTCAGATGCGTATCGGCACGTCCCCATGCTCCCCGCTTCCAGACGTTACCTGTGCTTCGCCTGCGGCGGCGTGGCTTACCAGTTTTGGGCCAGACAGATGTCCTCGAGCCCCACCTCGAACTACCTCGACGATCTCCTCAGGCGGACCCAGTCGGTGGCCTCCTTGGAGAAGGACCAAGATACGCAGCTTGATCTGCTCGACTGGCCTTCCTGGTCAATTTCGGCAAGTCGGACCTCACGCTGTCCCGCCGCTTCGTGCGCCTGGGCATGGAACTTCTCACTGACCTCAACGAGGTGAGACTTCCGGAGCAACAGATACAGAGGTTGGCGATCCTAGCGCGACAGGTGTCACAAGAGGAAGCGGTCTCCGCCAGAGACTGGCTACAGCTCCTGGACCTGGGGAGCGCAGCAGCGGACCTCCTTCCCCTCGGCCATCTCTAATCCCGCCCATTGCAGCTGCACCTGCTTCTTTACTGGCAACCCTCGACTAACGACCTTGAGTCTCAGGTTCCAGTGCTTCCGATGCTCTGTCCCCATCTTTGACGCTGGACGGATCCCTGCTGGCTCGCGACGGGAGTGTGCCTCTATTCGCGCGCCCCCCCCCCCCCCCCCAGCTGTCTCTCTGCGTCGACGCAAGCCTCTCTGGCTGGGGCGCGCTCCTTCTGCCGATGTTTTCCACAGCATCCGACATTTGGCCGCCGGACCTTGCGGCCCGGCACATCACCTGGTTAGAGTTGCAAGCGGTCTGGCAAGTCCTCATCGCGTGGGAGTCACGGCTGTGACACCAAGAGCTCCTCGTCCTCTCAGACAACTCCACCGTAGTCGCCTACTTACAGAAGCAGCGCAGGACGTGCTCTCCCCCCCCCCCCCCCCCTCCGCATCCTCCTCTACCAGGTTCTCCAGTGGTGCGAAGTTCCCAGGCCACCTGATGTCCTGGCCGACTCCCTCTCGCGACGCGGCCAGCTTCTCCACACCAAGTGGGCGCTTCGTTGAAACATCTTCGGATGATCTGCGCAGCGTGGGAGACCCCATGATCGACCTCTTCACGACGAGGTGGATTCGGCAGCTTCCCCTATTCACCTCCCTGATGCCGGACTCGCTCGCCTGGGCAGTTGATGCCCTTCCGCCCATGGGACGGTCTCGTTGCGTATGCTTACCCGCCTACGGTGCTCATCCCCAAGGTCCTGCTCAAGCTCAAGGGTTGCAGCGTGGTCTTGTTCTGGTGGCTCCGTTGTGTGCTGGACCAAGTCATGGACCACGGACCTCTTGAACCTCGCCCCCCCCCCCCCTGCGCCTCCCCCCCCCCGTTCTCGATGCTCAAGTGACCATGGCAGGTGCTGTACCACCCGTGCCCCGAGGGTCTCCTCCTCCATGCCTGGAGATTGTGCTGCACGCCCTCGCCATTAGAGGCTTCTCAAGTGTGGCAGTGGAAGCTATCGCTGCAGCCCGCAAGCCCTCAACTCGACGAGTCTACGAAGGAAAGTGTCAAGTCCTGTGCTTTGGGTGAGATGACCGACGCCTCTCCCCCACGAATCTGTCGGTCCCCCAGTGGGCCGAGTTCTTCCTCGGGCTCTTTGCCGAGCAGCACTTGGCGCTGATCACCAGCGGAGGCTGCCTTGCCAGGATCGCTGACACGTACCGCCATTTGGGCCGCCTGGACCCTGGTGACCACAAGACCACGCTGACCTGATGGCCTCTTCGGCCTCCTGAGGCCTGCCCTCCACTTGCTGATTCCGCGATGGGACCTACCCTGGGTGCTGACGTGCCTTAACTCGGACCACTTCGTACCGCTCCCCTGGGCGCGGTTGGCTGATGTGACCTGAAAGACTTGCTTCTACTGGCCCTCGCCACGACTCCAGGGTCAGCTAACTGCACGCTCTCTCTGCATGCCCCTCCTGCTTGCAGTTCAGGACAGAGGGCTCTGTGCAGCTACTGACCGATCTGGCCTTCCTGGCCAAGACCTGGTCTCCGTTGGCCGCCCCACAGGTGATCACCACTCGGCCTTTGAGGCCCGGGAGGCCAGACAGCAGGACCCTGTGAGAGCCTTCCGGGTGTACCTGTGCCGGACCAGTTCGCTACGCAGGAGAACCTCCTGCCTATTTCTCCCTCGGTCCCAGGTTAAATTGACATCTCGGCCCAGACGATTTCCTCCAGGCACCGATGGGTTATACGCTCCACCTACCAGAACCTCTCCCCTGACACTGCCAAGTGGATGAACTTAAGGGCGCATGAGGTTAGAGCCATGGCCGCAAGCCTCGCCTTCAGCTGCAGCTGCGCCGTCAAAGACATGGTGGCGGCCGTGGACATTAATAGTAATGTCATCGGTAATGTTTTTGAGGAAACAAATGAATTTTTCTCTAAAATGTATTTTTTCCCAAAATATATACCGATGACATTACTCAAAGGACTCTCCCACCTGCCCCGCTTGCCGCTAGTCAGCAAAGAGAACAGACTGGCGCGCTAGGCGTGTGACCGGATGGGGATGGACGGGAGGTTACTCAGGGTACTAGGTTACGGCGCCCCTAGGTTGCCTCCCCTGCCCTGTAGGTACACAACCAAATTTTGGCTGAAACTGTGCTAGCTAAGAGGCATTTCCTAACAGTAATGTCATCGGTAAGTATTTTTTCGAAAAAATACATTTTAGAGAAAAATTAGTTTTTCACAAGATGAATAAACCATTCTAATAATGTGGTTTGACTTTATTTCTTCCACTTCCATGTGTCATGATATCCTGAGTCTGACCTGCAATTTACCCCACCCTTCAGTACTGTTTACACTAGTACTAGTAGTAGTAACTAGTACCAGCAGCTGCATGCACAAGGAGATGATTGCACCTACAACAAGTGTTACAAGAAGAGCACTTTACCTGGGTCTCTTGCAGGTATGGATTTGTGATAGCTGTGACGACGATTGACAATATAGGTGCTGGGCTAATCCAGCCAGGCCGTGGCTTTGTTGTCTACCCTGTCAAGTATAAAGCCATCGTGTTCCGCCCATTCAAAGGGGAGGTGCTGGACGCTGTTGTCACCCAGGTCAACAAGGTATGCCAGTCACTTTGCTTTAACCCTTTGGCTGTTGGTGGCACATTTTGTTGCGATGATTCCTGCAGGAATCAGCACAACAAAATGCGCTACCAACAGCCAAAGGGTTAACCCCCTTTCCTGCCACTAGATGTATTGTAGGTTTAGTTTCTGAAATCTTGTGTTCACTCAATGACCAAAAAGCTACAACTGACCAAGGGACATGGATGCCAGTTAGTCTCAGCAAGAGGCATAGATCCTCATGAGCCCCTGCAGTTGCAGAGGCTTGTGTAGATCTATGCCTCTTGCAGTTAGATTGTGTTGATTTTTTCTTGGCAGTGAAGGCCAGGTGAATGCAGTGACCAGACGGTACTGGAGCACCTTTAGCACCTTGAAATAGATGGATATTATGCACCTCAGAGAGGCCTTAAAATACAGTAAAAAAAAAGAAAAAAAAAAAAACCCACTAAAATACAACAGTACTGGTTGCTGCAGGCACAAGAGGGTTAATAATTTGTCTTTAACCCATTTAACCCCAGGGTCCCATTTCCCAAATTTTGGAGGTGTTGCCTAACGACTATGTGCCAGCTGTAGGAGATGGATCGACCATGATAATTCAAGGGTAGTGCCAGATGAGCTTGGCGCCTGAAGGCGCCAAGCTCATCTGGCACTACCCTTGAATTAGCATGGTTGATCCATCTCCTGCTGTAGGACATTGGGGCTAAATGGGTTAACCTCCATATGCTTGCAACCACTGATGCTGTTTACAGTACCGGTGTCTGCTTGCAGAAAGGGGTGCACTTAATTTATTGTTAAACTTAAATAATGCTGACTGAAGACTTTATATATATATAGAGTAAAAACCCATCATTTTGGGGTGGTTATGTCTTTTTTATTTTCTTTTTTTTAAAATAAAAAGCTAAAGCTGATATTGTTTGATATAACATACAAGGAAAAAAGGAAGGGAACCTGTCTCACTAAGTTCATTTAATATTGCATTATTTTCTTTTGCATGACATTATTTTTTATTAGCCATGATATTATTTATAACTACAAGACACTTTTGTGTGTATCCAGGTTGGACTGTTCACAGAAATTGGTCCACTTTCCTGCTTCATCTCCAGACATGTAAGTTAAAATTTTCTTTCAAAATGAAAAATGAAGTGTTATTTGTTACTTTTGTTTTGACAAATTTAACTCATTACATCCTGAGGCTTAATTTTTGTAATTGCTTATTGTCCTATGAATGCTACATTACAGATTAGGAAATAGTCCGAAATACATTCACCATTTTAGTTCAAGGGTGTTGCCAGAATAGCTTGGCACCCTGAGGCGACAGTGTTTCCGTGTTTCCGATGACTTAAGTGTTTTCAATGACTCAAATGATGTCACATTTCTTTTGCTTGTCAGTATAGACTTAGTGGGTACACATAAGATAGTATTTCGTGAGTGGTAACTGCGTACAAAGCAGACTTAGAATGCTAATCATACTACGTAAAATACAAAGTCCAAGACAGCAGAAAGTGATTGGACATAGACAGCTTCGAGGCAACTATAATAGGACATTTGATTTACTGGCACATACATTAATTGGACATTTTAGCCCTGCAATCAGACTGTAACCAATGTCCGACGCCTAGTTGCATCCCTTAACATGATCTAAATATCTCTAAGGACAACATGCGAACAGACTGGTATTATATCAAAACAGTTTGATTATCATTACTGAAGACTTCACTGCTTGCTGACAATGTTGTGACCGACATTTTTGTTTCTTTGTTTCCTATTAGTACTGCAGAGACAAAGTTTACTGTATCAGTGTATGCTTTATCTCCATCTTAATTTCAGTCCATCCCAGCTGATATGGACTTTGACCCAAACTCCAGTCCACCGTGCTACAAGACCAAAGACGAGGTATGAATTCATATAGTTCAGCTGTCAGTAGAATTTTTGGTTGCGATTGTTTAAAAAAAAGCACTACTGATAGGCAAAAGGTTGATGAATCATCTATGACTAGTGGATCTCGGAAGAGTATGAAGAAACTGAATCAAGTAATTATCTTTTTTTTTATCACATCATATTCACTATTTGGTATATATATTACTGTTAGTGCTGGTTGACAGGGAGTGTGCAGTGTTTGCATTTTCATGGGTGACAGTCTTCAGTGATTCAGCGTTTTCAAATTCCAAGATAGCTGAATTTCAACCTTTTTGGGTCAGATAAACAGCAGTTCAGCCAACCTGCTCCGTCTGCAAGCGTCATGAATTCTCATGAGTCCCCTGCATCCGCAGGGGCGCATGAGAATGTATGTCTTTGCTGGCCGTGAATTATGGGACAGAATCCATGGCCCATTTCCAGTCATATCAATTTTTGACTGTCACCCATGCATTTTAACCCCTTGTGCATGCAGTCACTTTGACTGGCAGTTGTTGCTGCATGTTCAAGGATTAATAAACATCTGTAGAACATGATTTTCAGGTTAACCCATATCATACTGAGGCTAAAAGCTTCAAATTTGTACACTGCCATACGCAAGCTACATTATAGTACTTACAGATATAGACCAATGGCTTTAGTTCAAGGGTGGTGCCAGAATAGCATGGTGCCTAGAGGCGCCAAGCTATTTTGGCACTACCCTTGAACTATTTTAGTCAAACTTATTTCACACACTGGTGTATTCCGAATGATAAGGGTTAAAGTTAACCATTTTACATAATTACTAGCACTTGATGTTGCTTGGCTTTTTATCCTAGCATGTATTTTGTTTGCCGTTTTCTTTTATCCCATTTAGCCCCAAGGCCACATTTCCTAAATTTTGGAGGTGTCACTTAATGATTATGTACCAGTTGCAGGACATGGATGGACCATGATAATTCAAGGGTAGTGCCAGATTAGCTTGGCGCCTTCAGGCGCTACCCTTGAATTATCATGGTCCATTCATCTCCTGCTGCAGGGAGTTGGGGCTAAATGGTTTAAAGAGACACTTTTGCATATGTATTTTTCAGGACATTGTCATACAGCAAGATGATGAAATCAGAATAAAGATCGTTGGGACCAGGGTCGATGCCAAGGACATTGTAAGCATGAGCACTTCTTTCTTACCGCTAAATACCAGAATTCTGGAATATGCAAGAAGCAGAACTTTCTTGTCATCTTGCAAGTTCACATTCCTTTATCATCCATTGTATGTGCACAGTTTCTGTTAAGATATTTTGAGCTTGTGGTCATCGTTCGAGCACGGATTCAGAAGTGAGCGTCGGGAAAATGAATCTTTACTGTAATGGGAGACAACCATACATCCTGTTTTGTAAAATTGAGCGGTTCCCTCCCTTAAATCACTGAGCTCGTTGAGAGCTCACTTGTTCCCAGGAAGGGAGATGAGAATCCATCCTTTTTAAAGCCGATTTTGCGGCTTTACACTTTGATTGTGTATTGTCGTTTTTATAAGAACAAGAGACCGTAACACACACAAAACTATCCTACGGGATTTTTCCTGTAACATGTAATGTCAGAGTGTATTACACACAGGTTGTCTCCCTGTTAACTGCTGCTTGAGCGAATTGAGGGAGACAACCAGTGTGACTGTATTGAAGCTGTTAGGTTTCTTTAGATTCTTGATAGTGCTGTTTATAGAAACATGCCAGACTATACAACAGAGTGTAATGCACAATGGATGTCTCACACTTTGTGACAGTGAATCATAGAAAACAACCAATATGACTACTTTAACTGTTAGGATTCTGTAGATTCTTGATATTTGTTCTTTTTAGAAAGAAAAACTTGCTTTTAGCAGCAAGCACCTGCTTTAGTTAAATTTTTAAGTCCCTTCTACTTATAGAAGGGACTTTTTAGGACGGGTCGCCGTGGGGCAAATTTAATAGCATGTCCATGATGTCAAAGGCAGGCAGGCTATGTATGTATGTATGTATGTGTGTGCGTATGTATGTAAACAAGAAAATCTCCGATATTTCTGTACACACAAGCTTGAAACTTGGCGAAATACTTTTTAAGTGGGTGGCTAAGAGAGCCTCCGAGCATACTGTAATTGAATGTCTCATTGAAGACATAAACAACCGTTTATAGGAAGTCGATTGACCCAGATCAGAGTCCGTAATTTTTGTCATATTTACTTGAACTTTTGCGTATAGATAGTTTGGAGAAAGACATTGGATGAGTTCGTTAGCCAGCTTTGTATCCTTTCAACTTCTTTAGTAAAAATTAATTTTTTTCAGAAAATAATTAAAACGGTTAAAAAAAAAACTTGACTTCTAGAAAAAGTCAGACAGTGCCGGTGACATAAAAGAAGCAACTCCGTCACCATGCAGACATATGACGTAATTCTCTCTCTCTCTCTCGCTCTTTCTCACACATATGCACGCATCTCCAAGAGGCATAGATCCTCATGTGCCCTGAGGGCGCATGGAACATCTATGCCTCTTGAGGATGTTTGAAGCGCGCGCATGCACTCATGCACACGCATACGCATACACACACATCGACGCGCTTTCAGAAGAGCATGCAGGTGTACTTAGTATCAGGTAAAGTCAACTGATTTCACACAAATTATAGCAAGACTGAAATTGTACCGTGAAATTCTAGTTTTGTCACCATTTTCGCAAGTCTTGAATTAAAAGCGAAACTCATATCACGTTAAATATAAAATTACGTAAAAACAAAAAATACATCATGACAAATGATGTTTGACAAACCAATGAGACAAATGCGCGCATCTCCAAGAGGCATAGATTGTCAAGTGCCCAGAGGGTGCATGAACATCTATGCCTCTTGAGGATGTTTGCAGCGCGCGCATCCACGCACGCAGACGCATAGTTTTGTCACCACTTGCCCAAGTCTTGAAGGAAAGCGAATCTTGTATCACGTTAAATATAAAATTATGTAAAAACAAAACAATACGTCATGACAAAACAATGACGTATGCATTTCGCGCGCCCCTTATAGAGTTCACTATGACGCATTGGCACATCTGCAAGGCTTTTTCAAAAGGAGATATTTCAACATCAAAATCAAGTCAAAGACAACAGGTAGAGACCCTTGACAGCGAAGACAGCTCTCGTATAGAAGGGACTTTGTGGGTTATGGTTCATCCCATCTTGTTGATATTTTGTAATATTTATTTCAGTTCGCAATCGGAACTTTGATGGATGATTACCTGGGGTTGGTGAGCTGAGATCTCCTTCATCACTGCATCACCTCCAGCTGTAACTCCCCCCCCCCCCCCACCCTGTTACCTTCCCCCCCCCCCACCCTGTTACCCACCCACCCCCACCCCGACCGGCTCCTCTTGCAAGAGACAAAGGTTCTCATGAATCTCTGTAGCAGAGGCTCATAAAAATCTATGTCTTGTTCATGCAGATTTTTCTGCAAGTCACTGATTCTCATTCTTCATAGCTAGGAGATGTAGATTCTTATGAGCCCCTGCAGCTGCAAGGGCTCATAAGAATCTATGCCTCTTGCTGGTGGGTACTATTTTTGAAAGTCTCTGCTACTTGGACAGAGTAACCCATTGAACACGATGACCACATTGTTCAGCCACGACAAGCCACCACAAGACATGGTTGGGTCATGATAGTTCAAGGGTGGTGCCAGAAGCTATTCTGGCACCATCCTTGAACTATCAGCTCAATCTGTCTCAAGAATTGAAGTCCTTCAGAGGGCAACTTCACTTAATGACTATGCACCAGTTTCAGGAGATGATCGACCATGATGATTCAAGGCTAGTGCCAGATTAGCTTCGTGCCTGAAGGTGCCAAGCTAATCTGGTACTACCCTTTAAGCCATCGCCTGCTGTTGTGCGTCGTGGATAAATCAATTGTGGTATCAGGGTTAAATTTGTCGCTGTTATTAGTGGAGAATTTTAGACTACTGTGCCACTAGCTTCTGTCTGACGAGCATTGATCTGGGAAAGTGGGCAATTTGGGAGCTGTAGCGGGGAGGGCAGACACAGGGGAGATTACACATGCAGGCGAATGAATTAACTCATTCAGCTCCGACACACCACAGCAAGACATGGATTGAGTGTGATAGTTCAAGTGTGGTGCCAGAATAGCTTGGCGCCCATAGGTGCCAAGTATTCTGGCACCACCCTTGAACTATTACAATCGATCTGTCTCCAGAAAGTGTAATACAGTCTTGAGGGCAGTTTCATTATTCGGGGATTTTGGTCCTGGGGCAGAATGTGTTAAAAGGAGAGGCTTAAGGGACGGTCGTACACAAGGTTGTGGGTATTAGGGTGTTGTGTGGACATGAAGACCATTAACACCCTTGCGTATGCAGCCATTGGTAACGGTGGCTGCACGCTCCTGGGGGTTAACACTTTTAGCCCCAGGACCCTGCAGCAGGAGATGGATTGATCATGATAATTGAAGGGTAGTGCCAGATGAGCTCATCTGGCACTACCCTTGAGTTATTATGATCAATCCATCTCCTACAACTGGTACATAGTCGTTAGGCAACACCTCCAAAATTTTAGAAATGGGACCTTGGGGCTAAAAGGGTTAATGTAGGCACTTTCAGCGACAGCTGTAGAAGCAGGATCATGATAGCAAAAAGGCAGTGCTTGATTATTTTTTCAAAACACCTGGTGCCAAACTAATTACGCTATAAAAATCCATCTAGTATATGGCTGATAAATCTATGAAAAATAATCTTTTTACTGTGGAAGGTTACTTAGATGGGGAAAAGTAATTGTACAGAAAGCTAGGACCAAAAGAGCAAATCCTCCACTGTACACGCAGCCTGTTCTTCAAACCGTACCATTGGCTGGTTACAAAGTAAAGTAGATAAAAGCACTGTAGGGGGAGGGGGGGGGGTGGGGGGGAGAGAATTGTGCAGTATCGACCAATGATCAAGTTTGATCGAAGCACAACAAAAAAAAAAAAAGGAAAGAAAGGTGCACTAAGTGAGTGAGTGAAAGTAGTAAATATGGAAGACCCCCACCCCCGCCCCTGAACGGGGGCGTATGGCATATTGACTATATTTCCAGCCCCTTGATGCAAATTTAGATCTAGGTCCCCTAAGGGGGGTCCAGATTGTTTAGCCGGTGTGGACAGCTGTTTCGGTCTTGGCGACCTCGTCAGCAGACCATTCGGCATATTGTTGGCAGGCAGAAACTTTGCCTACCAGCAAAGACAAACACATTTTACTGTGGTGTCTGCAGGGGCATACATTCCATGCCTCCACATAGAGCTAAATTTCTATGCACCTTAAGAGAGAACCTACGAAAAGGGGGGAAGGGGTTGCAGTCGATATTGTAGTTACAAATGAAAAAACATTTCCCCAATATTATACGTGACTTTGGCAGTATACTTGAGGGGGTTAAGCTTGTAAATTCATTCTTTGTGGATTGGTGAGTGGATATATTTTTTTCTGTGACTGCAGATCACATTGTACACAGAACTACTGACCATTGTGTTCAAACTTCTCATTAAAGTTTACTGACAGTTTCAACCTTGTACATAATTCATGCATCATTGTCACGTGTTTTAATGTGCGTATAATAAAGTTTGAAAATGAAGCATAGATTTTTTTTTTGCTTTTCGTCACTAATTTTAATTTGTGTATGTGATATTTTGTACATTCTACACAGAGTTGATTCTGCTTACGCATGTACATACGGACGCGAGCATGCCATTCACACTCTGCGGGGCTCATGCTATCAGCGGAGCCTAAGTTAGTTGTTTAATTAACTTTCTCAGCAAGAGACGTCAAGGTGGCGTGGCTGACGGCGAGAGATCAGACTTCGTCAGGGTAGAGTCCGGGGTATCGCAAGGCGTGGTCTTGGGTCCTGCGCTCTTCGTTTATATTAACGACCTCCCCCATACTTTAACACATGGCCACATTTCCCCAAATTTAGAGATGTCACCTTACGGACATGTGCCAATTGCATGTGAATCAACCATGATAATTCAAGAGTAGTGCCAGAATAGCATGGCACGATCAGGCGTCGGGCACTACTCTTGAATTATGGTTTCATCTCCAGCTGTAGTTCATCGAGGCTTAATAAATTAACATCACAGGTCAGACTATTCGCCGATGGCCCTGCCATCTTTGCAATCGGACTTGAGGTCGTTTCAGCAACCAAATATCTCGGCATCACCATCCAGTCGGACATCAGCTGGGAATTTACATCTTGACGCAGTATGTTGAAAAGCCACAGAACCCTTGGTTTCTTCAGGAGAACTGTAAAGTGAAAAGTGTCCGCGGCGGCCTCGAGGAAAAAGCGTGTCACGTAACGGATGTGACATGTTGTTTTATTTTTTCGCCAAGTCGTTTTTTTTGTTGATAAATGTAGGTCGCCGACTTCTGTAAATAGCCTTAGTTTAGGGAAGTTAATAAATGTAGTGTGAGCGTAATCGTAAAGCCCGTGCAGCAAGCTTAGCAGTGAGCAAGTACAGCGGTTGCACGCTTTCGCCGAGTAGCTTTAACCGAACAGTGTTCAGGGTAAAGTTAAACTGCAAGGTAGCAGAGGGATATTACAGTCAGTCAGCGGAGTTAGCTAGCGCAGCGAGAGTCTGGGTCAGGGTGCGGCCTCGTTTGGAGCCCTTGACAAGCTGTGTGAGGGTTGTGTTACCCTCCCTGCAAGACCACGGCCAGTGTTCCTGGGTGTGGGTGTCCAAGAGACTTGTGACCACGGCTGCTACTCAACAGAAGACCCCTCCGGTTCGTGTTCGTCTTGTTTGTCTCGTCCTGCCGGAGGACTCACCAGTGACAGGTAACTTGATTATTCATGCCATTTCTCTCAGTTAGCTGCTGTGCTCTCGGGTGTGTGAATGTGTACATAGGTTCGGAAGTGTATGTTCGTCTAGTTTTTTAGTGATGTTTTAATCGAGTCTTTAACCATATTTTTTAGGTTGGGTTGTAATGTGGTGGGTGTCGGATTTAGTTGTTTATGTTCGGCTGTCGCCGAGTGAGTATATTTAAAGGGCCATGTTGTCAGAATGATTTAAAGTGGGTATCCTTTCAAATATATTTGTATTAAGTCCTAGATGTAATGTAATAAGATTGTCACGTGGGGTAGTTGCTGGTGATTATTTGATATCTTTGTATGTACATGTGGATAGTGATAATGTTGGTTTTAGCAGTGGCAATGTTATTATACGAAAGTGGTTGTGCTAGCTTAATGTTAGTGTAATGGAATAGTGCAGACCTGGTGAATGTTGAATGTACATAGGAAGCTTTCATATCCATGATTGTATATTTAATATGGCCAAGGCGGGTATTAGGGTGAGACGAGACACAACTCACGTGGTTTGTGAGTAGGTGCGTGTCAAATAGGCCAGAATTAACTGTGTTGGCACTTTGACTGACAATGCGCCCTTTTCCAGTGCACTGGCTTCGAAGATTTCGTCCTTCGATCTCTTCATCTTCCATGACCAACGGTGACGCATCATCGGGAGTCAGAACGCCTTCGCTAGCCGGTCCTGTTGGACAAGTACGTTGGGCTACAGCAGGCTGATTCTACGTTCTGAGCGTCGGTCACAGGCGTGCGTGGGCAAGCGCGGCTACGGTGCTCTGCGGTGTAGGGGTAGTACTCTTACGTTACGAGCCACCCTGTCTAGTGTGGGACAGAGGACACTGTACAGAGACAAAGTTACCCGCCTTGTATAGCCATTGCCGATTCTCACCTGTTAGTCATTTTCACCTGTTAGTTATTTTTGCCTGTTAGTCATTTTCACCTGTTAGTCATTTGGCCTGTTAGTCATTTTCACCGGTTAGTCATTGTTATCTGTTAATCTTTTTCACGTGTTAATACGTTATATGAGTGCATGCGTGGGTATGTGTGAGTGTGTGGGGCGTTAGTGGGTTGGGGTGGGGGTTAGAGTAGGTAATAAAGGATTTGTTTGTTGTTTATCACTGGCGTTGTGTGGTTTATTTAGAGTGGGTGGGCTTCTCGAGTGTTAGCACTTATGTGTATGTTGTGTGGGACCCCCCCCCCCCCCCCCCCCCCCTCAATTCCAAACAGAACATTGATAGAATCAAAACCATACAGAGACGTTGCTGCATGTTTCGTCAACCCCTTCACTGTCGAGAAAAATTGAACACCACCCAGCTGCAAGAGGCATAGATCCTCATGAGCCCCCGCAGTTGCGGGGGCTCATGAGGATCTATACCTCTTGCTGACACCACTTCGTATTCATACTCCTTGGAATGCTGGGGACTTTTGATGTTGAATTATCCGCGCAGATTTCTGGAAAAACGACCTAGGTCCACTAGCAGTGAAGGGATTAAACAGCACAAGTGACCCGTGTATTTATGCAGGTGTACTTAGTATAGCATGTAGCTAGGTAAAGTCAACCTGCTTTCACACAAAATAGCAAAACTGAAATTGTACCGTGAAATTCTAGTTTTGTCACCATTTTCTCGAGCCTATGAAGCGAAAGTGAAACTCATATCACGTAAAATATAAAATTACGTAAAAACTAATACTTACGTCATGACCAATGACGCGTTGGTTCTGCGCCCCTTATAGAGCTCCCTGGCGCATTTGCAGATCTGCGAGACTTTTTCAATAGGAGATATTTCAACATTAGAATCGGGTCAAAGACAGAAGGTAGAGATCCTTGACAGCGAGGACAGCTCTCATATAGAAGGGACTTTGTGGGTTATGGTTCATCTCATCTTGTTCAGTAGCCAATGTTCACGAGACGTCTGGAGCTCTTCGCGCTGAATTGACACAGATTTCAGACGTACGCTGTACGAATGATCGATCCTGTCTCCCCTGTCCAACATCATCCAGTCTCACCACATACACCACCATCTCTACGCTGACGACTCACAACTACTAGACAAAGACAAACTCGACAACACTCAGTCACTACTGACTCGCACGGCTGACTGCTACGAATACGTGAAAAACTGGATGACAGCAAACAAGCTTCAAACTGAACGACGACAAAAAGGAAGCCATGCTGGTAGGCACTCGCCAGAAACTTTCCCAGCTCCCCCCTTCTCTCCACCTTCAACTCGACAGCACCCCCATCTCCCTCTCTGACTCGGTCAAGAACCTCGGCGTTATCCTCGATTCCTCTCTTTCCATGACCAGCTTCGTCTCCGCCACGGCCCAGGCATGTTATTTCCACCTCCGCCGCATCGGTCAGATCAGAAAATACCTCACTACCGAAGCTGCCACCAAACTCGCTGTCTCTCTCATCTTATCTCGCATCGACTACTGCAACTCTCTCCTTTCCGGCCTTCCTCACTCTACCACTCTCACTCTACAGCGCGTCCAGAACAATGCTGCCCGCCTCGTCCTCAGAAAGAAAAAATCCGACCACATCACTCCCCTGCTCAAGCTCCTTCACTGGCTCCCCATCCCCCAACGCATCCAATACAAGATTCTGTCTCTCTGCTACAAATCCCTGAACAACTACGCTCCTACCTATCTCCAACTTACTTCACCCCTACACTCCTTCCGCTCCGCCTCCGACCCTCTCCGCCTCCTCATCCCCCGCCCCCCACCCGGGTCTGCCCTGGGGGACTTGGGTGGGGTTAGGTATTTTTTAGTTCCCAGGGTCACCCTGGTCAGCCCCACAGGGTGGGTTTTTCTCTCTATTCTGGGGCATGTGTTTCTGTCTACCCTTTGTCCATTCACCTGTATTTACCGTTTTAAAACTCTCCCTACTGTCTGCACTGCCTGTAGCTCTTGATATTGGATGTGTGTTGCTAAATGGTCTTGGCTTTATTTAGGCCCCATGTGTTAGGTTTATTTAACGTATTTGACCGGCTGGCGACATACATTCAATGTTCTTATTATTTTTTTTTTTTTTTACAAGCAGTGCAGGCACGTCCTGAGAAAGCCTTGTTGCTGTCGGGACGTTAAGCAATGTACAATCAATCAATCAATCCTCATCCCCCGCAGCAAACTCAGCACTTTCGGCCCCCGCTCCTTCTCCGTCTACGGTCCATCCACCTGGAACACCCTCCCAATCTCTCTCCGTCAGAAACGCTCTCTCTCCTCCTTCCAGTCCGCCCTCAAAACTCGCCTCTTTCAACAGTTCTAGCACTATATCACTACACTCCCCACCCCAAGCTGACCGTCGTAATGTATTTTCACTATTTGTGGTACGTGAGTCATTGTCTAAAGCGTGCGTGTTCGAGTTGTGAGTGCGCGCTTAGAGTTATAATTATTATAAGATAAGCGCATTATAAATACCGTAATTATTAATTATTATTATCCGCAGTGGCAGTGAAGGGGTTAAAACACTATACCGCCGTCGGTAACTGTTCAAAGAGACACTACTGCAATGCGAAATGCTACAAACCGGTCTAGCTATGGCCGTTCGGCACAGGAGACTCCAGGTCACGTCTTTTAATATCGGGTAATTTGACGATGCCTCGCGCTGGGACCATATGGCGTTGAGGCGCGTCCCCTGGGTGGTGGATAGGGGGTCCCTCGTGAGAGGGGTGCACCGAATGAAATAAGGTGCCGTGAACCAACATGGTCTAAGGGAAGGTGACCCCGACAGAAAACCCCTGGTCCTCCTAGTAAGGGGGTTGGGCGTGGGGGTAGCTTCCCCACCCTGCAACAAAGGAAATAGCTACAAAAACGCCGACGAAAAGACTAACAGTAATTCCTTTCCTGGAGGAGGAAGGTTCTTCTACCAGAAGACTTATGACGTCCTGTGGTGAAAGCCGGAAGTCTTCGGAAGCCACAGGACCGAGCCGCCTCTCTCTATCCAGGGATACAACCATGGGCACATGGAACGTCAAGACCATGTACCAGAGCGGCAAGGCCGCCCAGATAGCAGCGGAAATGCAAAAGTACAACCTTTCCCTGCTAGGTATCAGTGAAGCCAGATGGACGCAGTCTGGCCAGAAAAGGCTGTTAAGTGGGGAGATGATTCTGTATTCAGGTCATGAAGAGGAGAATGCCCCCCATACAGAAGGTGTAGCATTCATGCTGTCACCAGTGGCACAGAGAGCGCTGATGGGCTGGAAACCTCTTGGGCCAAGAATTATCACAGCAGCCTTTAGAACCAAGAAAAAGCTCAAGCTGAACGTCATCCAGTGTTATGCGCCCACTAATGACGGTGACGAGGAAGAGAAACAAGAGTTCTACGACCGACTCCAGAGTGCCTTGGACAAATGTGCGGAGCGAGACATCACCATCGTCATGGGCGATTTTAATGCCAAAATAGGGGAGGACAACACCGGATACGAAGAGGTGATGGGGAGACAGGGACTAGGCTTGGAGATGAGTGAGAACGGGGAGAGGTTTGTAGACTTTTGTGCTCTAAACCGACTTGTCATTGGAGGCAGCATCTTCCCACACAGAAGAATACACAAAGCAACTTGGGTCTCACCCGACCATACAACTCAGAACCAAATAGACCATATCCGGCATTAGCAAGAAATTTAGAAGATCCCTTCAAGATGTTCGAGTGAGGAGGGGAGCAGATGTCGCCTCCGACCACCATCTGCTTACCTTAAGAATGAAGCTCAAGCTAAAGAAAAGCTGCACAGAGACAACAAGAAGACAGCGCTATAATGTAGGCCTCCTGAGAGAAACTGGAGTTAGAGAAGAGTTCAAACTGGTGCTGTCCAACCGGTTTCAAGCGCTACAGGAGCTAGTAAATGAAGAGGAGGAGGTCACCACAGAGCAGCAGTGGAAGGCAGTTAGAGAGGCGCTGAACTCAACCTGCAAAGACACTGTAGGGTTCAGGAAACACCATCACAAGGACTGGCTGTCTTCACAGACCTTGAAGAAGATAGAAGTGAGGAAGCAGAAGAAAGCAGTTGTCAACAACAGTCGCACGAGAGCAGCCAAAGTAAGGGCACAGGGGGAATACTGGGAAGCCAACCGCGAGGTGAAGAGGAGTATCAGGGTAGACCAGAGGGCCTACACAGACAGCCTGGCAGCAGAGGCAGAAAAGGCAGCAGGCAGCGGCAACATGAAACAGCTCTACGACATTACCAGAAGATTGTCAGGCAAGTATGGCCATACAGAAAGACCAGTAAAAGACAAAGAAGGCAAGCCTATTGCAGACAGAGCAGACCAACTCGACAGATGGGCCGAGTATTTTGAAGAGTTACTGAACAGACCTAGCCCACCCGACCCCCCAGACATCTAGCCGGCAGAGACCGACCTACCCATCAGCTGTGACAGACCCAGCCGGGAAGAGATCAGAAGAGCAGTGGCATTTTTGAAGAATGGCAAAGCAGCAGGCCCAGATGGCATCCCAGCGGAGTCTCTGAAAGCAGACCTAGAGACAACAGTGGATATGCTGTACCCACTGTTTGGAAAGATCTGGGAAGAGGAGGTGATGCCGGCTGACTGGAAGGAGGGGTACCTAATCAAGCTTCCCAAGAAAGGCGACCTCAGCAAGTGTTCCAACTACAGAGGAATCACCTTGCTGTCAGTACCAGGAAAGGTCTTCAACAGGATCATCCTGGAGAGAATGAAGAGCTCCGTTGACCCCCAGCTGAGAGACCAGCAAGCAGGATTTAGGAAGAACCGATCATGTACAGACCAGATCGCCACTCTCCGCATCATCGTGGAACAGTCTCTGGAGTGGAGCTCCCCGCTGTACGTCAACTTTGTGGATTATGAGAAAGCATTTGACAGCGTGGACCGAGAGACTCTGTGGAAACTCCTACGACACTACGGTGTACCCACAAAGCTCGTCCGCCTGATCAAGAGCAGCTACGATGGCATGACATGTCGCGTGATCCACGAAGGGCAGTTCACCAGGGAGCTCCAGGTCAGAACTGGTGTCAGGCAGGGGTGTCTGCTGTCTCCGTTCCTCTTCCTACTGGCCATAGACTAGGTCATGAAGATGACCACAGAGCACAGACGAAGTGGAATACAGTGGACACTGTGGACACAGCTTGACGACCTCGATTTTGCAGACGACTTGGCATTACTGTCCCACACTCATCAACAAATGCAGGACAAGACCACGAGGCTTGCTGACACCTCGTCCCAAGTGGGCCTCACCATTTACAAACAGAAAACAAAGACAATGAGGCTGAACGCAACCAGGGAAGAACCAGTCTTGCTTGCTGGCACCCCGTTGGAGGAGGTGGAGTCCTTCACCTATCTCGGGAGCATCATAGACAAAAAAGGCGGCACTGACGCAGATGTCAGAGCACGAATCGGTAAAGCCAGAGCAGCCTTTCTCCAGTTGAAAAAAAGTGTGGAGTTCCAGAGAGCTGTCACAACACACCAAAGTCCGGATTTTCAACTCCAATGTAAAAGCAGTTCTCCTATATGGAGCAGAGACTTGGAGATTGACAAAAACCACAGTCAACAGAGTACAGGCCTTCATGAACAGTTGCCTTAGAAGAATTTTGAAAATCCACTGGCCAGAGAAGATCAGCAACGTCAGACTCTGGGAGAGAACAGAGCAGATAACAGCAGAGAATGAAATTGGGCGAAGAAGATGGGGATGGATCGGTCACAGTCTGAGAAAGCCAGCTTCCAGTATCACTAGGCAGGCATTGTCATGGAACCCCCAGGGAAAGAGGAAAAGAGGTAGGCCGAGAAACTCCTGGCGTCGAGACCTCCAAGCAGACATCAAGAGACTGGGAACCACCTGGAGTAGAATCGAAGGAGAAGCACAGGACAGGAGTCGCTGGAGGTCTCTCGTCGACGGCCTATACCCGGGTACGGGTGACAGGCGTAAGTAAGTACGTAATTTGACGATGACCCCGCTCCACAATATCTGTACCAGTAACAATGAAGCTGAAAATAGATTGATGGGCTGCGCAAAATAAACAAGTGCGATTACGCGTGTGTGTTTGCTGTGTTTCCCAACTGCCGTAGGACAAGGCATAACAAATAGAAATCGGTGCTGAAATTTTTCTTCAGATTTACGCGTAATGGTATTTTGAGCCCACAAAGAGAAAGTTTGTCTGTGGCAGCACAATAACCGTTAAAATATCTCACCAACAACACAGGGATGTCTGTGTGTGTGTGTGTGTGTGTGTGTGGGGGGGGGGGGGGGGTCAAATGAACACAAACAAGCGGGAAACAACAAAAAAACAATAAATATTTTAATTTTTATCATCTGTGTTCATTTTTTTTGGTACAGCTCAGAGTAATAGTTTTTATTTTCTTCTACGTGTTCAGAGCCGCAGTTTTCAGAGTTTCGAACAGTTCTCAAAAATGAGAATTGCTTTGAAGCTTAATTGGATTCCTTTCTTGTCCTCCTAACTTTGATCGTGTTTGTTGCTCGTTTCTCGGTTTGGTTTGGTGCGGAACTACAGGCACCCGTGATCGAGATTCCCCGGAACCATTTAAGGGCATTAGGTTTATTTTAACCCATTTAGCCCCGAGTCCCTACAGCAGGAGATGGATCTACCATGATAATTCAAGGGTAGTGCCAGATTAGCTTGGCGCCTTTAGGCGCCAAGCTAATCTGGCACTATCCATAAAATATCGTGTTCGATCCATCTCAACTCCTGAAACTGGTACACAGCCGTTTGGTGACACCTCCAAAGTGTGGGAAATGCGGCTATGGGGGTAAAACGGGTGAAGTTAATCGCCCAATGGAAAGCGTCCGTCACCTTGAAGTAATCCAATACTACAGCTCCTTCGCGTGAACCCCTCGCCCGCTCGGTACAAGGTCACTACAATTTACGCGACTGAAAAACCTGACCGTAGTGATAGTGAGGCTTCGTTTGCCACTAACGACGCCCAACAACGAAATATAGCAAAGTCATATGTCATGGCGGATAACCAATAACCAGCTTCTACCAAAAGCGTAGACAACACTCAAAACATCTCCAAGAGGCATAGATCCTCATGAGCTCCGCAAAACTCCAAACATCTCCAAGAGGCAGGGGTCCGCATTAGCCCCCTAACATCCCGACCATCTCCAAGAGACATCGTATATCCTCATGAGCCCCCACCCCCCAAACCTCCAACCATCTCCAAGATGCAGTGGTCCTCATTAGCCCCATAACACTCCAACCATCCCCAAGAGGCATATATCCTCATGAGCCCCCAACTGTGTGACACTCCAAGAGGCATAGATCCTCATGAGCCCCCAGGGGGGCTCATGAGGATCTATGCCTCTTGGACTGAGATGTTTAGAGTGTTGCCTATGGTGTCGGTAGATGCTGACTGTACGCCGCCGTGACTTTGCTTTTTGCTGGTTGTTGGGAGTCGTTTGTTTCAAAACGAAACCTCACTGTTGTACTACATCAGCGCGCGTGACGGGCGCCTGTTCGCTTAACTCTGCAAGAAATTAGGGAATTTTTAACGCGTATTCTTAACTCAGTCATTCAACTCCGACACGCCACGGCAAGACATGGATCGAGTGTGATAGTTCGAGGGTTGTGCCAGAATAGCTTGGCGCCTATAGGCGCCAAGCTATTCTGGCACAACACTTGAACTACTGATCACGCTCGATCTGTTTCCAGAAGTATAATACCGTTTTCAGGGGGGCGCGAACTTCAGAATTTGCGGATTCAGTTCGGTCAGTGGAGCAGAATGTGTTAAAACATCGAAGCCTGTGACACCGAGCTGCTGCAATTATGACCACCGGCGATTACAAACAGTATTGTTTTCGCGCTAAAGTTTTGGCCAGCGTGGTAACTTTAAAACAGAACTGATTCATGCGGTCGTCTGTTTGATGACAGTTTTTCCTGAACGAAAAGCACCAGAGGCATTCTTGTTTAACCCATATCATACTGAGGCTAAAAGCTTCAAATATGTGCACTGCCATATGCAAGATACATTATAGTACTATACAGATAAGTATGTACGTTTTATGTGTTGATGGTCATATGGACGCTCGTCAGCCGGCTATGCCGCAACAAAAAAAAAAAAAACAAAAAAAATCCTAATGTTTATGCATATGGCAATAAAGTTTATCTTATCTTATCTTATTAGGATATAGACCAATGGCTTTAGTTCAAGAGTGGTGCCCATAATTCTGTCACTACATTTGAACCATTTTAGTCAAACACTATGATATTTCAGTCACACAATGGTGTATTCCGAATGATAAGGGTTAAAAGTGCACGTGGGGAAGGAGTCTCTGATCTGGGCTGAGCCTGATCCATATCCATTTTCACGAATTCTTCGGCTCTGCATTTCACTCTTTCTTTCCGGTTTCACTTTTCCTGGCCTCTCTCGCCGGATCGCTGCTTTCTAGTGTTCCGTACGAAATTGGCTTCCTTTTCGCGGCCTTTTGTGTAGGGCTTCGAGGCATATTATTTGATCTCGAATTTGGCAAGAGGCATAGATCCTTATGGGCCCCTGCATCCTTCATGAGGATCTACGCTTCTTGCAGATGTAAGAGGTTTTATGCGAGGTTTGCCTGATAAATCTGATTATCTTTGCTTGTGTAGGACCATACGCAGGGGCCCATGAGGATCTATGCCTCTTGCAGACAGACGGGGTTCGTCAGGTCGCTCACGATCCTTTATCGTTCACTTGCAAATACGGATCGAAGGAAGAACAAGAGCAGAAACTGTCCAAGATTTTGGTGACACGTTATAATATAGTTAGTCCCACAATGAAGATCGTTCGCGGTAGCTTGCCGGATAAGCCAGTTCATAGACTGTAACCCTTTGGCTGTCGGTAGCGGTTTTTGTCGCGATGATTCTTGCAGGAATCATCGCGACAAAAACCACTACCGACAGCCATAGGTTTAAATTTCCTGCACAAATGTCTCCAGAGATGGGCGTATTTCAATGTACAGTCAGCTTTGCTTATGATAAAGTCGGATATACATTAACTCATTCTACCCCAGACACACCACAGCAAGATAAGGATCGACCATAATAGTTCAAGGGTGATGCCAGAATAGCTTGGCGCCCATGGGCGCCAAGCTATTCTGGCATCACCCTTGAACTATCATGGTCGATCTGTGTCCTGCACTGCAATGCAGTCTTAAGAGGACAACGGCAAAATTGAAGGATTTCGGTGTTGGGGTAGAATGAGTTAACAACAGGTGCTTTTCTCGAAGTCCTCAACGGCTTTTCTTTGCGATTTTTAATTCGGTTGCAACAAACTTTGGATAACAACTACAACAAATGGGTTGCCTATGATTGAAATTGAAATTAAATTATATTTAGAGTTCCTGTATTGCCAGTGCTAGAAGTCTGGAAGGGTAGTCTCTCTCTCTCTAAGTAGAAAGTAGTTTACTTGCGGTTAGTCGCTTGGGGGTAATTAATTGGAGCTTGCAGAGGGATACATTTTACGAACAGCTTACTCTTTGTTATCTTGCTGCATGTGTATGACTTAACATTACTTTTCCTCTTCCCGGCTCAACCCTCCCATCCTCCCTCCATCCTCTCCTCCCCCCCACCCCCTCCCTCCCCCACCCATCTCACCCCCACCTTGAGAAATTTTCTGCACACCATTCCTGTAAATGTTAATAAACGAGACCAAAGGGGTTAACTGCCGGTGCTTGTACTTTAGAAAAGAAAAAAAAAACCTACCAAGTAAGTAGGCTAAAGCATTGTCAGGGGAAAGAATTGTGCGTTATCGACCAATGCTCATAGATCTACTTTGGTCAAAGCACCAAAAAAAAAAAAAAAAAAAAAAAAAAAAAAAGGATCCGGAAAGAGGGGTGCGCCAAATAAGTGATAAATATGGAAGCCCTCCCGAAGGTGGCGTATTACATAATAATAATAATAATAATAATAATAATACATAGTTCTTGTATAGCGCTGTTCTCCAGGAAAACACTGGACTCGCTGCGCATGCACAACAGCACACCCTCTCTCTCAGACACACGCACGATTATACACTACTTTAAACCACCCCATCTCTTCCCAACACCGTACATTCACTTCCTCTAGGATCAGAATAAAAGGCAGTCAACAGTTAGCTAAAGATGAGCTAAGTGTTAAATGCCCGACAGAAAAGAAAAGTCTTTAAGTGAGTTTTGAACTGTGACAATGTAGGCAGATTCCGCATTTCAGTTGGCAGGGAGTTCCACACACTTGGGGCTAAAAAGGTGAAAGAACGCTCCCCGACAGTTTTCATGTTAAGCTTCGGGATTTTTTAAAAAAGTTTTACACTAGAGGAACGGAGGGTGCGTGATGGCTGATAAACAGACAGCTTGGCAGAAAGGTACGGCGGGAGAGATCCGTCAAAATGTCGATAGGCGAAAATTGCAATTTTGTACTGGCAGCGGAATTTTACCGGCAGCCAGTGCAGCTGCTTCAGTGAGGCGTAACGTGGTCTCTCTTTCGTTTCTTCAAGATGAGACGCGCCGCATTGTTTTGAATCATCTGCAAGCGTGAAATCTGATCTGCCGGTAAACTTGCCTGTACATAATTGCAATAATCGAGCCTGGACGTAATGAATGCATTTACAAGTCTTGACATACATGTATTCACTGGATTTTCAGCGCCTTGATTTAGATCCATGTCTCCCAAGGGGAGTGCCCAGATCGTTTAGCCAGTGTGGACAGCTATTTCGGTCTAGGAGACCTCTTTAGCACACCATAGGATGTTATATCTATACTCCAGCAGCAAAACATATTCGGGCCAACGACGGCCGCAGTGGGCCCGCGCAATCGTGCGCAGGCCCACTACGGCCATCGTAGGCCCGAGGACCTTTGTTTACTGTACCCTTTTGCTACCACGGACACTAATTTTTTGCAACAGTCCTTAAATTTATCACCGCGCCCCATGTCTCAGCCTGCTGTTTGGCTCGACCACTTCCTGCAGCCAAGTAAAACGTCATCGGACAATCTGGCAAGGCACAGACCTTCATCGACCCGCGCAGAATATAGGAGCTGACTTAGTCTTGTTTTGTTGGCTTTATGTACACATTTGTTTCCCGGGCGCAGGAGGGGTTATCCTTAGACGGTCTGACGGGTCCCCCTAAAATGACTTTCGATTTTGGCTGTTGACCTCACAGAAGCATTGCATGAAAACACCTCCTCCCCCGCTGTGTCGATAACTTTTTTTTTTTACAACCTAACCGATCTGCAAGAGACATAGATCCTCATAATCCCCCGAAATTTCGCCGGGGGGCTCATGGGGATCTATGCCTCTTGCTTGTGTTATTTAACCCTGCATCTGCGGCTTGACGTCAGTGCGGGTAGCGTTTTGCTAGCTGGTCACATTCGATCTTGTGCATACGGGACGGGTACACAAGACACAGTAGAACATGGCCACTGGGTGTGTACTCTTACACTTTGCTGAATTGCAAAGCGTTCCGGTGGCACTATAACTTGAAGACATGTGTACATGCCGGCCAACCAACAAACCAACTCAGTACGGATGAACAAACCAACCAACGGATGAACCAACCCACCAGCCTGCCGAACAAACAAGCAAACAAAATGAAATAAATAAATAAATAAATGACGTCTGTTTCGATGATAAACTTTCCTGACTCTTGAATAAGTAGACGATACTGAATAACTGTTGGATTTCAGTTATCTGGTGATTTCGGAACTTTAACAAAATTTCGCCCTGACAATGAAAGGAAACTGTCAAATCCAGTCGCAGAAGTAGTAGTTATAAACATGACCATGATATAGCTCAAGGTTGGTGCCGGAGTAGCTGATAGCCTCTAGGCGACAAGCTATTCTGGCACCACCGTTTAACTCATTCAAGGCGCCTCGCATCAATAGCTGCGAAAGTGTCGTATAGAGTTGCCAGCGGCAACACTATACGCTACCGCAGCTATTGATGCAGCGCATCTTGAATGAGCTATCCCCAAATTTACGCTGCTGTACAGCCATCGCGACCGCCGGCAACGAAAGTCGGATGAAGAATATAGAAAAATTATTCAATGAAGCTAAGTTGTTCTTATCTCTTGAAACAATCAAGCGAACCTCTGTCAGTCGTCTGCAAGAGGCACAGATCCTCATGTGCCCCTCAAGAATCTTTGCCTCTTGCTACATTACCCGTAGCCTCAGCCGAAGTTAGTTCTCCAAAGCTGCGGGACCTTCCTCTGACGACGCAGATACTCAGAGGTGCAGCTGACCGACCGGGTCATCCAAAAATTGGACTTGAGTTTTCAGTCTGAATGGGGCATAGATGCTATTGTTTCCAAGCAGGCTGCAGGCTGACATAATGGTCTGCGACACTCGACACAAGGCTCATCACGCATTATCATGATCGATTCAGACAGCAAACGCTGTGCGTGTATACTATAGGGTTTCTTTCATCCGTAGTGTAATGTCCTACTACCTAGTGTCTGTAATCAAGAAGTGTGATTTCTTTCATGTGTAAGAGGCACTGATCCTCATGAGCCCTGCAGGCTGCAGGGGCGCATGAAGATCTGTGTCTCTCGCTGGCGAATGTGTTGCTCACTCACAGCGCAGATTTCGGGCTGCGGCATCAGGGCTCAGTTGCATGAGCGAGCTTAGTCCTGCGCCAGCCACTAAGCAAGGTGCTCCTCGATAGCGGAGCACCTTGCTTATCGCGGAGCACCTTGCTTAGTGGCTGGCGCAGGACTAAGCTCGCTCATGCAACTGGCCCCAGGGTTTCAAGATACTGCTGAATATCTGGCATCATAAAAAGATGGGACTTGAGTCTTATAGGATTTGATCTCCATTAGCCTAATGGCCCTCTAAACGCTGAGCCGAAACCACCTTGTCTCCTTCATCCGTGGAACACAATTGAATATGTGCATGTGAAGCTGAAGTGATCCCAAACTTAAACTGACCAGTGCGCAATCAGTTGAAGTCCATTTGGCACCGCAGCATCTGCGACTCGCAGAGAAATTGCTCTTATAATGCTTACTGCTTGCAGAAACTATCTCTCTTTTCCTTCACACACAGTTATACGTTGGGCCAGCGATACGCACCAGTCACCAAGAGGCATAGATCCTCATGAGCCCCCGCAACTGCGGGGGCTCATGAGGATCTATGTCTCTTGCAGCCGGATAGTGTTCACTTGTGACCATAACACAGGATTAGACGAGATTGCTGTCAGAGACGATGTAGCCCTGTGTATCACTGGAGACTTGCTATTTGTTCCGTGGCTGCGTGTCTCTGATCGAGGACAGTGTGACTGATCTAGGAACAAAGACACAGAGGCACAGTAAAACCTGTCTGAGCAACCACCACCTTTTTGCAAGAGAAAATTGGTCTGAGCAGACAGGTGCTGTGTCCATAGAAGTCCTAAAAGGGCAAGGCACGTCACCTGTTATCAAAGACAATAAGTAGGTGGCTACATATCTACCTTAATGCTACATATCCACCTTAATGATGGTGTTTAATGTCAGGTGATCACTCCTCACGGTGGTCGCTGAAGACAGGTTCTGTTGTATCTGAGAAGCTGTACGGAGGCATGAAGAACTTGCATCGTACTTTGGCACTGATTGGATCCACCGGGTCGTCCGCCTGAGAGCGTCCGAGAAAGAAGATGATGTAGGAACAATGAGTACCACCGTCACATGAAGTCCAGTCAGCCCTTAGGTTTATAATGGGATCAGTGCGTTCAAGAGATTGATGGCACTACTCGTCTTGAAACTGGGCGAACAGTCGACGATTAAGTTAACCCCTTGCAAGAGCGGATCAGTTACCTCGAGGGGTGGGGAAGGGGGGTGGGGGTGGGCGTCCAACGTTATGTTTGGGACCCTCAACCTGACAGAAAGGACCTAGTACCTCCTCAACGCCGCAAAATCAAAAAGGAGGTGGGGTGGGTAGTAGTTGCCAAACTCCGAAAAATCGGCAAACAACGGGGTGGGGTGGGTGGGGGTGGGGGGCCGGGTGAGGGTGGGGAGGGGGAGGGGTGGTTTCAGTGGTACGCGGGCCCTCTGCGACCGATGTCGGCCGGAGGACCTTCGTTTACTTGTGCAGTGCTGTCGTATTGGATTACTTCAAGGTGACGGGCGCTTTCCATTCACCGGTTAACCCATTTTACCCCATTGCCGCATATCACCAATTTTGGAGGTGTCACCAAACGGCTGTGTACCAGTTTGCAGGAGATGGATCGACCATGATAATTCAAGGGTAGTGCCAGATTAGCTTGGCGCCTGAAGGCGCCAAGCTAATCTGGCACTACCCTTGAATTATCATGGTCGATCCATTTCCTGCTGTAGGGACTCGGGGCTAAATGAGTTAATATAAGCCTAATGCCCCTAATCAGTGATTCCGAGGCACGTCCAAAATGGTACAGGCAAACGTTGTGTGTGTCAGGAGATTATTGTTCATCACTGACCCCATTCTACGAAGCCGGCAAAAGGTGGTGGTGCAAATGGCCCGTTAAGGTCGTCAAGGTGGTGCAGGCGCATAAAGTCGTGTTACGAAGCACTGGCCTGAATCAGGGGAAAGGCGATTGCCAATAGCAGTCGTTGAAGGTCCTGGTAATCAAAGTGGCACAGTGGAGCGCGCTGAATTGATCAGTGTTCAGTCGTACTCATAGGCATAGATTTCCTGTCCCCATAACCGCCGTCAGGCCGTCATATCACTCGTGCCGTGACGTTAACTCGGATTAATCAATCAACCTGGCCGTGAAAGCTAATGAAGAGGAAAAGACAAGCAGGTAATCAGGAATCAGGATACACGTGCTTAATTAAATTAGCCTTGTCGGGGCTGTAGGTATTGTGCGGTTTCGTTTGCGACAAACGCCTCTCAACAACGAGCGAGAGCCAAGTCGCGGCGGATAACATGCATGTACCATAAGCATAGACAACACCCCAAACATCTCCAAGAGGCATAGATCCTCATGAGCCCGGAGGATCTATACCTCTTGGAGACGTTTGGAGTGTTGTTTATGCTTAACCCTTATCATTCGGAATACACCAGTGTGTGAAATAACTTTGACTATAATAGTTCAAGGGTAGTGCCAGAATAGCTTGGCGCCTCTAGATGCCAAGCTATTCTGGCACCACCCTTGAACTAAAGCCATTGGTCTATATCCTTTTCTGTAAGTACTATAATGCAGCTTGCATATGGCAGTGTAGGCCTACAAATTTGAAGCTTTTAGCCGCTGTATGATATGGGTTAAGGCAGAATCTAGTTATCCATCGTGACTTCGCACTCGTTCGTTGTTGGAAGGCGTTCGCAGCACTTGATACTTCACTAATGTTGCCCCGGGACGGCAGAGGACAGCAAAGCCTTTTTACGTGAAAAGCCAGATCTTACATGCATTCCAATGAAAATCTCGCTGTTCACAAAAATGGACTTACTGTCTTATGCCTGCAGTGGACAGAATGTTTCTTGTGAACCGTTCGGTGCGTTTAGACAACGTCACGACGAGAACAGCAACCGAGCAACAACAACACGGCCAACAACAGCACCAGCAACAAGATTTGGGTGCATGTGCTGGCCGAGTTTCACCAGGTTTCTCATCCCGAGTCGCGGGGCCTCAGGAGGATTTATGTTTCTTGTTAATCCTTTTTTCTTCATGTTTATTTTGGTCCCATTTGCATTGTGTTCTTCACGCGAATGTCGATCAGTGTGCAGTGGTTTCTTCAGACACAAAATTTGTGATGATTGGCAGCGAAGGGGTTTAACCCATTCAGCCCTGACGCACTACAGCAGGAGATGGGTCGACCATAATAATTCAAGGGTAGTGCCAGATTAGCTTGGCGCCTGTCGGCGTCAAGCTAATCTGGCACTACCCTGGAATTATCATGGTCGACCCATCTCCCGCAACAGGTGCATAGTCGTTAGATGACGCCTCCAAAATTTGGGAAATACGTGCGTCAGGCTAAATGAGTTAAAGAGGATTTAATTTCAGAAACACAATCTGCGTCCACTGTACAGTGAAGGGGTGAATGATCTTGTCGCTGCACGCTATGCTGACCTTAAATCATTCGCACAAACGGCCAGAGAACATTTTGTCGCCTTTCGTTCAGCTGACCTTTTCTGCTAACCAATCCGGCGGTAACGGTCAATTTAGACCTGTCCGTCCGCCAGACAGTCTCACACGTCAACACCTACCTGCACTCACAGACATAAACCCGACGACCTCCTCCGTCTGAGGATGAGAGGTACGAATATATGGGACCGATCATAACCCACTTAAGCCATAGATTCTGATCAGCCACTGGAGCTTCAGAGTTTTATTATACACCATGCCTTTTTGCAAATGCCGGTTCAGATACGAAGCCTGGCTGAAGGACTTCACGGCCCATGGAATTATTTGATGAATCACAGAACTAACTTAGATCGAACACCAAGAAAGGATGTAAATAATGCCAGCAAAAAGACTTCTCGAATATTATATGAGCCCCCACCGTGATATGCGGAGGATCATGAGGATCTTTGCATCTTGCGAGTGGGTGGGGTTCTCATGCAAGAGTGACCACTAATTTCGCGCGTTCAGATAGTGGTGACGAATAGGTCACATGTGCAGGAGCCCAGGGCTGAGTTGCATCATGATGATTGAGGTCAGCCCTGCTTAGTGGCTGACGCAGGGACTAAGCTCACTCACGCAACTGGCGCCAGAATCTCTATATAAATTATTTGTGCGACTGTGCCGGATTTCAAATCCGGCTTCAGCCGAGAATATCTGTATATGTGTGTTGATCTGTTATTTTAGACCCGGCTACGACTCGTCGCAGCAAGGTTCAAACTCGCAAACCAACACAGACTGATTTGCCCAGACACATCGCTGGGTATTTTCAGAGCGGTGTAAAAATGTTTCTGCCTAATCTACAGCGGTATGTTGCGGTCTCAACCCCGTCGCGGCCGAGAACAAATGAACACCGCTAAACTAAAAGCAAGAGGAACAGATCCTCATGAGCCCCCGCAGTTGCGGGGGCTCATGAGGATCTGTTCCTCTTGCTGGCACTACTTCAAGTTGCGTGGATCCATGGGATAGGTTTTCAGTTAAAGTCGGGCATCAAATTCGTTTACAAATAAATCGGAAACACAGTCTGTGCACATTGAGAGTTAAAAGGATAGTGCGTTGGATTGGATAAAAATACATGTCTAACGATTTGTGTGCTTATGCAGCTCGCAGAGCTTCAATATACGTTTTTCAGCTGACCGGATAGCCACTTATTAACTTCATTGTCTAAACGGAATAATTAATCCGTTTAGTGCCAGTTGACAGACTGCGTTTTTGCAATCTTCATTTATTCAATACCGAAAAACATTAGATATCTCAGAAACACGAATTCCACGTGGCTTCCGCAATAGGCCCGCATGAGACCCGCAATTTTAATATTTTTCTCCCAAAATTTTTAACATCCAATTTTTTTTCGGGGAGGTGGATGGGCAGGGGGGGGGGGGGGGAGGGGGTAAGGGAGAGGGGGGTGTCCAGCCCCCTCCCCCTACTCCGATTCTTACCCGCTATAGTCATTTTCTTTACGTACGTCATTGAAAATCGAGATTCTCAAAAGCAATCTCACGGTGAAAGCTGCATAGTGTGTGCTGGTTTGCGATTGTGGACCTTACGCCCTCTGGCCCTAAGGTCCATAATCACAGATCAGCACACAAACGCAAGCTACAAACACGAGCAGCAGCTTAAATATTACGTACACTATTGCCTCTCTGTGATTAGCATTCCGCGGTACGGAATGTGGAGGGGCTGGAAATGCACACAGCCATGGATGGCAGTGATTAAAATGAGGGAATTATGGGGAAAGGGCGTAGGCTTGGCAGATTAGTGCACATTTGGAAAGAATTACGGGTTATTCATGCTTCCAGCTCGGACATGAAAACTAAACTTGAAAAAAACGCTGAAATCAGTAAGTCACCTATCTCGTAGATATTTCTGTTGTTGTTGTGATTCTCGAAAATGTACGTTTAACTTCAAACTTACTACATGATCACAGACTTAACAAACAAACAAACAAGCGAACAAACAAACAAACAAACAAACAAACAAACGAACGAACGAACAAACGAACGAATGAAAAACAATCGAACGAACAAGCAAACAAACAAGCAAATAAACAAACAAAACCCGCTATGTGCATTTAACAAAATGTCACACCGCTGAAAATTCGTTCTGAAGAAAGAATCACTGCTGTGAGCATTTTGTTCAAGTAATGCGACATAATTTCAGTTTAAAGAGATGAATACTGTTTTAGTTTTCAACAACATAACCCACAAAGTCCCTTCTCAGTATATGAGAGCTGTCACTGGCAAGGGTCTCTACCTTTTGGTACCTTTTGTCTTTGACATGATTCTGATGTTGAAATATTGATCAAGATGAGGATTTCATCCCAAAGTCTACCGTATTGTTTGGGGCTCACATAGGTTTTTCTTTTAGGAACATTCACAGTTGTTCATATTTTTAAGCTTATCCTTCAAATCCATCTCCTTCCTCTCTAAGCCAACCTCTGATCAACACGCACGCCGGCACACACAAATGTAAAGACGGACACACGGCGCTTCCCGCCATTAGTACGCTCTGTGGGCTGGAGTAGCGACAGGAATTCTAAAGAAGAACAGCACGAGCAGCAAAATGACGTCACTATAAGCTTGACGTCATGGCATCGCTAGTCTCACGACGCCTTGTACACAGTGACGAAATTGATGTTTTACGTCACTCATCCGAAAGGCATGCAGCCTCTTCCAGAGCTGTTTTGTTCCACACAGCCTCTTCCAGGGCTCAGACTGTATGAAGGAACAACTCAAATTTAACAAATGCGTCCTCATGCACAAAATATTTCATTATCAAGCCCCGGAATATATGCGCATGATATTTAACTTCAGCCCTCGGCATCAACTACATACGAGGAATGACTTGCTTCACTTACTCCGCCCACGGATAGATCTCTACAAGTCAAGCCTTCTATTTTCTGGTAGTTCTGTCTGGAACTCATTGCCATTAAACATTAAATCATTTTCTGATAAAACCCATTTTAAACGTGCATTGCACACTCACTCTTAATCAGCGTGACTTCACAGTTTTCCATATAAGAATAATACTGCTGATAACATGTAAACGTCAAATATTTTTCTCTTTCTCCTTACATTTGCTAACTGATCATCTATTGTCTTGAAATCCTCGCCGGGCGTGTGTATTGCAGCATCATCCGCGAACATATCGCATGAAACATTATGATCGCTAATTGTGAGCGGAAGGTCGTTAATGAACAAACAAAATAGAAGAGGGCCTAAAATAGAGCCCTGGGGCACGCCATGCTTGACTAAGCGGTGATTAGAATATGTACCATTAAGAAGGACTTTTTGTCTTCTGTCATCCAAGTAGGATTTGAAGAACGTGGCAGCGCTGTTGGTGTATAATGAGATTTTCTTTATCAGTATATCATAGTTTACTAAATCAAAAGCTTTACGGAAGTCTAAAAAGACTACACCTGTTAGTTTGGATTCATTGATAGATGCCAATCAGGTGTCTGTCATCCTAATCAGCGCGGTATGGCAGGAATGGTTTGGTCTGAAACATGACTGCAATGAATGGATAAGATTTCGGTTTTCTAAATATTTAGATACATGTTTATGAATATGCCTCTCTAAAGGCTTTGACAAAACTAGCAGTAATGAAATGGGACGAAATTTATTAATTTCACTTAGATCTTTTGATTTTGGTAGTGGGATTACTTTTGCATCTTTAAATGCATGCGGAAAACAGTTTTGTTTTATACAGAGATTGTAGATGTATGTGAGACTCTCAACGATATATGGAAGAGATGTCTTGAGTATTTTTGAGCTGATCTCATCAGGCCCGGATGACTTTTTATTTTCCATCGAGGTAATTAATCTGCCCACTTCATGAACCGCTATAGGCGGTATGATGAAAGGTTCGTTGTTTTTATTTTTCTGGTTACAGTAGTCTATTAGTTTGTCTGGACAAATATACTCATGTGAGTTATTTCCCAGTGGCATTAGTGATTCTGCCACAAAGACAAAATGGTCGTTAAAACAGTTTGCAGTGAGGTGGGGTGGTAAAGACGCACTACTTTTATTTGTACCTTTGGTTACTAAATTTATGGCACGCCATACAGTGGAGGAGTCTTTACTTTGCTTAACTACCTTACTGAAGAGAGATTTTTTTTTTGCTTCTAAAACCATTGATTTTACGCAATTACGCTGTGTTTTGTATTCAGCAAAACGCTTCGTTTTTTTTTTTTTTAGCTCGTCCCTGTGTTCCATAGCCTCTATCAGATCCACAGTTAGCCAGGGTGGTAAGGCGGCGTATTTAACTCTCTTTTGCCTCAGGGGCGCGTGTTTATTCAGCAGACCGAGAAAGACGCGGTACCAGGTGTCTAATGCTTTGTTCGGGTCACTATCTTATACGCGTCCGTGAACTGTGCTCCAGCTAAATCAGTCAAAAAAGCAATTTCATTAAAGTTTTTAAATGATCTATAAGTGATGCACGTGTGACCTTGCTTTTTCAGTTTTGGAAGTTTTGACAGCCATATGCAGCTAACCGGATAGTGGTCGCTGACACTCAGACTATCTACTTGAGTGTTGCTAATTGCGAGAGGTTTGTTGGTATAGATATGGTCTATAATAGTGGCTGATGTTAGCGGTAATTCTGGTAGGGGATGCCACCATTTGTTGGAGACCGACTAAGGTAGTAGTACACTCCCATGATGGATGAGGTTTAAGAAAGTCAATATTAAAATCTCCAAGAAGTAGAACGTCTTTGGTCTGAATGTCTGTTTTATCGATCATGTGTAAAAAGCTATCGTACCACTCAAAGGTGGCTGCAGGGTTTCGATACAGAAACCCGACAAGTAAAGGAGGGGATTTAGAGTGTTTGATTTCTACCCAAATACATTCTACATCAGCCGTTTCTAGGTCTTGTCTCCTGCGGGTTATGTGTAGAATTGATTGATGGATGTAAACCGCTACACCTGTCTCACTCTGGACTGACGAGAGAGAGAGAGAGAGAGAGAGAGAGAGAGAGAGAGAGAGAGAGAGAGAGAGAGAGAGAGAGAGAGAGAGAGAGATTCATATTCAGATTCTTTATTGTGTTCAAGGCTTTCAGCCCATACACAAGAGGGAGTTGGGGGAAGGGGATTACAAAAAACACACGTCCGTGTATAAAAACATGGACAATCTGGTCGTGACATGGAAACCATGACACTTATGCATATGTTTGAAAAAATGTTCAGTTTGGCTCATAGTCACACATAGACACAGTAAAAACTCCGTGATTATTGGCTACAAATATCACAGTCTAACAACACGCATGTTAGCCCATGAGATATCGTACCGCACGTGACACACAGGCCATGTCTTCCAGCAAAACGTCACAATACTCTTTATATGGGTCAGTGTCAATAGCGTCCCACTTGCGTAAACATGACAGTGTGTCCACGATCTTCTTGAGACATCTGACCGCCGTACACTTTGATGAACCAACTACAAATTTGTCGCTTACAGTCATAGGTGAAGACATAATCATCACTGTCACATATAATGATCTCGTTGCTACCCCGTGTGTCTAATACTGTTTTCTTGAACGCAGTGTTTCTTTTGACTTGACGTAGACGCGACTGTTTGATTGTGTTTCAGTGTCAAACCAGCCACAACTGCCTTCACGTTCTCCATGACATATCCTCTCTCTGAAAGGAGCTGTTCGATGGACGTCATTTCTGATGTTTCTCCGTTAGAATCGATTGAAATGTCATAAAGGTCTTCTGTTGTAATCTGGGCTGGAAGGTCACAACACATCTGTGTCGGATCACTCATGTTGACACTAACGTAAGCTGCACGTGAATGTTCATGTGTGTCAACTGTTATACCTACTGCGTTATTTCTTGCTGTTTCAGCTTGCATGTCCCATTCAGAAATAAGGGTGGGGGTAGGGCTTGGCATAAACAGTCCCGAGGGCGAAGTTCTATGATTAATAAAGTCACTTGCCTGTTCGTCATGCTTGTCAATCCTGCCTTTCACAGCCATAGCCTGCCCCCGTGTCAGAACGACTGCTGTCATTTTCAGTTGTGGGATACCCGGTGGCACAGTCGTTACGCACTTCATCGCCGCTGCCGAAGTCGTTGTTGTTGTCGTCGTCACCTTGACGTAAGTTGTTGGCTGTTGTAGTTGTAATTTCGTCCATGTGTTGTAGTCTGTGTCGTGCTGCTCGTTGTTGGTCCTTGCGAACCTGTCCCGGTGGTTTTCGACGCCACTGGCCAGTTGTGTGTAATGGCGCCACGCCCGGTTGTGTAGCTGACAGGCGAAGTATGACGACTGAGCTGTCACCCTCCCCTGTCACTTTCCACGACGTGACATGGTGGTCGTTGCTGAGCAGAGTGGTCAGGATGTTTGATACAGCAGCTGGGAGGCCAGTTACTGCCATGGTGGCGGCAATATCCGAGAGAGAGAGAGAGAGAGAGAGAGAGAGAGAGAGAGAGAGAGAGAGAGAGAGAGAGAGAGAGAGAGAGAGAGAGAGAGAGAGAGAGAGAGAGAGAGAGAGAGAGAGAAAGAGCGAGAGAAATGAAATGATATGAAACTTTATTTCTGAACGGAAGAAGCAGTTAGCACATGTGCAATTTTTCACGCTTGCCGTTGCTAGTCTACAAAGGTACAACTCTGCTAAAGGTACAAAGCTACTAACATACAAAGGTACAAAGCTACTAACGTACAAAGGTACACAGTTACTAACATACAAAGGTACAAAGCTACTAACATACAAGTGCACATACTATAACAAGTCGTTCAAAAAAAAATAATAATAATAAAATAAAATAAAAAATAAAATGGATAAGGCAAAAATGGAGGGCACCGATTATGATTGCTAATAATGTGAATGGCAAAAAACAAAGAAGAAGATATTCTTTAAAATTCCTTCTTTCACTGAAATCAAACACGCGCGCACGCTCTCACCGCACCCACTCACACTCACACACGCGCGCGCGCACGCGCACGCGCACACACACACGCGCACGCGCACGCGCACACGCACACGCACACACACACACACACACACACACACCCTCGCGCACACACGCACGCGAGCGCACACACACACACATACACGTGCGCGCGGAGGTTAATATCAAGGCTAGGCGATGGGGATACCCGAACCAGTGAATGAGCTGTTAGATAGTAGGTACTTGAAGAGGCTTTCCTTGAAAGAGGTGAGTGAACCAGTGTGTGTTACGTGCGCTGGCAGTTTATTCCAGAACGAGGCGCCCGAGAATGAGAGGGTGGTTTTAAATAAATCTATCCTCGGGCGTGGTGTGATGAAGTTACGCCTTGATGTTGAATAGCCTGAAGCGGCCTTTGTGAAGAGCTTACACAGGTATTCTGGGTGGATTTCATTCCAGATTTTATACATGACTACCCCATTGTTAAAGAGATGGTGCCTGTCGAGAGGAAGCATCTTTAGTTTTTCAATTTTTTTGTCAGTAGAAAGGGCTGGATCAGGCAGGATCTGCTTCACTGCCCTGCGATGCAAGGACTGAGTTAAGCCTCTTCAAGTGTATGTCACCGCTGCCGTCGCATGTCGTGGAGGCATAATCGATGTGGGATTTGACATGGGCATTGTAAAATAGTTTGCGAGCGTCGACATCAATAACATATTTTAGCTTAGACAACATAAACACATTTCTGGACACAGTTTTACAGACAGCATTGATGTGAAATTGCCATTTCATCAGGGGCCGTATTCTGGTGTCGAAGTTAGTGGATTTATCTAAGGATAAAGCCTATCCTCGATATATTTAGCTCTAGGGTTAAAAAGTTTGTATGCACGAGTCCGAGTTAGGCCTATCCTGGCGCTAAAGTCGGGGGTCAAACTATCCGGCCAATTTGGTGCTGATAGGTCTGCTAACCCTAGGGTTAGCGGCTGGAACCAAGATGGCGGCGATTAGAATTCGGATGTATCAGAATAGACGATTCCTTCGGAGAAACCGAATCTTCCGTGACCGCAACAACCTTTTTGACATGTTTGAAGATGACAAAATTTTCAAGAAGTTTCGCTTTCACCGCGAGGAGATTCTTGCTATCACCGACAGCATAGCAGACGACGTTGAACTCAGTTTTGAATCGACGCGGGGCTCTCATCCCGTTTTAAACAGGTCCTAGTTTCGTTACGCTTTTACGCATGTGGGGCCTTTAAAGACATGGTGGGTAAACTAATCGGCTTTGACCAGCAATCAAAATAAAAACACACCTTGCATACTATGCAACCTCGTAATGCATGATACAGACACAACAGTACCAAAAGAAATTATGGAAGTGCTCTACTGCTTTATAGGTTCAAAGTATTCGGCATTTGAGATATGAGTCTGTAAGAGGTCTAAACTACTAGATACGAAAACGAAAAATGTGCAAACTGAACTCACCTCCAATGATGCCATGGATGAGGTTTGACTCTGCCCCGATGATCTGCAGAATGGATCTTCATAATTATGGTATGGGCGACGGTGGTTTTCCACCACCGGTTTTCCCTCATCTCCCTCTGGCGGTTTAGGACGTCAGTCCTCATCTTTTGCAACTTTTCCTTCACCTCCGTCCACTGGTCGGAGAAGTTCTTCTTTCTAGCCCGCTTCTCGGTTTTTCTTCGTTGTATTGCAAAAATGTGAGTATGAGTATCAAAATCCGCGCTCTCGACAGGAATTTTACACCGGTAGTTACATTTTTGTAGCGGAGCATGCCGCGCAACGCAGGGGGGATTCCTACTCTTAAAATAGATTTCCGAGTTAGCTCATATTGCGCGCTCTAACTTCGACTTGTGCATTGCGCTCAAGCATCGCCGCAATCTTCGCGATAACTAGTCCGGGTTAAGACGCTAACTTGGAGTCAAATTATCTTCGACTCCAGCATACGGCCCCTGGTTATCAACAATAACTCCAAGTCAGTAGACGATGTTCAGTTACTTGTGTAATGGTGTGGTCTTGGATTTCCAGGCTAAGCGAAAGTGGCTTGAGCTGATGCTTCTGACGGGTTGCTATCGTCATACATTCGGTTTTGGTAGGATTAAGGATCATTGCATTATTTTCACACCATTTGGAAATTTCGCTCAGTCCCTGTTGCAAACGACCATTTAAAGACTCAAGACACTTATCGAGGGTGTGGATTGTTGCGTCATCGGCAAACAAGTCACATGCAATTTTGTCATTCGTGAAATGTAGTGGCAGGTCATTGATAAATATGCAAAAGAGAAGAGGTCCCAGGACAGAGCCCTGGGGCACTCCTCTTGTTACTAAACCACTTGAAGAGTAAGATCCATTGACCATCACGCGCTGCTGTCTGTAAGGAAGCGAAAAACGAGGTTGTTTTCAAGGAATGAATAGATGCCTGAGAACTGGCGTCTGAGGTATGAAAACGGTTACTTGAAAATGAACCATCCAGATATACTGAGTTTGGAAAGGAGAATGTCATGATCTACCAGGTCGAAAGCTTTTCGAAGGTCTATGAAAACAACACCTGTAAATTCGCCTTGGTTCATTGAACTTAGCCACGCGTCTGTAAGTCGAGCTAAGGCTGTATGACAACTATGCTTCGGGCGAAAACCTGACTGGAGGGGGTGGATTAATTTGCGTTTTCCCAGGTATTTTAACAGATGCTTATGAATGTGTCGTTCAAGGGGTTTACTTAAGACAGACAAAAGTGAAATGGGGCGATAATTGTTAACATCGGACAGATCTTTTGTTTTAGATGGGGGAATAACTTTAGCCTTTTTTAGTTCTTTTGGGAAGACATTTTTCTGAATGCATAAATTGTAGATATAAGTTATTGTTTCTACAACATAGGTAAGTGATAGTTTCAGTATTTTGCGGCTTATTTCATCTGGCCCGGAAGATTTTTTATTCTTCGTGGAACTAATTGTCTTACCAACCTCGTGAACTGCCAGAGGTGGAATAGCAAAAGGATTAAATTTTGCAGTTCGCGTTATACAGAAATCAATCATGGTTTCAGGACAGGTATAGGGCCGAGAGTTTGTTTTAGAAGGGACCAGGTACTCATCAATTGAAAGGAAATGATCGTTAAAATTATCGGCAGTCAGGGTAGACGGGATTACAGTGGATTTACTACTCTTGTCTCCAGTCACTAGGTCATAGCGCGCCAGAGCGTGGACATTATCTTTGTCTTGTTTAATCAAACGATCAATGAAAGATTTTTTAGCCTGCCGCACTAGACATTTGACACGATTGCGCTCACGTTTAAATTCAGCAAAGCGCTTTTGTTTTCTCAGATCACCTCTCACCCTCATGGCCTGAATGATGTCTTGAGTCAGCCACGGCGGGAGTGATGCGTGTTTGACTAGCCTCCGCCGCACAGGCGCACGTTTATTTAAAATAGTAAGAAAAATGCTATACCAGACAGACACAGCGCTGTCTGGGTCAGTTTCACTAAACACGTCATCAAAAGGTGCATTATTAAGGTCAGATAAAAAGTCGCTCTCACTAAATTTTTTAAAAGAACGATAGGTGATATACGTATGACATCTTTTCTTTGCTTTTGGGAACTTAGTGGACCACGTACAGCTGATGGGAAAGTGATCACTGATACCAAGGTTACCGACAGACACATTATGAACAGACTCCGGCTGTGTGGTATAGATGTGGTCTATGAGTGTAGATGTTGTTGGTGTTATTCGTGTTGGCGAAGTGACTAACTGTTTAAGACCCAGCAACGTCATCGTAGAGTCCCATGCATGATGCGACTTTAACATGTCTATGTTTAAATCTCCCATAAGTATGACATTAGAAATAGGTTTACAGGCTTTATCAAACATACTTAGAAAATTATCATACCATTCAAAGTTTGCAGCAGGCGGCGGTACAGAAAACCGATAAGAAATGATGGTGATTGGGGGGCCTTCAGCTCAAGCCACATACACTCAACTTGCTCAGTTTCTAAGTCATGTCGTCTACGTGTAAGAGCTTGAACAGACATGTGAATATAAGCAGCTAATCCTGTCTGTCCATGGGCCGTTGGATCACGTCTCAGGACAGAAAAACCAGGAACCTGAATTGATTCATCAGATACATTAGAACCAAGACGTGTCTCAGATAATCCAAAAATATGAAATGGGTTTGAGTCATTTAGGTAAACGCAAATATCAGCTAGTTTGGCATATAGATGGTACACATTTAAATGCCCAATGCGGAGATCTTTTACTTTCAGGTCTGCTTGATTCATCGTGACAGATGAGAAAGAAACGAAGGAGGCAAATGAATAACAATTAGTACACTTAACGTAATAAAACTATTTGAAGTATAGTAATCAGTAAATAATAAAACCAAACAATGAAAGGGACAATAATATTGAATCAAAACAAACAAAGATTAGGCTTAAACGTAATGAAGAAGAACTATAATTTTTAAGAAGAACAAAAATTATGATGTTGCAGTAGCAGAAAAAAGTAGAACCAGTATTCAGTCGGTGAAAACGTTTTCAAAATGTGAGTAAACACCTTATATGAACATTTAAAGGGAAAAAGAATTTTGCATGTGGTCGTTGAGGCTGTCCGTATAGTACTCATAAAATAGCTTAGTACAAGTCCCTCCCACAGTCCACACACAATCGCAGTCCACACAGCGTGCGGCTTAATTATGAAGCATCAATAATATGAAAGTACAGCTGTCCAGGTTTCATTAAAGTGCTGGTCAGAGAAAACATTGCGCAACACACTCAGGCACAGTTATCCGGCTTTGGATTGTCACTGAGATGATGCATAAATCCACAAAACTATTTAGACACAAACGTCATAATAAGGTTGGTGGTAACCAATCCGAGAAGAGTACAGTCCGTTGTCTGCAAACAAAATAACGTAATGCACAAGCTTAAACTGGCTACATGTGTAGCAACTACCACAACATCATAAATATTATCGCACCACAAAATCAGGAATATTATGTAGTCACCACGTTGATTGATCATTGAGCCTAAGAGAGAGAGAGAGAGAGAGAGAGAGAGAGAGAGAGAGAGAGAGAGAGAGAGAGAGAGAGAGAGAGAGAGAGAGAGAGAGAGAGAGAGAGAGAGAGAGAGAGAGAGAGAGAGAGAGAGCGTCCTTCCAAGTAAGCTAGATTTCCAGCCTGTAATGTTATTTTCATGTTAAATCCATAATCAAGTAGCATCCATTCTCATGTAACAGCCTACGGAACACCTTTTGTTACAGGCCGAGGCCGAATCCTGCACAAAATGTCCGGTGACAGTGGTTCGTTTCTGGGGAAATAAACAACAAAAGAAACACGCTCAAGTAAAACTAGGACAATCCTGTTTACTTACTTGTGGCTGTTGAAAATTTAGTAAACCATTTTATTCTAGATTTTCTTGAGCGTGTTTCTTTGTTTGCTGTTTGTTTTCCTGCATTCTACCACGCTTGGCTGTCACCATTTTGGTCTACAATTTGGCTCTTCTGTGGGGAATAACCGCTGTCAACCTGCGGCTGACCGCGGCAATTTCCCACAGAAGAGCCAAATAGTCAACCTTTTGGTCTGGAATTTGGCTTTCAGCCTGACCGCGGCTTTTGGTCTGGAATTTGGCTCTGACAGCTTTTTCCCCACAGAAGAGCCAATTAGCCTCCGGGCGCATGAGGATCTATGCCTCTTGAAGATGCGCGCATGTGAGAGAGAGAGAGAGAGAGAGAGAGAGAGAGAGAGAGAGAGAGAGGTCACACGTGCATCACTTATAGATCATTTAAAAACTTTAATGAAATTTATTTTTTGAATGATTTAGCTGGAGCACAGTTCACGGACTTGTATAACGATAGCATTAGACACCTGGTGCCGCGTCTTCCTCGGTGTGCTGAATAAACACGCGACCCTGAGGCAAAAGAGAGTTAGGTACTCAGCCTTACCACCCTGGCTAACTGCGGATTTGATAGAGGCTATGGAACACATCATCATCATCATCATCAGTCCCTTGCCCGAACTGGGCGTTGGGGGGACTGAAAGGCAGCAGCAACAGACAGTGCTCTCCACTGAGTTCTATTTTGGGCGGTGGCAAGCAAGTCTGGCATCTCGAGTTCGGTCCATTCTTTTATGTTTGCGACCCAACTCTTTCTCTGACGACCTCGCCGACGACTTCCTTCGAGAGTGCCTTGGAGGATAGTCTTGGACAAGGTGTTGTGTCGGGTCACGTGGCCAAACCAAGCAAGCTTGCGCCGTTTCACGGTTGCCAGAAGGGGTTCATGTGGGCCCACCAGGGAAGTGACGATGCTCCGTACATATTCGTTGGTCTTGTGCTCGCGGTACGAGATGCGGAGCAACTTCCTCAGGCACTTGTTCTCAAAGGCCTGGATTTTCTTTTCTGAGTCTGCAAGCAGTGTCCAAGTCTCACAGCCGTAGAGTAGAATAGACACTACGAGGGACTTGTAAAGCCTGTACTTGATGGTGAAGCTGATGGAGTTACTTCGCCATATCCTGTCCAGCCTGGCCATTGCGGATGTTGCTGTACCTATCCTGATACGGATCTCTGCTATGCAACTACCGTCTTTGGACAGGGTGGCTCCCAAGTACTTGAAGCTATTGACCTCTTCTAGCTTCTGGCCGTTCATGTGAATGTTGCTGCTGCTGTCGCTTGTGGTGTTGATCATCACTTTGCTTTTATCCGTACTGATCTCCATGCCATAAGACCCTGCGCTACTTGAAAGTTTGTCTGTCAGGTTTTGGAGCTCACTATTGCTGCCTGCCATGAGGTCAATGTCGTCTGCGAATCGAAGATTGCACAGGGATCTGCCACCAATAGAGATTGAAGTATGGTGGTCGTGGAGGGTTTCCTGCATGATCTTCTCCAGGAATATGTTGAAAAGGACAGGAGAGAGCAGGCATCCTTGACGGACACCGATCGTCGTCCTGAAGAACTCGCCTGACTGATTGTTAAGTAGAACCGCGCTGCAGGCGTTCTTGTAAAGTGCTTCTATCATTTGGATCAGTCCCTCCTCTATGTTGAACGATCTCATGACTTGCCAGAGTCCGTCGTGCCAGACGCGATCAAATGCTTTCCTGAAATCAATGAAGTTGTGGTAGAGTTCGCGCTGATGCTGCAGATGTTTCTCGATCAGGACGCGGCAGTTGAAAATCTGCTCTACAGTGCTTCTTCCAACTCTGAAGCCAGCCTGTTCTTCTGCCAGCAGTTCCTCGGCGAAAGTTTTGAGGCGGTTGAGAATGATTCTAAGCATTACTTTGCTAGGGTGACTTATCAGACTGATAGTTCTGTAGTTCTGGCACTGTTTCAGGTTTCCTTTCTTGGGGAGCGGGATCACTAGAGACTGTGTCCATTCTACTGGCCATTTCTTTTGCTCCCAGATCTTTTGACAGAGTGTAGTGAGGACCTTCGTTGTTACTTCTCCTCCATGTTTCAACAGTTCAGCAGGTACGTTGTCTACACCTGGAGACTTTCCTCCCTTCAGGCCGCGTACGGCTGCTTCCACCTCTTCAGCTAACACTGGCAGGTCTTCAGCCTTCCTGGCCCCAGCCTGGTTGTTTTGGAGGATGCTGGTGTCTGGCTCAGCCTTGTAGTTATACAAGTCTCGGCAGTACTCAGTCCATCTGTTTAGTACAGCAGTGTTTTCCGTAAGGAGTTGGCCGCTGCTGTCTTCGATGACTGTGGCTGTTCGCTGTTGAGTCTTGGTGAGGGTCCTTAGCGTTTCATAAGCCTTCTTGCTGTTGCCGTTTGCCATGCCCTCTTCCACGCTACAACACTGGTCTTCAATCCAATCTTCTTTGGAACACAGGGACGAGCTAAAAAAAATTAAAAAACGAAGCGCTTTGCTGAATACAAAACACAGCGTAATTGCGTAAAATCAATGGTTTTAGAAGTTAAAAAATCTCTCTTCAGTAAGGTAGTTAAGCAAAGTAAAGACTCCTCCACTGTATGGCGTGCCATAAATTTAGTAACCAAAGGTACAAATAAAAGTAGTGCGTCTTTACCACCCCACCTCACTGCAAAACTGTTTTAACGACCATTTTGTCTCTGTGGCAGAATCACTAATGCCACTGGGAAATAACTCACATAATTATATTTGTCCAGAAAAACTACTAGACTACTGTAAGCAGAAAAATAAAAACAACGAACCTTTCATCATACCGCCTATAGCGGTTCATGAAGTGGGCAGATTAATTACCTCGATGGAAAATAAAAAGTCATCCGGGCCTGATGAGATCAGCTCAAAAATACTCAAGACATCTCTTCCATATATCGTTGAGAGTCTCACATACATCTACAATCTCTATATAAAACAAAACTGTTTTCCGCATGCATTTAAAGATGCAAAAGTAATCCCACTACCAAAATCAAAAGATCTAAGTGAAATTAATAAATTTCGTCCCATTTCATTACTGCTAGTTTTGTCAAAGCCTTTAGAGAGGCATATTCATAAACATCTATCTAAATATTTAGAAAACCGAAATCTTATCCATTCATTGCAGTCGGGTTTCAGACCAAACCATTCCTGCCATACCGCGCTGATTAGGATGACAGACACCTGGTTAGCATCTATCAATGAATCCAAACTAACAGGTGTAGTCTTTTTAGACTTCCGTAAAGCTTTTGATCTAGTAAACTATGATATACTGATAAAGAAAACCTCATTATACACCAACAGCGCTGCCACGTTCTTCAAATCCTACTTGGATGACAGAAGACAAAAAGTCCTTCTTAATGGTACATATTCTAATCACCGCTTAGTCAAGCATGGCGTGCCCCAGGGCTCTATTTTAGGCCCTCTTCTATTTTGTTTGTTCATTAACGACAATTAGCGATCATAATGTTTCATGCGATATGTTCGCGGATGATGCTGCAATACACACGCCCGACGAGGATTTATCTATTATTGTTACACGCCTACAAAACGCACTACAAGACATTGACAACTGGTGTAGTAACAATTCCATGATCCTAAACCCAGCGAAGACTGAATGTATGGTATTAAGTACCCGTCAAAAGCACCAGCTCGGCTCTCGCTCACTCAGCTTGTCTCTTCAAGGAAAACCCATCAGTCAAGTAACAGAACATCGTCTTCTCGGTGTTACTGTAGACAACCAGTTTAATTGGCAGTGTCATATTGCTAACATATGCAACATAATATCAAGAAACTTTACATTTTAGCCAAATTAAAATATATCACTGATGCAGAAACACGTAAACTGTTCTTTAACGCCCACATCAGGTCACATATCGACTATGCTTATACAGTGTGGGATGGAGCAAGCGATGTCCAGTTAAAGAGACTCAACTCTCTTCATTGTAGAGCCGCAAAACGTATCCTACCTGACCCTAACTCAACTACCGATAATAAATTGAAAACCTTGGAGATTCTTCCCCTAAAAAATCATTTAATGTACAATAAGGGAATAATTATGTTCAAAACATTGAATAGCAAAATGCCTGATTATATTAAGAAACTATTTTCCTTTCCATCACCAACGTACTCAAGATCAAATCAATGCATTATTGCACCAAGACCTAAAATCGATCTCTACAAGACACGTTAGCGTGTCAGGCCATAGCCTGTGGAACACTTTGCCTAGGAAAGTTACAACATCAACAACCCTTTCGTATTTTAGAGCCAGTATTTTCAATTACCTCACGTCATTATCTTAATACTTTCACTGCGACCCTATATTACTTAGTGTGTGTGTGTGCATGCGCGTGTTTGTGTGTGTGTGTATGCGTTTGTGTGTGTGTGCACGTTTTTGTTGTTGTTATTGTTTTGTTTTGTTTTTATATCATTGATCACTTTTTTTTTCAAAATAATATTTGTACACTTTGTGCATTATTTGTAGATTAGATAAACTAGTTTTAAAGAGGTCAATTCTAGGCAGAGGGGTAAACTATTATTCCTTGAGGTCCGTTCGCGTTCTTGCTGTGGCATAAATTTGGTGGTTAGATACTGCGGTGTCATGTTATTTAATATCGGTGCATGAGGATGCATTTGTTGAAATTAAGTTGTTAACACAGAATGTTTAGATGTCTAAATCTGTCTGTGGTAGGAATGGGCCGCGTATCTATCATTTTGACAGCTCTTTTATATATAGAGTTTAACCTGTTCATGTGAACATCACTACAACCGTCCCACACTGTGGAGACATAATCAACGTGAGATTTGATATGGGCATGAAAAAAACAGTTTACGAGTATGTGTATCCGTTACTTGTCTAAGCTGGGACAACAGGAAAGTGTTATTAGCAATGGTTTTACAGTCTGTATTTATATGCGTCTCCCAACATAGTTGTTCGTCAACGTGTATTCCCAAGAATTTACGCTCTGTGACTTGTTCTATCGGTTTAGCGTTCAGTTGTAAATGTAACGGCTGTGGTCGGCGTTGGTGTTTTTGTTGTGAAGTGATTAAAATACTCTTTGTTTTTCCTGGATGGAGAACCAAATGATTCACTCTACACCAGTCGGAAACCTCGCTGAGACTACTTTGTAAGCTAAGGTTAATGTCAGCTGTCTTTTTTACCCGAAACATGGAGGCTCGTATCGTCCGCAAAAAGGTTGCAGTTGACATCAGTGTTAGTAATATGCAAAGGCAAATCATTAATGAATATTATAAATAGAAGAGGTCCCAAATCGACCCTGGGGGACACCGTATTTAACTTGTCCTTGTTTAGAGTATTTTCCATGGGTATAATTTTTTGTTTTCTGTCTTTTAGGTATGATCTAAAGAATGCTATGGCGGTTTCACTTATATGGTGTGCAGCTAGATTTTTTAAGAGAATGTCGTGGTCGACAAGATCAAATGCTTTTTGTAGGTCTAAGAAAACAGCTCCAGACATCAGGTTTTTATTTATTGATTCCAGCCAGCTGTCTACAATGTGTGTCAGTGCTGACTGACATGAGTGTTTCGGTCTAAAGCCGGACATGAATATTTATGAAATTGCCCTTTTCTAGAAAATCGAGGAGGTGTTTTTGTATGTGTTTTTCAAGGGACTTTGACAGGGCCGACAAAAGTGAGATAGGACGGTAGTTATTGACATCTTCAAGATCTTTTGATTTAGGGATTGGAATTACCTTGGCCTCTTTGAAAATAGTTGGAAACGTGCTGTGTTTTATACAGAGGTTAAAGATATAAGTGAGTGCCTCTACCGTATATGGTAGTGACATTTTCAGAATTTTGTTGTCGATACCATCCATCCCGGTGGACTTTTTGTTCGGCATGCTAGAAATAAATTTGCCGACTTCAGCGACGGTAATATCAGGAATGATGAATGTCTGCAGTATATTTTTGGCCTCACAGTATTTTTCCAGTACACTAGGAACTTGATACTCTGCGTTACTACTTGCAGCTGACTGAGCAAGTGTTTCAGCTGCCGATAGGAAGTGGTTATTTAATATATCAGCTGACAAATGGGATGGAATTTCAGGGGCGGATTTACCCTTCGTTATAACGTTCAGGGCTTTCCAAACCGATGCTGTATCTTTTTTGTCCCTAATCATTTCCTGGAAGAACAATTTTTTTTTGACGCTCTCACTAGGTATTTAACACGATTTCGTTGTTTCTTATATTCATCAAACTGTTTTTCTTTCTTAAGTTTGTCTCTAAGTGACATGGCCTGTTTGATATCTACTGTTAACCAGGGTGGCAGGGTAGAGTGCTTAACTCGTTTTTCTCGTATGGGCGCAAGCTTATTTAGGGCCCCGAGGAATAGATCCATCCAGTACGACAGGGCACTGTCAGGTGAAGTGTGGTTATACACGTCACTGAAAAGAGCATTGCGCAGATCCCGCAGAAAATCGCCGTTATTAATTTTTTTTTAAAGAACGATATTTAATTGTTTTATGTCTCTTTTTGTTCTTTTTGTCTAGTTTCATGGAGACTGTGCAACATACTTGGTTATAGTCGTTGACGGCTAAGGAGGGAACATGTACATTTGATATTTTATCATCATTTGTCACATAAATATGATCAATCAGGGTTGAAGATGTACATGTGGTTCTAGTGGGGTTTTTAACTAACTGTTCTAAACCAAATAGTGCTGTTGTTGACGCCCATGCAGCATGGGACCCTTTAGATTTAGAAAGATCAATATTAAAATCGCCAAAAAGAACAACGTGAGCTTTATTTTGATTTACGCTATCCATCATTGCTACGAAGTCATCATACCAGTCCCAGCTGGCTGTGGGATTTCTATAAATAAAGCCAATGAGGACGGGGGGTGATTTAGATGTTTTTACATCTACCCACAAGCTTTCCACTTGAGCTGACTCTAAGTCTTGTCGCCGTTTGACGTTACCAAGTATTGAATTATTATAGTCCAGTGTGTTGAGAGCTTGAGGTATCTCTGCGGAGTACTGAGAAGTTTGGGACAGAAATGGAGCTATCCCTTATTGAACTTTTAAGCCTTGACTCGGACACACAAAAAAATATGAAAATGTAAGGGCGTGTTTAGGAACACAGATAAATCGGGCACCTTGTTAACTCAGTAGATGGTATATGTTAAGATGGCCAATTCTCAGTTCGTCTGTTCGTTTCGGAACAGTATGTAGATTACGAATTTGCATGTCGGTAAAAACGCAAATGTAGCGAGAGAATATGGTCATAAAAAATAATTTTACAAAAATCAACTAATATCAATATCTATAGAATGCTTAAAAAAGCTCAATAGAGAGAGAGGAGAGAGAGAGAGAGAGAGAGAGAGAGAGAGAGAGAGAAAGAATTACGTTATATTTAGAGTATTACGTCAATGTCTGAGTGGTGACGGAGTTGCTTCTTTTACGTCACCACCACTTTTTGACTTTCTCCAGAAGTCAAGGTTTTTTACTATTTTATTTTTTTTTCTGTAAAAAAATAATTTTTACTAAAGAAGTTCAAAAGGTACAAAGCTTGCTAACGAACTCATCCAATGCCTTTCTCCAAACTAGCTATATCCAAAATTTCAAGTAGGCCTAAATATGACAAAATTTACGGACTGTAATCTGGGTCAATCGACTTTCTTTAACGGTCTTTTACGTCTTTAATGAGACACCCAGTTACAATAAATTATGTTCGGAGGGTCTCTTAGCCACCCCTTAAAAAAAGTATTCCGCCAAGTTTCAAGATTGTAAGTACAGCAATATCTGAGATTCTCGTGTCTACATACATACGCACATACGCACACACACGCACACACACACACACACACACTGACACACACACACACACACACACTGACACACACACACACACACACACAGGTGCGCGCGCGCGCGCGAGCGCGCACATACGGCCTTTCGCGCCAAATGTACGTTCAGCAGCGAGGTTAGCGTAAGTAGACATGACGTAATTTTTATATTGTTACTTCGGTTGTCAGAGGTTTATACCTGCCCGCTTTGACATCATGGACATGCTGTTAAATTCGCCCCACCGCGACCCACCCTAAAAAGTCCCTTCTATAAATAGAAGTGACTTAAAAAAATGCAACGTTTTGATGTCAAACGTTCCTTTCATGAGAGAAGCATCATTTCATTTTTCTTCCCTAAGGACACAACACCGTTTCGAACGCATTTCAGTGAATCTGCTAGCGTGGTGGGTTTGTGTGTGTGTGTGTGTGTGTGTGTGTGTGTGTGTGTGTGTGTGTGTGTTTCTTTCATTAACCCATATCATTCGGAATACACCAGTGTGTGAGATAAGTTTGACACTTGAACTAAAGCCTTTAGTCTGTGAGTACTATAATGTAGCTTGCAAAAGTGGCAGTGTGCAATTTTGAAGCTTTTAGCCTCAGTATGATATGGGCTAAAGGAACGTTCATGTGCTTCAGGCTGCGCTATTGAGCGGATATCGTCTGCCGCGTGACAAGTTTTTACAATTTTAGCCTGCCGTGATCCTTTAGCTGTTCCGCCAGTACAGTGTACTCAGCACCCTTAACACCTTCCCTGCCACTCTACGTACATTTTTTGCTTCCGAAATTTTCTTTCAAGTTTATTCATAATAATAATAATAATAATACCGTTGTTATATAGGCGCTTTTTCTCAATTTTTGGGCGAATCGACTCAAAGCGCCGCGAACTGAAACCCAACACGCACACTCACGTAACAGACACGGATTTACGCCATTTAAGACAAACACAGTACAAGACAGACGAAGGGCCAGTTCAGCTACTGAAGTTACAGAGATTGATCGCTTGTATTTGAAATTTGTAAAGTGGCCTGAAACCGGTACCAAAGTTCAACGACCAAAAGCCACAACCGTCCAAGAAACATGGATACAAATAAGTCTCAGCAAGAGACATAGATCCTCATGAGCCCCCGCAGTCGCGGGGGCTCACGAGGATCTATGCCTCTTGCAGTTGGATCGTGTTCACTTTTTATCGGCAGTGGTTGGTTGGTTAGTTCGGGTTTAACGTCCACAGCACCGAGGTGATCATGGACGGCCCACTGAGACGGGCGGGTTATGGGGGACAGGGAAATCTATTGCCTATGGAGTGCGACCTGAACACTGATCAACTCAGGCGCACTCCAACTGTGCCACTTTGATTTACCAGGACCTTTCAACGGACATGCTATTGAACAAATCCGTTTTTTCCCCCTGGATTGTGAGTCCAGCTACCGGGGCCGGGACGGGATTCGAACCCACGACCCGGTGATTCCCTTCGCTCTCCTGCTCCGACGTTTAACCGCTTGAGCTATTTCGGACTCTAATCGGCAGTGAAGGGGTCAACTCCTTTTATAGCTGCGGAAGAGGCGTATAGCTTTTGCCGCCGGCAACGCTATACGACACTTTCGCAGCTACTGATGCGGGCGCGATGAAGGCGTTAACCCAGACCCTTTCAGAAGCAAATGCGTGCTGGCCTGTTATTTAAAACCTTACGACCTTAGCCACATGGTTCGTCACCGGCCAGCACACTAATGGACCAAATGGGGTGCTGGACTGTGATTGTGTACCTTCATGCGAAAAGACGCATGGTCCAAAATCATAGACCAGCACACAAGAAGTGTAAGCACAATCCATATACTGAAATCTACTGGAAAAAGCGTCCGCTATATAAGCAGTCTCTGCAAACGAAGTCAAAGGAGTTGGATCGACTTTTTTTTAGGGGGGGGGGGCAGGGGGGTGGTGTGCGAAAGGGTGGCACGGGGACCTTTGTTTGCTGACTAGGGTCGCACTGACGAGCAACTGCCCAATGCGCAAAAGGCTTTCGGGCCGACGTCAACCCGATGGGCTTTTGCGCTTTGGGTGCCGCATGCACAGATCATCAAAGGGACCCTAGGTCCACCACAGACGGCTGGCTCCGCTCACGGCGGGCCCGATGATACGTTCGCTCTCTGCATTAATTCATTCAGCCCCGACACACCACAGCAAGACATGGGTCGAGCATCATAGTTCAAGGGTGGTGACAGAATAGCTTGGCGCCCATAGGCGCCAAGCTATTCTGGCACCACCCTTGAACGATCAGGTTGGGGAGATTTCGGTCCTGGGGCAGAATGTGTTAAAACTCACAAGAGAAGAAGCGGATGGAATAGCGGTTAGATGGACGGATCGAAAAATCATCGAATCTTCTGGATTTCGGCGGGCAGCCGGGGGCTCCGTCGTTCATAAGTGGACTGTTCAGGTTCCCACAGTGAACCCTCCTTCCGTCTCGGTGCATACACCCACACTGGTTACCGCCTTCGTTCCGCTATGAGTCAGCGTAGCGCGGGATCGAGGGAGGCAACCAGTGTGGAATAGGCCCTAACGTCTGAGCCCTTTGACCTGCTCTGACGTCTGCAGATCATCCCCACCAAAATGAGGACCATATTCGCTGGAAGCATCTGTTGGTTGCAATTGTTGTTGATGATATATGCCTCCCAGTGTCATGTGATTACACTGTCACACACGGGCTGGTTGTCTGCCTCGATTTGCTACCGCTGCACGGCGGTAGCGAATCGAGGTTGACAACCAGTGTGACGATACAGTGCTTCAGACGCCGGTCTCTCGCTGTGCGCGTGCGTGTGTGCATGTGTGTGATGAGTGTTATTATATTTCCTGTATATAATGATGCTACTGGTTTTTGTATGGAAATATATTTTTTTTAGTTTCCTCTTTTTTATGCTGTAGATGTTTGCAACGGCAAGCTCAGTAAAATGACGATTTGTTTTCTGTCAAAACTTTTCACCGTTGAAAAATTAAGTTTGTCATCAATGATCATCTCTCTTCTACAATAAGCAAAGACCACCATGACCCCGTGCACTGTCACTTGCAGGAGCTGTAGAAGATATATGCATAGTATTATATACTGTATATACAACGCTAGCCTGTCACTCATGAGCGCAGGAGAGTCGGCATCAGTTTGGCGCCATTTTCATCGGGATATCGGCTCCATAGACGTCTTCATAGACGGCAGAATCACCGGGGCTTGGCTGAGGGATTACCGTGATACTGATAAGATCTAGACAAGCTCCATTTCTACATCTTTATTTCTCACACTGAGGAAGCAACGTTTGAATTTCAATCTCGGACTAAGAAAAGAAGAAAGCCGCAACAGATGACGTGACGAGTTCACGAGTTGCCCCACCTTTACCATGGACGACCACTCCAGCATCGATTTTGGCTGACGAGTGAGTAGCGGGCCTTGTCGAAGCGCGTCTGAAAACGGCGGTTCCCGTGAATGAAAACAAAGACGGGACGGCACGCGAAAGTAATTCAGGACATCTGTGCGGCTTAAGCAGCAGCGGACCCCAATCTTTTGATCTACTGAACCTGAGCTTGAAAAGAGCAGCTCTTTGGCAGCAAGAGGCATCGATTCTCGCGAGCCCCTCGGCGAACGCAAGGGCTCGCGAGAATCTATGCCTCTTGCAGATGGAAGCGTTTATCATAGGGTCTGTGGATTCTTTTGTGCAGCGTGAATAGGAAGGCGAATAGACTCTTGGAGGTGCGCCAGCGACAGGAAAATCCCCGTTTTTGGCTAATGCAGGAAAACATATATATATATTTTTTAAAACTTCATCATGTTTTCCGGCCTCTCACATAAGCCGTTTTCTCAGTAGTGAATCAGAACCGATATCTTGTTTTTTGAGACAACTCAGGACTGAGTAGTCGTTCGTGGCCATGAGCCGGAACACAAAGTACAAGTGGGACTGCATCATGTTTGACGTCAGACGTAGACCACAAAGTGACGAAATCCAAGAGTTTGTCCGCCTGATCTGATGACCGGCTTGGAGCGTCGTTAGGATTTGATTTCATCCCTACGTCACACGACCAATCCCTTTAGCGCAAACCGTACCATGTGACCGGGATACAAAAACCCTTGTAGCAACTAATGGCCGACTTTTTTGTAGCCCTCTTTCTGACGCGTCTTGGATGCCAGTTTTGTTATATAAANATGATTGATTGATTGTACATTGCTTAACGTCCCGACAGCAACAAGGCTTTCTCAGGACGTGCCTGCACTGCTTGTGAAAAAAAATAAACAGAACATTGAATGTATGTCACCAGCCGGTCAAATACATTAAATAAACCTAACACATGGGGCCTAAATAAAGCTAAGACCATTTAGCAACACACATCCAATATCAAGAGCTACAGGCAGTGCAGACAGTAGTGAGTTTTAAAAAGGCAAATACAGGTGAATGGACAAAGGGTAGACAGAAACGCATGCCCCAGAATAGAGAGAAAAACCCACCCTGTGGGGCTGACCAGGGTGACCCTGGGAACTAAAAAATACCTAACCCCACCCAAGTCCCCCAGGGCAGACCCGGGTGGGGATTGTTATATAAAAGATCACCAAAACGTTCTAAAGTACAAAGTTACTTAGTGTTGTTCGAAACAACAGGCACACTACTGGAGACGGCAACGTCATGACTGTGACAGATTTTAAATAACGTCATAAGTCTATTATATATAAATGTATATCTTTTGTCATCAGTCATGTCTGGTATGATCCAGATAGGAAGATTTCTCATTGATTTCTTTTACGAAAACATTGGAGGAATGAAAACAAATACATTATTGGTAGCAGGGGCTTGCTTCACGGACCCTTGTAGGCCTTCGGGAGGTCAAAGGAACCATTGTATCTCTCAGGCCTTCGGGGTACAATGGTTCCTTTGGCCTCCGGCCTCTGGCCTACAAGGGCCCGTGTATCAAACCCCTGCGACTAGTAACTTATAATAATTATATCATAACTACTGATGTGACGCTACTACTGGCCGAAGCCGGCATCGCTGCTGCACAAAATGGCGGGTAGCAAGGAAGCTCAGTTGCGTATCACGTAGTGATCGCTTCGTCTTTCATTCAGTTTATTAACCCTTTGCGCGGCGGTAGCGGTTTTTGTCGCGACAGTCCGCTACCGACACGCAAAGGGTTATCGTTCAGAGTCCTTGCCCGGCCGACAGGGCACATAACTCGGCTTCCAAAAGCCTACTGTGAGACTGTATGCTATTTGACCTGTCCGTTTTTAGTGGGCAGTGGGCAGATGTTCACATCTGCACGGGACATAGACGACCCCGCCCTCCACGAGTCGCCTGCTGCCTTGCAGGCCTGGCCGCTTGGCTGCGGAAATGCTAAGGGAGGAAACCCCTGACATCAAAGCCCCCGTGTCTCCGGGGAAGGCTTTTGAGCCAGAGACTAGGACAAGGACAGTCTGATATAAAACCTACGACCCGAGGACCTCGATGCCATCGTCCCAGCTTGCTAGGCCATGGCAGATGAACCAAGGGTTTAAAGGGTGGGGCCAGTACTGCGCACACTGCACTCCACCAAAAAGCTCCACCGCGCAGGCTTTAGGAAACGTCCACGGACCATGACACTGACCATTCCAAGTCCTGTAGCGACGGGCGAGGGGCGAAACGGCAGGTGAAAGATGTCACTGGAAGCCGCAGTCTCAAACCTGCATGCAGGCGGTTCAGGATATTGGTCGCCTGATGTTGACCTGGGGATGACAACATCACTCGGCACACCCTGAACGACCAAGCAGCCTTCTCTAGGGACAGCACTGCTTGCTCCACACGGAGAGGGGCCTAGAAAAGGTGGCCTAACCAAAGCCCGTCCCCTCGCAACCCCAGTTGGCTAGCCGCGGTCAACGGGCATCTTCTCCTGCGGTCAAAAAACAAGAAAGAATAACGGATCCACTCTCATGACGACCACGACCGGACTCAACGTAGCATGCTGGAACGTCCGAACCATGCTCGACAAAGCAGACAGCGGACGCCCTGAACGTCGCTCCGCCCTCATTGCCCATGAATTGCGGAGGTTAAACATCGACATCGCCGCGCTCAGCGAAGTACGCCTTCCGGACGAAGGCAGCCTCCAAGAACTTGGTGCTGGGTACACCCTCTACTGGTCAGGCAGGCCTGCATCAGAAAGACGGCTCTCAGGCGTGGGTTTCATGGTCAAGACATCCATTGCGACTAAGCTGGAAAACCTACCAACGGGCCACTCAGACCGCATCATGTCCATGCGCCTCCCACTGAGACACCAGCAACACGTCACCCTTCTCAGTGTGTACTCCCCAACCCTCCTGGCAGAGCCTGCTGAAAAGGACAAGTTTTACACTGACTTGCGCAGCCTCCTACAGAGTACCCCTGCAGACGACAAAGTCATCATCCTTGGCGACTTCAACGCCAGAGTGGGCCAGGACTCTGAAGCCTGGAAAGGAGTCCTCGGCAAGCATGGCGTGGGGAACTGCAATGACAATGGCCGCCTACTGTTGGAGTTCTGTGCGGAGCAGCAACTGGTCATCACCAACACTACTTTTCAGCAAAAGGACAGTCGAAAGACCACCTGGATGCATCCTCGCTCCAAACACTGGCACCTTATCGACTATGTCCTAGTGCGTCAGAGAGACCGCAGTGACGTCCTCCTCACCAGAGTGATGCCCAGCGCAGAGTGCCACACTGACCACCGCCTTGTCCGCTGCAAACTCAGGCTCCACTTCAAGCCAAAACCCAAGAAATGGGGGCCCCCCAAGAAAAAGCTTGATGTTGCCAGCCTTCAGCGTGACGATGTGAAAGCTGCCTTTCAGACAGATTTACAGCGCAGGCTCAAAGACACAGCGGACCCAGTAGACTCCTCCCCTGAAACACTTTGGGAACAACTGAAAACTGCTATTGCAAAATCCTCTGCAGAAGTCTTGGGTTTCGCCAGAAAGAAGAACAAAGACTGGTTTGACGAAAACGATGTAGAGATCCAGGAACACCTAGCAAAAAAAAAGAGCCGCCCATCAGGCCCACCTAGCCCAGCCTTCCTGCCCTGTGAAGAAGTCTGCCTTCCGCCTCGTCTGCAGCAGTCTCCAGCGCAAGCTCAGAGATCTCCAGAATGAGTGGTGGACCAGACTTGCACAGAGGACCCAGCTTTGCGCTGACAATGGTGACTACAGGGGCTTCTACGAAGCACTGAAAGCAGTGTATGGCCCCAGGCACCTGGTACAAAGTCCCCTGCGAAGCGCGAATGGCCAGGCACTCCTCACAGATAATACCTCCATCTTGAACCGCTGGTCGGAATACTTTCAGAGCCTCTTCAGCGCTGAGCGCACTGTTCAAGAAGCAGTCATCCTACAAATCCCACACCTCCCAGTAAAGGTTGAATTGGACGAACCGCCCACCACTGAAGAGACCCTCACAGCCATCCACCAGCTCAAGAGTGGCAAAGCAGCAGGCATTGATGGAATACCGCCAGAGATCTGGAAACATGGAGGCACAGCACTGCACAACAAGCTCCATGACCTCTTTCTCTGCTGCTGGGAGGAAGGAACACTACCAAAAGATCTCCGTGATGCAGTCGTTATCACCCTGTACAAGAACAAAGGCGAGAAGTCTGACTGTTCCAACTATCGGGGAATTACCCTGCTGTCCATTGCTGGGAAAATCCTTGCAAGGCTGCTCCTGAATCGGCTGGTACCTGCCATCGCTGAAGACCAACTCCCAGAGGGCCAGTGTGGCTTCAGAGCAAACAGGAGCACCACCGATATGGTCTTTGTGCTGAGACAGCTACAGGAGAAGTGCCGCGAGCAGAACAAAGGGCTGTACGTAACATTTGTCGACCTAACAAAAGCGTTCGACACTGTGAGCAGGCAAGGCATGTGGCAGATCCTGGAGCGACTTGGCTGTCCCCCAAAGTTCCTCAACATGATTGTCCAGCTACACGAGGACCAGCAAGGCCAGGTCAGACTCAACAATGACCTCTCAGAACCATTCCCTATTCTCAACGGCGTAAAGCAGGGCTGCGTGCTGGCACCGACCCTCTTCACCATCTTTTTTTAGCATGATGTTGAAGCAGGCCACAGTGGACCTCGATGATGACGATGCAGTGTACATCAGGTATCGTCTCGATGGCAGCCTGTTCAACCTCAGACGACTGCAGGCCCACACAAAAACCCTAGACCAACTGATTCGTGAGCTGCTTTTTGCTGATGATGCTGCCCTCGTTGCACACACAGAGAGAGCCCTGCAGCGCATCACGTCTTGCTTCGCAGATGCTGCCCAGCTCTTTGGACTCGAGGTCAGTCTGAAAAAGACAGAGGTCCTCCATCAGCCGGCACCCAAGACAGTGTATCGCCCTCCTCACATCACCATTGGCGAGTCTGAACTAAAGTCAGTGCACCAGTTTACTTACCTTGGCTGCATTATCACGTCGGACGCCAAGCTGGACAAGGAGCTTGACAGCAGGCTGGCAAAAGCGAACAGCGCTTTCGGGCGACTTTTCAAGCGGGTGTGGCACAATCAACAGCTGAAAACAGGCACCAAGATCAGCGTGTACAGAGCTGTGGTCCTCACCACCCTGCTGTATGGTTCCGAGTCCTGGGCCCTCTACCGCAGCCAACTACGACTCCTCGAACGCTTCCACCAGCGCTGCCTGCGTACCATCCTGGGCATTCACTGGAGTGACTATGTCACCAACGTCGAGGTCCTTGAACAGGCTGAAACTGTGAGCATCGAGGCTTTGCTGCTGCGGACACAGCTCCGCTGGGCGGGGCATGTCTCCAGGATGGAGGATCATCGCCTACCAAAGATCACCCTGTTCGGCGAGCTTGCTACTGGACACCGTGACAGAGGGGCACCAAAGAAGAGATACAAAGACTGTCTCAAGAAGTCACTTAGTGCCTGCCAAATCGACCACCACCAGTGGTCTTCGCTTGCTGCGGACCGTGACACCTGGCGCTCCACCATTTACAAGGCAGCTGTCTCCTTTGAGGACTCTCACAGAGCTAGCCTTAAGGACAAGCGGCTCAGGAGAAAAAACAGAGATGCCGCAGCTCAGAACCCTGGCCATACCTTCCCCTGCAGCCACTGCGGTCGAACCTGCCTGTCTCGGATTGGCCTCCGCAGCCACGAACAAGCCTGCAGACGTCGTGGGCAACTCCTATAAAATCTTCGTTCGCGAAGTCAAGCCAAGAGAGTTTTAGTGTATCTTGGTTTGGAAATTCCGTAACGGCATATGTATGCATATTTCGCAGAGATTATTGTAGGAACGGTATGGTTCAGATTCAGACAACTTTATTATCCATAAAAGGAAATTTGTCTCGCCACCTCAGATGCAACTAGCGATCACCCTCACTCGCACAACAGTTTACAAACAACAAATGAACAATAGCTCGGGACGAGTGAAGCCCGTCGCCAAGGCGTCTCATGGCCGACGCCAAAGTCCCCAACCCGACCTGAACCTCCCTAACACAAAGCAGACTCAAGAAAGCCCTATCATGGTATCTCTTAAACACGTAATATAATGTTTCTAGCACATTCTGCTCCAGGACCGAAATCCGTAAATTTTGAAGTTGATCTTTGAAGACTTTATTACACTTCTGGAAACAGATCGAGCGTGATAGTTCAAGGGTTGTGCCAGAATAGCTTGGCGCCTGATTGAACTATCACGCTCGATCCATGTCTTGCCGTGGCGTGTCGGAGTTGAATGAGTTAACTGCTACACTGCGTTTAGAATAGATCTGAGTAGAGATGAGCGGCACTGAGTAGACTTTCAAAGCTCCAGCTTTCACTTCCAGCCCTGCGGCGCCATGCGGATCTTGGAAAGAATAGATGTAAGTGTTGACAGTCGTCATAACCCGTCCTTGATGACCAGTAGGCTGTGTGGGACGTTAAACCCCAATGAACAACAACGTCGTCATAACACTACTAACAATGACAGTAGAAATGTTTAACGCGTTCGGGACGTGCTGTATCCGGATACGCGGTATGAAGCCGCGTATCCGGATGCAGCATGTCCCGAATGCTTTAACATTCCTGCTGGCACGACTCGAACGAGTTAATCTTATTGTGCATGACAACAGGTCTGCAGTAAATGCAGGCATGAGAGTACCATTGCCAATTGCCGACGCTGGGTGTCTGAATCACAATGAACAGTAACGTGAAGCTCCTGGGACATATCTTTCGGTCTTGGATGATTGGTAAACCTGCTAACTTGTTCAACCCTCCCTGTCATGGGCTTTCTGAATGAGGAACACAAGAGTAAATCAACCCAGCAAGAGCCCCTGCAGCTGGTTGGAGGCGTTAGCATCTATGCCTCTTGCAGCCGTTGGGAGTTCACTGGAGACGCGATTTTCTCATATGCATGAGGAATACCAGTGCAGATTAAATTTAACTCAACAAGAGGCACAAGAGGAACCAGTCTTGCTTGCTGGTACCCCGTTGGAGGAGGTGGAGTCCTTCACCTATCTCGGGAGCATCATAGACAAAAAAGGCGGCACTGATGCAGATGTCAGAGCACGAATCGGTAAAGCCAGAGCAGCCTTTCTCCAGTTGAAAAAAGTGTGGAGTTCCAGAGAGCTGTCACAACACACCAAAGTCCGGATTTTCAGCTCCAATGTAAAAGCAGTTCTCCTATATGGAGCAGAGACTTGGAGATTGACAAAAACCACAGTCAACAGAGTACAGACCTTCATGAACAGTTGCCTTAGAAGAATTTTGAAAATCCACTGGCCAGAGAAGATCAGCAACGTCAGACTCTGGGAGAGAACAGAGCAGATAACAGCAGAGAATGAAATTGGGCGAAGAAGATGGGGATGGATCGGTCACAGTCTGAGAAAGCCAGCTTCCAGTATCACTAGGCAGGCATTGTCATGGAACCCCCAAGGAAAGAGGAAAAGAGGTAGGCCGAGAAACTCCTGGCGTCGAGACCTCCAGGCAGACATCAAGAGACTGGGAACCACCTGGAGTAGAATCGAAGGAGAAGCACAGGACAGGAGTTGCTGGAGGTCTCTCGTCGACGGCCTATACCCGGGTAGGGGTGACAGGCGTAAGTAAGTAAGTAAGTAACAAGAGGCACAGAGTACGTGGGGGCTCATGAGGATCTATACCTCTTGCAACAGTTGACGTCTCCAAGTAGCTCAGGCTTCGAATTGCGGGTATGAGCTCAGTCAATCCTGCCAGAAGTCACCAGCCAAGACGAGAGGAACCAGCCCTCAACACGGGCGCTTTGTTTGGCAGGTTTCAAAAGAAATCGACCCTTGGCAAAAGTGCTACGACTGACTCGGTGATCCTCGCAGGGAAGGTCAATAACTTGACTACAGTGTCTGTAGTCCCCGCTTCAGTCAAACTCTTGTTTGCAGTAATTTGGTCTCTGACGGCTTTCAGGACATAGACACAGGCGGGCGACTGCAGATACTAAACAATAAGAAAAGAAGATTTACTACGACTGCTAAGGGTTCTCTCCCTCCCCACACCCGACCCACTCACCCTCCTCCCATCTCCCAGCACCACCTCTGACCCCGCCCCAAATAATAACACGAAACACTCATGAAAATAAGGTATTTTCATTGGTGATGCTATTTTCCCATCTTGTCACAAGGCAACGTTGGCCAAAGAAGGCTGGCAAAGCCGACTACTCCCAATATAATAATAATAATAATAATAATAATAATGGGGTTTTATATAGCGCCTAACCTACTGCCGGAGCTCTAGGCGCTTTGCAATAGACGCGCGTCATGCAAACATAAATATTAAATAAATTAAAGTGAAAATGTTTTTAGATGTCGGACTCACTGGGCGACAGACAATCGTCTGTGTCACTTTGACTTTCGTCTTTGTTTGATTTTTGCAGACTCTGCGTCGGTGCTTCCATGCGCAATGACATGAACAAGTTGGACCCCCTCCACCTCCGGTCCCCCTCCTTTCCTTTCCACCCCTGAACACATAATCGGATCTTCCCTTACTGACATACTCGCTGTGAGATGACCTTAGTCGCCTGCTCGGCGTTAAGCACTAATGACTACTGCTACTGCTAAACTGACATACCTCAAATAATTGAATAACATCTTTCTCGGAAGATTAATTAAGAGGTATCTAACCCATTTAACCTCGACGCACGACAGCGGGAGATGGTTCGACCATGATAATTCAAGGGTAGTGCCAGATTAGCTTGGCGCCTCATGGCGCCAAGCTAATCTGGACTACCCTTGAATTATCATGGTCGAACCATCTCCTGCAACTAGCACAGAGTCGTTGGGTGACACGTCCAAAATTTGGGAAAATACGGCCTTTGGGCCACTCATCTAACTCGGAGTTAGATGAGTGAAACGGTGAACACATATGATCAAAGTAGATGCATTAGTACAGTCACGTACCGCTCTATTTTCTTCGTTCAGATTTCAGCTTCAGTTGACTGTATGTAGAGCGATATGACGGAGTAACGGCTGCTCAGTGTACGGAGGGCGAGCTAATCTGGCACTACCCTTGAATTTGAGTGCGCTGATGAGGATTGTATGCTTGTTTTTCGTCGGATCTGCTTGCTGCTGGTTTGGTATCGTATTGAATAGTGTCTGTCGTTTGAACTTTGTTTACGTCGCCATTTTGCCTCCCTCGCAGCGTGGCCGGTTCGCCGGACCGTTCCCGTGTTTTACGTGCTACGCGCTAGTGTGCGAAGTGTTTACTGTGTGACTGAGTCTGTTCGCTACCCGCACCTGTTGCTGATTGTTGTTCGTGTTCCTACCGTCCTATAGGTTTTCACGTGTGCCGCCCCAAATTTGTTATTTCCCGTCGACATCTCGCTCTCCCCACTTGTGATCTCGCCGCTGACCGACCGGGATTGTCCGTTTGTAATTTTTTTCTCCCCTGTACCCTTTAGTGTTAGTTTTTGCGTATTATCAGCGTCGCTCCCCTACGCCACACTCACACACACACCGGCACACACACACACACACACACACACACACACACACACACACACACACACACACACACACACACACACCTACTGTACTTTTTCTCCCTTGCGTATTATCAGGTCGCTCCCCTACCACACGCTCACACACACACCGGCACACACACACACACACACACACACACACACACACACACACACACACACACACACACACACACACACACACACACACACACACACACACACACACCTTACTGCACCCTCGTCCCGTCTTTCTCTTTCCTGTCCTCACAAACAATCATGCTCATCAGATACACATGCCAACAAATGCTACCCTCTACGTCGCCACGCCACCTACTTCGCGGCCGGTGCCGCCGACAGTGTTGCAAATGCCTTACGTGGCATCCGATCGCGAAAGAGAGGCCGCAGGGGTGGAATTAGCAGAAGGCACGACTCACCACCACACCCACAACCACACACTTCTTCCCCTTTTCCTATGTTCTTCCACCCAATCCGCCTCCCCCCGCCTCCCCGTCTTCTCCCCATCTCTTCCTTCTTCTCCCATTTCTTCTCCTCTCTTCCTCATCTACCGCTCCCTGCTCTCCTCGGCCGCCTCCTCCCCCACCCTCCTCCCCCTCCCTCCCCTCACCCCCTCCTCCTTCGCCTGCTTTTTCCTCCTCGTCCCCTTCTCACCCTTTCTCCTCCCCTTCACACTCCCCCTCCCTCTTCCAAATCCTTTCCTACTCTACTTCCTCCCCCTTCTCCTCCCCTTCCCCCTCCTCTCGCATCCTCTTTCTTGCCCGGTTCTCCTTGCCCGTCTTTTCCTCCTCCCCCTCCCACATCTTTCCCCCTTCATCCTCTTTCCCCCCTCCCCACCCTCCTCCTCCTCTGTCCTCTTCTTCGCCCGTTTCTTCTTCCTCTTCCTCTTCTGTCTTACCCAATCTAAAACTTTGTCTGTTCAATGCACAGTCTGTCTGCAAAGATGGCAAAGCCGACGTGATTTCAGATTTCATTCCAGACAATGACCTAGACGTTATCGTGATCACCGAAACGTGGCTCAGCTCAGCTGGCGATGAATCCATCATGGCCAGCGTCACTCCGAGTGGCTACCGCCTTGCCTCCTTCCCGCGTGCCTCCAGAGGAGGTGGCATTGCCATCGTCTACAGGGACTGTCTTTCCGCTCACCTCTCCTCCTCTCAGTCTCTCCCTTTTGCTCATCCCTCCTTTGAATCTGTCGAGGCCGTAGCAACACTCCCTGGCCAGTACCTCATCTTCTCATGTATCTACCGCCCCCCTCCAAGCTCTCAAAACAAACTCACAAACTCCATGTTCCTCACCGAGTTCGACTACTCCTCGACCACTACAGCACACGACCCGGAAAACACATCCTTCTTGGCGACTTTAACTTCCACTTCGACAAACTCGACCACCCTGACACAAAACGCCTTTGCACATCACTTTCAAACCACAATCTTACACAACACATCACCAAACCCACCCACCGACTCGCCCACACCCTCGACTGGATCATCACCCGCACCTCCGATCAACTCTTTCTCGACTCTGACACCTCCTATGTGCTTCCCTCTGACCACCTCGCTATTTTCGCCTCCCTCAACCTACCTCCCCCGAAAAAAACCAAGCTCCTTGTCTCTCGTCGCAAACTAAAATCTGTCAACCGAGAGAGCTTCTTCGATGAAGCTGTCGACATTCTCTTGGACCCCGCCTCCTCTCCTGATCTTGCATACCATTTCGACTCCTCCCTTTAAAAACTTTTAGACACCCATGCACCTGTCACCACCTGCTCCATACCCAACGACCCTCCTCCCCCTGGCTCACTGACGACATAGCTGAGGCCAAGCGCGAGCGCCGACAAGCGGAACGCCGCTGGCACTCATCTGACCTCACCTTCACAGACAGATCTTCCAAACAACTAGATCCAAAGTCTGCAGAATGATCTCCGACTCCAAACGAAAACACCTTCAAAACAAAATCCTGGAATCCACTTCTTCCAAAACCCTCTACGCTACCATGAACACACTCCTAGGCACTTCTAAAGACTCTCCTCTCCCCAACACACACAACAAAGAAGAACTCCCGTCCGCTTTTTCCACCTATTTCTCCGACAAAATCCAAACTCTGCGCAACACACTCGACACTCTTCCTTCTCCGCGCTGCCCTCCCGACACCCCCTTTTCCGGCACCCCCCTCTCGTCCTTCCGCCCCGTCTCTCAGGACGAAGCCCTCAAAACCATAAAGTCCATGCCTCTCAAAACCTGCGAACTAGAACCCCTCCCAGCTTCTCTCTACCGGGACGGCCTTCCACAACTTCTGCCCTTCATTACCGACATCATCAACACATCTCTAGAGAACGGTTCCGTCTCTGATATCTTCAAGTCCGCCATCGTCTGTCCTCTCCTCAAAAAACACAACCTCGACCCAAACGAACTCAAAAACTATCGCCCAGTCTCCAATCTCTCTTTCCTGTCCAAGCTTCTTGAGAAGGTTGTTCTCAACCAGCTCAACCTCCACCTCGCCGACAACAACCTCCTCAGTCCCTTCCAGTCTGCCTATCGCAAACATCACAGCACTGAAACAGCCCTCCTACATATCTTAAACTACCTGCTTCTCTCCACCGACTCGGGCAACATCTCCCCTACTCGATCTCTCTGCCGCCTTCGACACCATAGACCACTCTATCCTCCTCCACCGCCTTCACCACTCCTTCGGCATCACTGACTCTGCTCACTCCTGGTTTCTCTCCTACCCCTCCGACAGACAGCAGTCCGTCACCATCGACGGCGTCTCCACCAACCCAGTCACGCTCTCCTGCTGAGTTCCACAGGGGTCCGTCCTGGGCCCGGTCCTTTTCACACTCTACATCTCTCCCCTGTCCAACATCATCCAGTTCCACCACATACACCACCACCTCTACGCTGACGACTCACAACTACTTCTAGACAAAGACAAACTCGACAACACTTAGTCACTACTGACTCGCACGGCTGACTGCTACGAAGACGTGAAAAACTGGATGACAGCAAACAAGCTTAAACTGAACGACGACAAAATGGAAGCCATGCTGGTAGGCACTCGCCAGAAACTTTCCCAGCTCCCTCCCTCTCTCCACCTTCAACTCGACAGCACCCCCATCTTCGTCTCTGACTCGGTCAAAAACCTCGGCGTTATCCTCGATTCCTCTCTTTCCATGACCAGTTTCGTCTCCGCCACGGCCCAGGCATGCTACTTCCATCTCCGCCGCATCAGTCAGATAAGAAAATACCTCACTACCGAAGCTGCCACCAAACTTGCTGTCTCTCTCATCCTATCTCGCATCGACTACTGCAACTCTCTCCTTTCCGGCCTTCCTCACTCCACCACTTTCACTCTCCAGCACGTCCAGAACAATGCCTGCCCGCCTCGTCCTCAGAAAGAAAAAATCCGACCACATCACTCCCCTGCTCCAACTCCTTCACTGGCTTCCCATCCCACAACGCATCCAATACAAGATTCTGTCTCTCTGCTACAAATCCCTGAACAACTGTTCTCCTGCCTATCTCTCCAACTTACTTCAACCCTACATTCCTTCCCGCTCCCTCCGCTCCGCCTCCGACCCTCTCCGCCTCCACATCCCCCACATTAACCAAACTCAGCACTTTCGTCCCCCGCTCCTTCTCAGTATACGGTCCATCCACCTGGAACACCCTCCCACTCTCTCTCCGTCAGAAACACTCTCTCTCCTCCTTCCAGTCCGCCCTCAAAACTCACCTCTTTCAACAGTTCTAGCACTATATCACCACACTCCCCACCCCAAGCTGACCGTCCTAATGTATTTCACTATTTGTAGTACGTGAGTCGTTGTCTAAAGCGTGCGCATGTGTGCGCGAGTTGTGAGTGCGCGCTTTGAGTTATAATTATTATAAGATAAGCGCATTATAAATACCGTAAGTATTATTATTTTTTTAAAATTAATTTGTCAAGGTCGATCCATCTCCTGCAACTGGCACAGAGCCGGTAGTTGACACATCCAAAATGCCGCCTTGGGGGTTAAACGGGTTAAACAGTGAACATTCAGAGTAGAAGCATCAACCCCTTCACTGCCGAGAAAAGTGAACACGATCTAACCGCAAGAGGCATAGATCCTCGTGATCCCCGGGGGCTTATCACGCTCTATATGCCTCTTCAGTGCTGAGACCAATTTGTATCCATGTTTCTCGGACCGTTTTGGCTTTTTGTCGTTGAATGAACAAAGATTTCACGAACAAAAATGTACGTACAATGACAAGGAAGGGGTTAACACATTACTGCTCAACTTTCTTCTTCCCGATTTTAGTTTCAGTTGCTTGTGTGTAGAGGATATGACGGAATGGGCCCGCCTACTGTGTACTGACGCCTCCGTCCTCGCTACAGGTTTGCATCAAAGAGAGGATATGGATCCGTTCAGTCACCAATACTGAGGTGCGCTGGTCTGTGGTTTCGGACCTTACGGCGCCAGACCAGCTCAATATGATCCCTTCGTCAGCTTCCTTTCACGTGAGGAGACATAGATGTTAATGCGCCCACTACTGTGTTGTGTTTTGTCCGCGCGTTATGATTTGCGTGTTTGCGCCACGAGCGGAGTAGTCAAGAAAAAGTGAGTCACCAGTAGTGTTGTGTGTGAAGGTGCTGGTCGCAGGACGAATTTCGCCGGAGAGTTGATGCAGAAAGAGTATTGTTCCTGAAATGCGCAGGTCTGCCGATTTCCTGCTTATTAGACCCTTCACGGTGGGGGGGGGGGGGGGGGGGGGGGGGAATTGTACGACAGCCAGCTGCAAGAGGAATAGATCCTCATGATCCTCAAATAACTGTAAATTCAGTGTCAAAGACCCCAAGCCGCAAAAGAAACTTGGATACGAAATGTCCTCAGCAAGAGGAATACCGCCTCATAATCTAGTACAGAGTTTCTACAGACACCTCCGAAAGTTGCGACCGTCATTGTCTTAGCTGCCTCAGTGTAGTTCAACCGATTAACTCATTCAGCCCGGACAATCACAGCAAGACATGGATCGAACATGATAGTTCAAGGGTGGTGCCAGAGTAGCTTGGCGCCCATGGGCGCCAAGCTATTCTGGCACCACCATTGAACTATCATGCTCGATCTGTCTCTAGAATTGTAATACAGTCCTTCAGAGGGCAACTTCAACTTTTGCGGCTTGGGGTATTTGACACTGCATTTACAGTGGTTTCACAAACTCACCATGCCTCCACTGGCAGAGAAAGAGCTAGTGACGGTGAGACACAGCTTATTGACGTATAAACGGGGTTGGTTGGTTGGTTGGTTGGTTAAGCTCTTCCCTGTCAACGGGCGTACATATTGCTTCTGAATTCTGCGTTCACTGGCCGACAACTGTCCAAAGAGCATGGACACAAAGTGGTCTCAGCATGGGGCATGGATCCTGCTGAGTCCCCGCAGTCGCGGGGGCTCAAGAGGATCTATGCCTCTTGCAGTTAGATCGTCTTCGCTTTTTTCTCGGCAGTTAAGGGGTTAATTGGGGTTTAACGTCCACGCCACAATATATTATTGTAGACGACTTTAGGTGCGGGTTATGGGAGACAAGGACAGCTATTTTTTTTATGGGGTACGTCCCGAACACTCATCAGTTTAGGCGCACTGCAACTGTGCTACTTTGATTTATCAAGGACCTGTTAAGGGACAATCTAAAACAAGCCTGTTTTTTCCCCCCCTGGAATGCGAGCTCTTGATAGCTGAATGGTGGTGCCAGGCTATTGTGGCAGGATCTTGAACTATTATGCTGGAACTGTCTCCCGAGATGTCGACTTCAGCGGACAATTCTCAAAAGTTCCACTGAACAACTAAATTGACCAGTCAAGCATCATACTGAACAAGCATCCACGACAGTCACTGAATACACTTTGCCTCGCAAAAGCGACTACTTTTATGAGTCGTCGTTCTAGCAGACCAGCTGCTGGGCGTGAATTAAACTATATTTTAAAAACCTATCTGTTTAGTCTGGAAACTGACGCAAATTTTTCTCATGCAGCGTACAACACTTGTATTGCCAACAGACGCAGATTGTGTGTCGGAAATCTTTGTTAATTAAACTAATTCATTGAAGAGCTCCATACGTAAAACAAACCCAAATCAAAACAACAACACGAAAAACAAAACAACCCCAAACAAATAAACAAAAAACCCAACCCAAAACAACAATGCATACAAAGTTATGTCAGCAAGAGGCATATATTCTCATGAGCTCCCGCAATTGCGGGGGCTCATGAGGATCTTTGTCTCTTGCAGTTCACGGTAGTGAAAGGGTTAAACGTGTGTATTGATTCCTCCTTCGCCCCCTCTTGTGGCTCGTGATTCACTCTTTCGCACCATGATACACTCTTGTGGGCAGTGATACACTCTTGGCGTCCGGTTAATATTCTTCCCGCACACCTCTTTCTTTCACTCGATTTCACCCAATTTTGTCCTCGCCCTCTCAGGGGGCACCCGCGGGGTACAATACACAATATTAAGCCATCGCGTGTCATCGATAACAAATGTTACCGGCGGCGTGCGCAAATATCTGTGAAGGTCAAGAGAGAGAGAGAGAGAGAGAGAGAGAGAGAGAGAGAGAGAGAGAGAGAGAGAGAGAGAGAGAGAGAGAGAGAGAGAGAGAGAGAGAGATTGATTGATTGATTGATTGTACATTGCTTAACGTCCCGACAGCAACAAGGCTTTCTCAGGACGTGCCTGCACTGCTTGTGAAAAAATAAAAAAGAAACAGAACATTGAATGTATGTCGCCAGCCGGTCAAATACGTTAAATAAACCTAACACATGGGGCCTAAATAAAGCTAAGACCATTTAGCAACACACATCCAATATCAAGAGCTACAGGCAGTGCAGACAGTAGGGAGAGTTTTAAAAAGGCAAATACAGGTGAATGGACAAAGGGTAGACAGAAACACATGCCCCAGAATAGAGAGAAAAACCCACCCTGTGGGGCTGACCAGGGTGACCCTGGGAACTAAAAAATACCTAACCCCACCCAAGTCCCCCAGGGCAGACCCGGGTGGGGTAGAGAGAGAGAGAGAGAGAGAGAGAGAGAGAGAGAGAGAGAGAGAGAGAGAGAGAGAGAGAAATGAAATGAAATGAAATGAAATGAAATGAAATGAAATGAAACTTTATTGAAATGAAACTTTATTTCTCAACGGATGAAGTAATTAGCACGTGTGCCATTTTTCATACTTGCCGTTGCTAGAGAGAGAGAGAGAGAGAGAGAGAGACTGAAACAATAATAATAAAAAAATCATGACTTTGCCCTTCATTTTTCGATTTCACAAGTCAAACAAAATTTAACTCATTCAATCAAACTTAACTCATTCAGTCAACTCATTCGAGACGTGCCGCATCCGGTTACGCGGCATGAAGCTCATCACGATGTAACTTCACGAATCACAACGAAAAACTGAAATACAGTCGATTGCGCTTGTAGCAAGCGTTGGACATGACAGAAGTTAGATATAAGAACATTAAAAAAAAAAAAACTACTTCGTTTATTACAAACTGTGTATATCCTAACGAGAAAATATGGGCCCCCAGTTGATTTGTTATATATCCGAAGTTTACAGTGCAAGGTTACGCCTGCTGCCATTATGAACATGATACAGTTTTTCCGTCTGCCTTTCGCGTCATGCCATTAACAACATTGACCCCCTCACCGATAGCGGACACTAACCAGAAGTAGGGCGTTTGGACTGTCGCTATAAAAACAACCCCAAGGTTGTAGGTCGTTCGATGTCAATTGAAATGTTATTTGCAAGCCGGTCTGTGATTTTAGACCTTCCGGCTCCAAGCAGTAAGGCCCTTAATCTGAGACCAGCACACACTTCGTCTCTAGTGCTATGTCCCACTTAATATATAAGGCTGAGTTGATGACTGCTTTAATATCAAGGTGTCTGCGTCGTTCGCTAAAATCTGTATCCTTGCCATTATGAACATGATACATTTTTTTCCCGTCTGCCTTTCGCGTAATGGCATTAACCACATTGACCCCCTCACTCCTAGCGGACACTAATTGCATTGCGTCTTCTGAAATTACGCAAATTCAACGCTATTTGACCATGTCCGTCCGAGGAACGCGGATACAAATGACGACCAGCAAGAGGCACAGAACATCATGAGCCCCCGCATCTGCGGGGGCTCATGAGGTTCTGTGTCTCTTGCAGTTGGCTGACAATTGTTCGCAATTTTCCGACAGAGAAGGGGTTAGTCTGAGAATTTTTCAGTTTCAATAGCCTGTTTCGGAGGAAAGAGAACAAACAATGCATTGCGACATATTCCCGTGTCATGATCATACGGAGTGTCCAATTATGTTTGAGCGTCAGCTAATGGAAATTATGGGATTCAGAATTACTCCGAAATTATAAGAATAAGATTTTGCGAAAACGTTGATAAGGTCAGAGCGACTTCCTTGTGACACCATATGCTTGATTGTCTTACCAGAATTGCAAGGCACAAAAACAACAACAACAACAACAACAAAACCGTTCAGGGAAGCTAACTCGGGCAGTTAAAAGAATATAGTCGTATTCTTCGCATACTTCCACCCCTCTCCCCCATCCTCCCCCCGCCCTCCCCACCCCCCCTCCCCCACCCCCCACACCCAGTCCTGGAGCCCCAATGAACGACTGAGGCCTTGTCCGGGGTTAGTTAGGGTTAGTGGTCCTCGGGCCAGCGTAATATACCGACGAGCAAAAGAAATGCGACATTTCGCAGAAAATAATGTCGCATTTCGTTTGCTTGTCAGTATACATAAGAATAACCTCTACACCAGATCGAACAAATGTGTCTTCGACAGAGTGTTAACAGTGGCGAACTCTGTTTAAAATCAAACATCCACCCTATCGAATCCACATCAAGTTATCAAAGGATGCCATTTTTATCTGCTGCCCAGTTATAAGAGTTTCTCGGGTCTACCTATGAAGCATAGATCTTCACGAGCGGGTGCTCGTGAAGAACTATGCTTTATACTGGTTCCATTTAAATCCTCGTACCTCCGCGGAAGGACGTTATCAGACACGCCTTCGACCATAGTGTTTTGTATAATCAGTTTTGGATTGCATTTCGGTCAAGGACTGGCATGAAAATTTACGCACCACATGCAGACCGGGTTTGATGGATTGTGAGAGAGTTTGGTTCAAAGGGACACCTGCTGTTTTAAACATTCAGAGATTTAACAGGCACTGGACAATGACTCAATGAATGAAAAGAAAGAATGAATGTATGAATTAACGAATAAAATAAATAAACAAACGAACGAACGAACATGAAAGGAACGAAATAATGAACGAATGAATGAAGAAAAAATTAAATGTGCTAAATTCTAGTGCTGTAGATTTCGTGTATAAGAACGTGAGATGCACAACACATTTCGAAGTAAAACTAACAGTGAAATAATTAAAGAAACAACGCCACATAAGAAACAAGATGAGGATTTCATTCCAAAGTCTACCGTATTGTTTGGAACTCGGTAGGCCTAGGGTTTACAGGTCACAATTTGATCAAATCCTACCCCAGTGCCGGGACAAACAGCAGGCTTATGCAAACACTGTTTACGAAAAATCATGCGGGTATTAATGAGAACATTGTTTTTTTTTTTTTGTAAAACAAAAATTAAAGTTATGTTAGCTGTTTTACAAATGACTCCTACAAACTGTAGGCTTATGTTAATACCGTATACGAAAAATCATGATATTATTTATGAGAAAATTGGTGTTTTTTTCATAAAAAAAAGATACAATTGTTTTAGATTAACCCTTTTTTATTCGCGAAATTAATCACAAAAACATGAAAATATTTTTTTTTTCAAAAAATATTTCATTATCACTCAAAAAGTTTTAGAGGTACAATGTTGGTTAACGAACTCATTCAATCTCCCTTTTATCTAGCTATACGCAAAATATCTAGTACAAATTTGAAAAATTACGGACTCCAGTGTGGATCAACCGGTTTTTGTGAAACAGCCATTTCTCGCCAATGAGCATCTTAATAAAAATAAAATCGAAAAAAAGGTACGGAGATAATTCTTTTAGGGACAATATCCTAAAATTTCAAGCTTGTCCGTCCTCAAACGCGGGCTCTATACACACACACACACACACACACACACACACACACACACACACACACACACACACACACACACACACACACACACACACACGCACGCACGCACGCACGCACGCACACACACACACACACATACGGCGTTTGGTGCCAAAAAGACGTTCTCTAGCAAGGTTTGCGCAGCTAGACGTGACGTCATTTTTATCGTGTTACTTCTTTGCCAGAATTTCTACCCAGCACGCCAAAAACGTCATGTGCAGGCTCCGGAATGCGCTCCGACCCAGCCCCATTTCAAAGTCTATCGTATTTTTCAAATACGGTAGACAAAAATCAAATGGAGTGAAATTAACAGCATTACTATGAAACTAAAAGTTATAAAAGTAATGTTTCCGACGACAAACTATTTTGGTTGTTTGTTTGGTTGGTTGGTTGGTTCGTTGAGTGGTTGGGTTTCCCCCTTCATCTGCGTCTCCTCAAAAGCCTGTGCCTAGGTTGCTTTTTAACCACTTCACTGCCAAGAAAAAGTCATCACGATCCAACTGCAAGAGACATAGATCCTCATGAGACCCCGCGACAGCGGGGGCTCATGAGGATCTATGCCTCTTGCTGAAACAAACTTGTATCCTTTTGCCTAGGACTGATGTAAAGAAGTACCCAACGGAGAAAGAAACACGCTTAGAAAAGACGATTACAACACAATTTATTAATATTTCGGGTAAATACCCTTTGTCAAAATAGACAAACAAACAAACAGAGAGATTAGCCGCTACTTATCTTCATTCGCAGAAGGAATGTGGCAACTGATGTGGCTTTTGGTCGTTGAATGAACAAAGATTTCAGAAACGAAACTATGCGTCCTGCGGCAGGGAAGTGGTTAAACCGCCTCCCTGCCACCGTTAACAGGAGCTATATCGCATTGATGTGTTCGAGCGTTGCTTGCTGTGTTGCAGCAGTGGGGAGGTTAACCTGTGTTTGCTGAGGTAACTAGGTAAGGGTCATTCACTACTCGGAATCAGTGCAACCGCCAGGAAACCCGCGACAGAAGCGACAGGGATAAATTACAAGCATGACGTCCGTGCGTGCGCTACTCATGAACAACATCGCTTCCTGCCGCCAACTGCAGGATTTAACCTATTCCGCTTGCAGCTTTACGCACTACAAAAGGGGATGGATCGACCGTGATAGTTCGAGAGTGGTGCCAGAAGAGCTTGGGCGCCTATCGGCGCCAAGCTCCTCTGGAACCACTCTTGAACTAGCATGGGTTTGGCGTGTCTCAACTCCTGGACAGCAGTGTAGTAAACGTGTAGCGGAAGATAACGGTGATAACTCGCAAATGCACTAGGTGTTTTGCGTGGTAAAGCCAAAGTCTGTTTACTATTGCGCGCAGGATTCTCCCTTATGTTAGAGCTGTAAACAAAAGGAAATGCAAGAACTGCCAAAAATAAACGCCTGCAGTCGTGAACTGGGAGGTAACCAGTACAGTGGGCTCTTCGCAATCGACTTGTATTCAGAGTTAGTTAGTTCTTTGGGTTTAACGCAGAGCAGGCGACCAAGGCCATATCACCGCGGCACTTGTACTTAGTGCGCATCTGACGATTGTTACTGAACACGATTCAACTGCAAGAGACATAGATCCTCGTGAGCCCCCGCGACTGCGGGGGCTCACGAGGATCTATGCCTCTTGCTGAGACAAATTTGGGTCTATTTTTCTTGGGCGGTGTTGGCTTCGGGCAGTTGAATGAACCGAGATTTCAGAAACGAAATCGTACGTACAGTGAAGGGATTAATAAAGTATCCAGGAGTAAAATGTCACCCTGCAAGCTGCCTTCGTCTCTGTCGTGACATGGGGGAGAAGCCAGTATATGGCTCAATGTTAACGACACATTCTGGTCCAAGACCGAAATCCCCAAATTTCCAAGTTGCCCTCTGAAGAACTGATCGAGCATGATAGTTCAGACAGATCGAGCAAGACAGATCGAGCATGATAGTTCAAGGGTGATGCCAGAATAGCTTGGCGCCTATGGGCGCCAAGCTATTCTGGCACCACCCTTGAACTATATCATGCTAGATCCATGTCTTGCTGTGGTGTGTCGGAGCTGTATGAGTTAATTGTTATTAACGATAACAATTACCGGCAATGTTCAGTACGAAATGTGAACGATTCAGGGCACTCCAGGTACAAGAGTGTGCACACATCCTGTAGCCTTATTTTTTTGACCAGTCTCCGGTCTTTAGATACATTCGTGACGTGTTGCATCCGGATACGCGGAAAGAATGCGTTAACTCGTTTAGTCCTGACACCCTGCAGCGGCAGACTGGCCGACTATGATAGTTCAGATAAGTACTGAAAACCCTCCCCCTCAGACGGAGATAATTGTAGAGCTAATACCAGTCATCATACAGGCGCCGCTTTACCCAAATCTGTGAATCAGCTCAAAGCGCCTCGAACTGAACCCAACACGCACACTCACGTGAAAAGGTGGTGTTTTTTGTGTGGAGGGGATTGGAGGGGGGGGGGGAGGGAGGGTCAGCCTTATTGAACAGATGGTCCAGTTCAAGGGTTACTCAGAAATCATGAAAACTGTTAAGTTTTAACAACAAATAATCAATCCAGACCAAAAAGGTGACTGCCAAGCGTGTAATATGCAAAGAAGTACCCAACGGAGAAAGAAACACGCTTAGAAAAGACGGGTACAACACAATTTATTAATATTTCGGGTAAATACCCTTTGTCAAAATAGACAAACAAACGTCTCTGTTTGTTTGTTTGTCTATTTTGACAAAGGGTATTTACCCGAAATATTAATAAATTGTGTTGTACCCGTCTTTTCTAAGCGTGTTTCTTTCTCCGTTGGGTACTTCTTTGTTTAACAACAACAACAACAACAACAACAACAACAACAACCCAAAATATAGTGAAAAGTGTCATTTTATTTCTGTGTAATCAAAATCATGAAACTTTAGGTTCAGCTGATGCTGACATGAAAATTACTCTAATCAAATCATTGGTGACACAGGAATTTGGCGGCTTTAGACAATGACACGTATGCGTGTTGAAAATGCCAATGGAATTGACACATTCTGCCCCAGGACCGAAATCCCCAAATTTTGAAGTTGCTCTCTGAAGGGCTGTATTACAATTCTAGAGACAGATCGAGCATGATAGTTCAAGGGTGGTGCCAGAATAGCAACTGCGGGGGCTGACGAGGGTCTATGCCTCGTGCAGTTGGGTGATGTTGAATTTTTCTCGGCATTAAAGGGGCAAAAACTCTGAAGTCTCTTGAGTTTGGAATTAACCATTTCTGTACCCAGCTGCACTTAACTCATACTGTCATTGTCATAAAGAATTAAAACGTTCTGCTTTGATCAAAGTTGTTAAAATTCGTTAAAGTACCACTACGCGTAAATTTGAAGACTCATTTCAGCACCATTCGTGTTTATTTTGCCTTGTCGACACACCTAATGAACTTCGACAGCGTTTGGGACACGCAACAAAAGCACACGCGTAACCGCAATTATTTATTCTGCGCTGCCGTTAGCCGTGTCAATCAATTTTTAGCTGTTTCTCCTACTGATAGCGTTGTATTTGTAGAACGGTGTGGAGTTATTGTCAGGTTACTTGATATAAAGACGACGTGGATTGTCCCGTGTCTAAATGAACCATGACTAGACCTGTGTGTTGCGTTTCGTAACCATCTGTTACAGAAGTGTATCTTTGAACAGTTACGGCGGTAGTGGGCTTTTAAAACGGGTTCTCAATGTTGTTTTGCTTAGACTTCTCTGCCCTTCTCTTCAAATCCCGCGTTAAAACAATCCAGACCAAAAAGGTGACTGCCAAGCGTGTAAAAAATTGCAAAGAAGAACTCAACGGAGAAAGAAGCACGCTTAGAAAAGACAGTTACAACACAATTACAGGCACGCGTAACAGAGGTTTGCTACTGCCCCTTAACTCATTCAGCCCGACGCACGTATTTCCCAAATTTTGGAGGCGTCATCTAACGACTATGTACGGAGATGGGTCGACCATGATCATTCAAGGGCAGTGCCAGATTAGCTTGGCGCCTGTCGGCGCCAAGCTAATCTGGCACTGCCCTTGAATGATCATGGTCGACCCATCTCCTGCTGTTGTGCGTCAGGGCTGAATGGGTAATTGTGCGCACCAGTGGAACTCTCCTACGTGCACAGGCGAAGAGAAGAAACGTCTGTTATATGTCGACTTTCAGACTTGATAGATGAACAAAAAGGTTAGTTAATCCTTTTGTGCAACATTATCGTAAGAACACGTGTATATAATTATAGGAGATGTTTGAAGTATTAACCCTTTACTGCATGGGTACATTGGCTTTAACCCTTTAGCTGCCAGTGATCACAAATTTTGCGTCTGAAGCCGCCGCACACTGATCGGCATTCTCGTGAAGAACACAGATTAAATGGGGCCAAAAATAGCAAAACGAACCCAGGACTAACAAGAGACATAAATCCTCATGAGCCCCCGCGACTGCGGGGGCTCATGAGGATTTATGTCTCTTCCAGTTGGGTAATAGTCCATAAGCTATCCAGGTCTACCGTGCACCCCCCCCCCCCCCCCAGTAGTCAATAAGATGGGTTTCTAAGTGTACCTTAGTATGTCATGAAATGTTTAAGCCGTGTTCCCCGAAAATCCTTGGGAACACACCAGAGATATAGCCGATGGTGTGCCTGCCTTAAAATAATATTGCCTGATTTGGGCTTCTGGAATGAATTCTGATTTCTTTAGAGGAAAATGTTTCTCAACCTCATTTTAGCATCTGCGAAGAGCGTGAATGGGGGTACCCTTGCGCCATCGGCTATATCTCTGGTGTGTTCCTAAGGATTTTCGGGGAACATGGCTTCAACATCTCAGGATTTGAAACCCATGTTATTGAGTACTGGGGGGTGGGGGGTGGGTGGGGGGGTGCTGGGGGGGGGGGTGCACGGTAGACCTGGCTAGCTTATGGACTAGTAACTCTTTCCTTGCCCAGACAGTTAAGGGGTTAAATGTCCTTGGAATGCTTATTGTAGGCTTCGATCCACAACAGTAAAGAAATAACAAAGACAACACAAAAGAGGGACTTTGGAGAAAATAACATACTCAGCTTTTAAAAAAAAAACCGTCAAGAAAAGAAAAGTGAGAAAAGAAAAATACAAAAGCCCACGGTAGTTTTAAGCCTCCCATTCCATTATAAAATCAGAGCTCAGCTGAGCTTAAATGGGCGGTAATCAATGTTCGTACGATTATGGAAATGGACGTTAATTCCCCTTCCAACAAAGTATGTTTTTTGTCGTCTGTTTTCTAGGTTAGTAAGGCTGCTGAAAAAAAAATCAAAGCACTGATATAAGCTGGAGAATAGATCAATTCCAAGAGGGCAAAGAACGATGTTGTCTAGTCCATTCTGCGACTCCGAATAGGAAATTTTCAGACGTCAGACGGAAGTTATCCCCCTTTCCTGATATTTTAATTTGTCTGATTGCCGCCTGATTTGCCTTTCATTTCGAAAACTAAATTAACTCTTCAACTCCCAGAACTAAATGGCTTCCATTCTGTAGAATGGAAGTCATTTAGTTCTGGGAGTTTGAGTTAAGCTGACCTGACCTGGTGTTTGGTAACCCTCCTGATATAACATTGTCTTTTGTTATTTGATAATTGGTGCAACCAAGGAAGAGAATGAATCCCTTGGGACGGAACAAGATGTAAAAGAAGAGAGAGAGAGAGAGAGAGAGAGAGAGAGAGAGGGAGAGGGAGGGAGAGAGAGAGAGAGAGAGAGAGAGAGAGAGAGAGAGAGAGAGAGAGAGAGAGAGAGAGAGAGAGAGAGAGAGAAGAAGAAGAAGAAGAAGAAAAAGAAGAAGAAGAAGAACAACAACAACAACAACAACAAACACAAAAGGAAGGACGAGATAATGGACACAAAAGGGGTTTAAAAAAGAGAAAAAAGGAGACAAGAGAAAACTCGATAAGAAAAAGCAGGGCATTGCGGGGCAGTGCTGTTAGGGTAAGAGAGTCAAGGTAAGGCAAAGCAAGGCATATCAACATATGACAAGCAAGGCTAGGCAAGCAGAGGCAAGCATGGCACGGCAAGGCCAGGCTTGGCAAGGCGAGTCGAGGCAAGGCAAGGCAAAGCGAGTCGAGGCAAGGCAAGCCAAGGCATATTATAATCAGGGCAGAAAATGACAAGGCAAGGCAGAGCATAATTATCATGATGAGGTCAGGGCACGAAAGGACAAAATGAAGAACAGACAAGGCAAGGCAGGACAGGATAGAGCACGACACGATCCGACCCAACATGACACATAACACAACTTAACTCCTTCACTGCCTAGGAGAAATGTGAACACCATCCAGCTGCAAGAGACACAGATCCTCATGAGCCCCCGCGACTGCGGGGGCTCATGAGGATCTATGCCTCTTGCTGAGACCAATGTGTATCCATGTTTCTTGGACTGTTTTGCTTTTGGTCGTTAAATGAACCGAGATTTCAGACACAAAAATGTACTTTCAGTGGCAGGGAAGGAGTAGAGACCAGTCAGGAGATGGGACGAGATGAAACAAGAGGGGATGACCCAGCCCAAAGTTGTTCCTCCCTCTGATCCATCTCTTTCCACATTAACCCACCCTACCTTCTGATCCACACACACTGGCACAAATACACGCGGACGGAGACACGGCGCCTCTCACCAGTTTTACGGTCTGTGGGCTGGCGGGATGGGGGCTCAACCGGTTGTATTTGACCTGGATCTGATTTAGAAATAAGTCCTGTACTTGCAAAAGATTAGAGTTGTTATATAGTTCCTGTACAAAATTACCTATGTGTTTATTGATTAATCCGGTAAGTAAAGAAAGAAAGAAACAAACAAACAAACAAACAAACAAACAAACATACAAAAAAAAAAACAAATAAATAATAACACAATAACATCATCATCATTCCGAGCAAAACAGAGATTACATATATATATATATATATATATATATATATATATATATATATATATATATATATATATATATATATATATATATATATATATATATATATATATACATACATATACATATACATATACATATACATATATATATATATATACAAGGTTGTAGCTAGATGCTTAAGCTCTCTTGTGCCCCTGCAGCAATTCGCAGAGGACCATGAGGATCTATGTTCGTTGCAAACGGTTCATCACGGACACGACAAGGTTGTATGCGGGCGCGTAATATTCCTCCGGACGGTGAAATCGACCAGCTCCGTCAGGTGAGGCATGTAGCGAGAGGGGGAAGGCGACGGGGCGCGAAATTGATGTCAGTTTCTTTGCTCCTCCTCCGTCCTAAGTCTTCTTAACCCCTTGACTGCGGCTACTGAAGGTATCGTTCGGCGGAAAAAGACGCGCGGCCGAGTGAGTGGTTTCGTCAGTAACCCCGTCACCCCTTCAAGTGAACACGACCCAAGAGACATAAATCCTCATGAGCCCGCGCAGTCGCGCGGGCTCATGAGGATTTATGTCTCTTGACGGGTGTTCACCCATCTATGTCTATGTCTTTTCCTGATATTTTGTATGCATGTTTCTTGGGCGGCTGGGGCGATTTTGGCGTTGGCTTGAGAAAGATTTCAGGAACACGGTCTGCGTCCGGTCCACGGGCAGTGATGGGGTTGAGTTAAATCTACTCGCGATATAGTGCGGCTGAAAGGACGCGTGAAGGGTAAAGGTCGTGTCCATCCGCCGAGCGGTATCGTCAGTAGCCGACAAGGGGTCAATCCACCCGCTCAATGATTCTGAAAGCGAAGGACGGTTCGCAAAAGGACCCGGGGCCGACAAATCCGCTGCCAACTTCTGACACTCCTAATAATTATGCCGTCAGTCTTTTTACATTCTCATATCTTGCCCATTATTTCTGTAGTTAGTTAGTTGGCTAGTTAGTTAGTTAGTGCGTAGTTATAGTTAGTTCGTAATTAGTTAGTTCAAGTTTGTTAGTTCGTAGTTGGTTTTGAGTTTAGTAAGTTAGTTAGCAAGTAAGTTAGTTAGAAAGTATATTAGTTAGTGCGTAGTTATAGTTAGTTCGTAGTTAGTTGGTTCAAGTTTGTTAGTTCGTATTTGGTTGTTAGTTTAGTACGTTATTTAGTAAGTTAGTTAGTTAGTTATTAGTTAGTTTGTAGCTGGTTGGGTAGTTAGTTAGTTAGTTGGTTAATTGGTTAGTTAGTTAGATATTAGTTAGTTAGTTAAAGATAGTTAGTTGGTTACATTCAGTTAGTTAGTTACATCAAGTTAGTTAATTAGTTAGTTATATCAAGTTAGTTGCCTTCGAGCAGGCAACTAAGGCCATCTTATTGTGACAAGTTTGGCCATCCAGACTAAGAGGGCGGTCTTTAAACAGAATGTAAAGATATATTTTAAAACTGAAATTCTGGCTACATTTCTGTAAGCGAGACATGTTTCACAAAAGGTCCTCGGGCCGATATCAACCACTCTTGTCCCGGGGACGGTTGTGCCCGGGCAAACTGCGACCGAGGCAGGCCGGAGGAGCTTTGACTCACTGGGAGATTTCCTGGGTTAATTAACCTCTTCCGTGCCACTGTACGCACATTTTGTTTATGAAATCTTTCTTCTTAATTCAACGACCCAAAACCACAACCCTCCAAGGAATATAGGCTACAAAATGGTCTCAGCAAGAGATATAGATCCTCATGAGCCCCCGCGACTGCGGGGGCTCATGAGGATCTATGTCTCTTGCAGTTGTGTTCAATTTTTCAAATCTCAGTGAAGGGTTACGTGATTACGATGACGTCCCTTTTCTTTTGAACGCCAGTATACTTCTTTTTCTTAACACACTAATTAAAACTTGACATGTTTTCTCTATAGATAGTAAAAACACCATCTTTCAGCCGTCTGAGTAACCATTTCACTGCCGGGAACAATTGAACGCCATCTAACTGCAAAAGGCATAGATCTTCATGAGCCCCGCAGTCGCGGGGGCTCTTGAGGGTCTATGCCTCTTGCAGTTAGATCGCGTTCACTTTTTCTCGGCAGTGAAGGGGTTAATCGCTAATACCGGAGGGAACGTCCTTAAATCTGCAAGAAGCATAGACCCTCACGAGCCCCCGCAATCGCCTCTTGTCGGACCCATTTATATCATCCATGGTCCTCAAGCGGCCTATTTGCGGGAGTTTAAGGAATACCTTTCCTTGTGACGGTTGATTGATTGATTGATTGTACATTGCTTAACGTCCCGACAGCAACAAGGCTTTCTCAGGACGTGCCCGCACTGCTTGTGAAAAAAATAAACAGAACATTGAATGTATGTCGCCAGCCGGTCAAATACATTAAATAAACCTAACACATGGGGCCTAAATAAAGCTAAGACCATTTAGCAACACACATCCAATATCAAGAGCTACAGGCAGTGCAGACAGTAGGGAGAGTTTTAAAAAGGCAAATACAGGTGAATGGACAAAGGGTAGACAGAAACACATGCCCCAGAATAGAGAGAAAAACCCACCCTGTGGGGCTGACCAGGGTGACCGTGGGAACTAAAAAATACCTAACCCCACCCAAGTCCCCCAGGGCAGACCCGGGTGGGGTTCCTTGTGACGGGTTATGAAGGGACTCAAACCACGTGTAACCATTGCCACTTGGCGTTATCCTTTCCAAACAGTCTTAGTAAATAGAAATGACTGACGTCTCGTTGTAAATATGCTGCACATAATAATTATTATCTAGTTTTAACGAAGGCGCCGGTGTTGCGTCCATTTACCTAGCAAACGTCCCCTTTCTGCATGAGGTATAGGTCCTCATAAGCCCCCGCGTCCTATACCTCTTGCTGTCAATTTTCGTCAATTTTTCTCTGCACGTCGGCTCACAGTACTGTCCACGTCCTCGGCGAAAGTCAAGAAATCAACGATCGTGAGGCACATATCCTCAAGAACCCCGCAGTCTGAGGTGGATCATGAGGACCTACGCCTCATGCTGGACATTTTACATCCGTGCTCCTTAGAGTTAGAGGCTGATAACGCGTTCAGTTTCAGACGGTGTTAATGTCTGCACCTGATGTTTTGTGATGCAAGTCTTGTCAGTTGGTTTTAGTTAGATCCGAGAGAAGTGCGCATTTTCCTCCCATTTTGATTATATTTCTAAATTAATGGTTGCGTAGAAAAATGGCACGCTCAGCATTTGTGGAATATGAAGCCTGACGTACAGCGAGGGAAGAAAGTGCAGAGAGAGAGAGAGAGAGAGAGAGAGAGAGAGAGAGAGAGAGAGAGAGAGAGAGAGAGAGAGAGAGAGAGAGAGAGAGAGAGAGAGAGAGAGAGACTCAGACTCAGTTTATTATTCAGACAAAATGTCCATACAATGGAGTGAGACTACATTACATAATTCATAATTCAGGTGTGTACAAAAGCCATACATAGCGATGTTATATCAACACACACACACACACACACACACACACACACAGCACGCACGCACGCACGCACGCACACACACACACACACTTCCATTCGATCTACGCCAGCAAATAATAGCCACTTTTGACCTACATGTAAAATGCAGTATCCAAATCCAGGCCACAGCCGTGTACCACACAGACAAGGTCGGAGTTAGAACCACAGTTTGCACGTGGAATCATACAAGCATGCTGCTACGGAGTTTAAATGCATGGAATACAAATCTTGCTAAATCGGCAATAGACTGCGGGTTAGTAGTGTCTAGTATACACAATTCTTTCTTTTTGAGTTCCATAAGGTCAATCTTACATAGGTATTTGACACGCAGTTCATCATATATGGGGCAATAAAACATTAAGTGAATTTCATCTTCCACAGCATTGACACACAATGGACACATTTTAGTTACAGCATTGTAAGTACTATATCTTTGTTTGTTACTTTGCAATTCGGTTATGCCAAGTCTGAATTTGATGAATTGATTTCTGACATAAGTTGGCTTAACCAGTTCAAAATAATTTTCTTGTACAAGTGAATGTTTAAAACTACGATACACAGCAAAACGTTCACTCTCAGACAGCTTTGATGACCAGTTTTGTTTGGAACAATCAACCATCCTTTGTTTAAACTTGTTTATAAAAGCATTCCTGTTTCCAACACCTTGTGAAATCCACACATGACCAAAACCATTTCGAAAAAGCAAATTCTTTACCTTTTACACCCATGTTTCTTTCCCTTTATCATCTAAATACTTAAGCATATGATAAGCCATACTTGCAAATCTATTAACAGGTAGAGCCGCACAGAGTCGAAGCCAGTAGGAAACGCATCTTACTGACGTTAATACTGACAAGGGATATCGACCAAGTTCACCATAAACCATCAGGTTCGGTGTGCGGAAGTTGACATTAAGAAAACGTTTACATGCAAATGTGTGGACTCTTTCAATTTCGGCACACTCGTTTATACCCCAAAGAGAGAACAATGAACAATGAACAATGAACCTTTATTTTTCAACGGTAGAAGTTATTGGTAACAGGACCAGTTTTCAAACTTGGCGTTGCTACATCTACTACATAAATGACATAGACATGTAAACATACACATACCACACACTGACGCATGTATGCACTCGCTCACGCACGCACGCCCGCACATACGCACGCACACGCACACACACACACAAACTTGCACACGCACGCACTTAGACACACACGCACACATATACACACACGCTCTCGGACACGCACTCCAGACATACGTACGCGCATAACGCGTACGCACAAAAATATAAAATGAGTAAAAATGCAAAGTAAAGCAATACACAGAAAATCATTATGTACATTAGAATTCATACACAAAGGCAAATATGTATATATGCGCTCACACACACACACACACGCACGCGCACGCGCACGCACGCGCACACGCGCACGCACGCGCACACGCACACGCACACACACACACACACACACACACACACACACACACACACACACACAAACACAAACACACACACGTGAGCGCGCGCCCAAAAATATCGCGTACACACATATAAAGGCAAAAACATTATACATAGTACATGCAGTATTCAATGTACTCTTGACACTCAGATATTATGGTCCACTGTATATTAAAAAAAAACAGACGCTCTCTTTCTCTCTCTGTGTCTCTCTCACTCTCGCGCGCGCGCACACACACACACACACACACACACACACACACACACACACACACACACACACACACAGACATTCTCACACACACAAACATTCACACACCTGAACACACGCGCAAGTTATCCCTGTACTGTAATGATTAGATTACGTCAGAGATTCTAGGTGTTTGAAGAGGCTGACCCTAAATGAGGTGAGCGTCTTTGCGTTTCTGATTTCTGCAGGGAAAGAATTCCAGAATGAACTTCCCGAAAATGACAAACTGGTTTTGAATAAATCAATACGCGGCAGGGGTACTTTGAAATGGTGTCCATGTCTAGATGCTACAGATATCCGTTCTGAGAAAAAAGAACTCAAGTACAGTGGACATGACTGCTTGTACAGCTTGTACATCAATACACCTTTATTGAACTGAAAGTGATGGGATAGAGGGAGCATTTTTAAAGTTTTAAGCTTTTCGTCAGTTGAGAGTTCGGGATCGGGAAATATAAGCTTAGCAGCTCTCCTATGTAGGGAGTTCAGCCTCTTCAAATGTACATCACTAGAACCATCCCACACTGTTGATGCATAGTCTATGTGCGATTTGACATGAGCATTGTAGAAAAGAAGACGCGCATCTGTGTCAGTAATTGTTTTCAGTTTTGACAACATATACAGGCCGCTGGAAACCCTTTTGCACACATTATTAATATGCAGTTGCCATTTAAGCTGATCATCTATAGTGACCCCTAAGAGGCGGTGGTGTGATACTTGCTCAATTGGGCTGTCGTTTATACACAGACTAAGAGAGAGCGGGCATAGCTGGTGCTTTTGACGTGTGGTTATAACCATACATTCTGTTTTTGACGGATTCAGGGACATGGAGTTGGAATGACACCAGTCGGTGACCTCATGCAGGCTTTCCTGCATACGCGTGCTAATTGCGGCTACATTTTTGTGAGGAGTGTGTAGTGTGCAGTCGTCAGCAAACATGTCACAAGAAATATCCTGGCAACTAATATGCAGTGGAAGGTCATTGATAAATATGCAGAACAGCAATGGCCCGAGGACAGAGCCCTGAGAGAGAGAGAGAGAGAGAGAGAGAGAGAGAGAGAGAGAGAGAGAGAGAGAGAGAGAGAGAGAGAGAGAGAGAGAGAGAGAGAGAGAGAGAGAGAATGAATGAATGAATGAATAAATGAATGAAACTTTATTTTCCAAGGATAAAAGAATAGGTTCGCAGACCTGTTTTCATTCTTGTCCTTGCTACACACTACAAAACAAAATAACGTACATAAAATCACTCTCTTACACACACACACACGCGCGCGCCGGTGTGCAATTGCCGCGTGCACAGGCTTGTGCCAGATTAGCTTGTAGCCTACAGGCGCCAAGCCAAGCCTGCACAACCCTCCACACACACTGACACACACACACACACACACACACACACACACACACACATATCAGTATATCATGTACACATACATTCTATCACTTAAAACTATACTACAGCAAATATAATCACTCCAACAAACATAAACAGGCATACACACACACACACACACACACACACACACTGGCACACACACACGCGCGCGTGCGCGTGCGCAAGCACGTAGGGATGCGCGCGTGCACACACATACACTTGCACACACACAGATAAACACACACCCGCACACACACGCGATAGCGGCCTCCCCGCGCCACTAAACCGCACACAGCTAGATGCTATAGTCTGCCATGGAATTGTGAATAAGCCAGATATTCAGTGTGACTAGACTTGTATAGCGATCCCGCAACCACCGCGCGCGGGTCGACGCGAAGAAACCACAGCACTGCCACGCGGCGCGAGCGCCCAATGCTGTGTCTATCGACGGCATCCCGTCTGGCCAGCCGAATCCATGGGGTCATCAGTGGATATTACAAAATGGGGTTTGCTGGAATGCCAGCGGTATAGTACATGCGTTCATAAATGTTAGAAGAGAATGCAGACTATCCGGGAAATGCCGCACAAGGCATGGAGTGCTACATGTAAAAATAAAAATAGAAATAAAAAATAAAAGGAAAAATTAAGTTTTGTCTAGATGTTTGAGCAGCTTGGTCTTGTAAGTTTTAAGCGATGGCGCGGCTCTAACATCCGCAGGAATAGAGTTCCATAACTTTGCACCAGAATAGGACAACGACGACCTATAAATGTCCAGTCGAGGCATCGGTACAACACGATTGTTCCTGGTGTTCGACTGGACCTCGTATGAGCAAAGTGGAACAAACTATTGAGATAGGCTGGTGTTTCTGAGAGGGTGATTTTGCGCATGAGCACCAACTTATTATACTTAAACTGTTTTTCAAGTGGCAAAATGTCTAACAGCTTGAACTTATTGTCAGTACTAATGACTTCTGAGGGTCTGTCAACAACGAGTTTAATGGCTCTTCTTTGGAGCGAGTTCAGACTTTTAAAAGTAGCATCGCTACTACCGTCCCAAATAGATAAGGCATAATCCAAATGTGACTGAATATGGGCATAGTAGAAGAGTTTCCTTGTTGGCTCATCAGCGAAATGTCTCAATTTCGACAGGAGGAATACGTTTTTAGATACTATTTTACACCGTTTAGTAATGTGGCCTTGCCAGCACAACTTGTCTAAGTTGATTCCAAGCACGCGTTGTTCTCTGACTTGCTCCACAGGCTGGCCGTTAAGTGTTAGTTGAAGGGGAGGGGGGTTCAACTGATGCTTTTGCCGTGTGGTAATCAGCATGCATTTGGTTTTAGTGGGATTAGGTATCATAGCGTTATGTCTGCACCATTCAGATACCTCATTTAAACTGTCTTGGAGAATCTTCACCATACATGTTACGTCTAATGACGAAACGTCCAGTGTTCCATCGTCTGCAAAAAGACTGCAAGTTACACTGGAGTCAGATATATGTAATGGAAGGTCGTTTATGAAGACAGAGAACAACAATGGACCAAGAATCAATCCATGTGGTATTCCGTGCTCTATCACCCCTTCAGGTGAGTTTTTACCATTCACGTAGACATACTGCGTACGCCCATGCAGATATGACGCAAGGAAGGCAAGTATGTCTGCACTTAGTTGATAGACATTAAGTTTTTATACTAAAGTTTTATGATTGACGAGGTCAAATGCTCTTGAAAGGTCCAAAAATACTGCTCCAGTCATTTGACTGCTATTTATGGCAGTAAGCCATCTGTCAACTAGATGTACCAATGCTGTGTGACAGGAGTGTTTCCGCCGAAAGCCAGATTGTAATGGATGTTGTAAGTGTGTGTGAATGTGTCTTTCTATCGGTTTCGACAGTGTTGACAGTAGCGAAATGGGCCTGAACTTGTTAGGGTCGGCAAGGTCTTTCGTTTTAGGTAGTGGGATCACTTTGGCTGTTTTTAGAGAAGATGGAAAATTCCCTGCTTTATGCAAAGGTTGTATATATATGTCAAGGTATCTACAATATACGGCAGGGCCATTTTCAGAACTGAGCTACTAATAACATCATGGCCAGACGTACGTTTGTGTTCCAAGTACGAGATGGATTTTCCCACGTCGTATATCGTTAACAGCGGAATGCTGAATGACGTATCAGGGTCCAGCCGTTCTGCACAAAACGTCTTTAGCTTTTCGGACACAGCTGGAGACTGACCAGAATATGTATTTTTTAGCAACGTACTGGCAGCCGAGAGGAAATGCTGATTCAAGATATCAGCTGATAACTGTGTACATTGTGCGGTATATTTGGACCTCGTAAAAGCATTGATCGAGAGAGAGAGAGAGAGAGAGAGAGAGAGAGAGAGAGAGAGAGAGAGAGAGAGAGGGAGAGAGAGAGAGAGAGGGAGAGAGAGAGTCATTCCAAGTAAGCTAGATTCCCAGCCTGTAATGTTATTTTCATGTTAAATCCATAATCAAGTAACATCCATTCTCATCGGGGGTTCTTTACTCCGGTTCTTCCACCACCCCCCCCCCCCTCCCACACACACACTTTGGTACCGGTTTCAGGCCACTTTACAAATTTCAAATACAAGCGATCAAAAATCTCTGTACAGTAGCTGAACTGGCCCTTCGTCTGTCTTGTACTGTGTTTGTCTTAAAGCTGAGGTGCAATGAGAAAAACCCGCCCAGCGCGTGTTTTAAAAAGACTCTACAGGACCCAGCTTGGGCCCTGCCCCTAAGTGGGTCAAATCGGTTCGTAACACAGTTGACGGAGTTGGCAACTGCGTATCCCGAGCTTGCAAAACTCTCGGAAAACGACAGACCACTTCCTGTTGCACGGAAATCATCGCGATTAGCAGATCGGACAACAGCAGACGATTCTGTGACACTTTGAAACTGACCAACAGCCACGGATTTTACGCGTTGGGGACTATGATGGCAGAATGTACGGCTGTACATGCTGTAAGTATGACTCCTGACATTTTGTAGTTGTGAACGAATTTTTTCAACACGTACCTCCAGTCCAATATAGGCTAATATAAATAAATAAAGAAGCATTGTGATGTACAACCGACACAGTAAATTGGATGAGAGAGAGAGAGAGAGAGAGAGGAGAGAGAGAGAGAGAGAGAGAGAGAGAGAGAGAGAGAGAGAGAGAGAGAGAGAGAGAGTCGACTGTTTACATAGATGCCAAAAGATACAAGGTCGCCATGGGTCAAGCTGATTTTTAGTAGCTGCCCTTCGTATGGAGAATTATTCTTGCTGTAGGCCACTCCAGATGAAAAGATATAACAACAAACACAAAACGACAAATAACCCCTCCTTCCTCACCCTTCCGATATCGAATAAAGCTTCAGGCTGTGCTGTGTAACTTACGGATAGCTCGGCCTGGTCCATATCCAGTGTGCGTCCAGGCAAGACACAAATGGCCTGCTCTGTCCGTCGGGTGGTCGAGTGTCGTCTGCTACTGTTGCTGTCAGTAGAAATATCGCTGGTTTAGATCAGTGATCGCGGTTCCCACTCCGCGCTGCATACAGGAAGTGGCCTGTCTTTTTCACGGGAGTTTTGCCAGCACGACAAACGCAGTTGAAAACTGAGTCAACTGAGTTCCAAACCGGTTTGCCGAAGTTAGCCGAACGTTCACGACAGGGCCCTCGCTGGGTCCTGCAAAGTTTTTTTTAAAACACGTGCGGGGCGGAGTTTTTTTACTGTTTCTCAGCTTTAAATGGCGTAAATCCGTGTCTGTTACGTGAGTGTGCGTGTTGGGTTTCAGTTCGCGGCGCTTTGAGTCGATTCGCCCAAAAATTGAGAAAAAGAGCCTATATAATAACGCTATTATTATTATTATTATTATTATTATTATTATTATTATTATTATTATTATTATTATTTCGTGTAACAGCCTACGGAACACCTCTTGTTACAGGCCGAGGCCGAATCCTGCACAAATGTCCGGTGACAGTGGTTCGTTTCTGGGGAAATAAACAACAAAAGAAACACGCTCAAGAAAAACTAGGACAATCCTGTTTACTTAATTGTGGCTGTGGAAATTTTAGTAAACCATTTTGTTCTACAATTTGGCACTTCTGTGGGAATAACCGCCGTCAGCCTGCAGCTGACCGCGGCTATTTCCCACAGAAGAGCCAAAAAGTTACCTTTTTGGTCTGGAATTTGGCTCTCAGCCTGACCGCGGCTATTTCCACAGAAGAGCCAAATAGTCAATTTTTTTATCTGGAATTTGGCTCTCAGACTGACGGCGGCTTTTGGTCTGGAATTTGACTCTCACAGCTATTTCCCACAGAAGAAACAATTAGTCAACTTTTGGGTAAGGAAATTGGCTCACAAGCTCACCACGGCTATTCCCACAGGAGTGCCAATTAGTCTCCTTTTTGGTATGGAATTCGGCTCTCAGCCTGATCACGGCTATGTCCCACAGAAGAGCCAAATAGGCTTTCTTTGGGTCCGGAATTTGTCTCATTGCCTGACTAAGGCTATTTCATATAGAAGAGCCAATTAGTCAACGTTTTGGCCTGGAATTTGACTCTCAGCTTGACCACGGCTATTTCCCACAAAAGAGCCAAATTCCAGACCAAACGGTGATGAGACTGACTCTAGAAAGGACATTTTCTTGTAGGACCCCTAGACCTTTTGCAAAACAAACAACACCTGAACGAGATAGTAACATACATCGACTGACCTAGTCGATAAGATTTTATTAGAAACACGTTTTCAATTGATACCAAATGTTTACGAACAAACAACAATAACAACAGGTGATTTAAGTGTCACAGTGCATACAGTTCATCCATCGAATGCGATGCTTTGTGCTCAGTGGGACGCAAACATTTCACAATCATTTGGTTAATGATTCTAAGCTCCATGTTACATAATTATACATCAAGTGTCCTTTAACCCCCTCGTGCAAAGAGCCACCGGCAATGTGCACAGTACAAGGTGGTTAAGTAACAATATGACATTACACAAAATACTTCAAGCAATAATGTCACAAAAACGTCATTGTGACTGTAAAAACAACAATATCATGACGCATTACAAATAAAAAAAGTAGTATAACAACAAATTTAACCAATTTTGCCCCGCGGCCGCATTTCACAAATTTTGAAAGTGTTATCCAAAGATTTCGTGCCAGTTGCAGGAGATAGATTGACCTTGATAATTCAAGGGTAGTGCCAGATCAGTTTGGCGCCTTCAGGCGCCAAGCTGATATGGCACCACCCTTGAATTATCATGGCCAATCTATCTCCTGCTGTTGGGTGTCGGGGCTCAATGGGTTAACGTGGCCGTGAAAAAAAAATGAAGTTTTACAAATGCACTCAGTAATGCAATAAAACATGACAATGGACTCTATGAAGAATAACATTTGACATGCAGAGCGTGAGACAGAAAATGAACTTAATGTTCGGGTTTTACGGAAGCATGGCTCAAATATGTCAAAATTATGACCCTTTCAGTTGTCAGCTGCTCTTTTTGTCAAGGTGATTTCTAAAGGAATCACCTCGACAATAAAGGCTACTGAAAGCCAAAGGTCTAAAATGAGATTTGTGCCTTTAAATTGTTCGACCCATCATAGATGCGTTCATCGGGATTTGAAGAATTCGGCGAAATTTACGACTATTCTGCAAACTAAAGTAATCACTTCAGTTACTGCCTATTACTGTGCGAAACGAATTAATGCATATATCCATATATCCATACCGGCTACAAACCGTGACGCATTAGTTTCATCCACACAGCCACATTGTTCTTTAAAACAAAAGTTCATTTAGGCCGCGTGTCCCTTAAAGTTGGAAATCATTGTAATTTCCGTACGTGATGGTACGCACGCTCTTCGGCCTCTAGAAATGGTAGGTTGGCTTTAAGATAACCTTTGTCGCAACAATCGAAACCTAAGTGGAGGGGCATTCTCTGGAAACCTTTTCCAAGGGCAAGACTTTGATCGTATTAGGGGAAAAGGACCTTAAATCGATTGCAGACAAGCTTCCGGTTTTTCCACTTTCATTGACAACTGCAGGATGTGGATCGACCGACGTTAGCTCAAGGGCAGTGCCTGATTAGCTTGGCGCCTGAAAGGTGCCAAGCTAATCAGGCACTGCCCTTGAGCTGCGGCGCTCGAGGCTGCATCTCTCGCGACCTGTCGATAAGTAGTGCTTGGCGGATGATACTAAACCGTGAGCCTGACCCGTGAGACACGCTGGTTCCGGTCATAAAAGGATGAAAACTCAATTCCGGTAATGGAGCGATGAGGTTCTTTTGAAAGGGGAGAAAACGAGGTCACGCGACCCAAATGTCTTGGCGCCAAAACGAACCAAAGATGGCCGGCGCCTGTCTCGCAGCGGAAACCTGCAAGCATCAAGAAAGAAAGACGTTCAGCCGTCATTTATTGCCGAACGTCCTCTTGATAGTTAGGTCACAGCAAAGACTGAGGGGCGAATCATGAAGACGAAGTTTTTATGAATAGTCTCGCGTGTGAGGAGACTTATTAGAGTCTGTGTCTAACTCTCTCTAAGGACGGTCCACATCGGCGTGTTTCTCGCAGAACTGAATTGCCAGCCTGAACACTTTTCTTTACGATTTGATCAATGCAGAGAGCAATGAAAAGCACAAGAAGCAGGTATCTTCATGAATCCCCAAAGGCGCTTGGTGATCTGTGACTACATGTGTATGGGTCTGTGCTGCAGCTTTCTGCAGCATTCAAAATAACGTGCTACATATGGTTAACAGTACACAGCACTGTGGAAGTCTGTCTTTAAAATACTGCTGACATTTTGGCGAGAAATATTGTCGTCGTTTGCACGCAAAATGTTAATGCTGCTATTGACATTGCCAGGAGCCCCTTCACCGATGAGGAAAAGTGAGCACCATCCAGCTGCAAGAGACATATATCCTCATGAGGCCCCCGCAGCTGCGGGGGCCTCAGTGAGGATCTATGCCTCTTGCTGAGACCAATGTGCATCCACGTTCCTTGGACGGCTGTGGCTTATGGTCGTCGACTAAATGGAGATGACAGAAAGAAAATATGCCTCCAGTGGCAGGGAATGGGTTAACCCCTTTGTTCAGGCATCCATCGGTGCTCCGGTGTCTGCATGCACAAAGGGGTTAAACATGACTGACTTGTCTAATTGGCAAGATATTTTTTCTCAACTTTTGGCGCTATGGAACTATGTCAGTTTTGTCCGCGAGCAGTCGTGCAGGGCCAGAATAGACCGATTTCGGTCCTAGGACACCTTGCTTACAGTAGTGCTCACTTGGAACTTAAATTCGCCTTCCCTGACGATAGTAATTACTCCCCCCCCAAAAAAAAATAAAATAAATAAATAAATAAATAAAAAATAAATAAATAAATAAATGCATCAGATCTGTACATTAAATACTTCCATGCCAACATAAGTTCATTTTGTTTCTGAAATCTGTGTTTACTGAACGACCAAACTGAAGCCACAACTGCCCAAAACGTATGGACACAAAAAAGCAGGGCCGGATCCAGGGGAGATGCTTTGGTACTACAGCACTCCCCCCCCCCCCTCGGTTTAAATAAAAATCATTCACTGCCAGTCCACAAAATGGCTCGAGAAGAAAGGGGGAGGGGGGGGGGGGGGGGAGGAGGTGCTTTAATGTTATTGCAGCACCCCCTACCCCCCCTCTTTCCACTGTACCGTCACAATTACAACAGTGTACAGTTTTTACATTGTCGTTGAGCACCCCCCCCCCCCTTAAAAACTGAATGATCCGGCGCTGAAAAGGTCACAGCAAGAGGCAAAGATCCTCATGAGCCCCCGCAGTTGCGTGGGCTCATGAGGATCTGTGCCTCTTGCACTTAGATCGCGTTCACTATTTCTCGGCAGTGAAGGGGTTAATGTTGTGAAATAATCACCTGGAAGAAAACAAACAAACAAACAAACAAACAAAACAAATGGAGGAAAACAAAACCGTACGAAAACGTATACCCGACAGCTTGACATAACTGACATACTAATAAAGACAAGTAATGCTGTGCGATTTGTAACACACTACCGATACTGCACGGGTAATATCAGTAATAAATATCTGTACATTATATAAGAAACACGTGGCAACAAAGTAGGTAGCACAGGTAAACAGGACCAACTATTTAAATAATACAAACAGACGATACCCCCAATCCCTTCCTTCCAAATTCAATTAAAAAAAAACACAAATAATTAAAACTATCGCGAACTCCTCTATTTCTGCCAAAACAACATGTTTCCCCATCTCAGTTTACCAGAATAGCGGAGGAGAAGACAACTCGGGGGTCCAAAGGGGCATAATGACAAGACGAAAGGCGACAGAGAAGGAAGTGATTTCCCCTGCAATTGTAGGCTGACATGCAATATGTGCAAGAAGAAATACAAGCAAAGCAAGAAACGGTTTCGTGCCACGAAACACGTTTCGGAAAAACAAGGCCAAAACAGTATGATTTGTTTTTTTTTCCTTTGCATTTTTCTCGCAATAAACTTTCTGCTTTTTTGACTGTCGAGATCTAGTTGTAAGAGGCATAGATCGTCATGAGCCCCCGCAGGTGCGGGGCTCATGAGAATCTATGCCTCTTGCTGACATCATTTTGTATCTATGTTGCTTGAATGACTGGGGCTCGATCTTTGTCGTGGGAATAAAGACGATTCAGAAACACAACCTTGAAACACAATTACAACTGACAGCGAAGGGCAACCTTGCCCAACAGACACGGAAACAGACATAACTTTTATTTCTGGACTTCCTGTGACATATGCATGAAACTTTCACACCTTCTTCATTTTCATTATTATAAATAAGGGTTTGTGATTTCAGGGCTTGAATGCAATATAAAGAAACAAATAAATGAAATACACTTTTACAGGGAAATCAATTTAATTTATTAAGCTATATTATGCGAAGCCACACGTGAGACAGACACCATCGACAAAAATGGTACATGAATATATTATAGATTAAAACATAAATTAAATTAATGAATACAGCGCAAATACGTTATAAAATAAAGAATGGATTACGTTATTGAGCAAACAAGCAAACACACACACACACACACACACACTCACACACACACACACACACACACACACACACACACACACACACACACACACACACACACGGACACACACACACAAAACAAACAAACAACAACAACAATAACGAACAAACAAACAAACAGGCTGCCAGTTTCCAGAGTAACCCCATCGAAGATATTCAAAGAAGCGCGAGCAATGCAGCGCCACGCATGCAATCAAGTCCCGCCCGAGAAAAGTTTCACTCAATATGCACCGAAGCAGCACAGCAGAAAATGAACCGTCTGATGAAAACACTCTGAAGATTCCATGACACCGTAACCCGTTCACTGCGGAGAAAAACCGGACACGCACCCAACTGCAAGATGCATAGATCCTCATGAGCCCCCGCAACTGCGGGGGCTCATGAGGATCTATGTCTCTTGCACCACTTTGAATCCGTGTTCCTGGGACATCTAGGGTTTTGTTGTCTTGAATAAACGGAGACTGCAGAAACACAGCGTGTGCCAGATAGCAATGCACGGGCTAACCTTTCAGGAGGAAATCGTTAACCACTTCCCTGCCAGTGACCCCCGGGTTGAGTTTGCTGAAATCATTGCAGTTCGCCGACAGCAAATAATTCCTCGAGTTTGATGAACAGGGAGGCAAAATAGACTGAGAGTACAAGGGGCATAGATCCTCATGAGTCCACGCAGGTGCGTGGGCTCATGAAGATCTTGCAAGGGGTGGTGCCCACGTTTTCTCCACCATAACTACGGTCTGTGAAGATTCCATGAAGTTTCGTGGGAATATGGCGCCAAGCACGGATTGTGGGTTCACCGTGATTGGCACCTCAAGGGTAGTCCTTATTCTGCTTTGTTCTGGAAATAAAATGTCTGACGGCATTTAAAAAAAAAAAAAAAAAATTCCAGAAAATCTTAACCCCCTCACTGCAAGTGGACGCAGATTGTGTTTTTGAAATCATTGCAAATTCAACGTCCGCCAAAGATCCCCAGCCGCCAAAGAAATTCAAATACGGTGATTTTCAACAAGGGGCATAGATCCTCATGAGCCCCCGCAACTGCGGGGGCTCATGAGGATCTAAGCCTCTTGCAGATGAATCATTTGCCCATTTTTCTCGGCGTTGACGTGGTTAATCATCGGAAGACTGGCACCAGCTGCAAAAGGTGCGTTGACAATGCTTGACAGCTCTAAGGGCATGATGAAAATGTTTGAAATCAGAGGATGAGGACAATGGGTACAGCAAAACGGCTGACGAGTTTGAGGGAAGAGAGGAGGAGGGGGGTAGGGGGAGATGAGAGGGGGAGGGGGAGGGGGATAGCGGGGTTGGGAAGGTAATGGGGTGAAGTGCAAAATGTGTGTGTGTGTCTGTAACGATTCAATATGAAAGGCAGGGCTGAGAGGAAGAAGTTCTAACACGTCATGTTCGAGAGAAAAGAAAGAAAAAAACAACAACAACAACAACCAAAAAACACAAACCAAACCAAACCAAACCAAAACAATACAATACAAGCGTTGAGCATTTCGCACTTCGAAACGATAAATAACAATGAATAAATTATGAATAAATGACTACGTACATGTGCACAATATGAACATATACACGCGCTCAGATCACAGTTAATTTATTGCAATCACACGTGGTACTGGCTTATATCTGCATACTGCAGAAAAAGTCAAAATTGCACAGAGTACAATCACATTATATTGCTGATCACAAAAAACATCATTAACTCATTCAGCCCGACGGCCGTATTTCCCAAATTTTGGAGGCGTCATCTAATGACTAATGCCTCATGCCGACAGGCGCCAAGCTAATCTGGCACTACCCTTGAATTATCATGGTCGAGCCATCTCCTGCTGTAGGGCGTCAGGGCTGAATGGGTTAAGTCAACATATTTCAACAGTGATTAATTGTGCGATCTTTACAAATTAAATTTCGCTGAACTCAGAAGTAGGTCAAAATTGCACGTGTTCGATGAAAAAAAAAAGTGGATTAAAAAGTCCGGACAAACATGCGATATTGCATGTTTGTCCGGGCTTTTTAAATCCAGTGTTTTCATCGAAACACGTGCAATTGTTTCTATTCGAAATATGTGCCATTTTGACAGACTCCTGATCTCCAAACAACGTCTACATCATAAATACAGCGATCGGTCATGAAACGCCAATCTGGAAAAAGATCTTCGGGTTGACCTCGGACCACAAGCCTGCGCTGGCCAAATAAGGCCGACGTGAACCTGATGACCTTTTGTTTACTGAAAACATTATTTAACCCATTGGTTGTCGGTAGCGATTTTTGTCGCGAAGATTCCGGCAGAAATCATCGCGACAAAAAACCGCTACCGACAGCCAACGGTTTTAACGGCGCATCATTCTTCCGATAAAATTGGAAAAATAAACAAAACACGCACCTGTGAATAAAGTCTTCATCAACTCAACTGGCTGTCGCTACCGCTTTTTGTCGCGATGATTCCTGCAGGAATCATCGTGACGAAAAGCGCTAGCGACAGCCAAAGGATTAAATATTTATTAGACGAATGCACGTCTTTTTATGTGCAGATATGATATTACACATTCCTAACGAGGCATGACTACAAACATATAAGCTATGCACGAACTATGTATGAAAACCATTTAAGACGGAGAAACAATACAGTAATGTCGTGTTTCCACACAGTGTAAGCAAATTGTCAAATCGTTACACTGAGCAAAGAAATTGATTGCAACAGTGGAGTTTATATAATTATGCACATTATTTAGGGACATCTCAATAATAAATGACAACATTTCCAGGAGCCGTTTTTCTGTAACTTGTGTGAAAACATACACACAGAATATTCAAAACCTTTCCAACAAAACAATGCAGAGCACGGACGACCCATCCCAAAATATGACGTCAACGGGTTAGCAGTCAGGTCTGGTGGTGATGTCATTTTCCATTTTTAGGTCAAAGACGTCATTTCTTCATTACGATAATCATATGAGCTTGCTGTGAAACACAAGAGGAAATCTATAACCGCGACATTCTGCATTAACCGCAAACGCTAATGTTTGAAGTTGAAATGCGACGCAACGGTCATTCGCCTATTTAAGGAAACTGACGACAAGAAAGAGGAGTTTTCATCCGACTGTGGTATCATTCGCTACTGTTTCAATTAGTTTCTTATATTTACAAAACAAAAAACAAACAAACAAACAAAAAAATCGTTATTCGGATAATATCCGTGCGGTTGTCTGTGCTTTCGGACTTCGCAGCCGAATCGCAAGCCTACGACGTATTAGAGCTGTTCTTAATTGGACGAACTTTTGATCGGCAAACTTAGATCGGAGAAGATCGGCGATCTTTTAGTTTGTTTCTTAATTGAGGTTGAACGAACCTAGGCGAACTTCAGCAAACCAGGTTTGCCATGATTCTCTTTTTTAACTGAAGTGCTTGATTCGGCGTACTTATTGTCTGCGAAGGTGTTCAAAATGGCTGAGGCTATGCCGCTTCGCGATTTAAACGATGTTTGTTTTTGTACTGCTTGCAGTAGCGACCCCACAAACAGCATTGCGCCTCCCACAAATCAATAAAAATAGGTCTTGTTCTTCGCACGAGTGAAATATCGCCGTCCACCATATTTGTTTGTATCGGTGACTATCTTCTTATCTCCAACGCAGAAGAGGGTAAAAGTTTTGACCAATCAGAGAAAAGGTTCGCCTTGGTTTGCTCAAAACGTTGAGCGAACGTTTTCCGACAGCGAACTATCGTTTGCTGAGGTTCGTGAACTACTTCGAACTAGGTTCGCCGTATCTTTAGATCGTCCAATTAAGAACCAACCTGGTTCGCCCGAGATCGTGAACTCTAGATCGTCAGAGTTCGCGAACTAAAGTTCGTTTAATTAAGAACATGCTTTAGGTCGTCACCCAGTGCGCAAAGGCCATTGCGCCGAAGTCGGCCGCCGTTGGCCCGCGCACGGCCGACGTCGGCCCAATGGCCTTTTGCGCATGGGGAAGTTTCAAAACCACAGACCATCGCACATGCATTGTTTTAACTTATTCAAGACGCCCCGAATCAATAGCTGCTGAGGCGTCGTATAGTGTTGCCCGCGGCAACGCCATACGACACGTTCGCAGTTATTGATGCAGGACACCTTGAACGGGTTAAAGATAAACTCATGCCAACAAATCGTGATCATAAATACTAATACATGTATGGCTATCACTTATAATTGAACAACTGATATTACTGTATAAGCAATGCTGCCTTGCAAATACAAAAGACAAGATGTCCACTTTTGTGAAAAGCGAGATTTTTTAATGTAATACAATGAAAACCTCGCTTTTACAGAAAATTGGACATACTCTCTCTTTTTGCCTGCACATGGCAGAATGTGCTGGATATATCTACAACGGAGAAAACTAAGTCTGCAGACCGCAAAATACTGGTATAGAAATAGCAGGCAGAGGGTGAATTATTTGCAACGCTGTGAGGAAATCCCACTCATTATACCAAACGAAAGAATTCTGTGGCATTTCGCGAAGATTATTCCCAATGCGCAAAAGGCCATCTGGCCAACGTCGGCTCAACCCAACGCGCAAAAGGCCATCGGGCCGACGTCGGTCGCCGTTGGCCCGCGCGCGGGCCAACGGCGGCCGAAGTCGGCCCGATGGCCTTTTGCGCATTGGGTTGAGCCCGTCCCTGCCAACAGACGTACATTTTGTTTCTGAAATCTGTGTCCATCGAACGGCCACAAGCCACAACTGCCCAAAGAACATGGACACAAAGTGGTCTCAGCGAGAGGAATAGATCCTCACGAGTCCTTCAGCATAATCGGACTCCGTTGACACAAACTTGAAATAATTTGGGCTTTCTATGTCATCGCAGGGAAAGGAAACGTCACAGAGGTAGGTCCCCTGGAAACGGCGCTTCTGAAGGAACAGCCTGGCCCTTAACGTCTATTGTCCACCAGTAAGCCAGTAAGGTGATCTCAAAGACGGGGCACTGAACGGAGTCTGCACAAATTTTGACCGCAGATGGATTCGAACCCGCGACCTTTGGGACGGGAGTCCAACGCTCTACCACCGCCGGAGCCACCCAGCTCCTACTACCCCCCTCCTCCCCAACCCCCCCCCCCCACACACACACACACCCACAACAACAACAACACACACAAAAAAAAGAACAAAAGAAAGAAAGAAAACAAAAAGAAAGAATAGAAAAACAAAAACAAAAAGTGAAAAGCGACTGCCAAGCGTGTAAAATGCAAAATAAAACTCACAAGAAAGAAAGAAACACGCGTAGAAATACATGTGCACCACAAAGTGGTGTGCTTGTAAGTCCTAAGCGCGTTTCTGTATTTGTTGGGATTTTTTTCTTTGCAACGGCAATTAGGCCGTATTCCCTCAGAACAGCCGCTCTTGTGGCCGTTCAATGAACACAGATTTTAGAAACAACATGTCTGGTGAACGATTCCTGCACCTGTGTTGCGGTCTCTTTGTGGGAAAATCAGTAAAGAGTTTCCGTTTGCAACGAACGACTTCCAAAATCGAACGAGAGTTGTACAATAAGGATGGAAGATGATCGTCTTGGAGGATGGAAATGATCGTCTTGTTCTATACCTGCGTATTTCTCTGTGGGCTGGCGATTGGGTGCCTGATAGGAGGGGGCAGGGGATCTAACTGTTTGTCTGTCCAGCGCTGTGATTCCCCTTGGTTTGTATACAATTCTGCCAGCGCTAGCCTCACCTATCTGGTTTGTGAGTTGTACAATAAGCATGGACAACGCTCCAAACATGCCCAAGAGGCATAAATCCTAAAATAAAACAAACAACACTCCAAAAATCTCCAAGAGGCACAGATCCTCATGAACCCGGAGGGCTCATGAGGATCTATGCCTCTTGGAGATGTTTGGAGTGTTGTCTATTATTATGGTACAAACTGGTTATCCGCCGTGGTTTGGCTCTCGTTCGTTGCTGGTAGTCGTTCGTTTCAAACGAAACCTCACAAATCATTCATAATGACCAGTTCATAACATTAATATCTGGCAAAAGAAAAATTATGACAGTTTCAAAATGTTTACGTCTACCCAGTGATATATTAGTCAAGACAAATCGTTGCGCAGGAAGAGAATATGACTGAATGCCTGACGATTCAGATGAGAAACAGTTAACGCATTCAGCCTCGACGCACCACAGCAAGACATGGATCGAGCATGATAGTTCAAGGTGGTGCCAGAAAAGCTTGGCGCCCACAGGCGCCAAGCTATTCTGGCACCACCCTTAAACTATCACGCTCGATCTGTCTCTAAAATTGTAATACAGTCCTTCAGAGGGCAACTTCAACATGTGAGGATTTCGGTCCTGGGGTAGAATGTGTTAACGGACTGTGACTCACATAAAAAACGTATGTTATATGCAAAAACACTGATTGGGTCATCATGCTGTAACTGTGTTGATTTTCAATAGGAAACAAGATGACGTCAACAGCTCTTACGTTCTGAACTCAACCAGGTCATCGGCTCTGACGTCATACTGACGCAAATACTCCTCCACAAAAACTCCTCCAAAGACGATTCTCCAGGCACACCTGTTGGGGCGCTGAAGATATCGGTACGTCACCATGACGCAACAATGACATCACTAGAATGCAATGATGACATCAGAAATAAATCCATGGCGTTCAGTCATGACGACGTTAAATCTCTGCGTACACTGAGTGTTATAGCGTTCTCCAGGGAAACGTTATAGTCGCCTATTAAACGGTACACGGCGGGTTTTAAAGGTTCGTATGAAAGCCATGACGTAATCCATTACTGTCGTCATCTGGGGATGAGGTTGGTCACCTGCACGGCAGGCATGACGATGCGTTGCACGGAGTTACGGCGCTGAAGACAGCGACATGTCAGAATGCGCACGAACGCCCGTCTGAAGTTGACGTTGCACAGCGCGTAGCACAGAGGATTAACCGTACTGTTGATATAGCACAGCCAGTAACCTGCAACAAACACAAAAGTGAATAAATAATTCATGATAGGGCTTAACCCTTTCCCTGCCACTGTACGTACATTTTTAAGTCCCTTCTATTATAGAAGGGACTTTTTAGGACGGGTCGTATGTGCGTATGTATGTATGTATGTATGTATGTATGTATGTATGTATGTATGTATGTATGTATGTATGTATGTATGCATGCATGTATGTATGTATGTATGTATGTATGTTTGTGCGTATGTATGTAAACAAGAGAATCTTCTATAGTTCAGTACACACAAGCTTGAAACTTGGCGAAATACTTTCTTAAGTGGGTGGCTAAGAGAGCATCCGAGCATATTGTAATTGAATGTCTCATTGAAGACATTAACAACCGTTTATAGGAAGTCGGTTGACCCAGATTGGAGTCCCTAATATTTGTCATATTTACTTGAACTTTTGCATATAGCTAGTTTGGAGAAAGACATTGGATGAGTTCGTTAGCCAGCTTTGTATCCTTTCAACTTCTTTTCAGAAAATAATTAAAACAGTAGAAAAAACTTCACTTCTAGAGAAAGTCGGACAGTGCCAGGGACGTAAAAGAAGCAACTCCGTCACCACGCATGCACTAAATATGACGTAATTCTCTCTCTCTCTCTCTCTCTCTCTCTCTCTCTCTCTCTCTCTCTCTCTCTCTCTCTCTCTCTCTCTCTCTCTCTCTCTCTCTCTCACACACACACACATATGCGCGCATCTCTAAGAGGCATAGATCCTCATGTGCCCGGAGGGCGCATGAACATCTATGCCTCTTGAGGATGTTTGCAGAGTGCGCCTGCACTCACGCACACGCACTCGCATACACACACATCGACGCGCTTTCAGAAGAGCATGCAGGTTACTTAGTATATCATGTAGCTAGGTAAAGTCATCTTGATTTCACACAAATTATAGCAAGACTGAAAGTGTACCGTGAAATTCTAGTTTTGTCACCATTTTCGCAGGTCTTGAAGCGAAAGCAAAACTCATATAACGTTCTTACCAATGACACATATGCGCGCATCTGCAAGAGGCATAGATCCTCATGTGCCCGGAGGGCGCATGAACATCTATACCTCTTGAGGATGTTTGCAGCGCGCGCTTGCACGCACACTTAAACGCACACGCATACATAACTGCATTGACGTGCTTTCAGAAGAGCATGCAGGTGTACTTAGTATAGCATGTAGCTAGGGAAAGTCAACCTGATTTCACACAAATTATAGCAAGATTGAAATTGTACAGTGAAATTCTAGTTTTGTCACCATTTTCCCAAGCCTTGAAGCCAAAGCGAATCTCATATCACGTTAAATATAAAATTACGTAAAAACAAAAATATACGTCATGACAAATGACGTTTGACAAACTGCGCTCGCCCCTTATAGAGTTCACTATGACGCATTGCACATCTGCGAGGCTTTTTCAAAAGGAGATATTTAAACGTGAGAATCAAGTCAAAGACAAAAGGTAGAGACCCTTGACAGCGAAGACAGCTCTCATAATATAGAAGGGACTTTGTGGGTTATGGTTCATCCAAGCTTGCTTGTGCATGCAGGTGTACTTAGTATAGCATGCAGGTGTACTTAGTATAGCATGTAGCTAGGGAAAGTCAACCTGATTTCACACAAATTATAGCAAGATTGAAATTGTACAGTGAAATTCTAGTTTTGTCACCATTTTCCCAAGCCTTGAAGCCAAAGCGAATCTCATATCACGTTAAATATAAAATTACGTAAAAACAAAAATATACGCCATGACAAATGACGTTTGACAAACTGCGCGCGCCCCTTATAGAGTTCACTATGATGCATTGGCACATATGCGAGGCTTTTTCAAAAGGAGATATTTAAACATGAGAATCAAGTCAAAGACAAAAGGTAGAGACCCTTGACAGCGAAGACAGTTCTCATAATATAGAAGAGACTTTGTGGGTTATGGTTCATCCCAGCTTGTTTGTTTTTGAAATCTTTGGTCCTTCAACAACTAAAAGCCAAAACCGATCGAGAAACATGGATACAAATTGGTCTCAGCAAGATGCATAGTTATTCATGAGCCCTCGTTCTTTGTTGGGATTCGTTCGACGTAAGCTTAACCACTTAGTCCGGTCGTAGGGAGAGCCTACCTTGCAATGTCGGAAGTACAAAATGTTTTAATGGATTCTGAATGATTTTGGGGTGCTGAATTCGAATCCGTTGTATGCCACCTTGTCAACATTGAGCGTTTTTCTGTATAAAGCAAAATCAAAGTTGGCCACCAGGAAAAATACTAATTTTCATTCCGGCACATGTAAGTACAATTCAGACACGAAAACTCTTTTGAAATAGCTCAGTTTGTTAGATTATGTCCAAAGAAATGTAGTAAATATATAATTTTCTACATCGAATCAAGGGCGGATTGATGCACAACATGGGTCATTCTCATGATGCAGTGACATTCTTAGAGCCACCTGGAGCACCCCAATTTAGGAAATGGAGGACATTGGAGCCACTAAGACAGCACTGGAGACTACAGGAGCAGACCAAGAACCGTAAGAAACGTCCAAGTCAGAACCGCCAACTGAAGGTCCTGCAAAGGGCTAACGCTGACGTCCTGGAACCAAGCCCAAAGATGTGTAAAGAGCTCCCTTCAGATACCTGGACATCTCGAAAGAGCCTTCAAGACAACATAAACAATGTTCCAGGACTCTTTGCCAAAGGTCGCGGCACTGCACAAAGCCATCTCGCTGGAGATTATGCATAAGCGCTAACCTCACAGCAGCCGTGCTCACATCTACACAGGCGTGTCCGCACAAGACGCCGTGAGGAGCGAAGGAAGTTGCGTGTACATCTGTTGTGCAGACCGCACTACTACCTCCCTCTCCTTACCAGCTGGTGGCAGCAGCTCCAACTATCGAACAGATCTGCAGGTGCTCAACACATCAGCAGAGCACTAGCTAGGGTAAGGCAGCAGCTTGATTCACTGATCTCCTCAACAGAAAACTTCAAGATAGACTGGATGCCCTGTCCACAAAATAGTGTTGCAGTGGATTCAAGTGCATTCTGGAGTAGCTGGCAATAGAGAGGCTGACAGCCTGGTCAAAGCAGGCGCCAGACTACCTCAAGATCACAACCTCCTGTAAAGACAATACAGCAACAAAGTGATTGGCAACAGCAGAATGGCGGCTGCAGCCCGTGGGCAGACGGCATCAACAAGCTGAACAGGGAGAGCCAGGCCAGCATCTTTCATCTACGCACTGATCACTCTGGACTCACCTCGTAAGACTGGGTCATGCGGAAACAGCCCTATGCGAATGTGGCGTAGAAAATCAGTCTCCTTAGCACATTCTCCAGACTTATCCATACAGATAAGCGGTCCACTGGCAGTTCTGACGAAAAGACACGCCCCTGTACGCCAAACTATGAAAACCTGCTGCCGAGCTCTTGACATCTCACTTATTGGCAGCCAGAACAATATACGATTTTAAGACGGCCATCATGGAATTTGAACGTTGCAGAAGAAGAAGGCAAAAAATGGGAGTGGAAGTGGTGATCTCGTGGTGGAATGTGGAAACTATGTATGTTGATAACATTGTTTTGGCTGTTAGGAACCATGAAACCTTATTACGCAAATTCATATTTACACCTTTCTAGACGAAAAAAAAAAAAAAAATGAAAAGAAAAGGGGAGACCTTACTAGACCCGCCTTACTCTAGGTAAAATATCACCTAAAAGACCAGCCAGTTAAAAATAGTTACAATTAAATTGATGGATCACATTGAAATTAATTAAATGATCACACATTTTTATGCTCAATATGCATACTTTGTTAAAAAAAAAAACTGGCAACAAAAATATTTAAATAGAGGAGTATGACATATGCAATTATTATGATCATTTTGCGTTCCTTTGCGTACTGGTAAAATGGGGGTAGGGCAGCAGATTTAGCCACTGTGGCCCCTAAATGCATCACAGCATCATAAAATCAGGTTGGGAGTAACTGCGGTACTCTATCCTAACCAATAAAACCTTAAAAAAGACCTATCAGTCGTATACACAATTTCTGAGGGCATCGGAAACAACATACATTTCCCAATTCGGCAATTTTAAAAGGGAAAAAGCTATCATTTAGCATGAACGTACCGTAAAGGATGCCGAATTTCCTTATTTTCGTGTACTTTATACTCACATTATTGAAACTTAATAGGTAAAGAGAGGTCAAAATGAAATGGAATAACTTTAGTAATTTCGTTTTCTAATTAATCTTTAAACTTGACTCCAGGCTAAATGATGGTAAAACAGAGTCCATGCTTTCACAGCTGGTGTGCGTACTTCGCAGTTGTCCTGTATTCCCAGTCACATCTCTGTCTGTCAAAATCAAATCACTTTCTCTGACAGTGTCAAAAACCTTGGCGTTTTTATTGACAGAGACCTCAAAATGGATAAGTATGTTAGTCATATGTGCAGATCAGCTTTTATGGAACTTTGGCGCATTAGCAGTGTTAGACAGTATCTAACTCCCGAAGCAACTGTAATCCTTTTCTCCTCCTTTGTTTTATCACGATTAGGCTACTGTAACTCTCTCATTTTCGGCCTGCCTAAAACCCAGCTTGATAAACTGCAGAGAGTGCAAAACAGTGCTGCCCGTTTAGTTCTGCGCGTGCGTAAGCATGACCATATCTGCCCCGCTCTTGAAAAACTACATTGGCTGCCCGTATAAGAACGCATTCTGTATAAACTTTCCTGCATGTGCTTCAACTCTATCAACCTGACTTCTCCTCCTTATATCTCTGACTTACTCCATCTGTATACTCCATCTCGCACCTTGGGCTCTTCCTCTGACACACGTAAATTTCTGCTTTCCAATTTCAAATGTAAAACACGTGGCGGTCGTGCCTTCTCCCATCTTGGCCCCGCCACTTGGAACAGCCTCCCCGCCCCGGTCGGTAATTGTCAAATGCTCTCCTCATTTAAATCACTTCTCAAAACCCACCTCTACAACGCTGCCTTTCACTAGTTCATTTCCCCAGCCATGCACAATTCATCACCACGGTCACGTGTGTGTGTGTGTGTGTGTGTGTGTGTGTGTGTGTGTGTGTGTGTGCATGTGTGTGTGTGTGTGTGTGTGTGTGTGTGTGTGTTTTGCACAAAACCCCTAAAATGGGTGACTTTCTTTACCATCCTTATGGAAAATGTGTGTGTGTGTGTGTGTGTGTGTGTGTGTGTGTGTGTGTGTGTGTGTGTGTGTGTGTGTTTGTGTGTGTATGTGTGTGCGAGAACAAAACCCCTAAAATGGGTATGTGTGTGACATCACCCTTCTTAGCTATAAATAACTTAATACCTGATTGGTCGACTCCGTGGGTGAGCCGAAGTGAAACGGAGAGATACGAAGGTGTGTGTGTGTGTGTGTGTGTGTGTGTGTGTGTGTGTGTGTGTGTGTGTGTGTGTGTGTGTGTGTGTGTGTATGTGTGTGTAGAGGGTGGGGTGGGGGGTGGGGGTATTATTGTAGTTGTGTGAGGGAGTAAATTGTTTATGTTGCTGCGAAATGAGGTTTGTTATTGAGGGTGTGGTTGTTTTGAGAAAGAGTGTTGAGTTGTGTTGTGGGTGATGTGGAGGGAGGTCATGTCTAGTGGCGAAAGTCAACATTTAAGGGCAATGTATTTGTGCGCCAGCAACTTGCTATGAAGTGACGTGATTGTATGAGTGCGCAGTGTGAGAGAGGACGTGTACTTCGGGAGAAGCTGCTGTTGTCTTGTGTCCTGCCCGACCTTTTGGTTCAACCTGTTGCTTTGTTTGTGGGTTTGTTGGTGTTATGAATGCTTTCGTTTCAACTGCAACTCCTCTTGGATTGTATGCACAAATTGATTGAAAGCAAATGACATCACACAACCAGCGTCGTTACGCGCGTCGTCTGCTGCAGTCGGCCGTTTAGTGCAGTAGAAAGAGTAAAGGCTTTGGATGCGCCATTTTCGGATGTAATGCTAGGTCAGAGAAAGAAACCTAATGCTGCCAAAAGGTGTAATAGTGAAGAATTGTTTGTGGTCCTGCTGCCTGTTTGAGGAAGGACTAGAAAGTCGAGCGCTGAGCGAAGTGAGATGGCGACAATGGGAAAAATAGCCAGCACTATAGGGGATACGTTGGCCACAACAGTTACACGCTTGTAAATTAAAACACTTTTGACATTAACAAATGTTGAGTTAAAAGAGGTTTTAAAATAGTTTTAATAAAAACTGTTGCCCGACACGCTTCTAAACACGACAATTTCTCAGTTTTAACTCCTTCTACCGCATATGAGTCCTCGCGCTGGGACCATATGGCGTTGAGGCGCGTCCCCTGGGTGGTGGATAGGGGGTCCCTCGTGAGAGGGGTGCACCGAATGAAATAAGGTGCCGTGAACCAACATGGTCTAAGGGAAGGTGACCCCGACAGAAAACCCCTGGTCCTCCTAGTAAGGGGGTTGGGCGTGGGGGTAGCTTCCCCACCCTGCAAAAAAGGAAATAGCTACAAAAACGCCGACGAAAAGACTAACAGTAATTCCATTCCTGGAGGAGGAAGGTTCTTCTACCAGAAGACTTATGACGTTCTGTGGTGAAAGCCGGAAGTCTTCGGAAGACACAGGACCGAGCCGCCTCTCTCTATCCAGGGATACAACCATGGGCACATGGAACATCAAGACCATGTACCAGAGCGGCAACGCCGCCCAGATAGCAGCGGAAATGCAAAAGTACAACCTTTCCCTGCTAGGTATCAGTGAAGCCAGATGGACGCAGTCTGGCCAGAAAAGGCTGTTAAGTGGGGAGATGATTCTGTATTCAGGTCATGAAGAGGAGAATGCCCCCCATACAGAAGGTGTAGCATTCATGCTGTCACCAGAGGCACAGAGAGCGCTGATGGGCTGGGAACCTCTTGGGCCAAGAATTATCACAGCAGCCTTTAGAACCAAGAAAACGCTCAAGCTGAATGTCATCCAGTGTTATGCGCCCACTAATGACAGTGATGAGGAAGAGAAACAAGAGTTCTACGACCGACTCCAGAGTGCCTTGGACAAATGTGCGGAGCAAGACATCACCATCGTCATGGGCGATTTTAATGCCAAAATAGGGGAGGACAACACCGGATACGAAGAGGTGATGGGGAGACAGGGACTAGGCTCGGAGATGAGTGAGAACGGGGAGAGGTTTGTAGACTTTTGTGCTCTAAACCGACTTGTCATTGGAGGCAGCATCTTCCCACACAGAAGAATACACAAAGCAACTTGGGTCTCACCTGACCATACAACAGAGAACCAAATAGACCATATCTGCATTAGCAAGAAATTTAGAAGATCCCTTCAAGATGTTCGAGTGAGGAGGGGAGCAGATGTCGCCTCCGACCACCATCTGCTTACCTTAAGAATGAAGCTCAAGCTAAAGAAAAGCCGCACAGAGACAACAAGAAGACAGCGCTATAATGTAGGCCTCCTGAGAGAAACTGGAGTTAGAGAAGAGTTCAAACTGGTGCTGTCCAACTGGTTTCAAGCGCTACATGAGCTAGTAAATGAAGAGGAGGCGGTCACCACAGAGCAGCAGTGGAAGGCAGTTAGAGAGGCGCTGAACTCAACCTGCAAAGACACTGTAGTGTTCAGGAAACACCATCACAAGGACTGGCTGTCGGCACAGACCTTGAAAAAGATAGAAGTGAGGAAGCAGAAGAAAGCAGTTGTCAACAACATTCGCACGAGAGCAGCCAAAGTAAGGGCACAGGGGGAATACTCGGAAGCCAACCGCGAGGTGAAGAGTAGTATCAGGGCAGACAAGAGGGCCTACACAGACAGCCTGGCAGCAGAGGCAGAAAAGGCAGCAGGCAGCGGCAACATGAAACAGCTCTACGACATTACCAGAAGATTGTCAGGCAAGTATGGCCATACAGAAAGACCAGTAAAAGACAAAGAAGGCAAGCCTATTGCAGACAGAGCAGACCAACTCGACAGATGGGCCGAGTATTTTGAAGAGTTACTGAACAGACCTAGCCCACCCGACCCCCCAGACATCCAGCCGGCAGAGACCGACCTACCCATCAGCTGTGACAGACCCAGCCGGGAAGAGATCAGAAGAGCAGTGGCATTCTTGAAGAACGGCAAAGCAGCAGGCCCAGATGGCATCCCAGCGGAGTCTCTGAAAGCAGACCTAGAGACAACAGTGGAGATGCTGTACCCACTGTTTGGAAAGATCTGGGAAGAGGAGGTGATGCCGGCTGACTGGAAGGAGGGGTACCTAATCAAGCTTCCCAAGAAAGGCGACCTCAGCAAGTGTTCCAACTACAGAGGAATCACCTTGCTGTCAGTACCAGGAAAGGTCTTCAACAGGATCATCCTGGAGAGAATGAAGAGCTCCGTTGACCCCCAGCTGAGAGACCAGCAAGCAGGATTCAGGAAGAACCGATCATGTACAGACCAGATCGCCACTCTCCGCATCATCGTGGAACAGTCTCTGGAGTGGAGCTCCCCGCTGTACGTCAACTTTGTGGATTATGAGAAAGCATTTGACAGTGTGGACCGAGAGACTCTGTGGAAACTCCTACGACACTACGGTGTACCCACAAAGCTCGTCCGCCTGATCAAGAGCAGCTACGATGGCATGACATGTCGCGTGATCCACGAAGGGCAGTTCACCAGGGAGCTCCAGGTCAGAACCGGTGTCAGGCAGGGGTGTCTGCTGTCTCCGTTCCTCTTCCTACTGGCCATAGACTGGGTCATGAAGATGACCACAGAGCACAGACGAAGTGCAATACAGTGGACACTGTGGACACAGCTTGACGACCTCGATTTTGCAGACGACTTGGCATTACTGTCCCACACTCATCAACAAATGCAGGACAAGACCACGAGGCTTGCTGACATCTCGTCCCAAGTGGGCCTCTCCATTCACAAACAGAAAACAAAGACAATGAGGCTGAACGCAACCAGGGAAGAACCAGTCTTGCTTGCTGGCACCCCGTTGGAGGAGGTGGAGTCCTTCACCTATCTCGGGTGCATCATAGACAAAAAAAAGGCGGCACTGATGCAGATGTCAGAGCACGAATCGGTAAAGCCAGAGCAGCCTTTCTCCTGTTGAAAAAAGTGTGGAGCTCCAGAGAGCTGTCACAACACACCAAAGTCCGGATTTTCAACTCCAATGTAAAAGCAGTTCTCTTATATGGAGCAGAGACTTGGAGATTGACAAAAACCACAGTCAACAGAGTACAGACCTTCATGAACAGTTGCCTTAGAAGAATTTTGAAAATCCACTGGCCAGAGAAGATCAGCAACGTCAGACTCTGGGAGAGAACAGAACAGATAACAGCAGAGAATGAAATTGGGCGAAGAAGATGGGGATGGATCGGTCACAGTCTGAGAAAGCCAGCTTCCAGTATCACTAGGCAGGCATTGTCATGGAACCCCCAAGGAAAGAGGAAAAGAGGTAGGCCGAGAAACTCCTGGCGTCGAGACCTCCAAGCAAACATCAAGAGACTGGGAACCACCTGGAGTAGAATCGAAGGAGAAGCACAGGACAGGTGTTGCTGGAGGTCTCTCGTCGACGGCCTATACCCGGGTAGGGGTGACAGGCGTAAGTAAGTAAGTACCGCATATGAGTGAGGCCTTCGCTGGGCACGCCATAAATGCGATTGCTTCTCTTAGCTGGCCAGTAGTGTGGAATGGGGACTTGGCCAACTGGATCCAACTGGTGCACTCCAAATGTGTATTTGTGAGTGGATCGATGTGAAACTCGGTGCGCGCCTCTGAAATGATCTACTGATTCAACTGACACTGAAAATCTTTCATTAATAAGAGGCAATCGCAGCTCTATAAAACCAAAAGTGATGACCCCTCCCCCCCCCCCCCCGCCCTTCCCTCCCCGAAAACCCCACCCAAACAATCATAATAAACTCAACCAGAGGTATACTTAGTGAGGTATTTGTTCATTGTGTGTTGTGTCATTGTGCTTGGCATTTCTAATGCAGGAAAAAAAAGGAATACACATTAAGTTGAAAGAAAAGAATGACAACAATCAAATGAATGTGAAAAAGAAGCATCAAATATTCCCTGAACGTTACCTTATTACAGACGCCTAATTTTCTTAAGATAGTACAAGCTTAAATGAAAGATTTGAAGTGACACCCATTTTCACTGTAATGCCAGTTTTGTGTGAGAGGCACCCACTTTATTGGTAGAAACGCATTTTTCTCTCCACCCAGTTGCTCTGTTTCTAGAAAATGTCTATTTTATTTGAAGTTATAGAGCTTAGTTTTAAGGTGAGTTCTAAACATTTGCATCAATTCCAGAGCCCTAGAATATATAGAAATATGGGAACCCATTTTCACATAAAATGGTAGGTAACCCACTCTGAGGCTTTTGTCTCCATGTGTGTGTGTGTGTGTGTGTGTGTGTGTGTGTGTGTGTGTGTGTGTGTGTGTGTGTGCCGGTGTGTGTGTGTGTGCGTGTTAGTTGTTAGCCTTTTCATTGTATCAGTGCTTAAAGCTACGTTTAGAATAAGCGCTTAACAAATCTCCTTTATTATTATTATTATTATTATTATTATTATTATTATTATTATTATTATTATTATTATTATTAATTTTGTGTATTTTTAGAACTTGGGGGTAGGGATACAAAACCAACCACTGTGGCACTCACAGTAAACACAGCATCACCTAGTCAAGTTTGTAATAATTGTGACATCCTGTTTTAATGATGTAAGCCTGAAAATGGACTGCCAGTGCTACAGAAAATGTCTGAAGGCATCTGACACAGTATTTTTGTCTTTTTTGCGATTTTGAGGAAATTACCGTTTACTGGGTGCACAAATACCTTTACTGTGAGCCAGAGATTCAATATTTTTTTCATTCTGTTTTTTGCAGAGGCCGGGACGGAGAAGGTGTGCCTGAACATAATATTGCCTGATGTGGGCTTCTAGAATGAATTCCGATTTATTTAGAGGAAAATGTTTCTCAAAACTCATTTTAGCATACGCGAAGAGCGTGAATGGGGGTACCCTATACCTCTGGTGTGTTCCTTAGGATTTTAGGGGAACATGGCTTAAAGATCTCAGGACATACTAAGGTACACTTTGAAACCATCTTATTAAGTACGGGGGGGGGGGGGGGGGGGAGGAGGGGGAAGGGAGGGGGGTGCACGGTAGACAGAACTGGCTTATGGAATATATACAATAAACCGGAAATAACAAATTTCCAGGGGGCGCAACGTTTTTTTGTTATTCCGGAGTTTGTTATAAACAAAGTAATTTACAGTACCTAGAGTGCTGGCGGGACCTCTGAAAAAGTGTTGTTATATCCGACTTTTTAAAAAAATCCGACCTTGCTATAAGCGAAGTAGACTGTAAAGTCATTAAAGCCGCTAAGGCAGTGCTTGTCAAGTGCAGACAAAGTTTACGTAGCATTGTCTGCTATAATCATCATCCAATTGTAGTTAAAGACCCATCTTTTCCAGGTAGCATATCAAGATTAGCTTAGTCTGGATGTGCTGCCTGGAAATGTTGGCTGTTTTCGTATATAATACTATTTTTATGTGCTGTAAAGCGCTCCGAGCTTGCTGTCCGTGGGGAAGGGCGCTATATAAAAGCTATGTATTATTATTATTATTATTTTTAATGACCTCTGTCAACGCATATAGCGGTGTCAGACAAGGCCTGTTATGTTTGGGTGATTTCCTCGACTCGTCCACTAACCGCGCGACAGGTAAGCTAACCGCCGCACTGAGCAGACGGCTAGAGTTGCCGCAGATGAGTCATCATCATTGCGTTACCCCTCAGCTGAAAATGAACTAAGCGGGCTGAGTTACACGTACTCGCCGGAATGAAGCAAAAATGTGACACGCACGACCCCAACTTTCGACGTCTGTACAGAAAAACGCTCAAGTTTTTGCAAGTGGCATACATCGGATACGTAACTAAGGGGTGTTTAGCAACAATAATCCGCTAAAACATGTTATACTTCCAACAAAACTCTCTCTCTCTTGGCTGGACTTCGCGAACGAAGATTTTATAGGAGTTGCCCACGACGTCTGCAGGCTTGTTCGTGGCTGCGGAGGCCAATCCGGGACAGGCAGGTTCGACCGCAGTGGCTGCAGGGGAAGGTATGGCCAGAGTTCTGAGTTGCGGCATCTCTGTTCTTTCTCCTGAGCCGCTTGTCCTTAAGGCTAGCTCTGCGAGAGTCCTCAAAGGAGACAGCTGCCTTGTAAATAGTGGAGCGCCAGGTGTCACGGTCCACAGCAAGCGAAGACCACTGGTGGTGGTCGATTTGGCAGGCACTAAGTGACTTCTTGAGACAGTCTTTGTATCTCTTCTTTGGTGCCCCTCTGTCACGGTGTCCAGTAGCAAGCTCGCCGAACAGGGTGATCTTTGGTAGGCGATGATCCTCCATCCTGGAGACATGCCCCGCCCAGCGGAGCTGTGTCCGCAGCAGCAAAGCCTCGATGCTCACGGTTTCAGCCTGTTCAAGGACCTCGACATTGGTGACATAGTCACTCCAGTGAATGCCCAGGATGGTACGCAGGCAGCGCTGGTGGAAGCGTTCGAGGAGTCGTAGTTGGCTGCGGTAGAGGGCCCAGGACTCGGAACCATACAGCAGGGTGGTGAGGACCACAGCTCTGTACACGCTGATCTTGGTGCCTGTTTTCAGCTGTTGATTGTGCCACACCCGCTTGAAAAGTCGCCCGAAAGCGCTGTTCGCTTTTGCCAGCCTGCTGTCAAGCTCCTTGTCCAGCTTGGCGTCCGACGTGATAATGCAGCCAAGGTAAGTAAACTGGTGCACTGACTTTAGTTCAGACTCGCCGATGGTGATGTGAGGAGGGCGATACACTGTCTTGGGTGCCGGCTGATGGAGGACCTCTGTCTATGGGACCGCTGTGCGCACGGGCCCAGAAGGGGAACACAGATGTGCCCCTTCAAAACAAATATGCTGCACTGGAGGAGCGGATGGAGGGAGTGGAAGTTGTTGTTGCTGATGCTGCGGCAGCTCCACCCCCTTCCTCTCCGAAGAACCAGAGGAGGCCCGGGAGCCGGCCCCCCTCTGTTTCTTCAACTCCTTCCAAGGTAAAGGAAAAAGGGGGGAAAAACTCCTTACCCCCAGATCAGACTTAATCATGGACTCTTTGCTTCAGTGGAATTGTCGTGGTTTTCGAGCTAACTTTGAGGAATTACGTCTTTTAGTCAAGTTCTATAACCCCTCAGTGGGCAGTGGGCAGATGTTCACATCTGCACGGGACATAGACGACCCCGCCCTCCACGAGTCGCCTGCTGCCTTGCAGGCCTGGCCGCTTGGCTGCGGAAAGGCTAAGGGAGGAAACCCCTGACATCAAAGCCCCCGTGTCTCCGGGGAAGGCTTTTGAGCCAGAGACTAGGACAAGGACAGTCTGATATAAAACCTACGACCCGAGGACCTCGATGCCATCGTCCCAGCTTGCTAGGCCATGGCAGATGAACCAAGGGTTTAAAGGGTGGGGCCAGTACTGCGCACACTGCACTCCACCAAAAAGCTCCACCGCGCAGGCTTTAGGAAACGTCCACGGACCACGACACTGACCATTCCAAGTCCTGTAGCGATGGGCGAGGGGCGAAACGGCAGGTGAAAGATGTCACTGGAAGCCGCAGTCTCAAACCTGCATGCAGGCGGTTCAGGATATTGGTCGCCTGATGTTGACCTGGGGATGACAACATCACTCGGCACACCCTGAACGACCAAGCAGCCTTCTCTAGGGACAGCACTGCTTGCTCCACACGGAGAGGGGCCTAGAAAAGGTGGCCTAACCAAAGCTCGTCCCCTCGCAACCCCAGTTGGCTAGCCGCGGTCAACGGGCATCTTCTCATGCGGTCAAAAAACAAGAAAGAATAACGGATCCACTCTGATGACGACCACGACCGGACTCAACGTAGCATGCTGGAACATCCGAACCATGCTCGACAAAGCAGACAGCGGACGCCCCGAACGTCGCTCCGCCCTCATTGCCCATGAATTGCGGAGGTTAAACATTGACATCGCCGCGCTCAGCGAAGTACGCCTTCCGGACGAAGCCAACAAAACACACTTCGGTATATTTTACATAGACCCACGCCTGGACTAACTACTCTCTCCACACACCCAGTCCCCGCCCCCGCCCCCTGTCCCCCGCTCCCGGCCCCTCTCCGCCCGTACTGTCCGAAGTGATGACAACGCCCAGGCAGGTCAGTAGGTGGCATCAGTCGCTTGATGTCGGCTTTTGTGCGTTGATACACAGCGGAGCCTACGTCCAGCAGGAAAAAGATCCTCGGGTCTCGTCGGCCATCGTTGGCCCGCGCATGCGCGGGCCAACAATGGCCGACGAGACTCGAGGACATTTTGCCTACTGGCCAGGCCACGTACGCCAATCAAGCAGCTGTTGACTAATACGATTGCAACCACATACTTGAAGTTCCGACCACTTTCTCGATCCGAGGAGGAGGGGCCGGTTGCCTGAGTGAGCTTAGTTGTGCACCAGCCACTAAGCAAGGCGCTCCGCTATAGCCGAGCACCTTGCTTAGTGGCTGGCGCAGGACTAAGCTCACACACGCACCTGGTCCCAAATGTGCCAGAAAATGTGACTGACGCCAAACGACAACGGGCGTGGGGAATTTAGTCCTATAGCAGATGGAAACGGGTGGCTGTAAGTCTCGATCGTTGTTCTGTGGGTCACCGCAATCAGGTGACCATTGCTTGCCTCACTCAGAATGAAACCTTAACCCATTACATCCTGAGGCTGATTTGTTGAAATTTGCTTATTTTTACTGCGAAGGCTACATTACAGATTAGAGATAGATCAACCATTATAGTTCAAGGGTGGTGCCAGAATAGCTTGGCGCCTCAGGCGCCAAGCTATTCTGACACCATCCTTGAACTATCATAGCCAAATTAATTTCAAGCAGTAGTGTATCAGAATGAAAAGGTTAATGTATTCCCATATTTAAATATGCGTGGAGCTCATGGCCTAGACCCGTAAGGTCCAAAATCACATACCAGCACACTATGACTCCCCCCCCCCCCCTTCCATTCCTTACCCCGCTCCTTCCTTAAAATGCATAGTTGAAGGATGGATGATAACAAACTGTCACACCATTAAGTCTTTTCCCATTGTTTACGAGAACAATTGTATACTGGCGAACAAACGAAATGCGACATTTTTTAATCATCGGAAACATTGATGTGTTTCCAACGATTCCAAGAAATGTCGCATTTCATTTTATTTTTAATAAAATCTTCTAGTATGATTTATTTGCATCATCACATACTCACGGGTTATTCCCCGTCTACGACAACAGAAGGAGAAAATGAAAGTAAAACGGTTTGGGCATAACGCTTTTTGATGGTTAGTTAGTTAGTTCTGGGCCGGTATAGCGTCCACGGCATGCACCGTGTGATAATGGACGGCTCTAACGGGCGGGTTATACGGGGCAGGGACAGCTTCTGCCTATGAAGTGAGACATGATCGCTGTACCACTTTGATCTACCAGGACCTTTAACCCTTATCATTTGGAATACACCAGTGTGTGAAATAAGTTTGCCTAAAATAGTTCAAGGGTAGTGCCAGAATAGCTTGGTGCCTCTAGGCGCCAAGCTATTCGGATCCACCCTTGAACTAAAGCCATTATATTCTTATCTGTAAGTACTATAATGTAGCTTGTATATGGCAGTGTACACATTTTGAAGCTTTTAGCCTCAGTATGCTATGGGTTAACGGACATGCTATATGAACAAACCCGTCTGTTTGCCTGGACAAACGTGTTTTTGACACTACGAAGATAATTGTTATAGACAGGGCACCCAAACGGGTCTAAACAAATTGTGTCCTCACTCGGGCCAAGGACGAAACCAGCGACCTTTCAGGCGAGAGTTCAAAGCTTTATCACCTGAGCTACCAAGGTCCCCCGATAGAATAGGGATAATAATAATAATTACGGTATTTATAATGCGCTTATCTTATAATAATTATAACTCTAAGCGCGCATTCACAACTCGCGCACGCATGCGCACGCTTTAGACAACGACTCACGAACCACAAATAATGAAATACATTACGACAGTCTGCTTAGGGTGGGGGGTGTGGTGGTATGCTAGAACTGTTGAAAGAGGTGAGTTTTGAGGGCGGACTGGAAGGAGGAGAGAGAGTGTTTCTGACGGAGAGAGAGTGGGAGAGTGTTCCAGATGGATGGACCGTATACTGAGAAGGAGCGGGGGCCGAAAGTGCTGAGTGGGAGCGGGGAGGAGTGTAGGGGTGAAGTAAGTTTGAGAGATAGGCAGAAGCGCAGTTGTTCAGGGATTTGTAGCAGAGAGACAGAACCTTGTATTGGATGCGTTGGGGGGATGGGAAGCCAGTGAAGGAGTTTGAGCAGGGGAGTGATGTGGCCGGATTTTTTCTTTCTGAGGAAGACTCAAAGATGGGGGTTGGAGACACATCAGCACGTGTTATGAATAAGCACCGTCCTGAGAAATCAGCTGTCATGAAAGATCATCATATAGGTGTCTGTACAAGCCACCTCTGTGATGGTCTTTAATGACACGTGGCGCGCTTTTCGCCCTTCAAGACTTAGCTTGAAGGAGTACCTGTCTTTTAACCCCTTGCCTGCCACTGTCCGCTTCTTAAATCGTTGTTCATTCAACCACCAAAGGCAGAAACCGTCCCGAGGGACATGGACACGAATTGGTCTGAGCAAGAGGCATAGATCCTCATGAGCCCCCGCAGTCGCGGGGGCTCATGAGGATCTATACCTGTTACTTGGTAGTCTTAGTATGATACAATCACACCAGACGCACACACTTAGGGGTTTTGTAAAGAAACTTCATTCAGTTGCAACTCGTTACACGTGGCAAAAGGTTGTAGACCACACTGGAGTAACAGTTCCAACAATATTTTATTCTCACGATGCAATCTCCGCACAATGTATCCACACCTGCATCCACACTTGGTACACTGTCTCTATACAATGCATCCACAATTCTGACACACTGCGTCTCACATATAATGCACCAACACTGATATACTGTCTGCATCAACACTTTTGACACACTGCGTCTCTCATACAATGTATGCACATAATTCGTAACACCGTCTTTTATGCTATTACAGATTTCCAGAACAATCCAGAAAATTCACACAACTCAGCCAATCGGAAAAGAAAACGTAACCAAACTCATTAATATTCATTAAAAAGAACACTCTAGATCTATCTACAGCCTTCCACTAACATCGAGAGGCATACCATAAATTTTGCAAAATGTTACCAACATGTATACTGCACAACTTTGACGTCATATCTGAGGTCACTAGAATAATCGTGCCGCTACTAGAACCTTCCAGTCTAATGTAGGTCAGACTTTTCAACACTGTAGCGAAAATACGCAACATTCTAACTACACAACAAAAATCGATCGGAATTCTCCATGCAAAATAAAACGAAAGGAACGTGATACTTATGCAAAACAGCTTAACTGAACACAACCACAAACGTAACAATACCTCTTGCAGCTGGTTGTGTTCACTGTGAAGGGATTAACTCTTTCGCGGCCAGTGAGTGGCCGCGAATGAGTTAAGGACACCTTTTTTTCTTACAAAATAGGTTGAAATGTACAAGCATCTTCGTCTAAGGAGGTCGTTCGCTCTTTACCAGCATTCAGTGTAGGACAAAGTGACATGTAATGCCATTTTGACAACCATAACCGGCTTACACGGAAGAGCATGAGGATCTATCTCAGAGGCGACACCCTCGTCCCACTGCAAAACGTCACAGATCCTCACGAGCCCGTGCAGTCGCAGTGGCTAATGAGAATCTATGAGTTTTGCAATAACCTGTCTCTTGCAAATAATGGGAGGTGTCTTTCAAATGTTTAGCAGCCAATGACGTGCGCTGAGCGAGGCACGGTGACATACACGGTAAAGACATTATTGACGGCGGTAACCGCGATCTGCGCGTTGCACTAATCCCACTGACAGCCAAAACTAATGCGATGACGTACAAATGCGGTGACGTAAATGACCTAAATATATCACGAAAGATCGTGACTGCGAATACTAGGATGGAAAAGAGGACTGGATGGTTAGGAAGGGGTAAAAATATCAGTACTTGAAGTTTCCTGAAGGCAACCGAACGAATGAAAGCCACGCGCTTAAAATGGAACAAAATAAGAAATGGAAATAAACGACAAACAGGGAATGAAACTCACTTGACTCATTTAACCCCACGTTCACATTTTCCAAAGTTTGGAGGTGTCAACTGACGACTATGTACCAGTTGCAAGAGATAGATCGACGATGATTATTCAAGAGTAGTGCCACATTAGCTTGGCGCCTGATGGCACGGTCAAAGTGATCCCGGGTCGACTTGGCGTTAGCGTCAGTGTGGCGTGTGGCAGTGATCCTGGTTCGATCTGGCGTGTTGGCGAGTTACGCCAGCCTCACATGAGAGTTGGAAGGTATAGATGACTGCTAAATGAGAAAAGCATATACGCCAATCAAAGGCTCCCTTACACAGCCAGATGGCGAGGATCAATCGTCGCGTTCAGACGTACAAACATTTGGGCAGACTGTCGAGAGGTAAGGTTAGGAACGGGGCACCTTTTATCCAGTATCAATCGCATTCAGACTTATCAACATTTGCACAGGCCTCTCTAGATCCGCTTGCCGGTATACCTTTTCTCAGCGAAGACGACAGGCCTCTGTCTGAGAAAACGTTTTCCATAAACTATATCCACTCGTAATATCGATCAACTCCCCAATGCGCAAAAGGCCGTCGGGCCGACGTCGGCCCGATGGTCTTTACGCACTGGGTCTGTTCCAATATGCAAGAATTACACAGTATTATTAGTGTGAAACAGGGAGATGGATACGGCCACGGTTCGTGAAAAACTGCGTTTCTCGACAGAAGCCTGTTGGATGGAGACTCTCAAAATATGTAGTTAGGGAGGACATATATTTATATCTATGCGTGGAACAAAATATGTAATGTATTCAGATCTACACATATTTGGACAGACTCCTTGAGTCCTCATGCTGCAGTAACACATTAAGCCATCGAGGGATGGTTCGACCTTGGTAGTTCAAGGGTGGTGCCAGCATAGCTTGGCGCCAAGAGGCGCCAAGCTAGGCTGGCACTACCCTTGAACTACCATGGTCGATCCATATTTCCGTGCAGTGCGTCGGGGCTGAACGGGTTAAGGGACGTGGATTCAAAGTAGTGTCAGCAAGAGGTATAAACCCTCATGAGGATCTTTACCTCTTGCATTTGGATGGTGTTGACATTTTCTCGGCACCGAACGAGTTAACCCAATTCTGAAAACCGCACCTAACGGGGACACCAAACACTTTCCTTCCGAGTCTCATTTTTCTGTAGATGACGTCGAGTGACGTCAGTAACCATAACCTCCATCCCTTCTCGGTAACCCATTTTGCGACGGTACTGGTCAGTAATTAACTTAGCAGATGTGGATATGTCCATTTTTGTGGAGGCCAAACCACAAACAGGACACCAGCCGTTCCTTTGGAGAGGCCGCAAATCTGAAAGACAACTCTCCCAAGTGTATGCCATTCCTCGTCTTCTTCTTTAGCTCTGGTTCCATCATTCTGGCCACAGTGTGATTTCTTCATTGCGCAAGCACATCATAATACTTGTACAGTATACTTCAGATGTTAAAAAAAAAAAAAAAAAAAAAAAAAAAAAACAACGTCTGCGGACACAAATTGTTGGTGTGATAAAACAAGTTTGGTTAACCCTTTGGGTGTCGGTAAGGGGTTTCGTCGAGGTGATTCGTATGGGAATCACCGACCTCGACAAAATGCACTGCCGACAGCCAAAGGGTTAACCGAAAGAACATTGATGTAAATGGACCGGCAACTGGCATAGGTCCTAGCGTTGGCAGATTAATCCTTTCCCTTGCCGCTGTAGTACATTGTTGTTTCTGAAATCTTTGTTCATTCAACGACTAAAAGGCAAAACCGTTTAATAGGCATGGATACAACTTGGTCTCAGCAAGAGGCAAAGATCATCATGAGCCCCCCGCAGCCGCGGGGGGCTCATGAGGATTTTTGTCTCTTGCAGTTGGATCGTGTTCACTTTTTTCTTGACAATGAAGAGGGGTTAAGACCTATGCATCTTGACAATAAAACGAAATGAAATGAAATTTTATTTCTCAAGGATAAATGATTATGTATAGAGACCGTTCTTCTTCTTTTTTTTCGCCCCCCCCCCCCCCCCCCCCCAAAAAAAAAAAAAAAAAAAAAAAAAATCCCTCGTACAACATGCGCAGAACTCACTGATGTTTGGGATAGATATATATAAGCACAAATATATTTAACTCATTCAGCCCCGACACACCACTGGAAGACATGGATCGAGCATGATAGTTCAAGGGTGGTGCCAAAATAGCTTGGCGCCCATAGGCGCCAAGCTATTCTGGCACCACCCTTGAACTATCATGCTTGATCTGTCTCTAGAATTGTAATACAGTTATTCAGAGGGCAACTTCAAAATTTGGGGACTTCGGTCCTGGGGTAGAATGTGTTAATGCGTTTTGCAAACAGAGAAGGTTCGAGAGATAAACAGGGAGGCGCCAAGTTAATCTAGTACTACCCTTGACAGTCCAGGCGTCAAGCGATTCTGGCACTTCCCTTTAAACTATCATGGTCGACCGATCTTTTGCTGTAGAATGCAGTCTGAATGAAAAAAAAAAAAAAAGAGAACAGTTCCATACACAAGATTACATATCTCGTCTGATAGCTCTGGGGTAGATCTGACTCAGATTGTAGTGAGGTTACGTTTACCACGAATGACTCCCAACAAAGAACGAGAGCGAAGTCAACGGCGAATACCCAATGTGTACCACAGGCATTGACAACACTCCGAGCATCTCCAAGAGGCATAGATCCTCATGAGCCCGGAGGGCTCATGAGGATCAATGCCTCTTGGAGATGTTTGGTCCGGGCTCATGAGGGTCTACGCCTCTTGGAGATGCTCGGAGTGCGGTCTGTGCTTATGCCGTCGTTCGTTGTTGGGAGTCGTTCGTTGGAAACGAAACCTCACTAATTGCTAATTTCGCGAATTTCGTCTTACTAAAATGACTGTTCTGGGTTAACCTGTTTCACCCCACGGTCGCATTTCCCGAATTTAGGAGGTGTCACCTATCGGCTATGTATCTGTTGCAGGAGATGGATCGACTATGATAATTCAAAGCCCTTGAATGATCATGGTCAAGCCATCTCCTACAAATGGTACATAGTCGTTAGGCAACACCTCCAAAATTTGTGAGAAATGGGACCTTGGGGCTGTAGTGCCGCGTCGGGGGTGAATGGGTTAATGATATATATAGCCAATGGAAAGCTGATATGGGAGCTGGTCCGTAAGGCCGAAAATTATGGACTAGCCCACATCAGCATTTTATTGGATATTTTCTTTTAACCCTTTTACCTCCATGGTCACATGTCCCAAATTTTGGAGGTGTTACTGAACTCCTATGTATCAGTTGCAGGAGACATATTGGCCATGATAATTGAAGGGTAGTTCTAGATTGGCTTGGCGCATTCATCTGACGCTACCCTTGAATTATCATGGTCAATTTATTTCCCGCTGTAGGGCGTTTGGGGCTTAATGCGTTAATCCATCAACAGCGATTAACGACCACTGAAAGACCTTCAAAGATATTATGAAAAAGAAGAGGTACCTCCAACGGTCTGTTTAACCCCTTCACTGCCAAAAAAAACTGAACACACCCCAAGTGCAAGAGACATAGATCCTCATGATCCCCACAGTCGCGGGAGCTCATGAGAATCTATGTCTCTTGCGGAAACCAAATTGTACCCCTAATCCTTAGAGGGTTGTGGCTTTGGGTCGTTGAAGGATCAAAGATTTTAGAAACAGTGGCAGGGAAGGGGTTAAACAGCATGGCGCATGAGGATTTGTGTCTCTTGCAGAAGTTCAACGGAAGGCCTTGGCTTCCAGCACAAATGCCAAGTTGCAAGGAAGACGCGTGACGCGCGCGATAACCAGGAGGGCCGGACCCCTGACGTGACAGCGGGCATGCTTCCCCGTAATGTGCTAAATTTGATGAAGGGACGTACTGGCAGTCTCTGTCATAAGTCATCTGTAAATGAATTAAGTAAGAGCTGCTTTGCGTAACGTGTCAGTATGCACGAACGGTGAAGCACGCGCGGATCGCGTAATTATACTGACGAGCAAAACAAATGCGACATTTTTGGAATTATCGTACACACCACAGTATTTCCGATGATTCCAAAAATGCCGCATTTCTTTTGCTCGTCAGTATGTTTAGTGTAGTATCATCCACGGCGTACAATGTTTAAGCAAAATTTCACCTTTCCAAATTAGCACAGTTTGTCTTACATTTTAGTATTGCATTGTCACCACTACATTGTACTGGTGAGTACAAGACATACAGCTGACAATGAGCGCTCAGATATTCCCAGCGCTAAAAGATGGACGCCTTGTGTTATTATCATCGGCCCCAAAATCTTCATCACCACCATCGTTATAATAATAATAATAATAATAATAATAATAATAATAATAGTTCTGCTGTTCAAGATATGCGTGAGGCTTGCATGCTATTTATACTACTACTACAATTAATACTACTACTAATAATACTAATTTATTGTTGTTATTATTATTATTATAGTGCATCGTGTATGCACTTTTCCCGTCAAGAAACAATTTAAGCAGCTAATCATTTCATTTTATGAGCTGACTGCTCTAAGATTCCTTCATTGGTGTCCCTGGGTGTAGCCAACAATTCCTAATCAAGCCGATTGCGTAAGGACATGGATATACGTGGCGGGGGGTTGATTGTGGGCTTTGTATTGAAACAGCAAATCCCACGATACCATATCTCATCTGGAGGAAGCAAAGACCCTCATGGACCCCTGCTGGTTGCAGGTTCTTATGAGGATACAGCACGGGTGAAGTCACACTAGTCCTCTTTTTTTCCCAGAGAAGGAAATGTTAGGTACCGTAGGAATGAAGGTCACTTTCGACTTGACATCGGTCGGATGTACGGCAGACGAAATCCGTTATAGAGAAGGACGCGGATATAAATAGAGAAAGCCAGAGGTATAGATCTTCATGAAGATCTATTCCTCTTGCAGACGGAAAGAGTTCGCAGGGGAAACGCTTGTCGACGTGAAAAGCTAGCCGATCAGTTTGTGTCAGGCTTCTAAGTGAAGACAAACAGTTTCTGTGCGGAATAGCTGACTGCCAGCTTTGAATCTGATACCGTTGGAATAAGTGTGCTGATTAAGGACATTAATGGCTTTCTCTCTCTCTCTCTCTCTCTCTCTCTCTCTCTCTCTCTCTCTCTCTCTCTCTCTCTCTCTCTCTCTCTCTTTCCCCCCAACCCCCGCTCCTCCCCATCTCTCTCTTATCGCATGATTGCTATGTCGTCTGAGTTTTCGCTAAACGTCTGTTAAAATCTGCCTGCCTGACAGACAAAAAAAAAAAAAAAAAAAAAAAAAAAAGGTTCTCGCCACATCAATGTATCTCGGTCTCGTAACATTTCTTTTAAAGTTAGGAATTCTTCGACGTCGCGCAAAAGACTAATATATCGAAGTAAGAAACTATTTTAACGACAGTTTAGAAACGCTTTCTAACCTATCTAGACGTGTGTGACCAAATCACAAACGGCCCAGTACAGAAACGTTAAACGTTAAACTGGAAGTCTTTTTTCGACCAAGTAAATGATATCAAAGACGGGGCCCTGAAAAGAGTCTGAACAAATCGGGACCCCATCTGGGTTCCCGCCCGCAACCTTTCGGACGAAAATCGAACGTTGCACCACCTGAGCCACACAGCTCCCTTCGGTCCAGCACGCGGCATTTAGTTTCCAGACAGATGTAATGATCCTTGACCTTCTGATTCGCAAGCAAAGCCAGCGTCCATTGGTCTTAACCCTTAGCATTCGGAATACACCAGTGTGTGAAATAAGTTTGACCAAAATAGCTCAAGGGTAGTGCCAGAATAGCTTGGCGCCTCTAGGCGAAAAACTATTCTGGCACCACCCTTGAACTAAAGCCATTGGTTTATATCCTTACCTGTCAGTACTATAATGTAGCCTGCATATGGCAGTGTACAAAATTTTAAGCTTTTAGCCTCAGTATGATATGGGTTAAACGAAGGCTCCACATTAATAGTTTGTACAGCCAGTCAAGACACATCTTTGCTCTAATAACTCGAACTATGTCCCCGCCACCGGCAGCAGATTGTGTTTCTGAAAACTTTCTCAACTTCGTTAATAGAGTACACAGACTAACAAGAGACATACATCCTCATGAGCCCCCGCGACTGCGGGGGCTCATGAGCATTTATGTCTCTTGCAGATGGGTAGCGCTCGCCTTGCCGTAAGGCAGTTAAAGGTTTAATTCAACTCTGAACACCCTCCACTGTCGAAGGTCCATGGATACACAGTAGGGACAACGAGAAGCACAGATCCGCATGCTCCCCCGCAATTGCGGGAGCGCATGAGGATCTATGCCTCTTGCATTTGGCTGTTGCTCCTTGGGTTAGTTAGTTAATTACTTGGGTTAACGCCGAGTAGGCGACCAAGATCATCTCACGGCGGTGCTCCTTGTGTTCTGTCAGTGAAGGGTTACAAATGCAACATATTTTGTCATCGCACACTCATCAGCTTTTTGCTTTGTTTAAAAAAAGGTAACATTAAACGTGTCAATATATTGCCTCTCATTGGCGAAGACCTTGAGTAAAATGACCCTAGTCTGTCAGCGATGACAACCGGACATCCCTCAAATCGCGTCACTCCCAAAGTACACATCTACGTGTCTCGCGCAAATTAGATTTGTTAAAGTTTAAAAAAAAAAAAAAGAGATGGTGGCGGGGTGGCCTTTAAAGCCCTAATTCACTGTTGAAAAAAAAAAAAAAAAAATAAACCGCGAATACGGCCTAGCTGCAAGAGGCAATGAACACCATGAGCCCCCGCAGATGCCGGGGCTCGTGGTGGGTTTTTTTTGTTGTTGTGCCTCTTGCTGGTCTGATTTATATCAATGTTCCTTGGGCGGAGGGTTGTTTGGCGTTAGATTTACTCTGATTTTAGATTTTAAAAGCACTAACTGATTACGTTGTCAGTGGAAGGGCTGTATAACGACTTTAGAACCCACGAGGACTTCAACAACAGGGTAATGTAAGTCCCAGTGGAACTTGCTTAGTCTGTCCAGGCTCAATGCTGGTGTTTCATTTCATCGATGCGTTAGTAAAGCTGCTCCCTTCTCTCCCCACATTACCGTTCAGATAACATAGACCTGCATTAACTGACAAAGAAAACATAAGAAACAATCTAATACATGTCAGATTACAAACAAACAAACAAACAAACAAAATAAGCAAACAAAAGAAATAAACGAAATTTCTAAATCAAATAAAAATACTAAGAAAGCGATAAAACCAACATAACAAAGAAACAAAATTATGCAAGCAAGCAGCCAAAGTAGTAAACCAAACCAAACTAAAACAAATCAAACCGCCATATCAAACCAAACCAGAACAAAGCAACCCCAAACCAGCAAGCAAGCAACCGAAACATCCGAGACAGGCAATGAATTTAAATAAAAGAAAGAAAATACAAACGTATCGTGGTCCCATCCTTCAAAACCAAGACAGTGACCTCACCGAAGAAAGAAACACTCTTAGAAAAGACAAATTATAATGCAATTTATCAAAATTTTGGGTTTTAGGCCTAACCCAAAAATTTGATAAATTGCGTTGTAATATGTCTTTTTCAAGCGAAATGATAATTACAACACAATTTATTAAATTTTCGGGCTTTAACCCGAACATTTAATATTGAAATTGTGTTGTAATTGTCCTTTTTAAGCGCGTTTCTTTCTTCGTCGAGATTTTCTTTGCGCAGTGTGGCAGTCGCCTTTCTGGTAGTCTGGATTCAGTGACCTCTCGGCAATATCAGTTCAGTGACCTGACGGCGCGCATTTCAACGACCCTTGCTCCAATGACTGTTATTGGGGGGCTGGTAACGACCTATTGACAAACACTCACTCAGGCCCTTTCAGCTGCAAGAGGCACGGATTCTCATCAGCCCCTGTCACAACAGGGGATCGTGAGAATCTGTGCTTCTAGATGGCGGAGAATGCATCCTCACGCACCGAGGTCCAGACCGAGATCGTTGTCACCATCAAGAGGGGAGGGGGGGGGGGG